>OX031016.1:13201645-14401645 GCA_943736025.1 Tenthredo mesomela | reverse complement strand
GACTCGATTTTTTGTCTCAATCCTTCGCTACTCCTAGGTACTCAATGTTGATAACTTCCATTATGATCATCTTCACGAACAATCCATCCGTTGTTAACTGAAATTTCTTTGTCTGGATGGCAGAGCTTCGTGTGCATCGCTACCCTTGCCATCCTCGGTACTTTCGCGATGGCAGAACCACCGCGGTACCGTCGTCAACGTCAATTCTTCGCCCGCCAGCAAGAAGAGACGACACCAGCCCCCGCTGACGCACCATACGCTCCATCAGGGTGGAAGCCCGCGGGCCCAGCTTTCGATCTACCTCAGCGCCAGGTGAACGATGCTTACGGTGCACCTGAGCCATCAAATGCATATGGGCCTCCAACGACCACGGAAACACCCACTACGACCGCCATTGCCGAGGAACCAACTACTACGCCTCCCTCAGTAAGCTCAAAGACAATACGATTATTATAGTAATTACTGGATCGTGGAAATAAGATGGTTAAATTCGAATCCATAAGATTTTTGAAGTCGAGAGAAATATTTATTGGGTATCATTGAATCTAAACTTTAGGTATACGCGGGTTGACATCTTCTCAAATTAGGTGCGACTACAGCCTCGTTAAGTATAGATGGGTTCATAATGTTTTCTTATTTCCAAACGGGTTTTTCGGTGTACTTAAAGTTTTTGAAACGATCGTAGCATTGAGACAGAAAAAAAAAGAAGAAAAAAAAAGAGTTATAATGAAGGCGTAGTAGCTTCAATTTCTGAGAAACGTCACACCAGATGCATTATATAGCCATGGATGAAATCTGTCGAGCTCGTCAATTTGTTGCCGTTCGCAAACCGGTTCGACCAGTCTGACGCAAAGATCAAAATAAATTGCCAATTATCAAAGCTACTACATGACGCACTATCAAAGGGATTCGAATTCGCACACATAGTTAAGAGTTTGGCCAGAGCTTAACTAACCATACAGGGGAGAAAAGTATAATAAAAAGTTTGCAAAGCAGCAAATTTTTTGATTAATTAATTAACTAATCGAGTTACTTGATTTATTTCTACTCAGGCAGTCGACTCTGGAAACGAGCTTGACGAAGAGGGTACTGGACAAGACGAACAACAAGGCGAGTATTACATTGCACTGCCCGATGGACGTCTGCAACGTGTGCAATACGTCAGTCGCGAGGATGCTGCTGCCATGCGTTACCTAGCTAAGATCCAGGCTTCAAATGTCGGCCCTATCTACGCCTACAATCCTTTGCAGAAGGTGGAGCTGGTTTCTCCCTTGAAACTGGAAGCTGCTCCGGTAACTCTCGTTACTTCTCCTCTTAGCAGTTCGTCCTACACTACGTTTACGAACAACTATCAACCCGCTAGCGCCGCCAAGCTAGTCTTTACCGGTTAGAAAAAAATCTATATAAATAGGCTCTCCCGATAGCGATCAGCTATCGGACGAGACGTGTAATTGTACAGGCGTAAACTAATTATTTATTATAAAGTCAAAAGGTCAAATAAACGAACAGAAACCATAGTTAACTGTGTGTTGTCTATAATGGTCTTATATTCCTTGGATAAATTGACCCAATTCAAATAATTGCGTTTATTAAATAGAAAAAAAAAAAAAAAAAAATTAATGATCCGAATTCTCCCGGGATTGAATAGAGCGTTATCGCTTGGATCCAGGAGACCGGGTCGGAAAGGATGTGGAACCTTTCCCTAGCGCTATCGCGATAACGGGAAAACTACTTCTCTAATCACGAACGGTAAGCTTTAGGGAAAAGATTTAGAGACGGATTACCCTGGAAATAATCGAAATGATACAAGCTCAGCTGAATGGGGAAGAACACTTTTAATGGTTTTTATGGCTCAGGTTTCTTGTATACTAATACATCTCAATATTGTGGATACACGTCCAATACGGTGCTTGAAATGTTGAATATATTACCGAATACCTAAAGAGCATATTTTTAAAAACTCATATGGTCCATGAAGATTTCTGGAATTGTACAAATTATCTATAATTGATACCGCCCAAAAGCTAAAAAAATGTAATCCAGTTTCCGTTTTAGCCATTTTGTGATCCTGGAATTATGGTTCATCTTGTAGGAGAAATTTTTTCCGTGCATAAAGAGTAGCCAAAAGTTGGATCACTTTATATTTATTTCGAAAAAATCCTTAATTGTAAATGACTATTTTTCTGGAACGGGACGTCAAAAAGAAAAAATTCAGTAGACTGGTTTTGTGGTTCGGGGCTATGAAAGACTAGAAAAAAATGTTTGAAACTTGGTGGTCCATCTTCGTACACGTAAGCTTGTAAAAATGTCATATAAAATGTTAAGAAAAAAAAAAAAAAAAAAGAAAAATGTTGAATCTCGACAAAATTCAATATTCAGCTTCGACGGTAACTTCCGTTGATATATTACTTTTTCCTTAAAGCCATAGCCCGGTCCGAGCTAGTGAATGCGACTCGGCGTTAAAATTTGTCACGGCGAGTAAAGCCGCATGTTTTCGGTCCACCGGACTCGAACGATTCCTTTTAATATCCGGTACCTTCGTCTAAATACGCCCACGCGCAGTGACTAGCTGGATCGTGTCCGCGAATGGAAACGTCCCCTTCGTCAGTCCTGTCTGCAGGACGCGTTGCGTTGTCTGGAATTCATTCGTTCATTCGTTCACTCGTTCACTCGTTCAGTCGTTCATTCGCGCACATTCGCCGATCAAGTATAACCTCACGCATCCAGCACGTATCGGGCCAGGCAGAACACACTTTCCAAGAGCGAGTGTTGGAAGCCTGAAGCGTTAAAGCGAAAGTGATCGAACGGAATGCCTCCCTCCGAACGTCCATGATAAAACCGCTCGTTTGTAAGCGCGTGATCGAATTCCTTTCCTGGAGGGTTGCTGCCGGTTCTGGTTGTGTTCGTTGGAAAGAGAACTTCCTCCCGCTTCCCGCTTCCTGCCACCCACTCACCCCGTCCAACTCATTCTACCACCTACCGTCCGTAAGGGGGTTACAGAATCAATCCTCCTAGTATCCCGTCTCTCCTCTCTTCTCCTTGCCTCTTTCTTCGCTTTCCGAACCTCAGCGAGGACGAGGACGACTACGACATTGTTACCAGGCTCTACATGCTCGTGCTAGGAATTCTGGCCATGATAGCTGTTCGATGCGAGGCCATTTATTTCCATCTGAGCCGATTCTTCGAGAGTGAAAAGCAACGCGTGCCTTGGAAATGAATTACTCGCGAAGGAAGGAGCGCACGACCCTGTCGATACACATCGTTTTACACGTGGTTTGTCACTCCGGTTGTCACAGGTTCGCTTCGGAACATATGTAAGCACACAAATGTACGGACGGCTTTTTTCTTCTGCTTTGCTATCCGAGGAACGGCACATGCGTCTCAATCGTCACTTTATTACTATGACCCAGAGAGTGAGAACGCCTTTCTAAAGTCCATTGAAAGCTCTTTGACGATGAGGTAACGATAAAAACGCCCTCGCACTTCAAGGTCAATTTATCAAACCACTTTCAATCTGCGGTGAGAAATTATTCGAAATCGACGTCATTGCTGAAATTTAGTATGGTTCTCTCCTTCTCGAAGCTAGAAAAATATGTTATATGTATAGTTTTGCATTCGATTGTACTTCAAAGACAAAATACTCGAAGATAATTACTCTGGGGAAGTACTGTGACCCAACAATTCGTAACTCTATCTATCGTCAACGCTGCATCTCAATTACTCGATCCGCTAACCCCGGGCACCTGTAATGGGAATTTATATACCTCGGAAGAGAATATACCTATATACATACACCCGTCTTGACGGTCTTTGGCAACCTTCGGTGGATCGATTAGGCCATGACCCTGAAAGTTATATAATAGAAATACTAATGGTGCGTGTGGTATAGGCCTGCCGCGTAACATACAAGCACGCTACTCGGGTGTGTCTACTTGCACACGTATAGATCCGTCAGCGCCACCTAACTGGGGTTCCATGCGAAACTGGGGTGCCTACTACGTGCATGTGTATAACGATACAAGCTTGGTTATACGTATGTTTGAAATACGCAGTAGGCCTATCAGCTGCCCCTTTACCCGTGAAAATTGAAACGACAAATCTAGACAGATTTCCATCGCAACGTCAGGCACGAGACCGAACAATAAATCAAAATTCTTCTGAGTAATAGCCAGTATGGTTATTCCCTGAGTCCTATTTCGAACAATATGCATAAACTTTGATATAGATACTACGGGTAAAAGTGCAATCTCAAAAAGGTGGGATTGTAGGATTGGGGATGGCGTTATGTGTAAAGATCTTCAAGTTTGTCTTTGCTTATATTATTAAGCCAATATTTCGAGTTATGTTGAACGGACCGAATTCAATTGATTCAATTGAACTATGCGTCTGAGATCACAATGTCGTTGCCAAGAATTCTCGTAACCCGAATCTCGTACGTTATCTTTGTGTTAAAGTAAATATAGTAATACTGCAGCTCAGTATTTAGCACGTACGTTATAGAAGCGTGCTCTGGTTGAAATATAAACAACATTAGCTTTGAAGGGGGTATCCCCACCTTTAAATGGGTTAACATTCTGAGAAAGAGATTGATATTTTACAGCGAATTTGAGAGTCTGATCAAATCCAAAAAAATCACGAAGTTTAGGGAGGGTTTGACCCTCATTATCCATACTTAACATTGAATATTACTTTGAGTTTAATAGTAGTTACGCTGAATATAGAAAAATACAAAATTACTCGGTTGTCGCAAAGAATCAGTAGTACCGTTGGATCGATTCTGGAATTTTTGGTCTTCAATTGTTCAGAAGAAATGCCTCTATCATATGAACATAGAACTTTTTGATATGACTATTTTTGGTGGAGATAATAAAAAAAGTAGAGAAAAAAAATTGAAGAATTAGAAAAATCTCAGTAAAAACTAAGCGAGTCAGGTAATTTTCGCGATATCAAAAAGTTCTATGCTCATATGATAGAAGCATCTCTTCTGAACAATTGAAGACCAAAAATTCTAAAATCGATCCAACGGTACTACTGATTCTTTGCGACAACCGAGTAAATTTGTATTTTTCTATATTCAGCGTAACTACTATTAGACTCAAAGTAATATTCAATGTTAAGTATGGATAATGAGGGTCAAACCCTCACTAAACTTCGTGATTTTTTTGGATTTGATCAGACTCTCAAATTCGCTGTAAAATATCAATCTCTTTCTCGGAATGTTAACCCATTTAAAGGTGGGGATACCCCCTTAAGCAAAGTTATATTCGCAAAGTATCTTTATAAGCATTCTAAATCAGGAGCTAGAGATGTATAATGGATGAAATTTTATCCGTACGTTCACCAACCTATCCGAGTAAAAGTTACCTGCCTCGTATTATGGATTGCCTGCTAGATATTGGTGTGACGGTCGGACCCATATCTGTTTTTAGGAAATGTGCTGATAAGTTGTGAATTGGCAAATGCTAACGCTGTCAGGCACAATCTCCACTCCGACCCACACTGCGGATAAATAACGCTTCGTGACACCCGGTGGATCTGGATTACTGATGGCGGTCCACACGCATCATTCGTTTGAACGACTGTGGGTTGAGTGGGCGGAAGAACGGAAGAACCCTGGACAGACAGACGAACGGAAGGCGGACGTCGAGATCGATTGCGAGTCGTTTTGGTGGCGCAATGATTTATTGCATGGGATAAGCGTGCGTAACTTTGCGGCTTTACTGAAAGCTCGAGGTAACTTTTGGGCAGCCTGCTGGGCGTCTGCCTCGGACGTTTGTTGACCCTTAAGAAACTTTAATTTGAAGCGGCCTCCCTTTCTTCGGCGAATTTCAAGTCTTTATCGATGATATTAGAGTGTAATAAAACCATTTCAGGAGACTAAAGAATCCCGTAAATTCGTGCGGTCACAGTCGCGCTTAAGGATTCCGTGTCAACTCTGGTGATCCTTTGTGTGAATAATTTCTTTTCACTTTTTACTGGCTTATCAGAAAATCTTCACTCAGGACTTTTTTTTCTGGTTTGGTAACGATACCCCACTCATTCTTTACTTTTTTATGGCCTTCCGTTGGGATATAGCTGAGCTGCAAAGGCCAGATGTTCGTCGTGTGAAGTGGTCTTTGGTGTATCAAGAAATTACCACGCTAAGGCCGCCGGGCGTCCGCTAAGACTTGCGGATGCGTGTGAACAATTAACACTAGTTATATATACCTACGTTGCTGTCAAGATTAAAAGTCGAACCTGCAGTAAACTTTTGTTGTAAAAGGCGCTATACCAACACGTTACAAGGGTTGATTACATGTCATGATCCTGGCTGGCAATATAATAACATTTACCATTGTTTTCATCTATTATTATACCGGTGGCTTTATCTCCATCGTGTTAAATCGTAATCTTGACCATTTTGCACCATATGTTAGGCAAAATGCCTAAATAAATCAGAAGTCTTAGCATGCTCGTGGTTCTTTCATTATTTTCATTTTTTGAAAATCGTTCCGCTTTCCGGGTTGTCTTTAAAGGACAATAAGCTACGCGCCAACGAGCCCTGACCTCACGCAGCGGGAAGTAATTGTCTTTCATATTTTCTAGCCGTTCGCCTGCTGTCCGAAATGGACGGCTTATTGTTGTGGCATCCCTTGATATGTGGACAATTTTATGGCAACATAATTCCAACGGGTTGCTAAATAAATGCGTCTCGAATTGGCGCCTCCTGATATACAAGGATGATGTTTCGAAGAGGTATGAAATTCAACCGCCTCGCGGCAGTCAACGAACTTTGTAGGCGATTGTATCTTGTTTGGTGTGAGTGACACCCACCTCTCTTTACTAATCATCCAACTTACAAGCCATAAAATATTTCAGTTAAATTTACAATCGCCGGATGGTAGGAAAACCATTACCAATCTGACAAAGAGCAGAGTGAAGGGCAACTCGAAATTACTACAATTGTTACCTGCAGCGCAATCGTGAAGTTTGACCGTAAAATTTAATGAACCGTTTGCCGTAAAATTTATAACTCTATTCGAAATATGAATCATACGAGATTTTGAATGCAACCACAGTTATGCAACACATATACATTCTACCAAAGTATGCATTTAGTTATGCTCGAATAGATTTAGTTAATTCAAAACTAAAACCAGCTATACCTATATACCCGCGTATCCACATACGCAGCGGAAATAATCAGATCAATGGATAAACTTTATGATTCCAAGAAATGTTTCATTTGCAAATGTGATCATGCGATTTTGTGTTAGACGTAATATCATCTCCTGTTTGCTCGGGTGACAAAATAGAAAAAACAATACTTTCTACGAATGCTGTCACCGTAGACAATGTCGTCGCGTTCTCACGCGAATCTGTCAGGAAATTTAATTCGCAGACATAGCAGTGGCTGGAAATAAAGTATATCACGCTGTCTTGGGTGATGATTCGGGTAGCCGTTATAAATAGTTCCGGAATCACGGGCAGCGCCGACCACAAGGATATGCCGGTAAGTCGCACGCATGGGTGGCTTAGGAAATGTCAAAAATAATAGGCACGATCGATTTAATAAAACGGTTGCTGGTGAGGTCGCATGCGGTTCTTTATCCTACGTCCCACGTGACAGGTGCGGTGAAGTTAGTTCTGCGTGAGCCACGAATACACGGAAACGTACTTTAGTTTTTTGGTCGTTATTCGCGTCTATATTCCAACATACGTTATCCATACCCGAGTGGTATAAAAAACCAAGAGAACTAGTGCGTGTCTATAGGTGCGTGCGAGGTGCGTGTCTAGTTCATCAACCAGCACCTAATTCAGGCGAATAATAATTCACGTGCATAAAAGCTCCACTTATATAAATTACGTGGGACGACCGTTTTCAATTGTTTCTGCAGTTCAGAAACTAGCGGGGCGTTTTCCACCCCAAAAGTCCCGCGACCGGAAACGAGCACCAACTGTCCAACTTTGAATATTGATTCACCTTAGTGGCGGTAACGAGCCAGCAGGGCCTTGAAGCACGAGCTTTTGAAATTTGAGATTCGCGTAGGTGTTTCGGCGTCGCTGCAAGTGTTTTCAGAAGTTCGTATCGATTCTCTGGAACCAGACTGACTCGAGTTATCTTATACTCGAAAAATAATGATGAAATCAAAAATAGAAACACAGAAAGAAACGGTGAGACAAAAGGCTCTAGTTCATCTCGCACCTTTTCACCGTCACTTCTTCCGCATCTATCGAGTTTCCTATGATCCTAGCTAGATCAACCCCGAGTGGTGTCCGTTAGAGGCCACCCAGGAGATGGGATTCGATGTGGGTGCAGAGGATGCCGCTCGCGGCTTGGCATAAGGCTGATAGTGAGCGAGGTAACGATATTAGGACGTGAGATTGCCATCGGACGGCAAGCTACGGCCAGTCCAGCTTATCCTGTGGGACCCGGCATTTGTCCTTATTACGCAGCAAGGACTAATCTGGGCGGGAACGCCGACGAAGGCACTGGGCGCCCGCGTGTATTGCTTCGGGCGCGAGATAAAAGCGAATCCTTGTCTTCCCTTCGTACACTCTCCCGTCCGGCGCCTCGACGGATTCAGCTATCCTCGTCTGTCCCCAGTTGTCCTACGCGCGCCTCTCTGTCTCCCGAAAAAGCAGACTGGGTGAGCTTTCCTGCTTGGTGTATATACCTACTGTGAAGCATCCTTCGCTCAACGCTTTATTAAAATCCTTTGTTTCTCCCTAATTTCATAGGTTACGGTCCAGTGCATGCTTAAAGGCAAAATTGAACGTAAATTTTGATTAAAAAATTTTTTCCCTCACGCCTACCTAAGTTTTGATATTTCACACCGGATGACAGAAATTTCACGCCCAGCACCAAGTCTTCGATACAGATTCACGAGATAATACAGAATAATCCGTCGGAAATGACCTTTTTCCTTATACCTCACGTGTTCTAAAACTCGCTGATGGTTTCCTTGCATATGAAGGTATACTGTCGCCTGGTTCACTGGGTCTCTTGATCGAGGGAATAGGTAAGTATGAGTTTTCATAGCTCAACTTGCTTTTACGCATTCTCGTGAGTTACCCAAGTTGCAGCCTCGTCCTCGTATTCACCTTACCAACGACCCCCCTCACGTTCAAGCTCACCCTCGTCCCTATATCTACCCAACTCCTAGATTAGTTGAAGCTCCGCCTCAACCCCGCCTCGCGGCGGGTGTTTACATGTTTTAATAATTAGCTAGGGATGAATAATGCAGCGCTAACATATCGCTACCCTCCACCCATGGCCGGGATAAGCTGGGCGCTGGGTGAAACCCGGTGGGAACAACTTACTGGTCGATAAAAAGTACTACAGAGTTAACGTTAATAGGCTTTGTTGTGCATATAAGTAGGTACTCATTATCAATGCCGAAAATTAGTGGTATTACCGAAATTTTTCATCTTACTCACTCCACTCCTTCATATGACTAATATATAGGCATAACGTTCAATGGAATGGGCTGAAGTATTCCATTACGATAAAATATAGGAAGCAAAATATGCGAGCTGTCATCTTCACGAGGAAGTAGAAATTGATTCATTTTTATGGCATACTTTTGCGTCGATCACATTTTAATGAATTCATGAGAAATAGTTGCGGAGTTTAGCAAGCCGGATCATAATGTGAACCGTTTTTATTTACGGTGACATGTTTAGGTTATCCGATGGCAATATTTTCACGGGTAGTATATGATATTCGATCAGCTATAACAATCCACAACTGATACACTGCCAGAGAGTGGCAGCACGTTCTCATAAATTACCCAGGATTTTGAATAGCTCGTCACTGTCACGAGCTCACGATATACATGGGCTTTGACTTCGCTTTGAACGTACGAGCTTACTATACGGGAAAAATTTTTAACCAACGTTTTTCCGGATAAACTTACCGCGGAGGTATTATATCACACATGACGAGTTACGCCATGTATGACTCTCTCTTTGAATACCCTAGTCAATTCATAACTCAATGAGAAAGCGTACCTAGAACACTGTGATTTATCATCAATAAAGCTGTTGTATCTATTTTTGACTGTGAGTCTATGTCGTAGGGCAGACTAATAACACGTTGGCCAAACTTGACTAGCTAGAGTGATTTGGAACTGGCTTAACGGGTACGTCAGCTAACCAATTGGTCTGAGTTGGTTTGGGTATTATTACAGTAGCCATTATCGATTTCAGTGGATCGACGCTGGCAGCTAATAGTTTCCAGATCTGTGACTAATGGGAATTGAGCTACTCCCACATTTAGACACAAGTTTCATCGAACTGGGCCAATTTTATAGACATCGAAATATACGACAAAACACATGAACCTGCCAATGACAATAACCCTAATCCAAGTCGATGGTTTTGATACTCGCGCAATTAGATTGTTCACCGTGAAGTTGAGGGCGTAACTTAATTCAAGTCGTTTTGCGACAGTAGCGGGTGGAAGTTCGTATGGTAGTCTGAGATTAAACCCTCGCTTCTGCTAGGTCGCAAGGACACGGCGAATAGCCTAATTTCGTCCAACCTTCCCAAACAGTCTCGTGTACGGTTAGCAGTGTAATTATACAGGGCTTAACACTTTACCATTTCACCTTATTGCCGGACATTGGAGGAACGCGAATGGTAAAATTACGCGAGTGTGACCGTGACTTCTTCGCCCTTTAGACTTTAGCGGACGATGAGAAGACGGATAAAAAAGAAATAAAATCAGTTCAAAGGCTAATGAGAGATGCGAATGAAATTTTGAGAAGAGTATCATAATATAAAAGCTCAGAAGAATGCAATTCGCATGCTTTATACCTTCGAATTACTTGGTCCCGGTATTTTGAATCAAATTTCTTCCAGTCGAATCCCTCTTCGTTTAAAACGGGTGAATGTTTTGAAAACAGCCAAGGGTTCAGATGGCAGGGGTAAGTCGCGTGTAAAAAAGATGGATAAAAGAGGGATAAAAGGGTTCTGATAACGTCTGTTCACTTTAACTCGTATCATTGGCGAGCCTAGATCGAAGCTTATAAAAAAAAAGTCGCCCGTGCTAAACGGTCGTATAAAAAGAACTCACTGTGCAAATAGTTTTTTGTTTTCCGAACATCTTCGAAAACGTTTGGAATTGCTGTTAAGTTAACGTTACATATGGTACGTAGGACCAATGCAAACAAAATACGGTTTCTCGTGTCTGGCGTTACTCCGGAACGACATTTTCACTCGGCGCTTAGGCTTTCGCCACTTCTCGCACCTCAAAACACCAAAGAGAGTCAGACCTAGAATCGTGATCTCTTTGTAACGCCAACGAGCCTGCAGCCAAGTGTCTGGTTTCTCGCGACGGAGCGCTTTCCGTATTCAACTATATTTGTCACCTAAGCTTGGCTCTTCTAGCGAGGGCTCTGGGAGCCGATAAATTACTCAACGCATCGTTTTGAATGCCCTATAAATTACACTAGGATAACTTTTTTTCACTGCAGTCACCGATGCCCTGGTCGCGGTCGCCTTTCACGTTTCTAATTTTGCGTTAACGTTCTTTTACCCCTAACAAGAATCACTCTATACATCGTTATTCTATAGTGGGTATACGGTATATAGATTATGGGAGACGAGGCTAATTCTGTATCCCGTATGTTACTTATGGGACGGGTATTAGCTATGTAGACATCACGTGTCGATAGACATAGGTATATATGAAAGAAAGGCAACGTAAGGCGAGGCAAGGTGATATAATAACAGTTTGTTCTGCTTTTCGCGTGACCGATATAAGTTGCTCAGTGGGGGTCGCTCATTCTGTCCGCGGCAGGGGGCGACGCCCTGGCCGCAAGCTTTAATTAAAATTGGGGGAAACTCGACGAACGATGCAGCTTGCCTGCCGTTGCGGCACCTGCCAACCACCGGTTGGGTTGGTTGGTTTACTGGCCGTTTTGTCGGCTCGCTGTGCGTCCCGAAATATGTTCCATTCCTCTATCTATCGCATTTATACATCCGTAGATGTATCTCCACGTGAGAACTTGAAGTAGTCTACGTATATCGGTATAGGTACGTCTTGGAATTGGAATTTTTTTTTTTTTTTTTTTTTAAACATCATCCGATTAAATTGTCTGATATTACTTTAAAGCACGGGGCAACCAGGCGTATTTTTCCCCAGGCTACGGGTAGCGTCACAATTTAATTTACTGTTACGACAATTACTACCGATCTTTTAAATGAGTTCAGCAGTTTTGCTATCTCGATGAGCGAATGGGTATTCTCGATGGTGCTGACTTTGATCATTAATTCTGTACAATTACCTTTTTTAATTTTACAGAATAGCTGTTTAGTGTATCCGGGAAAAGAAACCGCGAAAAAGAAACCATTAAGAATTTCTAGAGATCATATAATCCATACTTTAGCAGAATTTTATACCTCCCCTCGAGTACTTATATTATTCAAAAATTAAAACCGTTGAGTTTCTTCTCATTTATTTATCCATTTCATTGGAGAAATTCTAATCATCCCCCCTGGTTCGGGTCCTAAAAAATAAGTAGGCCGCTTGAAGTGACGCGTTATTTAATAATAGAGAAATTTATATGAAACCAAAAACTGTACCCCGGATAACAATATATGATTCATAAAACTCTGTCACCAGGCAGACGTAGTAGCCGCGCCCCGTTAATTGCGGTAGAGCGACCCGAGGATTGAACCGAGTAGGGAGGTGTGGAATTACGGGGTGTGTGGCAAGGGGTGACCCAGCGTGTCACGTAGTCGTCCAATAATTGACACGCACCTCTACTTGCTGGATGAGGGACCACGTGGTGATGAGGGAGGTCTCTGGGTGATGGACCCCCCGCGATTACGAGCCCTTTGGTATTCGGATGTCTCTCACTGTATTATTACTTCGTTATTACTCTCCTGATAATGATTAACTGGCTGGACCGATTCTTCAGTTGGCTGTGGTTTTGGAAGAAGCTGAATCCAAAAATTTAATGTACTAGTACCTACCTTCTTTGGCACTTTATTTTTCGCATTTATTATGTGTATAAGTATGTGTAAGTACGTATTATATATAGATATACATATGTTCCTTTTTCGTTTCATTCTCTTTTTCCAGCGAAACGTGAATTTCAATAGGTACCTACGCATTTTTAACTGCGAGCGGGCGGGATGTATTCATTTCCGTTTCTTTGACGTTCGGCCTTGCTGTTTGACTCTGCCGACGCGTTAAAACACGCATGTATAGCTCCTTTGCATGGAAGGAGAAATCTCAATTCAATTTTGACAAGCCTGATGGGTTTCAGGTAACAAGTTGCACGAAGTTGGATGATAAAAAATTGACACGTCGAGGTTAATATTTTTCTGAAAATCTGCCTACTGTACACTGCTAATTTACAACCATTTCCTACTTTCTAGCTTTTTTTTCCACTCACGATTACCGCATCTGCTCAATTTAATTAGAAAATAAAATGAGACGCGCATGGACTGAAAATATCCGCCTATTTGACTCTCCATAATACTGAGCCAATACCATCGTGGGTAAAGGAATTCGTTAATCACTTCTAACAAGCCGAGTGAAAGCTGGTGGCGGATTCTATTCTGCCTGCAGTTATAGTTTTTCAGTGCTGTTATTACATGGACATTTTTCAGGAACGATTATTCATTGCCGATAATCGGAAATTCTAAGTTGACTTTTTCTCCTCTATAATAATATGCTTCTATTACACTTTTTTATTTCACATTCCTCCAAGAGCGTAGAATGAAGTCTGATATTTCACCGGATGAGCTGCCAGAATGTAGTAACAGGAAATCATAACGTTGCGAGGGTGGAAAAAAAAATTCGCGAAAGTATCTTGGTGAGTTCTCGTGAAAAATACGAGGGAGAGTGGAGCGTTGCAAAATATCCGGATGGTCCATGGAATAATTTCTTTTGAGGCTGTCAACCTCGTTTAGTTGGATTTGCCGCGAGCGGGCAGTCGCAGTCTTTGGACAGCGTCCATTCGAATTACACACTCGAAGAGATTTCGAGTCAGTAGCGTACCTCCAGCGTAAGCTGCGGAGAAGGGTTGTAACCCCAACCGCTGGCTCGAGTAATGAGCTGCCTTAATTGATGTACGACTGCTTTTAAATGCAATAAATTACTCTGCGTCGTACAGTCGGCTGTGGAAAATTCCGCTCTCGGGTCTTCGATCTTTCACGGACCAACTACCACCGGTGGATCGTTAATTACTGAACTATGCTGCGACCACGTAGAGAAAACCAAGGCAAGCATAAAATATTCGGCAAATTATATTAACCTCCATTTTACGCAAATTACATGACCTCCGCAAGAGGACGCGGTATATCATACCTAATGTAATTTATGCTTCAACGCGTACCGTTTACGATCTTGGAGACAAGCTGATCCGGAGTATTTACAGCCTCATATGTGGTGTTCAAACTTCAATTACCTGATAATCCGAAAGCTCGCTTGCGTCGGGGCATATTCCGAACGAATAACATGCGAGCGAGCTACGGGAATGGCATTAATTAGCATTGATTACATTTGCGTGTACCCAAACGTGCAATCGTACGTGATCGATGAAATATATTATCAAATATGCGCGAATTGCGGTTACCCGATGCTCGTTACATCACCTGCCATTGGCTCCTCAGCTGCGAATGATTCACTGGCACGATTCATGATATTTAACAGGTAAGATAAATATTTCAATGGTCAAATGTCAGTTTCAGGGGAATGTATACCGTATGTCTAAATCGAGTGTATGTATACCTTCGTATACCAACGTTATACACGTTCAGAGGCGGGTGTACGCCATTCGGCGATGAAAGCGGGCTGTGTACGCGATAAAAGGGCATTATTCAAATTATCAGTGAAGTAATGAAGGGAAGTGCGCGCCCTTACAGAGGAAATACGTTGAACTGACCGACGACATAGCATTGCGTAGTGCCGCATATCGTAGCATAGCGTAGCTACGGATAACGTAATTTACAGCATCTGCGCCAGTGCCATCGCAAAATGTATTAATTTACATTTCAATTAACCATCCTCGGCTCCGTACACTTGAACAATGTCTTTCCTTCCATTTTCGCTACTGACTTGATATGAACTGACAGATCCAGACATGCCCACATTTTCCACCCTTCAAAGTCCCCTCTTTCTCTTCCTTCCTCTTACCACCTCTTCTCAAACTCCCGTCAAATGCTGTAATAATGTGCGTCACTATTGAATGAAAACAAATTTATTTTCGAAATGTTACATGGCTAGTAGAAAACGTGTCTATTTTCCTCAACGTTTTTCCATTTACTATAATAGCCACGCGCATTCACACGCTGCAGGTATATGGATATTGCACACATTTTCTGCTACAACAAGTTTTCAGTTTCTGCTCGGTAAGTTCTTGCAATTTTATTTTTTTGCAGATTTAATTAGGACTGCGGGGTAATCTCATGTTCATGTTTTGTTGTTGTTTCTACGTGGCAATAACCTCGTGGGTTTGATTAACTCGGGGAGATCTCTACGGAAGTTTAAGTTTGTATTGGTCAATGATTGATAGATTTTGGGATTATGACTGTCACGTTCTCGTAATCCGCACAATCAATAGTTTGTTCTTCGGATCATCTGAAAGAGCTTATCTCGAGTGATCCTATATACCCTCGATTCGGACCATGTTCTTATATCCTAATAATGCAGAAATTGATTTGGGAAAAATGATATTCGTGGAACACCCTATACGTACGAAGAAATGTACTCGAATATGTTAACCCAAAGTTATTCGTTTATTAATAGTTGAGCGAAATTCCGTAAAACTAAAAAGTTGAGTTTACTACCGAAAGCCTCGGCTGTGGTTCACTGCTCTGGAAATAATTTCACCCGGTGGTTGGAGTATATAAAAGTGGTATAATATGTCACCAATTATTCACGGTGGTTGCTATTTTGAAAAACAAATTATTCTCTCATGATTCTCATCGCGCTTTTAGTGACCACAAGATTGAACATCGTACCGAGAAATGGTGGAGGTGTGAAGCAACTCAGCGTCGACTTGGTCCTCGCCAGTGGGTGGTGATTGCGGTCAATTAGAAGCACGTGGAAGCGGTAGTTGCCGAGGGCGAGAGGATGTCGGGTTCTAGGTACCCGGACAAACAGATTCCTCGGGGTGACGCGACCAAGCGTGCCTGTGGGTGCAGAGACACGTTCGGAAGGATCAAATATCTCAAATAATGACGGCGCGTCGCGACACCGTGGTGTCGCCAAGCCCTGTATGTGAACGTGTGTGTGTAAGTTGCGCGAGGTGAATCATGTTAGTAGGTAGTGCGGGTATGAGTGAACTTGGAAAACTGTCGAGCTCTCTTTGTGTATCCTTGAAAGTTGGTAATTGATATTGTACCTGACGACTGAGGTACGGTCGTTTAGCTAAAATTCAACTATTACCATGAGGAGTTATAATTAAGCAATGTCGGGAAAGTACCAGAGAACTCTCATATATGTACATGAGCGTTAGGTGGTTTAATTTAAATGAAACCTTTATTACTAATCTACCCGAGTTAAAGTTGGTTTAAGTGCAGTGATATTAATTTACTTGCTATGCAATGTACACTCTGTATAGCAAGATTTTTTTCACCTCGTTTAGGTAATTGTATATACGATGTAGGAAACGTGCGAACATGTATATAAATTTTAGTAGGCACGTTGATTCCGACCATCTAAACATTGCTCGCAATTTGTGGAGGATTGGCAGCAACTTGAGGTGGTCAGAATCAACCTCGCAAAGTGTACGTATGAAGATCTGTATCATCTTTTCCGGAAGAAATGAGTACGTATAAATCAGAATATACCTCAAGCCGAGAAATATCCTTTGTTCACATCTAGTGGCTGATCCTTGTCGATATAAGATAGTGAAGATAAAAGTTGCGGCAAAAGTTCAGTAAGACCTGAGGGGACACTTTGCCAGCTACGAAGATCTCGCCTATTGTTTAAGATTTTCTCAACTTTCGAATTATTTCCAAAACGAATTCAATCTACACTCAACGTTCGAGTCTCAAGGGAGCAGTTTGGTGAAATCGGCTACGGCCATCGTCCACAGACCCAGCCGACCCAAGCTTTTTTACAAAATAACCAAGGTATATATGCTCAGCTCTGCTTGAATAGTACTTCATTGTGACATAGGCGAACATTAGCACGTAGACACTCAAAGTACGTTGAGTACATATGGTGCATATTTTCAAGGGAAACAGTATGCGATGGAATCAAAAATGTAAGAGTTGTGTGTTTCGAAAGAGTTAACTCGAGTCGCTATCGCAACTGCAAGAGACACAGACGTCGAGACTGCAACTTTTAAGGGCTGAGAGGACTTTACCGAGGGCTGGGTCATGCGTGCGTGAGCAACGACCTAGTACTCGAGGAAAGACCGAAGTCGTCTACGTGCTCGCAATGCAATGATACGACACATTTTCTAAACCTGCCCACATCCTTGCACTTCGCTAACTTTCCCAGCACCGCGTGCATATCACTCACTCCTCAGTCTTGCGTCTGATGCATCGTACCTGGTGCAATTCTCGTCACGTGACTTATAAAAAATAATGACATGATTTAGTCGAAGCTGTAAATTCTCGGGCTTCTGCTTGTTAGCGTTATTAATTGCAGATCAGAGTGACGAGTTGCCGAGTATAAAGTTTCACTTCAGAACTCGAGCTAATTTAAATTACTTTAAAAATAATTTATTCCTTTTTCATCGTGAAAAGAATTTCCGATGCAGTCTCAGACTTATTCTTATTTCTGTTCGAACTTCTCATAATCCTTCACAGCCAAGTCTCTTCAACCGTGCGATGAGATCAATTTGCCTCTACTGATTTACGATGCGATTAGCCGGTACAACATCAAAGTACTGTAAGAAGCAGTTTTATCAATACCTTTTGACGCTCATAACAGACTTGTGCTGTTAGTATTTAGAGGAACGGTCTCCTATGGTAGATTTGCTGTAGGCACTTTGGGGGATGGAGATGTCAACCCTGTGTTAGACAATGGCGTACCTTGTCATTGACAGCTATCCCGGCGGCGATGTAGTTTGCCAGGACGTTTCCTCCTATTTGGTGGTTATGGCAGACCAAACGAACGGACAAACCGACGAACACATACGTGCCTGTGGAGTGTAGAGCACAACGTATACCGCGCTATTAGTGCCGACTTACACATGTTCATTGAACTATTTCATACGCCAAAGTACGCAATTCAGCGGGTGTAGCCAGTGCCCATGGTTACATACGTAATGAAACGACCTATTTAATACCCAATGCTGACTCACTACGATTTATCAAGACTTTCAACGTGACATTTCCCGTCGAAGAGAACATACATTTCTTCGCTATCAAATATTCACCATCGACGTTTCAGCAGTGTAGGTACGTGAACTCGAGCATAGATATGTGTGTCTCCATTCTTCCTTAGTAGTTCAAGATGTAGATTTATATTCGAAAAAGAAGAGGGGCCGTTGTCTCAAGTCGTTATGGCCGGTGCGTGTCCTCGACGAAATGTATACGAGTGAAGACAACGCCAAAATATCCAAGTTCCATGTGACATCGTGCGTGTAGATTGCACGACGAGGTTTGCTGCTAGGATGGGTGGATCGAAAAGGGTCCCAGCCGTTGCAGCCGCTGTGGATGACAGGAGAACGTAGTGTAGCGAGGCTCCCCTCGACGACAGTGGCAAAGGTCACTCGTGTTCGTTTCATCGATACACACGAAGGGGCAATTCTGTATCGATTTTCACAAACTAGCTTAAACAATGCAGAAGTCTCTTTTCTCTGCATTTCCGACGAACAGACATCGGCTTGTTTTCCTACTCTTGTTGCACCACTTTTGAATATTCAATAATGCTGGGGTATCGAGAAATGCAAAGCCTTCGAGTGACCCAATTGCTTTTATTCTAGTATCCATACAAGCAGGCTGACCATTGATGGTTTGAGAAATACATGCTAGATTTTCTAGTGCAACGCATATTTAGCGAACCGTGCGACGTTCTCAATTTCGACGCTAATTCCAGCCCCAACGATGTACCTCCTAGTTATTATTTATACAGTTCTGAGTGACAAAGGCAGATTCGCAGCACCCGTGGTGGTATATACTCACACTTGAGACTAAAAGCCCCAGTTCTCCCAGTTCCGTTGCCATTTATAAGTGTCCCACGTCAAGAGTTGTTTCAGCTGTCGCAAAATTCACCGTGTGATACGAACCTAACCGAAAGAGACGCATCCGAGTTACGGCGTCAAATGATGGTGAATTTCGGGTTCCTTGTTATTAGTGTGGGTCTATGAAACTATATAGACCATTCGACGTGGTCAGGGGTCAAATTTATCGCAAGGCATTCGGTAGCGATTTACTATATTTTTTTCATTAATTTTTTCATTAAGCTCGAGTCACAAATTGCTCCAATGTATCGAACTACTAATGAAGCTGGGTTAACAACTTTGTTAAAGGACCACATGGTGCCTCGGTCGAGAGCTGACATTGCTGGCCACCATGAAAGGGGTGAACTTGCATGGCAACCACATGCGTGCCTGTGCTATAATTAACGAGGCCACTGCAGTGTGATACTCGTCAATTTTCGAGGACGGCCAGGATACCTAGGATTGCCGGAGTATCGATCTCAACAAACAGAGGGCCAGAAAGTTCTTCGAATCCCCTCCACGAATACCTAACTGCCATATTCAGTTTTTATTACTGATCAGCAACTTTTTAATTACTTCGTGCCTTGGTTCCGGCCATAGCGGATGAAGGGAGCCTTCACTACGTAGCTGCCTACGGACTAATTTCGAATACCTTATAGCAGTTATTAAAGGTTGAATTTTTTTGCTATCCCAACTCCATAATTAAGATGCGCTTGCTAACTATTTGTGTCGAGTATATACGTGCACAAAAAAGGTTCGGGTAGCTTTTTTATCGTCGTATTTGGGTATTTGGGTACTTTGTGCTTCATTCTTGCATTATGCTACTTTTTTATGAATAGGTAAGGGTGCGGGTATTTTCAGAGCACAATGCGAATTCATTGGAGACCACGATGTTTGCCTCTGAGATAAATTCGGGATTTGACTGCAGATGAGGAGTGAAGAAGTTTGCAGTCGCAACTGCTCTATAATATAAAATTCACCTAAAATTTGGCTAGCCTATGTCGTTCAATAATATAAGCGTGCTATCGATATTCTGAATATTGCGTTATCACTGTTGCAGTTCCAGTGTCATTCCATGCGGTTCGATCTGTGAGGAAGTCCGTTAACTACAGGTAGGTGAACTGAACGAGTTGTTCATCACTTTCGATCGGAATGTGATAGGAATTAATCAGATACCGATCTGATATCCCAATACCGAATTACATATAACATCAATACCGTTGATAGCGGAAAATAACCAAATTTCATTGTTATCTGAGAATGAAATATCTCTCGCAATCAGTACTGCCTACTTTTTCTGTTCGAAACGAATCGAGGCGTGCTGCAATGTATTAGATTGATACTCTATTGCGCCACTGGCATACCCACATGACGTGTGGATAACTGTACGTATAGCAACAATTAGGATGACCAGTAGGAAGAATTCTAGGAAAAAATTTTGATTAAAATTGACTGGGTTGAAAAAAGTGGAGAAACGGCTACGATGTAGTTGTTACTCGATTGTCTTATATGTATACCTCCGACTACCGCATTTATAAGGATGATCGGACTAACGGGCGACGGAAAGGGGGCACGTAAAGTATTTTTGGTAGGTGAGGGCCGGCGCTAAGGCACCTCTTGCCTAAATTAACTAAAAACTATCCGTGCCTTTTGTTCGAATCAATGAATGGCGGACGAACAAAGGGTGTTATATCTCGGAACGTTTCACGGTGCATTGTCAGGGATCGTCGGCGACTGTCGGTTACTGGAAGCACCTGCGCTATTGATGACTCGTCCATGACTTCGCGTCTAAGAGCAAGTCGTGATACCTACCTTATGGACTCGCAATTGAGCTTTTTATACAAATTTGTGATTTAAAAATTTTATGGAAGGTTGGGACTTGCTCCGAGATTTCTTCGTGTATCATGGGAATATTTCAAGTGCTTGAAACTTATAGTACACCAACTATATGTATGAAAATATTACAACATGTCTATTATCGTATGTAATGATGCAGAGATAACGAATATTGCTAAAGTGAAACCCTTGGTTATAAAAATTCAGGTCTTTATCGTGCATCACGGTTTCACAAGTGCCCGGTTAAAACGTCGTTTCCTCCAGGTCACTATATACCTGTATATATATTATATACACGGTATGCCCGGGACCTATACTGCCGTCACGTACCTACGACGCGCACAACACGAGTGTATACTTGTGTATAGATATAGATACAGACAGTATTCCATCTCGTATCTTTATCTTGGCTGCAAGGCGCGTGACTTTGCTTTTGTGTGTGTTTAAAGCGTATCTGATAATTCGTTCGTTTCAATTTTAATAATGCTGTCACGCGGAGAGAGCGCTCTGGATATTGGATCTGTAAATCTGATCTGGCCTCCTTTTCACTTGGCCAGGTACCGCCCAAGCCGCCAGAGCCAGGACAGCACTATCAGGATCCATACCCGAAGGATAGGATAAGAGACGAGCTAAGACGAGTTCAGATGAGAGAAAAGAAGAGAAGCCGTAAGACGCGTGCATCTGACATCGCTCGTTGACGTGAAAAGCTATCTATGCTGTTTGCTTCGATCTTAAGAAAACCCAGGGATGGATTCCGCCAAGGGCCTGAGGGTGTAGAGAGGGTGGCTTGTAGTATTTGTTTAATAAAAAGTTTCCCATCTCCGGAATTCTTGACTTCAACGGTGAGGATCGCTACCGTATAACATTGCTTTATATACCAATACATGGTCAGCGCGGAACAACTTGACCTGCATACTCTCCAGGCATCTTGAATATTTGCTTTAATCATATTTCACGAATTCCTAAGATATCGTACACTCGAGGGGCGAACTGCTGAAGTTACTTGGAAAGATTCGCCCACGCATTCCTCACGTTTTTCGAGATTAACTCAAATTTATTTTCTAGATCCATAGGTGACCAAACTACGCCCGTGTAACTTAATTTCAATTCGAAATCCGTTGACCATATTTGTTTAAAAAAAAGTTTACCATTTTTACCAAGCACACCTAAAGTGGAGTCGAGTGCTGTAATAAATAACAAATTCAGGGACTTTTCGTCCATGATAGAATATTTTGAACCAGGCCTCTGAATTCGCCACTAAACTTGCGACTTCGCTGTATACATTATACACATATGTACATGTAGATACTCCACGTATATCAATAGACATATATACTGTGTACAGATATATACACATGGTATGCATATATGTGTATATATGAAGGTAGACAGTCGTTGTGGTCCACTGACGCGGCGGTCCCAGCAGTCCCAGGGGAGCCGTGATCGGAGCTGCAGCCGCCAAAGGGGTGCTGGGATGGTGGGATGGCGGTGGCTTCGTTCCAGGTTGGAGCCTCCGAGTTTGGCCGATTCGGGTTGAATTAGTGTCCCTCTCTTCGTCCGCGTTCCGCAACAGAACTCACGTTCGTTATCGTGGACGACGAGGCATAAATTGACCGTGCAGTTTGCTCGAAGCGAATATGGAGACAAGCTAAGTTTGTTGTAGCGAGAATACGCGGTTTGCCCCAAACAACGTACTGGGAACACTAGATTTAAATTTACCATACCCATATAGCTTCGCGTTTCAGATTATACCTAAACATGTATATGAGAATAAATGTGGTGTTTTATTGCAGATGATCTTTGCGATGGTCAAACATTTTCGAATTATAGTTCCATGAATAGAATGATTCGGACATAAATAAATGAAAAGTTCAAGTTGCGCGGACCTTCAACCATACAGATCATATCGTAATTGTATTACGGTATCGCACAATCGCAAAGAAAATTAAAACGCAGCTAGCAATCAAGCAGCGAACGGTAATGTAGAGCGGAAAGTGAAAGCGAGAATAACAGGTCTGGTGTATAATTAGTGCGTGGCTAATGACGACCTAGTTATGAGAATGTGGTTCAAATTCGACTGGCCCGGCTTACGTAAGGATCAAAGGTATCTCAATAATAAATCCGTAAGGGTATAAAGGCATTACGTAACGAATATTTGTTTTTCGCTGCTCGGATAGAAACTCGTATATCGTTTCAAGCACATCAAAACCATGCCGAGAATATTATCCGCGCATGATAACCGGGCACGATTCAAAGCTCTAGCGCAATATTAAAACACGTTCAAAGTAGTTCTCATGACCACGCACTGCAACGATTTGCAATTTTATATGCAGCGTCACGGCAATTACCTACCACCCGAGGCGTAATATGCTTTCCTACCTGTGATTAGCTATCTCCTACTCGCGAAGGTGAATTAACCACGTAGTCACCAGGCATCAACATTCACCACTTTATATCTAAGAGCGCGCAGACTAGAGTGGCGAAAAATGTTGCAGATTACCACAAAGTGTAGAGAAAACTGCAGATGCGTATTTTACGCGTGGCAAGGTCTCGGATATTCGCGTCATCGCGGAGAACCATGAAGAGTCATGAGCCTTCGGGTACGATAGCGTCGTCGGCGTAGAAACCGATACTTCATATTGCTTCACGCCTTTATTCGCGCTACGGAAAATCGCGAAGAATCGCCAAGAAGGAAGGAGCACAAAGCGGTTTTTTTCACCAAGGACGTGATCTGTCACGCCGCAATTCGTTCCTTCCGTCTATTCACGGCGCTCGATGTACACCGGTGAAATTCACGGATCCAATCAAGAACACTATGTTAGATGCCACGGATCGAACGGAGTTTTATTAAGAGTCACCGACCCGCCCCGTGGTGCCTTCTACATACGATCGCCATTGTTATTCCAATAAGCGCGCAACAACAGCGTATACTGGTTTTTACAAACGCGGACTTTAGGCTGTTCTAAACTTGCTTGAAAATGAAGGCTGATCCTTGGAGCGTTTTTTCCTGAAGCAACCTGACGGAGTCAAGTCATCGAGGGCTCATTGGCTCTCGATCGAACTCTGGCACATCATTATATGTTAATGTATAGAGTACCTGTATAGGTACTACGTACTACACGTATGGAGAGTATAAAAACGTCAAGCAATTCGATTGCCGTTAGATTAATTTCGTATGTTCATGGGCTACGACTTCTCGGAAATCAGATGCCAATGAGGATCTGGATCCGGATAGCCGGAGTTCTTCGTCGACAGAAAAGATAAATCAAAGGTAAGAGAAAATAGAAAAATTCAATATCGGCAGACGATGGTTAAGTCCTGTAGAAATTCTGGTGGCGGCCATTAGCAGCTTTCGACACACGACTTAGATTTCCATTAGAAGGATATCGAATTATGAAGATGACACCCGTGACGAGGCGTGTGATGCCGACATAATGCCGGCGTAATGCTGGCCTATAAATATACTAAGGCCTCGTTCTCCTCCACCTTTATCTATACATACATACACGCATATTCGTATATAGGTAGATGTATCTAGATATATCTATACTTACTTGTATCAGCTACGGTTGTACGATTAGCTTTGTCTGCCGTTGCCTCAACGATAGTCGACTATATGCCACGATCCGTCGTTTAAGAACGTTGTTTAGAAAGGAACCTTCAAACTGCTGTACTAAGTCCGCTTTCAGTATTTGAGAATTCCATCTAGATTCACCAATTAACATGGATACGACAGCGGTCTCTATTTTAGGTAACTTTTCCTTTTTTCCTTTCTTTATATTCGATACCAAGAAGAGGGCTGTGGAATCTTTTATCCTATCGCCTGAGGCTATTTTTCCTCGCAATTAGAGTTACCTACCAGATTTTATATTCACCTACGTTTGTTTGACCTGGTGAATGTGGTAGATAGTATACTGAGTATTTGTGAATTAAAAGAATAGATCGGATCTATCACCAGTCGCTTGGGATATCGACTACAAATGAAACCAGACCTATTAACGTGTCGAGAGCTATCGGAGCTTAAAGTGCTACGAAAAAAGCTCAACTGGCCAGCAATTAAGTGCATGTCATAAATTTTCGTCCTTATTCGCCGAAAAATAAAACATATCGAGAGGGCTGCAGCGTTATATCCAAATTGCAAGAAAATTATTTCGGCAAGATATCGGGACGAATGATTACTGGCTTACCAAGGTGCATCGTGTAGAGCTGGGTGCACTGACAGGTGCTAGCTCCTGGCATTCGCTATGGTATTGTTTAAGTCTCTGACTTTTTTAGCTTTCTTTATCCACCTCTGATACCGGGCTTCAAACGTTTGTAGAAGCAACTCTTCCCCGTAATTAGTTGTATGATGCAAACACCCGGGCCTGATGACCAGGCACAACCCAGGCGCAGGTGCGGTTGTGTTCTGGCCTTGCAGGAGACGGGTATTTCGTAATGGATCGAGATTCAAGAAACTTCACGGTCGCGCTTCCGGTTGTTATAACCCTGCAGGGTTTTACGTTAAACTCTTCAACGTTCCCTTCAGGCCAAGAGTAACCTGAATTTATGTTAAATTGTCGTGTCAAAGTATAGTTTTTTTTCTCTACCTTTTCAACTGCTACTCTTAAACACAAAAATAACTAATTTAACTGCCAGTGTCTAGCTGTACTGAACTACATCTGTGCAAAAGGTGCATTAGTAAAGCGCACTTACCTCAGATTAATTGGAAAAATGGTGCAACGTTACAGTTAGGTGTAACTCTATGTTTTACAGTTAGAAGGTCTATGATATTCTTACGGTTTCAGTAATTACCCAGCTATTACGCCTCAACTGTTGCAGTACGTGGACACGAACAGGTAACGTTACAAGTTCGAAAGATAGTTGTACTACATCATGGTACAGGTATATGAAATAGTAGCATGGGCATTGACCGTCAATAAATCGATTGTTGTTTGCTCTATGATTCGTTGGATACTGTTATGCAATTATTGTTAAGGAACGGTCTTTCCAATGGTTGTTATCTTTGTTTTTCAAACCTGACACGAAAATTACGCTCGCTGTGAAATTGAAGCGAATTCAATTGGCCGGTTCGGTAACTTTATTCCGCCAGTCAAAGGAGCAGTGAGTGACAGCCACGTGCTGTCGCTGACAGAATAAAAGGAGACAGGAAAGAGAGGAATGAGTAGACGATGGAGGGGCTCGAAGGAGACAGGGGGAACCAATCGGCGGAATTAAGGATTCTGGAGCGCGAGCCTCGTGATCCAATTATGGGCGGCATTGTCTTCTGAAACTACCAGCTCCCTTATCTCACTCAGGTTGCTGCTACCCTTTCCACCTTACGATTCCCTATCCGCCTCTCTTTCTCTGCCACTTGTTCTTGCCCTCAGCTCGGGTTCTCCCACCGTTTTCCTCTTTGTAACACCGGGCACATTTTTCAGTACCTAGCGTATTCTCTAAGTAACGAACCTCACTTATCGGATTAATTCCCACTCGATTTTATAATCAACTTTACAATACTCGACAACCTGGTCGCAATTCCATCTATAAACGCTAAATCAATAACACTCGCGAATCTATTTAACCGACGTTACAAACCCCTCGATCTCTATTTTAGCACCTCCGAAACCTCGGCCAGACCGACTAGAAAAACCGGGGGTTCAATGGAAAACGAAATGTTTGATATTGGGGCCCATGCAGCGTACAAATTGCACCTCGTCACTATATTTCATTCATACTTTTTCTTTCCACAAAATCTATATGTGGACGTCCGCATTAAAAAGGCCCACTCTGGCACTATTGGAGTTATGCATATGGGCGTATCCCTGACTAAATTTGGAACATTTTGAGAGGTGACACGACCCTCTAGGTGCAAAAAACGCGGAGTTATAGACTTTCAAAGTTGAAAGTGCCAGAAAACTCGTTTTGAGAAAAACGAAATCAAAGTTCGAGGTACTATTTTTGTGTCTTATCCCTCGTCAATGTACCCTCTAAGCTTCTATGTAACGAATTCCTCGATCGACCTTTCGTTTTTGAAAAATTGATTAAAACGTTCTCGAAAGTTCCGAAAAACGCGATCAAATGCAAAAAAGGGTCGTCACTTGACCACGTTTGAGTAGATCAAAAATCCGTTCCATAGAAGCTTATAGAGGGTACATTGACGATCCCAAAAAGTATTGGTTTTTGTGTTTCAGATATTCCGTTTGTCCATAAACGTGGTCACCATTTCTGGACCCACTGTCTACCCCAAATGGACGCAGCGGACTTGATTTTTGTGATATTGAAGTATTTTTTTTCAGTTTGATGCGAAGATTCGTAGCTTTCAAATGCCATTTTATTCACAATTATTTTCCGTCCTTCATTCTTGCCAGAATAAAGCAATGAATGCGATGAACGTTTTATCCTTCTCGTAAGTTGGCACCCCCCCTTAAGCTTGTATTTCAAATGGAGAAAGTATCATTAAATGAGTTGGGTTCACTAGACAATATATTTAGTTTTCACCGATTACCGTAGGTGTCTTGCCAGTAACAGGTCTTCGACCTGCGAGGTTAAAAGTTATCCACATCTGCCGGAAGTCCCTTCGCTTCGGGCTTGAATCAAATTTAATCATAGTTATTAAACTCAAGTCACTTCGTCAGGCCTGTTAATCTTATTTTTATGAGAGCCTTATTCAATTCTTATATTTACCAAATCTACTTAAATCGTTTTATTTACGAGGCATAAAAACTTAGCTGCGAAAGTAAGCAGCTGAATTTTTAACAGAATGTATAATTCGTTTTTTATCCCTTAAATCGATAAAACTCTTAGCTCTGCGGTTATTGTTTGATGAAATTTATCGATTCCTTAAATAATTATTTTCAGGGCGATTCAAGGTGTAATCAAATATGATAGACAGCCACGCGACTAAAGAATTGTTTACATTAATAATGGAGGTACCTAATTGCTGCGATAACACGACGACATTTGCTACGAAAACACTGAGCTGCGGATTTACTCCATTCAATGGACCCAATCCATTAAGTTGTATGACATATACTGACTGTCGTCTGTTTACTCTCGAGTCTACCAGTTACGGCATTACCAATTAGTCCATTCATTTTCTCTAGACAGGCATAAGCCAGATTTTCAGCACACGTGTTGGTATAAAGTCCATGTTTTTGTCCAAAATAGAGGGTATATTGTTTCCTCGTGTACGTTATATATACTGTATAATAACAGAATTACACTCGCTTCTACCCCAATTGAATTGTTATTCTCAAACGTATTGATTTGAATGACGTTGACCGTGAATTTGAGGAATTTCATAACTTGCTTGAAACAAGCTTGAAAGATTCATTCACATGAGTAAAACCATAATAATGTATCATCTTATGGTATATTTGCGATGAAAATTACTCGAGGAAAAGTTATATGAAATTCACCCATAAAGCTCACAGTTAAAGAGACATGTATAGCTTTGTATGATTTAGTAAAATCGTTACCAGCCGGCGACTATATTTGATTAAAGCGAGCAAGGTAATGCGCAACCCAGGTACTCCAATTACCATGAAATCCTCCCACAGTGAGCTCTTTGCAGGTGGATGACAGTGACGGCGGGTGTCACTTGGCACGATTGAAGCCCCCAGCCGTTTCCTCATCCTCGGACAGAAGCAGAGTCTCGGGAGGAATCGTCCGCGCTGACAACGTCATCCGTACAGCGTGCAGCTAGGATTACGACACGGAAGACGAGAGTCCCACGGGAAGATCAGAATCCGTCCCGTATCTCCAACGTTTCGAGATTTTGGAATGAAGAGAATTGTACGATTTTCTTTTCTGGCTCGACGTTGGAAAGGCATTAATCTTTTTGGGTGACAAAAGTGTTTAGGTTTATACCTGTACCTAATGAATAATCCAAATATTGATAGTCCTTGACTTACTTTTCCAGCACCTCGAAAATGTCGTTTATATCAAAATCGTACATCTAGAAGGGCGATACCTTGGGTACAATTCTCCAGAAAAATCTAAACCCACGCAAACACGACTCTGGGCCTGGCAGGCGGTATCAGAACGGCGCAGCGTGTCGTTGACATTAATTTTCTTCAAACTTTTAAATTACGACTTTTTCTCCGTTATAAGACTTGGGATCCGGATGCAAGAGGTGTACCCATTAAGCTCGAAGTTGAATACTTTGCATCTCGGAAACTGGTTGCGTCCCCGTAACAATTTGTAATTCCGTAAGTAACGTCCGATTAAAGCTCACCTTAGAATCCTTCCGCACCCCACGTTGCGATTTAATCTCGGACTTAACATATGCGCTGTTAAATGGAAACAGAATACCATCCACCAGGCTCTGCAGGGAGCTACGGTCTAAACTCGGTCACCAACTAGATTGATCCAGGGAAACCTTAGGTGTAAGTTATGATATCATTTATTAGCGATAATTTGGCGCAGGCAGTATCGGGGACTAGGGGCGAGACGTAGTTTGTTTGCCCGATAGCTACTTGATAGTGAGCCAAATAGCACCGATATATCATGGTCCTGGGTATTATTAAATCATGCTGCAGTTGGTAATTCAGTTTCCTGAAACGTGCCCGGTCTCGGTACGTGTCTCGTGTCGATTATCGAGCGATAACAAGCTTCGAGATATCGAGAGGTGGGTCGCCGAGTGTAGAGTATAAGTATATATAGGACGTAGCTAGGCAGGAGGGAAGGCAACGGCCGAGGAAAGGCTGCTCAGAGGATTGGCTATATGGCGGGTTTGCAGGGGGTGCATGGCAGGGGTGATTCGCGCAAGCTCCCATCTAGACCCAGCTATACCCGACCCGGACTTGCCTCAGCAGAGTAAATTGATTCCGGGGGTGGACATATTGTGTCCCGGTGGGTTTCTGTCCCCGATACGAATGAAATGATAACAGCGCACGGACTCGATAGAGCCTAGCTCAGCTGAGCTCGCGTCGTTTCGCCTCACCCAACCTTACCTTTCCTCTTCCAGTCTTATCTAGCGTCACCTTTCTTCCTCTTGGCGAGCTAGTGGTGTGCAGTAGTTTCGTCGACGTACCTACCTACCTACCCTGCACGTACGACGATTTAAATGAAATCCTTGCGGTTCCTTTTCACCGTGGAGCAACGTGGTTCTCTCCTCTCGGCAAATTCAATAGCTCAGGCATCAATCATTACTGAAATAATCTAGTTTGGAGATTAAATAGAGTTGACTGGGTTTCTTTCACCGCCCCTTTACTCTGTTGCTGGATAATCTAAAGAACCGTTTAAGACTGATTAGAACAGTCATAATTAGAAGTCAGAAATACCTACTCTAAAGTGGGCTACTATTTAGGCTTGGAGAAAGATCTGAGTCACGCACGCCGACGATTACTTATATCAACCGGAAACTTCAAAGTTTAACGAAACTCTGGATCTAATTGTCAGGACTTTTGCCCTGCAGATATCTAATACATGTAATTTAGTACTGACTACACGTGAGGTCACATATTTTATCCACGTAAATGCGATAGTCTTAGAATGACATAACCGAGTTAAAGCTAAAGTGCTACCGAGACTCGATTCCTTATATTACGACCATTGAATTCTCTAGCTATAAGACTTAGACAAATGCATTATTGACCGCTTGATGCCAGCCGTTTCAACGGCAGCAGCAGCCGTTGGCATTGAGGCTTGCACTTCATTTGAATCGCACTTGCGGAGTTATCAAATATTGATTCAACTTACTTTACTATTCGCTCATAATGTAAATCTTGTCGTATTTTATCTAAGAGGATAGTCGCCTACCATTTAAAGGTGATATTGTTGCAAAATGTGGTTTGCAAAGAAAAAGATAAGTTAAATGTAGGTTCCCGAGGGAAATAAAGTGAACCAAAGCAAAATTAAATGAATGAAGAACAAGATTTTTTATTCTGAAATACAGGTCTGCACTAGCATAAAGCTGGAGCAAGACTGGTTTGTTTCACAATAATATTTGTTGACCCGGCAACCGTAGTTCTTATGTTTAAGAGACGTCTTTTATCATATGGACCACTAGATGCTGGTCAATTATATTTAAAGGTGATTTCACCCAAAGTAAAAATACTATAGCCACCAGTATACTTATCTTCACAGTCTGTCGATTTATTATTCTGTGAAATAAATATGACGTCTCCTCGATGAAAAGTTGCACTCTTGGTTTTGATATAAAAACCGATGGGATCAATTGGAAGGCAAATGGGTCGATGCGTAAACCGTAACACCTTCTTGATGTATGTATGCAGTAAAAGTAGACTCGTCTAATCACATTATTAAACAGAGTAGATAGACCCTACCTAATAGCTATCCGCGGGGAAGCCCAAGGGAATCCCAATGACAAGATATCTTCTCTCTCCCCTATAGGTTTAAGTCCGGTCAGCGGTCAGTGGAGCTACGTGTCGGACAGAATTGATTATTAATTCAGTGCGGTTTCATGCTGGCCACCATGTTAATATTGATGCGCCTGGCGTCTGGATTAATGCGTCTATATACATCAGCTTCCGTTAAGTCTACTTGCTACGTGAGTAGTACCTACTCGTGAAACCGAAACAGAATCCTGTAGGGCAAGTGCGAAAATCTGTAAGTACCGTGAGACTAACATGATAATCAAAATTCCTTGTCTTTCACTACAGTTTATACAATGCGAGAAGTTCCGTGCATGTGAAATGAATAATTTGACGAACGTGCTTTTGGGGCCGTATCACGGACTCACGGGAATTCCCATATATGATATTTTCAGGTAATCCGTTTTGGTAGTAATTACCGAATATTGGAGTTTATTGGCATTCCAGTTTCAAAGTTTAATTCCACACGTTATTTTGGTATCCAAAAAAGGGTATTCATTACATTTTAAACCGTTTTAAACTTGCCTTTTTTCGCCCTCTGTTACGGAAGACAAGTGGATGGATTCAGCTAATTGATCTATCGATGGCGGTGCCCGAACAATCGAAACAATGAACAAAAAAGTGAAAATAAAGAATAGCTGCACTATACTGAAAAGTGTTACAGCTCGCGTAAAAACAAATTGACCTTTGCCCATAAATCGTCTAAACACAAGCGCATAACGATACATCGGTAACTTGTAGCTCTCTGTACAACGTAGGCAGCATGGATGTGCAAATAAATCCGGTGTGACGTTTCCTAGTTGTCAAACTACCGTTATGAACGGGCTTTCTGTCGAGCTGAGGGAGCTCGCGTGGTTGAGGTGTTTTTTTGTTTTTGTTTTTTTTTTTTTTTCATTTTAGGACTGGCGGAAACGCGTGAACGCGGGCAGGTGTATGTGTACTACCGTGCTACAGTCCTGAATCCTGTTTATCAAATCACTGCTCCAGCCTTGGAAAGGGTGGCAGTAGGTGGTCGGCATATAGCGGAAAGGGGAAGAGGACAATGGGAACATTTTGACGGAACGCGTCCCGCGGGAGTAAAAATATTTGCAGAGGGGTCGTCGGCTTCGGTCGGTCGGGTCACGCCCTGACCGGTACAAGTTCCCTGCCAGTACCATCCCCTGCGGCCCGAACCCTGTCTCTCAATGAAGTTCTTTGTTGTAACGCAAAACAAGGATTTTCGAAACAGACATATAGCTTTGCATAATATGTGGTCTCAATGGATTTTGCGAACCTTTTTTTCTGCTCAGGCTTGGTCATTTCAAGTTAAGTAATTTATGCTGAAATCAACAACACGTTTCAGGCACGATTCTGGTCATTCGTTAAAACGTACATCACGTATACGCTAATCATTACTGATAATCCATTTATTAAAGTCAAATCGATTGTCGCCTCAGATCGACGATTATCGTGAAAATATCAGTATTTTGTCCTCCATTATTGCACGAATGAAATAATTTCTGTCCTGATGTACATTCAGAAATATTTTAAGATCTCACACAGAGATCTTACATCATTTAGTAAGAATGAGATGAACATAATTTGCTCTAGTCAACAAGAGTATTTACCAGCGTGACGTTCCCATAGTAATCGGATAGCTACTTAATTACTCATTTGGCACATTAGTGAGACCTCCGAAGTAACCGAGTGCTCGCTGGCGTCTCTGAACCGGAATTGTGCCAGTGCCTCTTTACAGTAATTTCCGACTCGCAATTTGACGAGGGTGTGGGCGGCATTGGAAGATTGAATTGTAAGAGCGAGATGGCAGCGAGTGACGATGAAGAGAGAAGAGTGAATCGATGCTCTACATTCGAACGGTTGATATCCACTCTAAGGGACAGTCTTTCAACGTATATCAACCCACAAAGTAGGGGATAAGCTATATCGAGTGATTGCAGTGACTATGGCTAATTTCAATCTCCGGTGCCGTTTCTATCTTATGCTATTTGGTTGCTTCAAAACAGTCGAATTTTTTGTATGACGAATGTAGTTTAAGCTGATGGTATCAGCACGCCCGTGCTGTGAACAATTTGCTGGTCATTGAAGATGTTTGATCTTGTGAATTTAAGTACAACTAACCCGCGGGCTACAAATGTCTGATCATTAATATTCCGCAAATCTGTGTAGCATCAGGTTAAACTAAATTAAGGTTTGATATAACATTCTTAGGGGAGTAATTAACGACGCCCCGTGACTTCGCTAACTTTGCAGACATTACTTCGGGCGACTTTACATACACCTATATATATATATATATATATATATATATAAGTATATGTATATATGTATATATTACATAAAGCGAGTGGTACATACATGAATATCGTAAATTGTATACATATCTATCTTTACGAACACATACATTGGTATGGTACAGCTGCCAGGGGGTCGCCTCTATTCAGCTGCCACCCACGCAGTCAGTCGAGCAGAACCTACGCCAGTAGGCTTAAATTTGCGGCAATGTATATTTGTATTCGTATACTTCAAACGTACGGTTGACATTTTTCTCAATGTGATTCATTCGTCAACACACGGTTCGGGTAATCTTCGTACTGTAGCAGCCCAATGCCGTTTGGGTAAAATTGATTACGATGATATTCGACATAAAGCGCGGCGGTGTTCTTTCATACGCGACAAAAGTCTTTGCGAATGCTTTAGGATGAGAAAATACGAGGACACTGGTCATATTCTGATTCGGCTGCCAGCCAAGAAATGGACCACTGGAACGACGAGTAGATATATTATATGTATATATAGCTACGTATACGTACCTACCTTTACGGATAACCAACGAAGTTTATTTTAAAAAACGTCCCGCAACGAAATCAGTGTTCGTGTTTTACCTTGAAAGTTGAAACACCGAGAATGCAGCCTCCAGAGAGGCGGAACCGAGAGGGCTGAGTTTTCTGCTTTTCTTTCAGGAGATTTCCGGAGAATTCCAAGCTCCCTACGCTCTCTCCTATGGTAGGTATGCTTGTGCCAAAGATTTTCTCTTGCTCCGTTGGGATTATTATATGAACACAATAATAATCATTCTTGTAATTTCGTTTTCCCTCGCTGACTCGGCGAGCTCGCCTATTGCCTCGTACAAGCTACATTTCTTGAATATTCTCTTTATTAGAAGTCATAATCTTCCTTTCAGATTTCGTTATTTAACTGAAAGTTGCGAATAGACGTTGACCGTTAACGGATGCCAACGTAAGTTACATAATTGCGATAGATGGCTAAAATATCCCGATTACGAGTCAGTTCAATAATTCGAGGTGCAAGATTGTAGCCATATTTCTCCGTAGCCGAGATAATAGAGGATACGACGATGATACATTCCGTTGAGCATATCGAAAATTCATACTGATATAATGAAAACTAATGAAGATGATTCTTTGATTGAAAATCTCGTTGATGAGGGATTGAGCACTTGTGTTTGCGTTAACAGCGCGAGTCCAAAGCATTTGCAGTACAAAGAGACTAAGGAACTCATTGTTTTCAATGTTTTTGTTTTACATCTCGTACTTTAATTTCGAATGAAATTTCTAGGGTCGCTGAAAGACGAGGTAGTTGAGTGTATCAGGATCAAAGGATCACCTGTCTTACTGTTCGAAGCTGCTAACAAAATCATTGTCTGTGTTTGTTTTAATTAATTGATTACCTTCTCCGAAATCACGAAGAACAGAAGCTGACATGATTCACAGGGAATTCTTTGATAAGAGGAAATATGTACCTTCGTCGTCGTCTTTGATCCATTTTCAAAGTTTGCCTCACTATAAGCCAATGTATAATTATATTTAGCCGGATAAGAGCGAATTTTCGGTACACCGTGCACAGTGAATCTCAGTAATTTGTACGAATTTAATATACGAGACTAAAGATTATCGCGTAATTGCTAATAATTTTAATCTCACTGTACAAAGAAATATCTCTTTAATTTTGCGCGTGCAAGTCGAAAGATAATTTGGCTTATATACGAGGCGGGTATTACTATAGAGGTAACTTTTGTCGGCGGTAAAACTGAGTCCCGTCTTTCCCTTCCTCTCATTATCTTGGGAGTGAAAACCACGACGTAGGTACAAAGTTCCTCGTTCTTATGCAAAACTCTTGCTTCCCACCGGAAGCAACGCACGGAAAGGGAAACCGGAGGCGTGGCTCTATCGTATCTCTTCACTGGGGTGAACGCAACAAAGATATGACTCCTGTTCATCTTTCCGCGATACGCCCCGTGTTTGGTCTTTACGCGCCCCATCCCTCCCGTCCCATTTACTATTTCCTACGATTTCCCACCATTTCCTACTCTCCGTGATAACACTGTTATAGGGAAGGGGGTGGACTGAGGGGTGGCACAAGAATCGTAATAATGAGAGCTGAACTAACTCAATCAACTCGTCTTAGCGCGCGTCCTACTGGAGCAAAGTAATTACAGTTTGCGAAGAGTAGTTACATACATATCTATATACTGGGTATAGTGTTCCATTCTATCCTATCCTATTCTATCCTCCTATCCAGCAAGGGACGGTGTCGGTGAGGGATCTGGCGCGATCCGAACGGAGATCTGTAATCAGTCCTATGAAACGGGAGCACATCCATTGTTCCGAAAATATCGTCTGAATGGGTGTGCAAACATGACGGCTGCCCGAAGCCGCGTGACTTGCTTCAACAAAACGCCTCCTTACCACCGTTTCCCTTACCTTCAGACCTCATGAAGCAAAACACTTGTCGATTATTTGCTTGCTTCGACACAGCTCTGTCAAGCTCACTCATTCTTGCTCTCTCCTTCTCACCATTTCACCATTTCACCATTTCACCATTTCACCTTCTCCTTTTCTCCCTCACATGTAAATAAATTTTTGAATTACTCACAATTATTATGCTTCGCGGTCTTATTATCTAAATAAATTTTCATCAACGCCTTACCCCAAGTCTGAAAGCGATTTCGAGACGAGTCGAAAGGTAAAGGTGAGTCCTACGCACTGCGTAACTTCGACCTTTGAGATTGAGTGTATAAGAGGCACTAAGGTTCGTCGAAAAAAATTTAATATCCTGTCGATGGATCTGAAGAATATATCTGAGAGTTTCTCAAATTGATGGTCAAATTGACCCAGCTTGTTATTTTCACAAGCTCCCACTTAAATCGCGAAGGGCGTTGGCTCGATCATGTTTTTGCAGAAATAAAATAAAGTACCAGTCTCCTGCAACGGGGGCTTCGTTGTATATATTTGATGGATTGAAAAAGGTCAATATCGGTTCGTTCCTTCGTCAGATTTTGAGTCACTTGGTGTGGTTAGGACTCAACTCAACTGGTTATACTCACACAGGGAGCTAGATTCGCCAAGAGCCCTATATCTAGAGCTACGTAGAGGCTCTGTTTCAGCTCTCCCAGTTCACGTCCGGCCGCAAATACCGGGTTTAATTAGAGAAACCATCGCGTGCAATTCGTTTCTTCTAGTACAGAAGGGTAACCCTCCCTTGTGCTTTCTCCCTTTCGTTTCCTTCACCCACTTCCCTTGCCTTTCGTAGTTTCCCCTTGTTCGTTGTTAGCCTTCTCTCAAGCTCTACGAAAGCCAAATCCTATACTATACACGCCTCAAGGGCCACGAGGCGGGCAGTTATACGGAGGTGAAGTCACTGATATGTACTCGAGACGAGAAAGATGGTGGCTTGAGCGTTTGCACAAAACCGTTGGTCCAACTTGCCTCTGACTACTACCACCCGACTGTTCGCTCGTCCGTTTGATTGTGCCTCAAAGGATTTGCACTTCTTCTTTATACGGTGCTGAGCCTTTTAACCGAACATACTGTACTACTCACGAATTCCATTTAATCAACGATGAATCGCAGAGAGTTACGCTCTCCGCCGTCAAACGTCTTTGATAGAGATTATATCGTCTTATACGTGGTGCACTCCAGCATTTGAAGTGATATTGAGGATCTTTTAGAAGAAATCGCGTCTAAAAGTTTCAAGTCCTTGAAGTGCGGGAGGAGGTCACAGATTTTCATGTCTATACATATAGCTCACGAAGTTTAACAAATTGCGAAAAATATGGGTGACCCTCATCAGTGAGATGGTTAAAATCAGTCATAAATTCGTCCTTTGTATTGTCAATGGGAAAATACTCTCCGAACTGGAGTTTTTTATTTTAATAATCTATGGTCTTAAAGCTATGAAGCATACTAACGAAGTGGACGAACAAGGGGTGCAGAATTTGTGGATTTTGAATTATTGTCAGGTTGATGCTTGTATATACGGGATGAACGACGTCGTAATGTTGAAGTGTTCAATTAGATCCTTTTTATTAATCCAAGATCAAAAGCATCAGGACTTTTGGGCAAATACTTCATACGAATGTCGCACTCCCCGCCTGATTTTGGCATTAGAAGTGGAACTTGAAAGCAGCTTTCAGATACCAGAATAAGAAAACCATTTGACCTCGTTCATACTCGAGTATGAAGCAAGTGCATTTCCAGTTCAGTTGCATTCGCGGGATGTCGAGCTCCGAGCTGGAACATGCGACTTCCGGGATGACAACCTGACACTGGATGCTGTGGGTATACTTCAACACGTGTATGCGTAGGTGTGCAAATGGGTGCGACCCGATGCTAAAACATTTCGATTCGGAAGCCAACTTTCCAAAGACTCTTCATATTCTGAATTCATGAGTATTTTGAAACCGACGTGACGTGTCATCCGGAGATGAAAGTCGATGTTGAATCGACGAATTGTTTAGTTTCAACATATATTTGATGAATAGCATGAACCAAGTAGGTATAGGTTGTACATATTTTCATTTTACGTCTGATTGTATGATTGCGGTCACGTTTCACGATAATGTACTTCAGACAAGTAAAGGGGAGAGAACTCCACGACCTGAATCCCCTTGCACGCGATCCTCCCGCGACCCTTGAATAATGATGATATTAAACAAAAAAAAAAAAAAAAAAAAGAAAAAGAAGACAAAGGAAACAGCAATCGGCAGAGCACGGGGACACTGCCTCGCCTTGTTATAGGGAAACACGGGAAAGATGTACCCAAAGCAAATCCCTAGTCAAAGGGTTGCGCGGCAGGCTGTGGTTAATTTGCAGAGTACCAACAGACGCAATTATTACTAAAAATAGTCATAATTAAAGGCAAGGCTTAGCCAGTTAATTGCATGGTAGGCTTAAGCCCAACTCAGTTTAGGACGTAAGCTCTCTGGAGGCCTGATAATGGTCCCAGCTGGAAGGGGAGAGGCCTGCTCTCTGTAAACTTCGAGTCGTGCGCGAAAGTGTACACGCGCAGGGTATGGGGTGCGTATAAGAATCAGACAGTGCAAATATTTCCCGCACTTACGAATAATCCTGTTAAGGTTAAATGGGATGTGTAAACGCGGGAATTATCGCTCTCTGCTTGCTAAATTCAACGAATCTCTCTCATAGTGCTTAAGCGGACGTGTCTATATTCTACGTACCTAACTACTACATATATACATTACATACTCATATATAGGTATATACATATATGTGTGTGTGTGTGTGTGTGTGTGTGTGTACGTATTACGCACAGATACACTCACTGCATCCAGCAACGTGATATTTTCGCTTCATCGCGGCCCGACCTATACGTTGCGTTGGGCATATAGGCGAGTACGAATACATGGGTATAGAGAGAGTACACACACAGATATATATGTATGCAGGTAGCAATCATTGCTTTTGAGTTGGATATGACATGCCTCAGATTCGCCTAAGGTTCGCTTGGATTCCAACTGTCGTTCGCTGGCTTCTACCCGGATTCTGGTTCAAAAGCAATGCCACATATTCATACGTATCTGGGTCACGTAGCTACGTTCTCTAATCTGTTCCCCCAAAATTAGGACGTACCTCACGTTCGGAATATTATTGACGCGTGTTGTTTCTCAATGATTCAAATCTAATGGTGCTAATATTTGAATATGACATGTTGAGCCTATACTTCAAACAACGGCTCTGAACTGTTGAAATTTTATTCGCATTTGCCTCTTACATCTTCCCTTTGAGAAACGTGCGTACGAAATATCTCCGAATGTCATTTCCTCGGCTCCGATGTAGCATTCTAACATTCCACGGAAAGTACGTAGGAAGGGGACTCGAAGCCGGATGCCATCTTTTATAGATCCATGGAGTATTAAAAGTCAGGTTTTAACTAATACCCAAGCTTAAAGCACTTCTAAGCTCTTTAGACCTAGTTCGCTTGGTAAAGACTATTGCAAGTATTCGTGCATCTATACGAACGGGTCCTTCTTATCAGGTGCGAATCTGCAACTTTTATCTGCGTTATTTGAGTCTCGATCGTAGTTTGTCCATGAGAGCGGTCTTGCATACAGAATTGAGGCAATCATGAGCTAGTATAGGATTCAATGGCTCACGGAAGGGATTAAAGAAGCATGCTGATGTTTTTAGCCTCCATAATATGCCGTATTTATGTGACTTGCAAAGAACGAGGCGACTTCATTAACAACCTGCCACGATATCCTGCTAATTGCCAATCATTTGCTGGTGAGGTAATGGGCGTCCGTAGCGTGTTATTCATTCAGATTTCACGGCCCAAGTAATAAGATGAAAAATAGATACACTACCCGTCGATGAAACAGTTATATTCGGAGAAAAATATGAGCCTCCTCAATGCGCAGAGGGAAGATAATATGCTGCTCGCATGGGATACCTAATTGCATTTACTAATTGTCACGATTTTAGTGGAATTAAGAGCGTATATCTAGGTACTAAATTCATAAGCGCCGGGTGAAACACGTCCCAGTAAAGACTCCCTGACTAATTGATTCGACTCGCGGCTCGGTTTTATACGGTATCTAATCCAATCGAAATGACGAAGCCAGAAATGTGGTAAACGGTCCCATGCTCGACCGTTTGACTTTGTTCTTTATAATCGTTTCACGTTTTGCATTGGGACACATCTATCAGATGTGTCCACTCGAGATTTGATTGATTGATTGGCTGCTAATCGATTCGGCTTGTCCTTTTGCTTTTTTTCTCATACTCACCGAGTGATGTTAGTTTCTTTTCGGCCATATTACAGAAATGAAACAACCTGAGGGCGTATGATTCTTACTTGATATAACCCGAATGTATTATATTATCGAAGTACCTAAGAAAAAAGTTAATGTAGCGGAGTTGAGTTGCGCCACGCCACATATCCATACGTAGCCATACGGTAGACGGGCTGGCTACTCGCAACATTCGTCAAGCGGTGAAAAAATTCTCAAACGGCATCGGATATCTTTACTTTGACACGCGAGCCTGGGTCCAACCGTCTTACTCAAGTATGGATTCCGTCAAAGTGGATTTCAGCCTTTTCTCGGTGTAACGCAGCGAGCCAAGGAAAGACGCATACATAGAACGGATTGTGTGCGTTTGTGCGTCGACTACGCGTGGCTACGCGTGGCTGCGCGTGGTCGAGCGCGGCCGCTATGCGTGCGCCCGAATCTGGCAAGCGGCTTATTTACTGCGTCTGCCCAGCTTAGAATACATCTATTCTCACCACTAATTTCTATGGCTTCGTTAACGAGCCCAAGAGACCTGCTAGTTAAAGGGCGAACTGCCTCGCGCCTTGGGTAACGTCGTTTTCGACACTCGTTCGCTCACTTTCAGGCACCTCTGTAATCGCTCGCTCGTCGTTCGCGGGTGTTTGCGTGGCTTTTCGACGATCGATAAACATCTGTGTGAGAACTCGTTAGAGTATAACGATAATTCTCTGTTTCAACCCTTTTTCATCCGTGTCTTAAATTCTACAAGGTGAATTATTGAGAGATCTCTATCGAGATGCAAAAAAACATTTAATTCAAGTATCGCGGTTACAAAAGACTTGAAATAGCGGGGGTGTCGAGATGGACAGACCCGTACGGTCTCACCAGCTACTTGGATCTCATAATTGAATCGCGTGTCGCCGCCAACTAGACGTGGGTAAACAAATTTGTCTGGTCCACCGCAGCACGCCGAAGAATGCGAAGTAGAGCAAGCGCCAACTGACTTTCGGGTCGTCCAGTAGATACAAGAGACACACTATCCTTACATATATTCCTGGACCCGTCCACGGCACGCGATCACTGGGGTGCATCTAATTTCGAGGCGACCATGACTATGTAAACTCGTCCTGACACTCATTGACCATATAGGGTCAACGCTGTGTGAAAATCCCTTCAGCCTGAAGAGAAGCAATTCGCGAAGTTTCGCTAGAATAAAAAGGAGAAATATTTCAAGCTCGATTCGAAGCTTTAGTGTCAGTGAACCTCAACTTCATTATGAAACCCAGTATCCATAATAGGAACTTGGTTACCGTCTTTGCAACGGTTTAACAAGCTTGACGTACAAACGTATCCGCAAGCACATCTAGAGAACGAATAAAGGAAGACTACTCTAATCAGCTTTCGTTGCGTGGCCGACCGAGTTGGAGACGTATTTTTAGGTTTTATGGGTGTCAGCTGTCTTTCTTTTTCTTTCTCTGTTTCTGTCTTACATTTATCCCTGTGACGGTGGTGAGCAAAGAACAGCCCAGTGCTTGACACTGCGGGTGTCGAGGACTGCGGCGTGTGTATATTTTCAAACACTCGAGTCCCTCGTCCTGGAGTAGTGTCGTTCTGGAAGTGGAGGAAGGGTCGCGCGGGTGAGATACGCGCGCAGCTGAGGAACTGCCGAGAAGGACGATGGAAGGGTGCTGGGAGGGTTCTGGGAGGACGACGCAGGATCGCAGAGAAAAGAGAGTATAGTACAGGCAGAAAGATGGTTATTTATCCCAGAGGAGCGCCCCTCCTGCCACATTTGTTCCTCTTCTACTTTTCTCGTACTCACGAACCCATCCCGCCGATCCAACACTTCTGCGAACCCACGGTAGACGTATATGATATGAGTAAACGGACGAACGAACTGTGTATACCTGTAGCAACATTTTGTACGATCCGCAATTTTTATTTTTCCTTTTTTCTTAGCCTTTTCTTTTCGCCGTATTTGTCTGAGATTTTGGGGTTTGGAGTTTCTTTCACGTGAAATACTTTTCGTGTCTCCGATCATAGAAAAGATATACGTTTTCCAAGGAAATCATGAAATATTCAGCGAAATGTAGAATTGTATATGAATCGTAATAATACAAGTATTACACTGCTTCTGACAATGATTTCTCAAACAGACACTCGTGTGCCACTGTGGATATCTCCATTTTTGTGATAGAACGTTACCAAATTCAAATTATCGATACAGTCAATAATTATTGTCGATTTTTATAAACATTTGACAAAATTTATACAGGCAATGAAATTTCCTGTTCTACTCGACTGTATCACTAAGAATACATGAATTGATACTTATGAAGTTTCGAAAGGGTTTTATCTCAGCAGTCTTGCTTGTTTATAATTATCAGATTGTGCTTGTGGTAGACACTCGACTTCTTGTGAGAGAACCCTGGAAAATTTAAGAACAAAGCGCAGTGCGATTGCAGGGCCGATTCGCGGGTGGGTTTATTATTTTTTCAAGTGCACCTACTGTGAGTGTGCACCCCAACTCTACAAACATCCTCGTTAATCGTCAAGGCCGAATTCAAAAGTTGAGCAGATATGTTCAGGCAAAACTATTACAATTATAAGTTACAGGCTCCAGCGTATAAAGTTGGGTAGCTGTAACCTACTTGCGCATTCACTCACGCATTCTTTCCTCTTCCCAACTTCAGGGTCTGGCAACGGTTCTCTATTTTTCAATCAGACAAATTAAGGAAATTCGAAATCGTCTATTTAGTTGGTGAAATACGTTGAATTGTAATTCCTTTAAGACAATGAATACGAATTCTGCAAATCTAACTTCGACCCCTGTGTTACACTTTTGTATCTGTGACCTTCGAGGTCGCGATTGGACTTCCAATTTCGTGACTTCTGCAACTCTTGGCACGTCGTTCGTAAGTTGAAGCAGCTGTCAGTAGTTGAGGAAGGCCTGTTGCTCGTTGCCTGCAGGAAAGTGACTACTTAACGGCTCTCGTGAACGGCCATAATCCTTGGCTGCTTTCAGGGCCGCATCGCTCAGTCACTGCTGGCCTGTCATGCTAGCCAACCTAACCCAAATCCGCCCCTTCCTCACCAACCCTCGTGCGAGCTCGAGGGGTGTGACGCTGACTCCTTGCCACCAAGTTTGCCTCGAGTCTGCAGAGGAGGATATATTATCACAGGATGCCACTCAATTATAATGTTGAAATACCTATTGATTACGGGACCGTTTGCCACACGTGACTTAAATTGAACGAAAATTATACATACTTTGGGTACGGTATGGTGGTAGGTTCAGAAAACTGCTCATTACTTAACGTGACATCGTATGCCTTTATCATACATTAATCGTAATAGGAATCATGAATACGGCTATAGCAGTACCCACTAGTACTACCCTTTGGAAAGTTTTATCAGTACGCTGATAGGGGATGAAGTGAAGTATTCGAGAGTAGAAAGTTTTTTCATCTTATAGGTCAAGAGGTCTTCCTAGTTTGTCCGAGAAAATTTTTCTCCTCGTTTTCGCTCGGTCGTACCTTTAATCTCAGACCTGAGCCCGAGCCTTACGAAATTATGCACCCTGTTCGGGGTGGTACGCGGCGGTGAGCCCAACGGTGCTGGGAAAGACTGATGGTGCTAGCCGTTACCAGGGTTATTTTTACCGCCTGCGCGTCATATAATCGGCTCGAAAGTTACCCCCAAATTACCTGCAGCTCTTTACGTGCCTTGAATAAGGTAATGCAAAACGATATCAGCCCCACATGGAGTGGGTGGATAAGGGGGCATGATGTACCCGCCACGTTGTATCGTGGTTTGCGCCGTCGAAGGGAAAGGGACTAGGGATAGAAAGAGGCAAGGGAGAAGCGAATAGAAGACAGAGAGATAAATGAAAGGAGATAGAGGATAAGGAGGAGAAGGATAGAGACACACTGGAAGGAAGGCATCACCATCGAAAATGTACCGTACGTGACGACCCCATGGCGCCTGACGATCCCGTAGACCTAGTCTCACCGAGACATCTCTCGTCACCGCTATAAGCCGGTACCAAACTCCGCCATAATTAAGAGGAGATAAAATTTGCATATTTTAACAACCGGTACGTGCCAATCCTTGGAGACGCTCATTTCATTATGCATCTCATTCCGTGAAGCATCATGAGGCGAATTAGCACAGATAGAGCCCAGGATTCTCACGCCATTTTTACTGACTAGAGATTTTTACGAGGTTTGTCTTTTAAACGTTTGAATAAAGTACTAAGTATGAAAGGCTCCGTTTTGTATATCTGACTCGTCCACCTATTTATATTATAAGATAGAAAAATCAACCCGTATTTATATAGGTAGTACAATGTTATCTGAAATTGCGTACAGCGATTAATGGAACTTTCAAACGAGCGGAGCGTCCCTAAACTTTAACAGCCTCTTTTTAATCCTGAGTAATTTTCTCGCCTTTAGGAAAACCTAGGGTATCCTCCCCATTCCCAGGCACTTATGCTTCGAGTTAATGGGACGATACTACTTTAGATCAACCAGAATGCATTAAGGCGTGACTGCGGATCAGAAAGTGTTGACTGATACAGCTCATATCGGATATTGCGTATCGTTGAAGGTAGAATCTTGTGTCTATTCAGATCATTGAATGAGAAAAACAAGTAGGTACTTTGGGTCACTTTCTGTGAATATCCAAGTTTGGAAGGAACGATAAACTTTGCTTGACAATTTAACTTAAAATAACGTATTATTTGAATTATGTATGTCTGGAGACGAAAGGAGAGACAATATTTCTTTCGAACCCTGCGGGTTTTCTTTCGTAACAGCGAAAGATAAGCCATAACGCTTTCCTGATTCAATTTGAGTTTTCATTGACAGAGCGTCGAAATAGCCAGGGAAATATTACTCGGATTTCCATGAAATTGAATTACTCTCCGTCCTCCGCGATGGACAGATTACTAAAACTTTGCGGGTAAGTGGAAGGGCGGAATACTGGCGGAAAGAGGGTAAGGATCCAGACAAAGCAAAGCTACACTCACCCTTGCCCCTTTTTAAGATCGTCGAATATAACCGAGCGTCCTGGAGATGGTAGCGACATTGGATGAAACACGAGAACGTGCCCTTTTGCCTGCAGTATTACCAGCAACGAACGTGAAACATCCGGTCGAAGCATCCTCCCTGCCACACTCAACGACACAGCCATCCGCTTTTGGCTTCTGCTCCTCCGGTTGACAAATAATTCCGAAAATACGGAACCCTAAATCAAGCCGGGTTCACTCATTAAGAATTTCGACTTTGCCGCCGTGAAACCGGGTAAAGGATGCGCAATCCTTTAAAGTCCCCAAACGAGGATTCGGAGACGGGCGACACCCGAGGGCCCAGGCTGAAGAGGAGAGGAGTGGAAAGGAGGCAGAGACAAGGGCAGGACCCCATCCATCCATTAAGAGTTAAGGGCCATTAAAAGCAAAGCATGTTTACACAATAATATTGCAGTGAGCGCACCCCTGTTGACACAGTGCATCCTCTATGTGTCTACTACTCTGCTAGAAAACTCGTCACCTCGACTAGGCGCTGGCAATTACGTGCTAACAATTATTATCTTCGTTATGCAGTCACTTCAGAGTCACAAGTAAAGACTACTGGGTCGTGTGTTTCGAGACAGTTCGGGGATCCTTTCCCAACCCTTACCGTAGGAAAGGTTTAAGTAACATTCTTTGCAACCTAGGTGGCATAATGATCAGAAGGGAGAAAGAAAATGGTTTTTTTTTTTTCGTTACTCTTCAACTATATATTTCGTCCAGAGAGGGTCTACGAGGTTTTATGATACGCCGCCAATTGTGCAGATACGTTTTTTTTTTTCTGAAAATGAAATATGAAGCGCCAGTCGACAGTATAACGTATGTATAGGGGAGAGCGGGGCAAAACGGGCAGCGGGGCAAAGGGGGCACCTCGGCCAAAAACAAAAAAAATGTCTTGCAAGATTTTCAATTTTTTTTTTTTTTTTTCAATAAAAATTGTTTCCCAAAGAAATTTGATTTTTTTTAAATTTAATTTTCGAAAATTTGGCCGAGGTACCCCCTTTGCCCGACTCGCCCCTATATATACGCACTCCAAACTCAAAAGACTTAATTTTGAGAAATAGTTAAGTCAAAGTTTTTCTATTGACGACGTTTTTTTTTCTCGTAACTGCGGGAGGTTTTATTTTATACCATTGGAGCGGTTGTTGCATTACGTGGATCCCGGATTCCGTTCAGATCGGATATCCTATCAACGGTTGAATCGAATTCAACGGAATTCAGGCAACAGGACTACCTCACGTTGTCCGCTCTCAAAGAGAACGGGATTTTTAACAAAACGCCTGACAGAGCTTGTGCAGTTGATTGTGCCTCTGTATGTCGTTATCTGACTCATTAAACCAACCGCTACTTTTGGATTTTCGGATACGCTTTGCGTCAGCTAACGAGACGGACTAGCTATGTCGCGACGTTCCCGATCGTCGCTCTACTACTAACTATACGTTTGAAGAACACAAGATTCAAACCCGTGTATCGAGAATAACCGAGAATGGAAGTTTTCAGTAATTCCATATTTCTAAATTCTCAATACGTCGTATGGACTAATTCGCTAAACGCTGAAGTCTCTGAAGTGAATCTGCAGTAAAGCGAGAAGGGGTGCCGAGTCAGAGAAGAAAGGAAATGAAAAACAAAAAGGAAATAATCATGATTTTTCAGCCGAACGAACATTGACACGAAGCTCGTACGCAGCTCGTGCGCAACTCTTGAGATCTACCTGGCGACTCTCGCGCTCGGCAATTAACGAGCTCAGTCGGTTGCTGGCCGGGACGGCAACCGGTTGTTACGTACCACGTCGCCAATTACCTGCGTATCTTCGAAGTATCCCCTTCGTCTCGGTGAACAATTAAAGTAATTAAATGCGGAGCCTGCAGCTAGCGGCCGAACGTACTGGGCATGCGTTCTGCACTCGCAAAATAACTTCTGCGTAGTTGCAGACGTTCGGATGACGCAGAAATTCCTGTTGACTTCGTTTGACATTTACGCATAATCATAAGCCGTGACGAATTGCGGAAAATTATATAGTTAGAGAGCAACTGTAACAAGTTTGCGTCCAAAATATCAGTCCGCACTGAAGCAAATCCAGGGAGAGGCAGATTTTTATCGCCGAGGCAAAAATTTACGCAGAGATATTTTGTACTATGTTTTATCGAAACTGTCATGAATTCTATATACCGATGTGTACGTATATATATGTACATGTGGGATTCGTCGATCGATTTAAGCCAGGAAAATTTTCAGCTTGGTAGGATTTTTTAGGACCTGTAAAATTGAGAGGTGCTGAATTGAACGTGTGATAAAATGGGATTGTAAATTCCGTCAGTCTATGTTCGGTGATGGTAGAGAATTAGGATCATTGATGTGATATCACGAAGCTACAGAAAGGCATGGATCGGGTTGTTCAGGAATATCTCGCAATTTCTATGCAATTTCAGCGAGGTCGTCCAAAGATGGATGGCTAGTGAGAATTTAGGGGCGGGAGGAGCGAAGGCCAGGAATAGAAGAGAAATCGCGTGATGCCTGTAAGTCAGGTAGGTATATTCTTCCTTAATAGACGCCCTTGAGCTCGAATGGGAGACTTTTCGCCTTCCGTCCGCGAGCTACCAACGAGGAACAAAATATACGATTGTAGATAGTTGGAAATTGAAACTCAAGACGTAAAAAAAAAAAAAAAAAAATGTATACTAACGTCAGCGAATCGCGTGACTTCTCAATCACCTTGTAAAATCTTTTCCGAGTGATTATCTGTTTATTCGCACTTTCGTATGAGAAACTTTATAGCCGAGCAGGACCACATCAAACATACGCGGCTCCGTTACAATCCAAAATCCTCAATCATTGATTATACCTACTCTATTTCCCAGGAGCCTTGAGCCCGTCTCGAGAACACGCAAGAATGTCCCCGACATGTTCCACCGTCTCAACTGACTTTTGACAACCGTCACTGTATAAATAAGAAGAGATTTTACTACTTCACTCTCTAAAATCATATTAGTAGAAGAAACTATCAAACAGTAACCATTTCAGGTGAAAATTCACTGTTTTGTCATTTTGTTGGTGAATTAGATCTTAGAGAATATTCAAAATGTCTCTGTGTATTCAAAAGGGAGCAGGTTCTGTGTTTAGTCTAATCATAACCAAAATATTAAGCCACAGTAACTGTACTTCAACCTTAGCTCCTCTAGATCGACCTTAACCTAAATACAACAACAGCGTAGTCTAAGAAGGGGCTTACGTTGAGTCCTCGAATAGCTTTTGAAACAAACTTGGGTAATTATGAAATATCCTTTGAACATAAAGGCACTTCGGAAGGTACTGAGGATAGTGTATGTATATGAGTCTACGGGGAAATGGATATTTACGCAGGTAGCTCTGATTCCCTCGTTTCGAGGATTGCCTCGTTGATTCCAATTTTGGCATTTTTATGGTACATACAAATTATCAACAACTTATCGTATTTCGTTTTGTGAAATTATAATACTGAAACTACATAGTTTTCGCATGTGTTGAATTAGTGTTCTGATGTTTTTCAATCCTTGAAAATAATTACAAAGGCATTATTTTCACTCCCTCATATTCTCTCTATCTAGATCTATCTCTCTTGCTCTACCTTTGGCTACGAGCACATTTATGTCGTATATTTTTTTTTTATCTTCCAAGTAATTAGACCCTTGTCAATTAGGCTTTTCGTACCAATGGCAATCACTGCAACGTTATGATTAATATGCCTTTCTACATACGAAGGGTTCGAGGATCGACAAATCACTAACTTCTGTTGTATCTGGGTGTGTATATGGTTGGACTAGTGATTTCTAATACCATGTAATGTTCTATTCAACATTATGTCCAAGCGTATAAACCGCAACGTAGATGTAAGGAAAATATACAGTTGGACCACAGGGTGAATGAAACTGTGCAAATAAGATCCAGCGTCGTTGTTGTATAACGAATGAAAAAGTAGAAGCCTGCGGTCAAAGTCACGTTTCACGTCGACCGTTGGCATCCAATCTTTTCGGGACAATCCCTTTGCCAGGATCTCTTTGTTTTTTATATATCTCATTTTTACGAGCTTGTAAATTTTACGAAACTCTGCACGTCTGCCGCTGTTCCCATTATAAAAATGTATCCTTCTCCCGAACGATAGTCAAAAGGTTATTCGGAATTGGCTCTCCGTTGATCCTTCGAACGTTTTCAGCTTATAGTACGTAGGCATTCTCGGCCCCTCGCCTCTAGCCACGAGTAATAAACGAATGGGGTTTCCGTGTCACGCGGGGTAGCCGACTGGATGGCATGATAGTTCATTAATTAGCAGAGCGGCGGTGCCCTTTGTGTCGTAGTAGTCCACACAGACACACCCTCGTGCATTTTGCGGCCCATCAAAATAAACAGAAGGCCCTCCCTCACTCTCCGCATCACCGTTCTATCCCATTCTCTCTTTTAGTCTCAGGCCACCACAGTATAAACACATTAGCCTCGGTATACCTACTCTACCCAGTACACGTACTGTTCTCCGTACACGTCCTTTAAATCCTGGTGATACAAGCCCTCGTTGTAAAATAATCCTAGTTTAGTCTAGGAAGAGGTGAGCGTAAGGTATTTCATTAATTCATGATGGGCGTTTAACTTTCACCTCACGGTGGTATCTAGACTGGCAGGTATAAGTGCGTGCGTGTGCAAAACCCAAGTTACGCGATTCATGGTAACTCGATAAGCCCTGCGCCAATAATGGGTCGCTGGTGTACCTAGCTACCTATGGATGGTGGACGTGGTTGAAGCCACCCTTGAAAACTGATCCACCCTCCAGGGATGCCGTGCAACATCGGTATCATACCCCAGGGTTATAGATGTCATTTCAAATTTATGGGGTTTTTACAGTACAAGTTCGTACGCCAACTGCATGCAAATTTGCAAATTGATATCCCAGTTTGTTTCCGCAAAGCACCCTCGGATGGGGTAGCTTTTCACCGCGACACGGCTGGATTAATCAAGCAATTTCCTTAATTACTGTATTTCGTACCTTCAACACCCAAAAGTCAGTCTACATCTCGGGACCCGCTCATTGTCATTGTCAAAGAATTGGGTGTACTTATTTACTCGGGAAATTGAGCGTGTCAAACTTCTGAGGATTAAAGTGAACCTCACGAACAACCTTCTTCGGCATCTTATTTGGCATAACTTTATTTCTCCATCTGTCATTCCCGCCTCTATATTATATAACGAGGACTTTATTTGGCAGTGGGGTGCCACTTTGGTGAGAATATCTACTCAATAAAGACAATTAGTTTGAGACTGGTAAATGAAACCAATTAATCGTATCGGTTTTTTTTTTTTTTTTCTATTAACTCGTAATTGATGAGAGATTGCAAAGACTCGATCAGCCAGAGTAAATGGGGGAGTGATGGAACGATGCTATCACGTGTCTGTAAACCATACTTGTGTAGGGACATACCAACCAATCGTAACTGATGTAATAACGCCGTTTGCACCGTTCTAGCGTCAACTGAAAAGTCAATTACAGCTATAAGAGAATTTGCAGATGAATGTAGTACGCTCGACATCGGTGAAATATTGATCTATTACTGGCAATAATCAATGTCATTAATAAGCGAATGGAATAGGGCTTGTTCGGACAATGATAAGGTGGTAGTTCATAATTGAATCTGATTACATTTTTTTTAAGTCAAAGTTATATAAAAGTTATTGCGCAACATTTTGCAAATATACGTACTCTTCTGTGCCTGCAGTTACGAGTGGGCAAATTGTAACACAAGATTTCTGTGCGTGCAGTTTTGAATTGCAGTCAGATGCGCCTACGTGGCTGAGTGCAGGTTGAGAAGTTTACTCTGTTATAGACAGACAGAGAGATTTAAGAGAAGCTATAATCGAATCGAAAGCGGTTTATTGTTTTTGGCAGCGATGCACAGCGATCACTACACTACCACACTGACCTGTCAAATATTATTTCACGGATGATTTCGTGTTCCGGTGGATAAAATAAATATTAGCCTGATGTCATTTAATATATGAATAGTGGGACAAGGTTTTGACGTCATCGAAAAATCAACATAAAAAACCGATGCAAATATTTTTGCAGTCTACCGTCGAAAGATTCACAAGCACACTCGTTACTGGCAAGCAAACACGCCACGCATCGGTTACTCTCAGGGACTGAATCAACACAGTGAAATAGTTTGGACAATATAACAATTATGTTCTCGTCGCTTCTCTGATACCTGTCTGTATAGCACCACAATACAATTCTACTGCCATACCAACGGCTGCAGCTTCTCAGAACATCCGATGGTTCAAAATTTGTGAGCAAACAATCTCTGCGTGCATCGGAACGGCAGGTCTTCGGGATAAAACCTTTTCACCTGGGCCAGGTGGTTTGGATTGCTGAACACCTAAATGCAACCAAATGTAGAGATAATAATAAAAAAAAAAATTAAATTGATAATTATTGTTGTTCGATTTTGTGCTAAAATGTCTCAGCAAAGAATTGGAAGTGTCTTTAAACTTGCGATGGCGGTTCAGGACGGCAAGGTTGGTAAGCTTTAGCGTTTCGAATCTGACAACGTATAAGGTAAATGGCTCGAGGTTAGACACGCGCATATAATCTTGTGAAAAAGGAAATTGAGGTATGGTTCAGTACAGAAGGAATTTCTGGGGGTTACCCATGGTGACACCTTGCTCGACGCTCGCGAAAGGGGATGTTTCACAAAATATCAGCTTTCGGTGTTACGCAAGGAATAGACGTGTGTGTGAGCGTGCTAGCTTTGAAGTTTCACTTTCCTTGTTATTACCTCGGTTTTCCAAGGATCCAAACAACGAAATAAATTACCGCCCGGTGAGTCACGTCGCGTTGGAGCACTGATAAAATCGTAAAGTATCTCCTTACACCTCTACACCTGCACACCCAAAATCGTACACCTAGCTTGGCTTTATACACACGTTTCATCATCATACACGCCGAATTCACGCGCGTTTATCCATTATTTCACATTCTTAGACGAGGTTGTATGATTGAGACATAAGAAAAGTCGAAGAAAAGTTAATGAAGAATAATGGATAAAATTTGCAGAAATCCGACGAGATTAATTTTCATAGTGGGGAAAATGAAATCGACGGAAGTTTAATCCTTTCCGCAGCATGATAATCCGCGTGGCTCTAGGAAACTGGTGCAATTATGAGGCGACAAGACGCAACATAAAAAGTTCTTAATGGAATTCGAAGCGAGCTTCGCACGAACCGGTACCCTGGTGCGACGAACAAGTAAGTACACTATAGCGCTGCGGCCACGCCTTAGGAATCTAAAGTGCCGTGCGGAAGATTTGAGCATCTCCTGCGTCGAGCCTGAAGCTAACGAAACATTCCGGTGACGAGAGAAACTTTTCGAACACGGTAGCGCGGCGAACGAGGCCTCGTCTTTCAAAGAAGACGGAAGCGTCGGGTGGAATGGAACGACGCACAAGGAATCACTGGCAGGGTGCTTTAAATAACACACCCAAGGTACGAGGCTGGGCCCGGGAACCCAAGGTAATATATCTACCTACTGAGCGGGTACTGATATCGCAAATAATAACAGTATTACCGGTTCGATGTACCTTTTGCAGCGAGCCTCGATCTAGACGCTGAAGTCCAACCTTTTGGCTCCAGGCACTCCTGGAAGTCCTGACTCTCCTAGCTTCTGGCTCCTGCTGCTGAACGTATTTGCAGACGCAAGCAGCCATCCGGATCCGTCCTGGTCTGCCGCCTCCTCCAAGTCGGCCGATCTTCCGTATTCGCCTTTACGCTAGTGGAAACTAAGAACCCGCCGCTGGGCTTTTGTGCTCTGGGCCCAAGAAAATGCAATTTGAAGTACACTTATTTTTATATTTGTACTTTTGTAGGGATTTATATACGAATGTAGTAGGTTATATGGATACACAAGAGAGTAGTATATCAACAAATATACATTCATATGCGAGTATTGAGTCTTTTTCAAATCAGCCTATAGAGTCTACCTGTGCAGTGCAATTATTTCAAAGACTCCGATTCCTGGAAGGGGTGATGAGTCGGGGCCGGTTGAGAATTCCGAAATTTCAAAGCTCCGAACGGTCAAATTTCCGAATTTATTCTAAACGATTTCGAATTTTCAGAAAGACTAAAGTTTAGAAAATTGAAATTCCGAATGGTCGAAATGTAGATAGCTCAAGGCTCTGACAGTCCGATGTTCCGAAAGTCTAAGATTCCGAAAGATCGAACGTGTTCTTAACGTGTCGACTAAGCGACGTGCGACGGGTTGATGTTCAAGTTTCGGATTTTTGGCCTTTCGGATCATTGAGCTTTCGGGTCTTTAGCTTTCGGAATTTTTTAAATCGGTTATATAGACTTTCGGTGAAATACCCTTTCTGAACCCTGTGAGTTCGTTGCACTAAAATTCGGAAATTTGGCCGTTCGGAGCTTTGAAAATTCGAAACTTCGAACCGGCCCCGATGAGTCGTAAGTACTTTTTTGGATTCCAACTTTTCCACCACACGATTGCAAGTAGATAGTTGAATAATGCAGACGCGAAGTTCGACTTCCGATCAGCGAACCATACGCTCCATAATTAGCGTGGTGCTTGTTATTCACTAATTGGTTAACACTTTTCTTCGTCTTTCGTTTACTTTATTTTCCAACTATTTCTTCTGTTCAACCACGACCGACTCACGGCTATGAAACGTGGTTCATAAAAGCGTGCACTGCCACGCACTGGCAGAAATTATATACGCTGTTCGTATGCGGAAATTCAAACCTGTACACTGCAGTACCCTGTGTTACTCGCCGGAGCAAACTGCTCTTGACACTTTGGAGCACCGCCTTGTCTCTTGTTTATCTTGGCGTTAACTTTTACGCGTTGCAGTATGTACTACGCTATACATGTAGAGCAGCCGCAACCTAGTTTCTTTTTTGACTCTTCGTAGTACCCCCTTCCATGAGCATTGACATACTTGCTCGTATGCGAAAATAAATTTTCTACTATTTGGTCTTTTTCAAAAATTTCACAGGTCTTATTTTGGAAACCGATCATAGGTGGTTCCACCAATAAATAATTTTGTGCAAATTTGTACCCAATACCTATGGCATCTACATTTGATCCAGTCACAATATAGATAAAAATAATCAGAACATGTTAAACAGACGGTGCATAATTTCAGCTTCATCAAACATTGACGTGCGTATATGAAAATTGCGGAAGATCAACGAAGCGCGACTCTTCTGGATTCTATTCTGCAAAGATACAGCTATTCACTTGGCTTATTGAGATGCAAAGTAAAATCACAGTGCTCGGTACAGTTAGCTATGAGGCCGCGCGTCTAGCTCCAGCGATCACGAACCTCTGGTTGTTTGTTGAATAACTATTTTAGACTTCACAGTTCAAGATGATTCAAAGCACTGCTCTCGGATTTTAATCTTGAGAAAATAAAAAAGCACAAAGAAATCCCGATCAAAGTAAAACTGAGGATTGTATCTCGACGCAGAATCGGATGATATCATCATCGATCAATTAAAGCTTTGATAGAAAATTTCAGTTTAACTATATTTTTATTAATTGCTGTTCACGTAAACCTTGGATATGGACGAGACAAAGCAGAAAAATCAGTGATAGTTTTATCCATGTAGTCATGAAGAGCCATAAAAGAGAGCGGAAAAGGAAAAATGAACAGAGGGTGAGAGGGTGCAAAATATCCGCTTCATCTATCGAGAGGGTTTGACTTGGAGATTCGTGGACGGGTTTTTGCGGTCGTAAAACGTAGCGTATTTAAATGAATAGTTGCGGAGCAAAGCTAGACCGGCTAATAGTGGTGTTTAGCCTTATTTAGGAGGCTTAAGGCATTCGGCGCTCTGGTGCTGCTGCAAGAGGATACCAAGGGATGCGAACGACGAGGAAGGAGAAGCCATTAAATGATCCCTATAATTACAGTTAAAGTCAGAGATTCCCATTGCCAGCTCCTGCTGGATTACGAGTTGCTGGATTAACGTTTACTGTTGCCCCGTAAAAATCTGCCCCTGCCTCAACTACGCTGCCGCCTCCACAAGCGCATATCTATGACCGAAGGACTCCTCGAGACCGCAGTTATAGTTGCCTTGGATTACCTGAAGTCTCAGTCATTAAATCAAGCTGCAAGGGCTTTTCCAAGGAATTTTACACCACGTCTATGTTACAGAAGGATCGGAGCATATATGCCAGCTAATTAAAGAGCTTGAATTCTGGCAGATTTTATGTCATGGAGTCGACTCCATCGAAGTAAACGTTGATTAGAGCCATTTGTAAAATGACCGTTGCTGAAATCACATTTTAGCAAGTGGTAAGAAATGGGCAGTTTAAATTCCAAATGAAAATCATCATTTGTGTGTTTGAGCACTCGTGGGAAAACTTGGGTATTTTGGAGAGTCCTCGGAAACGGTTTGGGATAAAGGGTTGGAAATATCCCTATTTCTGGCCATAAATTCGACCATTATAACTTCTTTACTATATGGCTATAATATAAGGGTCGTGACCCCAATATACCTTTTCATGCGGGATTCCTTTGGTCTTTAATTACCAGCCAAAGCGAAATTTAGTTTGTCTCGTGCGGTTGTTCAGTGGTGGGCTAAAGGTTGTATTACATCGAATTCAAATAACACGCTGATCGAGTCATCGCATGACATCAAAATTAATTCACCTGGTTTGCTGGAAAAGAAATTGACGAATTTAATAACAAGTTACTAGAAACTTGGTTTCATTGATAATTTGAAAATTGATTTTCCTGCCAGAAAAATATCATCCGAATCATTTACATAGATTTTATCGATAGGTCTTTGACGTTTAGGTTTATGGATTTTTTCCACAGTTAAGAAAATACCAGTTATATCCAGTAAATTGTTTACATGGAACCTGGAAACTCTGTGGTCTGCTTCCTCTGCATACTTTGATTTCGCTTTTTAAAACCAGGTATGAGCGAGCGAGCGGGCGAGCACCCGACGAAATTACAGAAGGTTAATATGGATGGAAATAACTGGCGTTGTGACCCAAGGAGAGCGAACCACCAAATACGAAAATAATAACACGCCAGGAACCCATTTTGGGTCATTATTTTGAGTAAATGGTCCCTGGGCCCGGTGGTTACGTAATTAAACGTCGACTCGGCCAAGAGCGTCGTCTGCTGCAGCACCGACCTGCCTCACTTTCCTCATTCTTTCGCATTGCTCGCTTCATCGCCTTCTTTCTGGCAGTAGAATATTCACTTGAAGAAAAAATCCTACCTTCTTTCGGTGCAGATGTCCAGGAATGCAAATTGTGAGACACGAAATTTAAGGAAACAAATACGTACAAATAAAGCATGTACGACGAAAGAGTGTGCAGGTGTGAAATTAGCGGTTATTTATCTACAGCACCAGATATTTCGTAGATTAATACCAGTCTGGCCTTCATGTCTTACGAAAGGAGCAAAACGATGTACATTTACTTGCCTCAGTATAAAAAAAATGTTCAAATTTCCTGAAGATTTTTATCCGACCGAAACCTGGCTTCAAAGAAAGTATTAAAAGAACGCGCCAATGTGTTTAATGAAAACTTACGAGCCTATGATCTGAGGTGGGACAAAAAGAAGAATTCTTTTGTCAAAAGATCTTCCATGTATCGGTGTTGAATCGAGAGGTCTCAAGAGACGAAATTGATTATTCAAAAGTCTCGAGTTTAATTTTCAATTGCTTCGTCACAAGTTCCGAGTAGTTTAAATCTTCACTAAGTCTTCGGAATAGTGAAAAAGGATAAAAACGCGAGGTACGTTGATCGAAACGAAGTATCGGATAATAATCTCTCGATTTGAATAAGCCAGCGTACGGCCTAAGCGCGAGGGAATCAGGTATAAGTAATATGGTTTCCTTGGAGTGGGTGGTGATATGGATGGAGGTCGGACTTATACTTATACCCGATGAGGAGGGTAGCGAAGAGGACGAAGAGGAGGTGGATAGGAAGAGAAAGGAGGGTGAGGACGATTCCCGGGTAATCTTTTCATCCGTCAACGGGATTTGAATAAATTGGCGGAAGACCCGCCGATGTCGTCAATCGAGTCGCTTCGATAGAAAACTTAACGCTCGGCTTAGATTGATATAAAGTTGTTCTCGGGCATCCCTTCTACAGCGTTGCGTTGTTTCGCAGTCAGTATAAGGGTGAGTTACCCGGAATGCATAATCAGTTTTATGGTATGTGTACAAATGATATATTATATGGGGTGGTCTCCCTCAAGCGGGACACTTTTCTGCGTGTAGGTCACCGATTTTGGTGCCACGCGAGATTTTGACTCTTCACCGATCCCCAACACGAAATCTAGAGCCATTCGTCTTGGTATCAAGCGGTTCGGAAGTTATTCGATGTTCAAAATATGAAAAAATCTGTTTTTGAGCGCACCGGACGATCTTTAGGCGTACGTAACTTCGGTCTGAGCGATCATACCCGGAAAAAAGAAGAATTGAAAAATTACAGTTCAAATAATAATTTTTACAGACTCTGTTCGTAGTAATTGTAATTTTTCCAGTTTTTTGTTCGAAGCGCCCAGTTACTATATAAATTGTAATTTTTCAATTTTTCTTTTTTCCGTGTAGAACGAGAGTTGCTGTAGATTGCCACAGTTCCATTAATAAATTTAAAATACGGTCGGGTTCACACCATTGTTGGTGATTATCATCTTTGAGAGTCCTGCACAAATGAAACTCTGCGATCTTTTAAGAGATACACTACTTAGTTAGTTGTAATAAATTCTCGAGCTAATACTCCATAATTCTTATAGCTTTTCTTTACGTATACCCAATAGCCGAATTGTTGGGGCAAGGAATTCTATTCATAAATATTTGATCCTCCGAGAGGCATCAATTATAAATACCAATATATAGCAGGAAGAGCGTGTGGCGAAGGTTACCAGCCCACTAAGGACGACGTGGGCACCGGTATAGATCGGTAATCCCACTGAGCATTGAATAGCTATAAGCTAGCATGATTGATCGCTGATTTATCGAGTGAGTGCTAATCACCCCCTCACCTACAGGTTGAGCTAGGACGTGATCCTCGCTGAAGAGCCTACCAACCAATACAAACATTGGTCAGCTTCATCATAACCATCCATTTCACAATCTAGTTTAACCATTGCCCAAAACCAGCCCCATATTCGACCATAGAATCCCCGCTATCCATTCTTGGTCAGTGTTTGCTGGTGCGAACCTAAATTCTTATCGGATTGTCCTTTTTACTTGTTATCAAGCGTCTCGGGGCGGTGCGTACTGACCTAAGTAAAGTTCAACACGACTATCAGCAGTTTCAAAAGGGTTAATACTATAACGATCAGCGAGCAAGTGGTTCTATACTACATTGAGATAATTTGTGCACGTTGAATGCATAAATGTTGATTTTCTATAACGTTTCACTAATATCTGGGACGAAAATTATTTGTTATCAGTAACTATACTCAAAAAAACGAAATTGCTGACAAGTGGCGATCGAATAATACCGGCAGTTCTTCTGGAGTGATTGATTGACAAAACCATTTTATTTTCAGCATCGTGGAAGTAATGGCCGATCGGTAGTTTTTGAATTCAATAAATTACTTAGTTCGCAAGTTGAAATTTCTGTAAATTACTAGTTGTCGAGACGAGAGACGAGAATGTAGCAAATCATCACATCAATTTCGTTGGAGCCAGGTGTTTCCCGCACTTGAGACCTTCTTGTATCAATCTTTGCGGAAAATCTAGTTTCACGTTCGCTTGGAGTCACACGAGGTTTCGATTTTCGGCCAATGGGGGGAGGGGGGGGGGGGGGGGGGGGGCGGCATGAATATGACATGAAGTGCGTAAACTCACATACTGCGTGTGCGATAACTTTAATTAGAATTGTCGGTGTTCGTTCTGCATCGCTACTTTCTTTGAATAATTTCTGACAAGAGATTGCAAATAAATTCATAACCAATGACGAATGCATTGTGTGAAAATTAAACTAATTGTTCGAATACAAGACGAATATAATAATCAAAGGCAATTTTAATGGTACAAAATACGGGAGGAAAATCTAATAGGTAATTCGTCACGTATAGGAAAATGCGTCTACATATACGGAGAAACAGTAAGGCGAACAAACTACTGCTTACAGAGTAAAATCAGTTGGATCGAAGCCGACAGAGTTACGACGTATGATGTATAGTAACCATTACAGCGTCGCGTTGTCCGGGAAACTGTTCATCATGAATGCTATTCTAATCATGATTAATCACGTATTGATGCGAGCAGGGTGTCTCGGAGGTTTGAATTATTATTAAGGCATCTAGCTCAACGAGTATTGCTCGCTATTGCTTGCGTCAGTTCCAACGCCCAATAATATTACGTCCTCCCTTAATAGTCCAGTCGGAATGTACATAAGGTCTATTCTTGAATATGTCCGAGTCGCCAATTTTTTTACAGCTTCATTGGATACCCAAGAACATATCCTGAAAAACTCGGTGTATGGTAGGTCCGGGTTTGGAAAATAAAAAATTATTAACAATTGAAAATGCTTGATTTTGACGCAATCTTTTTATTTATCAAGTTTAGAGAAAAAAGTTTCAGACAAAAATTGTAGATCTCACTATTCTCTACAAAATCGGTCCTATCAAAAAATCACGTAGCGTTGATGGTTTGGCTGTAAATTGCAACGAAAGACTAAGCGCCGCCAAAACTCGGTTATTTTGTTTATTGCATGCAGCTCATTGGATTACCGACGCTCACCATTGGAACTTCTCGTCAATGCAGAACCATCTTTTCCTAAGAAAAGCGCGTAAAGTTTTCCCGGCTATGTCATATAGTTTAGCAACAATGAATTTTCGCCTGAAATCCGCCCTTCCCCTATAACTTCTAGCCGAATGACCCGACAGAGTGCAACAAAAATGGTAGTGGTACGTTTTACCACGTTCTTTCGGGATCCGATGAGAAAAAAAATTTTTTTCTGCAAAAAAGGCCGTTAAAAAAGAAATAAAATTTTTGCTTATAAACAAATGGTAATATCTTCGTCAATTTTCAAGTTACCGGAAACATTCTTCAATCATCTGATAGGTCTTCTTGCGACGCTTTTTTTGAAAAAAAAATCATCTCTTAATCTTTATTAGAACCGGAGATACAGAGTGGTTCACCTATTAAGGGAGATAATCTAATTGTTAACTAAGCGGTGCGACGTCGAACTCGATTGGCCAAGTCGCTCCCCACCGCGCGGCCCGGCGCGACTCGCTCGGCGAACGGTGCGATGTAATCCGCGCCGATCTATTGAACCAGTCGTTGCAATGAGATGAATGATTCGGGAAATATGAGACAAATTGCATATCATACTCGAATGTCTCCAAAATACGCACAAACTTTAATCATTCTAAAATGTTAATTAGATTAACAATTATGAATTAATAGGTGAACCTCTCTGTATCTCCGGTTCTAATAAAGATTAAGAGATGATTTTTTTTTCAAAAAAAGCGTCGCAAGAAGACCTATCAGATGATTGAAGAATGTTTCCGGTAACTTGAAAATTGACGAAGATATTACCATTTGTTTATAAGCGAAAATTTTATTTCTTTTTTAACGGCCTTTTTTGCAGAAAAAATTTTTTTTTCTCATCGGATCCCGAAAGAACGTGGTAAAACGTACCACTACCATTTTTGTTGCACTCTGTCGGGTCATTCGGCTAGAAGTTATAGGGGAAGGGCGGATTTCAGGCGAAAATTCATTGTTGCTAAACTATATGATATAGCCGGGAAAACTTTACGCGCTTTTCTTAGGAAAAGATGGTTCTGCATTGACGAGAAGTTCCAATAGTGAGCGTCGGTAATCCAATGAGCTGCATGCAATAAACAAAATAACCGAGTTTTGGCTGCGCTTAGTCTTCCGTTGCAATTTACAGCCAAACCATCAACGCTACGTGATTTTTTGATAGGACCGATTTTGTAGAGAATAGTGAGATCTACAATTTTTGTCTGAAACTTTTTTCTCTAAACTTGATAAATAAAAAGATTGCGTCAAAATCAAGCATTTTCAATTGTTAATAATTTTTTATTTTCCAAACCCGGACCTACCATACACCGAGTTTTTCAGGATATGTTCTTGGGTATCCAATGAAGCTGTAAAAAAATTGGCGACTCGGACATATTCAAGAATAGAACTAGGCGAAATTTCTGTACATTCCGACTGGACTATAACGCTTGCGACCGTCGTCTACGTCAGTTGGCTATATCGTGGCCTGTATATGACTGCCTACGTGTAGGTTTTCGTATTCGCATACATACCTATATTGACAAGGGTGCGTCAATGCTCGACGCAATTTGATTACAACAACTGTAGCTTAAATCTAAGATCCACGCAATTGCTTGCACTTGACTCTACAGTGAAAAAGTGTGCATCAAATTACGTTTCTTTATACAATACCTGCATCTGCAGGAAGAGATTTATCGTTTGAGAGTCTAGTGGAAGTCAGTTGAAAATCCATAACGTTGTTCTTGGCCGGAAGTCGACCTAGGTCATTGTTTTCAATATATTTGTGAGACAAATTCGGGCGAACGTTGCGTATACGATATACATAAATATATGTTTAGATAAGTTCGTGCCCACGTGTGTATATAAATCCATACGTAAATATATATACTATATATAATATATATACATATATAGGTATACGTCAGAAAGCGTGTTTAATGTTATTCATAGGGTGGCAGAACTCAGGGGTCCGCACGCTCGTTAAACCAAATACCCCGCGTCACACCAAATTAAAAACTCATCTAAATGCGGGCGAAATGACCGGTCCAACCGAGATAATAAAAGTTTTAAATAAATAAAGATACGTTTGCTTCTTCTTATAATGACAAAATTACCATGAATTAAACAAAGACGACCAGACAATGTTATTACGGGCACATTAAAGTAATTCTTGGTTGCTCCTCGATACGTTAGGAATAAATCTATATACATATACACGAATGAATGTGCGAATACATATATGTATACACGTATATATACATATATATACGGGTAGGTATGTTCATATATACATACAATATACATATTATATTGAACGTTGTGCAAACTAGATCCGTATATACATATAATATATGGCATACCTACACCTTGAGACCGTCTGTATAAACCATGTAGAAGTACCCAGCTTAATATGTAGGAAAGGTTCTCGTGCAGCAGGTAGCAGGGACCTTTTTAGTTCCTATACCCAGTTCTCATATCCTAAGGCTATTCGACCCGTCCTGCGCCTAATCATCGCCAAATGGTAAGTATATGATATAAAATTAAAAGGTCTTTGTCTCGACTGAAATTGTCGGTAGTTTCGAGAAGGTGGAATTAAAAGGGCAAGACCGCATGAAACAGCCTACAACGTTACCTTTTGTGAAATTAGAAAATAATCGTCCTCAAAAATATGGTTGCAATCCCTTGGCGTTGGGGCGCCGCATAACGTGGCAGGACAAGCTGGCAGAGCACTCTCCTCGGTTCAAAATTAAACTCCAATTCCTTTCGGGGCGAAGGGTGAAATGACGCGTAATTTCATCCCATTTGAGGACAATTTGTTCCTCCGAATGCAATTTCGTAAGACCAGATGTCAGCGTCCTCTCCCCTTCATCGTAGCCACCTTCAAGCATTCACGCGAACGGTGACTTCGTTGCCTGGTCTGTCACCAGGTGCTAATAAGGAATAGTAGCACTTTTTCATTGGCGAAACGAAATTGCTGACAGACGGGAGAACGGAGAGAACGCTGACGAGGAATGAGGTGGCAGTAGAAGGTATGAGAAAAATATAGAGTCTGCCGGTGCATGGCGTCACATGGTCAAGGCGGTGTCTGGATCTTGGACTTGGCTGCAGACACGGGTATTGGTGAGCTTATATACGTGTTTCTTAAGGTATTATATGTATAGGTATATATATGTATATATCCATTCCACAGACGGAGAGACCGTAAAGTACTTAGTGGAAACTTGAGATATTTTTGTCAACCCACGCGTCTTACGGAGGGGAATGTGATCCGAGAACTGAGAACGAAGAAAATGAAAAGCAAGAAAAGCATACCCTTGTGGGCGCAAAGCAATCCTCGAATTCAATTGCAAATGTCGACGGCCAATTATCGTTGAATAGAAGATCTCAAGTTAATTTCAGCTCTAGCAGCTGTGAGTTGCTAATCATATTTCAAGTCGGTCAAAGCTTCGCATTTATTATCAACCCTTTGATGAGCCTAATCATGAGCTCTCTCTTTCAGACCATCTGAACAAAAATAAAAGATCAATGAGATTCGACAGTTTTATGAAAGCAGACCCGAAGTGTCGCGTCGTTACCTTGGGTCTTTGAGAAATCGTGATGCCTAATGGAACCGCAAAAACAACGAAGAACGTAATGCGTAATAGTGGACCGAGTACCTAATAGGAGGCCGTGAAGAAAATAGAGACAATCAAAGAGAAACGGAAAGTCTTTTTACGAAATGTCAAAAAAGGCCGATTACGTTGCCGGGTCAGCCGGGCTAGCCAAGTGAACTTCAAAGTCCAGGACCAGATGCTGTGCTACGGGGCAGTCTCAACGGAGGTAGATATCTATGCTTAAGATATATATATGTATATATATATATATATATTTCGTGAAACGAGATAACTGTTTCAGATTGCAGCAGGTAGATAGATGGTGGATGGTAGGGTGGGTACCTACCTACCTGAATTATTGATAATCGATATATTGATGGGAACATAAGGGCACAGCGTGCCTGACCTGCCTTCAACTATCCCGCCGAGCCGAAGCATTTCATAGAAAATATATCCCAGATGAACGCTATTGTGCGCTGGTACCTTAACAATGCGTAGGACTCGGGCAATCCTTGTATCTTTCGATTGTTCCAAATTAGCAAAAAAAAAAAAAAAAAAAGGAAAAATACATGTTAATACAATAGTCAAAGAAAATGGATTGAACGATTCATGAGGTTGTCAAAAAAACTATAACTTGATACAAGATTTATATTTCGATTGTTCCTTCTTATGGCTAGAAAGTGGCTAATTCGAATACAATTCTTAAAATTTGCTACAGCGAATTTAAGACGATTATGCTCAGACAATCTGGCTATACATAACAAAGAAAAAAAAAAAACACTGAATAGAAGGTATGTGAGGTGATTCGTGAGCTTATCTCACTGCAACTTGGGTTGTATGATGTTTTCATTCTTCGATTACAACAGATTTTTATTACAATACCACATTTTTTACATCAAATTGCAATTTTTGATACGAAAATTTTATTTATCATACAGACCTTTATTTCTAACATAGAAGGATTGGTGAGGCATCAGTTATTTCGTGAAGACTGGTCTGAATCAGGCCAAAGATGAAAGACTTGAAATATTTATTCGGAGGAGATTTATGGTTAACTTGACGATGTTGAGGACTGACGCGCTTGTTAGGCAAGCCTTGTCGATTCCATCAACCGTCGAATGAATATTTAGTATTAAAGTCAGTAAATCATAAAGAACTTTTTATTGAATGTCTGTAAAATAAAAAATAAGATCAAATTTTCATGTCTTACAATACTGATACAGCCAAGCTAACAGAAACTACAGACGATCGATATATAGGCTGTATATACCCACCGGACGACATCCGTTCACCTTTTTTTTTTTTTTGCAATAGAACTGAGCCAATCCGTAGATGTCAAATTCAATAACAAAAATAAATGAACTTTTCTAAACTGAACTGGAAGCTGCCCGGCTCCAAACGAGTAGTTCATCATGCAAAGACCGCGCAGACACGCTCGAGGAAGACCTTGTCCGCGACCCACTCCGCGATCGTTGCTGAAGGCCCGAAGCCAGGACAATAGATCCTTCCTCTCCGTCTCTTTCCCCTTTGTCGCTAAGGATAAAGCTCTTTCTTGGGGGTAAGAACAGTCGTAAGCTCTGTGTGAGGACGACTGTTTGGCAAGCCAGCATTTCTCCGTGACCCACTTCGAACACTATGTATATCTATAGTATATACATGTATCTACTTTTCTCTATTATCTTTCACTGTCTCTTCCCCGTCCTTCTTGCACTCTCTCTATTATTTCTGTCATTAATTACAAAACAATGAAACACCTCAGCGTCTTTGGGATTATAGCGTCATCACGTTCTGCTCATGCTTACCAAGGCGTATTTCTTGTCTATTCTATCGAGATCGAACCGCACCTGTATACTTATCAATTTTTTTACATTTATTTCTTTGTTTTCCGTCTTTTTGGAAATCTTGCCATTATTATTTTCCTCAGATGCCAACGGAAACAGAACCCAACGAACCAACGAACCAACGAACCAACGTCACCTCAATTTCCTCCAGAGTCGTGAGCTGCAGAGCTGCGAGCTCGCTCAAGCTTTTCCAATATTTACTCGTGGGTCAGTGTACCAGTGTCTGCGTAATCTTGAACGTAAACAGTAATATCGTATGTCCTCGAATCCTGTTTGCCTCGATTTACTTGATGCATTTTTGCTTCCAATTAAGTCTAGCTGGGGCGTTCTCGAGTGAATGAAAAGTCACCAGAGTACCCCACTCACTCGATAAGGGTCAGACATGCTAGTTAAGGAGAATATAATAATGAAAAAGTAAAGAGTCCACTAAAACATCACCGAATTACGAGACCACCAAGATTTCAAAAAACCGGACGTAGACCACCAGTAACCAATGAGTGAACCAAAAACAGGTCGTGTAGTTTTTTTTTCACTGTTTTACAGCGCGTACACAAGCTCGCAAAAGAGCTGCTTATGACACGAAAAACAAAGTAAAATTAGCATGATTCGTGGACGGAGAATACGGACGAGTGACTTGATCAGCAGGTAGACTTCATAATGTATAGGAAGATCAGGATGACTCGGTCCGAGCAGAAGTCCGGGTGCTCTCGTCGGGGGGTCTGCGGTGTAGTTGTGTTCACGTAATGAGAACAACTCTGCGACTGGGCCCTGCATGGCTGGACCGTTCGGACACACGAGCTCACCGATGTAGGTATAGTCATATCAGCCAGTGCAGAGGAATAGCTTGGTACTGCCGCCTCGCATACCCGGTTTGACTTAGGACGTAGGACGCCGACGTAAGTTCAATGAGCCTTGTGATGTGCTGAGACCAGCTCGCAAGTTCTCCGGTAGACCCAGCAGTCGCCGACGGGTGGACAGACCGGCTTGCTCGCGTTTATTCTCGGTGGTTGCACCGCGCCTCATGATTGCTCTTTTACAACACGACCGCAATAACTCAAAATCATTGTTCGACTAGGAGCTATTGAACTGGCAGTGTCAGGATGCTGTTGCGGGCTTCATTGTGCGTGCGATTGAATACGCTTAATTCCCACGTTTGTCCCGCGAGTTGTCGCGGTCCGGCAAGACGATCGCGATATAGTAGTGACACGGTAAAAAAGCTCATGCGATTCGGAATTAATTAGATTAGTCTTGTCCTGCTGAGATTTTATGGGTTTCTCAGCAACTAATTGCTAGCGGAGATTCGATGATTGCAGATGTATGAATCGACAACGCGCATTGGAATATCCACGATTTTTAAATGCCCGAAATGGAAACGATAATAGATCAAAATCGCCAGGAGTCTATCCAAATTGAAAATGAATCGTTTGGCCGATCTACATCGTGACTCGGGTTATATTATATATGTATGCTGTGGATCGATACGGCCAGAATACAAATAATATTTGTATTTGTATTTAGGTAACGTAGGACACATATCGTAAATGTATAAATTTGAATTTATACCGAAACATATGAGAAAATAAATTGACCCGCTCTGGTCAGCCTACGTCTTTATTTTCTCCGAGGTAAAGTTCACCGTGCAAATAACGTTCATTGAATTTTCTCCACACGCTGTGAAGCTTAAACTTTTCTCTTGAATATAACGATTGGAGTGGAGGTTTATTTTATTTCATGAGACGCGGTAAAGAAGGTAGGTGTATATTTTTGAGTACACTTGCCAGTAATGAGGCCATTAGTACCACTCTGCACGTGGAATTTTTTTTTTTCAAGTACCTACTAAACTTATATGGAGCCAAACGGGAGTGTATAGTGGTCATTGTGGTAAACATGTGCATCGTACAAACTCTTACATACGTTTCTCGCGACTTCAACTGCAACCATGTGGGCGATCCTTGGAGAAGAGGCTTCTAAGGTCTGGTGTATTCTCGTTCTATATGGTTAGCTACTCTCTGTTGCGATACTTGGACGATCGCGTGAACGGTAGATAAAATTTTCCACATTTTTCTACCTATATAATTCTACGATAATGCGGGTTAGTGTTATTCTTCACTCGTTCCATTTACCGATTCGGTCAATCGAAAAATAGCACGTTCGGGCAGTAGATGGTTTCGCGAATTAAGTAAAACAATATGACACGAATTTGTGATGACTAGTCGAGTAAATCGTCACTTATCTTATTCTTAATAAGCGAGCCTGAGGTGTGAGTTACAGGGTCATAAGCCTCTCGTAGGGCTGGTTTTGGTTACAATATCGAACGAGGATCGTTCCATGTACCAAGGTCCAGCTTTCACAAAATAATATTGTTTGAAAAAGCTGCCATCGGCAACTGGCTTAACGTGCTATACGGTGGTCGCCGAATATCAAAACTCCATGAGCATTGAGTATCGATACATAACCCAAATCAAACCAGCCACCGCTGTGGGTGATCGAGCCGTTCTCGTAAAAGACGTAATGTGTTGCGTCGAGCTATAGGCTCAACGGTGTGACAGCTGAAACAAATGACTATCGATTGACAATTGAATAAATTTCAAATCATCGTCCAAAATGACGACCTACCAGGACTGAATCATATTAATTTCGTTTTGACGACTGCATATATGAAAATAAACCCGTCAAAAATTTGTATTCAATATAATTCTGGAGCTATTTTCTATTATTCAATGTAGTAGTGTTATTATTGTGCATACTACACTGTTCCGAGTGGAAGATCAGGATTAAAAAGAAAATCTAGTCAGACAGGGGCGTAGAAACTATTTAATCTCTATCGCTAAGCTTTATTCCTATTAGCGAACACGGGTCGGTTCCCGTATTCACTTTGTGTAAAAACTATGAAGCTAAGTAATTAATCCGCATCACGACATGGATGGATAATCCTTACCGGGCAGTTCAGTAGAGCTGAAAATCTGATGAACGCAGTTGCCTAGAAAAAGTGTATTGTTCAAGTAGTGGCGGAGAAGGGCCGCGGTGGATATCATTGCATGATTTCAGTGGTTAAATAATAATTACAACGCATTTTAGGAACCAGGCTTGGCTCGAGGCATGAAGATCGGGACTCAGGCGGGTAGAAAAAAGTAAGTCAAATGTTTATTCTCTTTGAGAGGTAAAAGGACGGGACAAAAAAGAGGAAAATGAGGCGGAGAAATAAGAGGAAAGCTTACGGAACCCCTAGAAATAGAAAGGACTGAAACAAAAACGCTAGCATTACAAGAGTCCGCTTATATTGTCCACATTCTTCAAGGAGGACTCAAGACACTGCCAGAAACCTCTAAGCGCCATCCACCTCGGTCCTCTTCTGCCTCTTGCCATTACGTTGTTGTAGGCCCTGGGTTGCGTGCTTTCATGTAATTCTGACGTATACACGTCCTCGAGTTTATCACGCGCTGATAAACCGTCAGCAAGCTTGGAGACAGTAGTTTGTTCTTACGTACGTGAAACGCGGCCCACGAGTCACCTATCCGATTTATTTTAGGTACCAAACGACTGTGGTTTTATTTTCTTGAGAGGCTTTTTCGTCCCTGGTGAAAAAAAACCGAGAAAATTTATTATTTTTTCGAAATGGCAATCACATTGTCTGACAATTAATTACAGATACAAAAAAGGGCAGGAATATGGATGAACAGATGCTAGGCAAGGTACCTACACGTCACCCTTACTTCTCATGTAGACTCCTATACTGCTATTCTTCTTCCTCGGTGGCGTAACGCGATCCGTAACTCTGATCCGAGGTCCCCGATCCATCCAACTGCGGGGCCCAGACTACCTGCGGTGCGGGTCCACCGAGCAGATGATTGCGATATCCTCTAAGCACAATGCGAAGCAATTATTAACCTGTGGCGAGTCTTTGTACTACTGCTGTGGCTACCTGGTTCATTGGATGTCTGACTGTCTGGCTGTCTGGTGTATGCAGATGTCACGAGTCTTGAGCGACGCCGACATTTGGGAGAGATGCTGGGACATTTTTCAGCCAGTCCCGAAAAGCTAATAAAGAATCCGATGTTGTTGTTGGTATGCAGACGTTGCCGATGGCCAAAAGAGTGCACAACTATAAGCTAGCCGCTGCTTCAACGCTATTTGAATCACATCGGAAGGTTTCCACACCACAGAATTAACGAGATTCATGAGAGAAGAACTTAATTTATAAGGCTTTGTTTTGAGCTATTCGGGTGTCATTCCACGATCAATTTTCTGAAGCTTGATGGAAAAATTGTAAGGTAAATTCATTTATGACTCACGATTTTTCCCTGATATATCAGGCTTCGAATTGTGACCCAACATTTTCAGAAAAATTGCTGGTATTAGTACGATGCAGTGCTGAAGAGCAGGAAATGAGGCGGCAGTTTAGCGGCAGTTTAGTATAGTGTGACTTATACCTCCTCCTTAAAAAAATCCCCCAAATTCCAGTACAGTGACTATCACGAAGAAGAATTTAATCTTGTTTTCATGAAGTTCGTATACCCTCATCTCTGAGAAGAATTTGCTCAGCTATGTGGCAGACAAATACTACAATTGTTTATACTCTGGGATGAACATGAACAAAAAGAGCGAGCAACCAGTTCACTCGTTGTTCTAGGAAGCAACTTAAGAGTTAACGCAGAGACTGCTTTTTAAGGGTGTCTGATAATCCCTTCCTCCTCCGCCAAAAGAGATTAGTCGTTAGTCGTAGCGTGGAAATTCCGACCAGATTCCGGAGGGCGATGCAGCCTCAATACTCCCACGATCAAACCTCCGGCTTCAGGAAGAAGGATTCTGTGTGCCTCGAGGGAACTCGAGGGATGGTACGAGTCTTGACTTCTATGAGTCCAACAACACTGGCTTTACGATTGGACTAGATGGAGTCAACGCGAAGTGAATACTCATTAGGCTTTGTGACCCTGTGTAGTATGAAACACCCACGAAACAGACTTTACATGCCCTCGAGCAAGTGTCTCACGTCCACCGATCGTGCTGGGAGTCAAAGCAGTGCACCATTGCGGCCACGAGGCATGAGCACCCAAGCCACCAGGCTAGCACAAGACAAAAGGACGAGAGGACAAAAGGACAACGAGGATCGCGTTCCGCTTGGTCCTACGTGAAAGATAAACGTCTGAGAGCGGTCATTCCGCAATGACTTATATGACAGTACGACTCCACTATCGTTATCGCATCCTCGTATTGTCTCTGTACACTAAGCTTTCCGTAGAATTTTCTGCTAAAGTATCTCTGTGCACACCATACGCGCATGTTGGTACCCCTTTGTAAATTATAAGGACCATTGTCAACAGGTTATACTTGAAGTCTGGAATACGCATCTCTAAGTCATTACCTTGGATCGCCCAGCTCCTATCGTAAAAAAAAATCGGCTAGCTTAGCCAGATAAAATGTCAATATCGGGACATCAAGAATCTTCGCTTCTATGGTAGCAAGGTTATAGAAAGTGCAACAGAATTAATTCCTATCCGAGTAGACCAATTCTACTGCATTTGATAGATCCTTTCGACATCAACAAAAATGTTCATCATTTCGTTCTTCTTCCAAATAGTCGGAATAAAATCCGACAGGTGGACCAAGAATTTCAGTCTCAATCTGGCGTGCGACGAAAATTCAGGTTGAGAAAACAAAAAGATATAACTACATTACTCAATAGTGCTCGTAATAAAAGAGATCAAATTCAAGCCAGCACCTGCTGGCGTCGAGTAGTAAACCTGACTCGGTGTGTCGCGAGGCCAGAATAATGCAGCACCGTCTGTCGCCGATATCATACTGTCTATGTTCACAGATGGAGGCTGACCACCCGTTACCAGATCAACGAGAGAGAATCTAATCCATTGACAGACTCCACAGTTCGAAGAATACGTGTCCTGAAAGGGAAGAGAAGGCCAGAAGGGAAACAGCACCCATATATATGAGTAGTTCCACGTTAAATCGGACAGCTTTCTGACCTCGATGTTACCGATTTCGCTATAATTTTTTTACGGGTTCTATGGAACGAATAATTTCATCAATCAAATTTTTTTTTTTTTTTCGCCCCCGTTTTCCAAGTTACACGGAAGTGAAATTCAGGAAAAAGAGCCAAAAATCGAAAAGATACTCCCCTTCAAACAGTCATAGTACATTACAATACGAGTCCGGTAAAACTTTTTCTGACGAGTGTGAGGTTGCAGTACGAGCCGAAGGCGAGTTTTGCAATCACACGAGATCAGAAGAAGTTTTTCCGTCGAGTATTGTACAAAATTTTACTTCAGGAGGTGTGAAAATGGGGGTTTTAGCCACGCGAAGCGTGGTTAACCGCCCAAAATCACACGGAGTGAATTAATATCTTTGATTGTATTCATTCTACAGATTTCTTGCTTATAAATAAATCGTTTGCACATGGTTTCCATCGGTTCTCTATCCTATTGACTTAACGATTTTGTAGAGAATTGAGCAAGGAATACGCTCATATTTTTTTGAGAATGTTATCGCGTGGCCTTTGCTTTGAAAATTACGTATGAATAATATATTTGTTCGTAAATTATAACAAATGAAATTGTTTGTTACCGCAGAATTAAATAAATATATAATAATAGTGTCATTCAATAGCTTTGAAATGGTTTTTGAAAGAATTCTCTAAGATGAATACAATCATAAAGATATGACCGTTTGAACGGAATGGCTCATATGAGCTAATTCACAAATTCCTGGTGTGGTTTTGTACCTCAAAATTTTCGACCATTTTTTTTCATCATGAATAGGTAATTTCCGTAGAAATGAGTCGGAAGCCACCGCGAAATAATTTTTATCAGTGAATTTCATGCCATTTTTGATATTTCGCGTTATAAGCGTTTTTTTGACAATACCCGAGAAGTTGATAGTCTGACAGAAAAATTTCAACACATTTTTCGATGGAAAATTTGCGCTCTTTTCATTGAAAATATTTTCATGTACCGCAGACAACCGGAAGTTCAAAATACATATGGTTGAACCCTTTTCCGCAATTCCAAACTTTTTTTTTCGTCATTCGACAACTTGAAATATTCCCTTTGACGTGTCAAATTTATAGACTGGGCAACCACATAGGTACTTCATAGAGAAAAAATCGATATTGTTCATCTTGGACCAAATGAAATTTAGGAAAATGCGATGATTACTAAATGAAGAGGGTTTGGGAAAAAATCAACCAGTCAGGTCGGTAGAATTGATTCGATACACCGGTATTATGTTTTAATCGATTGAAGAGTTTATAGAATTAACGATAAGATATCGATTTTTTTCTCTGAAGTATGTAGTTGCCCAGTCTATATAAATTTGACACTTCAAAGGGAATATTTCAAGTTGTCAAATGACGGAAAAAAAAAATTGAATTTGAAATTGCGGAAAACGGTTCAATATGTAGTATTTTGAACTTCGGGTTGTCTGCGGTACATAAAAATATTTTCAATAAAAAGAGCGGAAAATTTCCATCGAAAAGTGTGTTGAAATTTTTCAGTCAGACTATTAACTTCTCGGGTATTCTCAAGAAAACGTTAAAAACGTGAAATATCAAAAATGGCATGAAATTCACTGATAAAACTTATATTGAGGTGGCTTCTGACTCATTTCCACGGAAATTAACCAATGATGATGAAAAAAAATGATCGAAAATTTTGAAGTACAAAACCACATCGGGAATTTGTGAATTAGCTCATATACGATTGAATGCATATATTTTCTGGCCGAGCTACCTTAGTAGGGTAATTCTGTATACGGTGACACTTACTCTTCAGGTTAAATTGTTACCGAGAAGCAGGAGGTAAAATCCTGCAAGAATGTGTCTCTCTGGCTAATCCTGTTCGATGACTTGCGACATATTTGCGTCCACCGAGGTTTTTGGGATCTCGAAAGATTAGTCTGTTAAACAACGGAGGGACAAATATAGGTATTTGATTTACGTCCGTATCGCATTTTGACACTAAGACGTATTACGAAGAAATATTCTTCAGAATCTCTATCGGTATGTATAGAACGCTTCAGCCTTTTTGATTTTCTATTACGCGCGTCGTGTCTACCTGCTTAAGTCGAGCCTGGTATTTTTGGAGCAGGTGTACAGATCGAAAGTATTTCAGAAACTCCCTGTGGATGCTAGATTCTGAAGAGTTATCATTATCATTGTTGTTGTTATTATTTTTTCCTCCAATGAGCCGCTGGGAATTCTCGACAGTTCCCATAAATTATAATCTTCATCTTATTACAAAAGTAATTGGCTGCTCGTATTTCTTTTCTTAGTTCGGTTTCGTTAGACTGGCGTTCAACTTCACATTTCAATTTCACGTTTCAAGCTAGCGTATTCATACAATACACGAGACGTAATATATATACCTATACGTATTGTGTATCTTTCAATACTTTCCAATTATTTGCTTTAGCAAAATTCGATTGGTGTGCTGAACGTAGTATATCGTATATAGGTAACTTCGAGCTGTTTGAAATATCGTGGGTATGTACGATGTCGATATAATGCATTGCGAAGGTTGAATCAGCGTAAAAATAATTCTCAGCTTAATAGCCTGTTCGAAAGATATTCGATAAAATATGAGAGGTATATCGCGGGGCAGGTATATTGGCGTACTTTTAATGTAGCTCAAAGTCGTGACGAACCATTTCGCAAAAATTATACCAGGCGAACCGCCCACGTGTAGACAAAGGATATCCTTGACGGCTTCGTGACGCCCTCGCCCTCTTGCTCTGCATCCGTAAACCGCTGACCCTTTCTCCTTTAATCTCTCCCTTCTCCCTTCTCCCTTCACCCGCCTCCCGGCTTCCCCGTCTTCCGGACAGCATCTCGTATCTCAGAAAAGTCTGTGGTATCTCGCTCGTCTCGTCCAACCCTCCTTATCATTCCCAGCTATCGTTAATTCAATCCAATATCATTTCGCCGAAATCAAATTGTAGAAACTCAATAAATTATTTCACCCGCAAGTAACGCTTGCACCCCTTGGATTGAGCAATGAAATATTAAAGTGAACTTCTGCTGTAATAATAAGCCACCGGATGCAGGATAAACTCGTAGCTGAGGTTTCGGTGGTTGACTGTAACGCATTTCGCCGGAAGATCTCTTGATGCACAATATTTCAACGTCTGGCTTTTACCTCTGATGACTCTGGCTTCTGTCTAGCTAGGGGTACCTATATCAGTATATGAAAAAGTTCTACGCCATTCAGAGAAGTCTCTTACCGCTAGGGTTTACGGCTTACAATTCTCTGATGTATGATGTTGGTGTAGAACTGCTGTGGTGCTTTGAAGTTTTTCTACGGATTGTACCAAGACACGATTCTTTGCCGACATGGTAAACGGTTTATCTTGAGCAATTCTCTAGTCATTACAAAAAGTTGAATAAAGCGAAAAATCACGTGGAACGAACCGCAGATAAATAGAAGCGATGAAATAAACTAAATGAAGTTGTACGATGGTAGATGAGCTATGGTATAAGAGGCATGAGCTAAGGTGGCAGGGGTGATCGAAGGAACGGACGCTGCACGATGCGTTCCGGTCTAACGCGCCTCCCTCTCGATCGAACTGGGAACCGAAGTAACCGCGTCCGAACGCCGCGCGAGACATGCCCCAGATCCGGGTCTAGGCCGGTGATCATCTCGCCGCTGCAGACCCATCGTGGTCGTGCGCTGATATTGATGCTGCAAATGTGCATCGTAATGGGATTCGCTGATCCACCGATCTCCGCAAAGGTACCGATGATAAAATAGGCGTGTGAGCCAGAAAAGTCACCGTATCACTTGAGCGTGGCTTTCGCTTGAATCGGACACCCAAGAGGAATGGAAATTTTCCACATTCCAGAGCCAATCCATGCCGAAAAAAGTCCGGTTAACATTTCGCTCAAAGCTAACCCATCGCAAGTACAGTCGTCGTCAAATATTCCACGGTACCATTATCTTCAGTTTTTGTTTCAGGACCCCTAATGTAACTCATTATCCGATCGATTCGATGACTTTTTGGACGGATGAAACATCAGCGACCAATACGGTTTCAAGAAAGACAAATCTACCCAATAGAAAACAAGACAAAACAAGCCGATCCGATTGTTTCATTAACGAAAAGTTACAGAACAGGGACCCAGCATCTAGTATAGAATTTTCGCCAACTCGTTTTTATTACAAGGGTGAAGATGCGGTTGAAGAATAAGTCGTGAAGGATTGTTACTCGAATGGCCAATAGTTAGCTTATGTTGGTCGACGCGTCGGTGCAAGGTACTCGATTTTACGGGGCAGCGTGTGGTGAACGTTTGCCAGGGCGTGTCTAATCACTCTGCAAATATGCCGATGGAGTTTACCTCTTCTTCCATTAGGGACTCACGCGCGAGTGTAACCGTTACGCGACAAATAACGCGAATTAAACGCTCCTTGCTCGCAGCGTATTACAACGAAACCTGTTGACAGACGTAATCAGTCATGGCTTGAAACAATAGACATGGAGACAATAGAACCAGCTATTGCAATATTTATTTAACTTTTACCAAACAAAACAGTGATTGCCGTTTCGAATGCGACTGAGGAAGGCATATCGTCAACACGTTAGACCTCCTCATATATATATATAGGGGAGAGTGGCCTAAAGCGGGTAGGCGTTCGTATGCTGCCGCATGCAACGCAAGTGTGAATGTGTACGTATACCGTGATTACCCAAACACTCCCAAGTTTCAATCAGTCCCACTCGAGGATCGGAGGTGTGACATGGCGTAACTAGGCGCAATATAAAAAAATTGGTGAATTTTGAAAAAAAATGAAAGTATGTAACTTTTGACCAGTCGAAAAGTAGTACATTTATTTATGCATTTAAGTAAAAAATGTGACTCCGGGCAAAGTGGGTAGAGAGACTTTTAGCGACTTTTAGTTACTTAAGACTGATGAAATGAGTCTGAAATAACTATTTAAAGAGTCATTTTTTTAACGATAATTAGATGTTTGATTAAAGTCTCATCATTAATGTTCAGACAAATTAATATGTGCTAAGATTTATCAAGCTTATAGCGCATACCCGCTTTAGGCCCCCTATCAGGGCAAAGCGGGTTTTTGAGGAGTTTTGAATTTTTGATAATAAATGATTACTTGATACAAAATGATACAAGTATGATTTATTATTTTGAAGTTCGATGATCCTCCTAATCAAAAAAACCAAAATTGTTATTTTAATCAAACGAAAACTAAGATTTTTGGGCTTTTATCGTTAACGTCCCCGCTTTAGGCCACTCTCCCTTATATTATATAGTACACACAGCCTGTTACTATGTGATTTTCTCATTTTACATTATTTCACAGAAATATCATTCACTGATCGGTATTGATAAATGATGAGAAATATTGATTTCAATTAGACGAAGTAATCGGTAATGTGAACAAAAAAAAAAAAAAAAAAAAAATCGGCATTGGTCGTCAATTTAAAAACACTGCTATTGAAGCGTCGAAGCGAATGGTGGAAATTTTATGAGGGATGATCGAAGATTATCAAGCCAGTTGAATGTTTCGTATACTTTTTTGGTACGTGAGAATGGCGACGAGTGCTTTCATATGGTACGCACGCTTACCCAGGTGATATTCAAATTTTTTTTTCATACGTTCAAGTAAAAGTTTTTACGAACTTTCAAATCTGGACTTTGCAAACTTCGTTCGAATTGGAGGTTTACCCTCTTTCAATTTCAACTCGAGATACTTTGCTTATAACTTTTTCCAGGGGCTTAGGGATCATGAGGTGGAAAACGTAGGTGCTGCGCCATTATTTAAAAATTGTGCTCATGGTATTCGCTGAAAGAGCTGTAATAACTGGCAGATAATACAACTTGGGTACAAGTTTCACATTTTATACCATATGATTTCAATTCTGGAAATCGAAATCTTCATATAAATATGTATTCATCTCGTTTCAATATCCTTTGAGGAATGTTGGATAAGTTTATTCGGAAATGGAAATCAGTTTCACCAGTTATTTCGAGTAAGAAAAATATCTAAAGATTTATTCCAAGAAGAATATGTTTTTACAATAATTTTTTCGCCGCTCCCGCGTTCACCGATGTTTGCACAGTAGAGGAGATGGTCACAACGGTGACGTAATACGATTCCCCGAAATCACTCTCCGTTATTTGACATTGCCTCACGTCACAAGGTATACAACTCTGCTATATCATTGTGCAATTACAGTAATTACCCACCACAGAGTTACCATTCCAGGTAACGGAAAATAATCTCGCTTTTCTTCTCGACTACGGTTTACGACTTGCCCAACGTAAATAAAAGAAATTCTTAGTGTACACGACGAGTTCTATCCAACAGTTAATATTTGGTACAATAAAACCAAGGAAAATATTACAAGTCCGAGTGTGAAACGAAGGGAAGAAAATAGGACTGCAGTCTGACGCATATGACCTGCTGTATCGCATGGCTGTAGCAGTATATTCGAGTACCTACATTACATATGATACTCATGGTTCTTGCGGCCTTTCCGCTAAGTGTGGTAATTTTTCGAAAGAAAATTCTGAAGAGTGATTATTATGCTTCACAATGCTGCTTCGCCTTAGGTGTAGGTATACACTATGTACTTGATCGTGTCATGAAAAATATATTAGATAGAAAGAACAAAGAAAAACTCTCAAACGGCGCTATACTGATGTATACTAATAATAACTAAAAAGATGATTAATGTTGAAAATTTGACAAAGGCTTTGGGGATTTTCACTCAGTCGCGAATAAATATTACGTGACGTTTAACTAACCGCAGACGCTAATAATCCTATAATATTTCACCTGGCATATTAGGCCTTTTGTTGATAAAGTCAGATGACTATTTTGGGTTGTTTTGTGGCAAGTGTGAGAAATTGTTTCTCAAGATATGAGCTACGTACGTGCTGGCTTAAGTACAGGCATTTGTCAAGACGTTAAACGGTGAATACGGTGGCTTGATAAATGAACATCAACTACGACACGTACTTCGAAATATGACCAAATTCTTCCTTTTTTATACCTCATAGAATTAGAATTTACCCAGGTTTTTGGACATTTTTCATACAATTCTTATCATCAGTAATTACATCGACAACCCTAATATTATTACACGATTGATATCACAGAAAGTATATAATTAATCATTAGGTAGGGTTGAGGGGGCAAAACGCGCACCGTTTTCACTTTTTCAAAAACGACTTGTTTTAGTTTTCTGACGTTTACTTACACAAAGGAAGTGCAGAAAATAGGTCAAATTGTTCATGAAAATTTGTTTTTAATTTGAATCGAATCGGATTTTTTTAAACACTTTTTCATAGCTGTTATCAAAAAATTTGTCGAGCAATGTTTCTAACCACTCGGGGGCATCTTTTCATGAGCGATGTGAACATCGTCATCCAGAGCATCACTATGTGGCTGACGGCTTTGCTCTCGCATCATATTTAATAATATTTACTTCAAATGTTAATTAAAATTAAAGTTATTCAAAAATGAAAGAAAAGAGTTGGTAACTTGATTTCATCCATTAATATACCCGCCTTTTTATTCTATTCTAATAACTTTTCATCACAAGGTGGTAACAATTGCAATCAAGTCGATAGAATTGCACGATTGTAAATCAATTTTTTTTCGTTTATCATTCATCTTTTTGCTTTCTTACGTGTCATTGTTAATCCAAAATACGTCGCTGTATCATCAAAAATCAATTAAGACGAAATTATTATTGTTGGATTTGGTGCCCGTTTTGCCCCCCTTCTACCCTAAATCATTATTGTACCTTGTGGCAATACGATCGGGTGGATCAGGCGTGACATACCACCTTTTTCGACTGAAGCATTTTAGTCTCAACATAGGTCTTATTTTTCCGTGAGTGATCAACTTCTCGAAGCCTTAGTCAAACAAGGAAGAGTTTTTAATCGTTTTGTACACATACATAAATTACAAAGCATAAAAATAGGGCTTTGCTCAGCTCGGTCTATTGATACAAAAATTTCGAAAAGATTGCATCTACAATAGATATATTCTTATTTATCAAACGGCGATATTTACAGAGCCATCGACGGGACGGCAGTATCGTGTTTATCAAAATAACACTCGAACCAGAATGATGAAAAGGCGGAGAAGAAGATCGGCTGCTCCTAGTCCAGCGAATGTTTGCTTTACGTCGGGACAGCGCAGCTATACTACCTCCCTCAGCACACCCTTGTCTCGGAGTTCGAGACGCATCTTGGGGCGAGTCGAAGGGGCCAGCTGAAATACGGAAGGGAATATCTATACAGTAAAGGACGCCTCGACGGTTTCTAGACTCCGCGACGCGGATCGCCGGACCCACGACGACGATGAGCGTCTGGGAGGGTCTCGGACGCCCCAAACGTTACGTCACACCGACAGCTCACTCGTGAGTTCGCTGGGGCCTCCACGCGCGTCGCAGCTCAACCTCTCCCTATAAATCTTCGAGATTATATCCAACAGTTGTATACGCTGTCTTTATTTCCCCATTGTAACGTGATTTTTTGTTACAGGCGTCGGATAAGCACGTATATCACAACGCATCGGGGCGTCGCGAAGGGTGGACCTCTGGTAGCACGACTGTAATTTCGAAACAAGTGGTGGAAGGAGCCCTACGACGTCATAGATTTATGGCAACTTCCACATTCTCTGTGAAAAAGTGTATCAACCAAATGTCTGCACATGGGAAAGAACCGGAGACTCGTATCTTTCAGCTGGATATCGTTTTTACTATGTCATCGCGCTCGAGCAGAGCAGCAATTTCTTTTCGCCGAAGATCTATCTGCAGTGGAACTTGACAATTTTGTTCGAATTCCGGCAATTGATGTTGAGGAAAGGAAAGTATTTCAAGTGTATAATATATTCATAAACGCTCCAGGTAGCTGCTTATTTTAAACGGTAAATCTGGGGTGAAATATATATCTGAAAACAGAATCAGTATTTTTTAAATGAAAAATGAAACGAAACGCGAGCCCTATATTTCCATGAGCGTAATTTATTACGGAATTTGAATTTCCGCGTAGTCGAGCTTTTCAAGAAGTAAGGACCAAGAGGCTTGTAAGCTCTGCGTTTCGCAAATGATTCAGAACTTGCGCGTGACTGTCCATTCACGTCCGTTTCACGACGAGAGGTTTGCAAATCTTGAGAAAACTAACGGCTAAGCGCATAGTGAAACGCGTGGGCGATGGAATGTCGCGTGTCAGACACGTGGCTATCGCCAGGCGGTTGTTAATCTCGTAACCGGCTAACGGTATCCTCTCGAGGATCAGAGTCTTTCCGGTCAATCGACGTATCTACATGGCGACACCGTTGGTTTACACTTTTTAACTTCTGTTATCCAATCGAGTGGACAAAGGATCGGTCATCGCGGATGATTAATTTTTTTCATCAACTATACCAGTTTCTTTCATTTTTATTAATCCTTATTCTCCGAGTTCTGAGTCTCGGTTATTTTCAAGGTACCTCGATCATCGGCAACGTCACGATCGTCTAGCCGTTATAAATTGTCCAAAAAAAGCCCGACGCCCAGTATACACGAGTGCAGAACAAAGCGGCACTATTAAGTTGTACCTGACTTGCCAATAGCTCATAATCAAGATAGTGAACGTACATAAAAATACGCACGGCCGGTGGGTTAAAGCATTGAGATCGCATACGCGAATGTATATTTCTTTCTCTTCTCTCCTCTCCTCTCCTCCCCGCCCTTTATCATTTCCAACTTTTTCGAAGGGGGAGCCTGTTCAACTGTACATAGAACACAAGGGCCATGCCGAGGGCATTGTGCTGGAAACAATGTGTTGCATAACTGAGTGATGGCTCCACGCGATCGGACGTTGCTACGTCAAACATTCTCTCCTCCACTTACACCTCCACCTCTGCCTCCATCCGCCCCAAGTCGTGCGAGTCCTTGTTGCACTCTGGGTACGCAGCTCGTACATATCCCGTGTATTCATACATCAGTGATACAGTATAAACATATCCACGAATAAAATAAGGCCTCTGAGAGAGCGAAACGGCGCTGCCATGGAGCAGCGTAGGGATACAGAAACGCGCATAAGTAATGCGTTCGAAAATGATACAAGGCCGATCTCGTGTAGACAATGAGAATGAGTAATTCTTCGGGTGTGTAAGCCGTGTAGTTCGCGGCATGATGGGTTACGGTTGTCGCGTCGGTTGCGATCGCCTGCCTGGACGAATGTCCGACACCGCAATGCCGCGAACGCGTGACTGTCAACGCGATAAATCTTGGGAACGAATTGAAACGTCGATTTGCGTCTCGATCGAGACGCGAACACAGAGATCTGCTGAGGTCAAGGTGCCAACGGTTTTTCGTGTCCGGCCATCCGTGCGCACCGCCGGGAAACTGTACATGCAGAAGAGACATGGCGACTTGGGTCGAATGCCCGCTAGGCAAATACTTATATCTGTACAGGCGATGCCCTAACAGCAATTGAGCAAGTCCTATCGGTTAATTATTTCATCTTCATATTATCTCTGAACGTCTTTTCGGGCTGTTTACAATTTCTTCAAGGTAAAGGGATCATTGCCTGAGATTTGTAATTCCGTTTCATCAATTGGTCATTAGCAAAGTCTGCTTATAAGCACAAGCTGATCAGCAAATTCCCGGGTATACCGAGGGTAATTTTTGAGACAAGCTTGAAACACAGATTGTTTAATTACGAAGGGATCTCGTACTTTTGTAAGGGTGGAAGCGTTGGTGGTAAAGGTAAGCCTATTACCCCAGACTAATTAGCAGGATTGCGTCAGCGTGATCAATTCCTCTCTACACTGATTTGCACCCCTCCTTTCAAGTCCGTGTCCTTCCGTTTTCAACCTCGGCTACCTTTCACCTTCCGTATACCTTCCTTGCTGCCGTTCGCAATCCCCGTGCTTCACTGAACAGATTAGACGCTGCACCTCTGACAATGAAAGCCCAGCGTCGTTGTTAAACGACCGTTCCGACGCCTATTGGCAAGTCTAATTGTTCCGTAATATGATCAGAGTTGGAAAGATGTTAGACAATGCAGTGACGATTATAATACCATAATGGCATTTCATTACTTTAAAATGCTGATATCTAGACGTTTGTCCTATCGTGCGGAGGAACATGAAATGATTCTGTGTGATAACTTATTACAGATGATATTTGAACGTGAGCGGAAAAAGTTCAGGGTGTAATTTTGGTTCCTCCATTCATGCGACTTGAATTATTCAAAATTTCAATTCTGCAGCTATAGCGCCGTCGTAACTACATGACATTTCTAATGCAGATGGTTACGAAAAGCCAAGTACGCTCGCCTTGGGCCGACGATGCACTGAAATTCTACACCATGCCAATTTCAAAGTGTCGCCTTATCCACGGTACGAGTCTAGTGGGTATTAGCGAATCAAATCCTCCCTCAATGCACATACACAACGTCTACTTCACTCCTTCCTCCTGTAACAAACATTTCACATCCGATGTTCGAACCTGTATATCTACACAGTATATAGGTATGTAGGTACATACATAGAGTGCCTATCTATAGGATTGAGCCGAGGTACTTAAGTAGCGTATATACCTTCAGATGTCCCGGTAAATTTTCGGATCACTATAAAACGTTTGCTCAGGGTTAGCCGTAAAACCAGAAGGATCTAGACGCAACGTGGTGCACGCATTTTCCTGGCATATATATGTGCCTAGTTCTGGTGAAAGATTTTGACGGAGAGAGGCTTGCCGGTCGTTGGCGTAGCTTGCGGCTTTCGAGATTGTTTAATTTAACAGCCCTTTCAGAATTCTTGATCTTAACTTCCAGCCCTATTGCTTATTCACTTGGCAATCGTAGCCTCGCTCTTTGACAGGAAGTTGTCGGAGGGTATGACAGTAACCGTACAGTACTTGCTCTCAAAGGGTTCGGCATATTTTTGAACGGGAAATTCAATTTAGTTTTGGCAGCTGACCTATATATTCCTCGACACATCTAATGCGGGTGTCACATTTATCGGCAGCTGATGTGCACATCGGAAATAAAATGCGAGTTACCGATGATGCCGGAATAGACTAGATTCAAGCGACTGCGATACGTGTCAATGATTTAAGCTCAAAATATCTGGATGAAATTATTTCAACCCTGCTATAATGTGCATAATAAATAAAATTCTTCACTTGTATCAATTCTGGGCTGCACGGGGTACAGAAATAGCAACTAAGTTAGTCTCGGTACGTTTCGAATGATCAGTAATTGTACAAATGAAGACCATAACGGATACTCTGAATACAAGTAGTTCTGGACTTTGCGAATTGAAGCTTGGAGGTTCGATTAGGTCTTCAATGCCGTCTAATTCTCTACATGGCCAGCCCACGTGCCACATTATCGCTACACAGTATCATCATGGCAATATAGTATCAGCAGACCCAGCAGAGCATAGTAAAGGTTGAGGTTCTGCAACAATGTGGAAGCGACATTGCTTCAATATGGGCTTCTGTTATAGCAATTGAGGGGATGGGCGGAATAACAGTATAAGTCGGGTTATGCCGTTTTTCCGGAGATTGCATAAAAATGACCAGTGACCATAGATCTACATTATATATTTATTTCATAAAAATCGGTTGAATATTGAAGGGTTAAACTAAATAGCTTTCATGGAAGAATGGTATTCAGTTTATGTTGGCCTCCTACGTTTTTCTCATTTATCTCAAAACTATGTTTTCCGATAGTTATACCGTTATTCCGCCCATTCCCTCAATTATCAAGCTAACCGACATGGTCTATCAATGCTCAATCAAGGTGGCAACAATATGGATAGGCGATATAGCTTCCTAATATATGTATCTCATGTCGAGTCGCTAACTTGCATCATAAATTTTTTTTGTGTTTCCGAGAGTTGCGGTGGAGTTGGAGATTTCTTACGAACGGTAGAAATATGTGGACGGCTGTATTAAGGTGTGCCAAAAAAAAGGTTTTTTTTTCAAACGCGCATCAATATTCCGGTAGAGCATCTCAAATAGAATATCTCAGCTAAATATGAGCTCTTAAGGGGGTAAACACACCTTGAAAATAATTTTTTTCAAATCACTGCTATCTGAGAAAACGTTTTAGTGACTTAGTTTTTTTTTACAGTTGATTAGTGCTATTTTGATACATAGTTCATGATATTTCCAGATTTTATGTCCTCCGCTGAACAAAAATTTAGTCCATCGACGAAAAAGTAGTTGTCGTATGGTACAGGCTGCTGCGTTGCATGAAACTTCTTCAAATTTGAAGGAAATATTCTGCATGGATGTAATTTGGGGGTTTTGCCCAAGCGAAGCGTGGGTAAAACGTGCATTATCACACTGCGTGAAGTAAAATTTTCGCCTTCGGCTCATGCTGCAACCTCACACTCGTCATAAAAAGTTTTACCGCACTCATATCGTAATTACTATTATCGTAATTACTATCGTAATTACTACTATTAAAGGTGCCTATTTTATTTTTTCCATTTTAAGAATTTTTTTACATGTTATTCAAATGGAAAATGGAAAAAATAGAATCGGCACTTCGAAATATCAATATTAGGAGCTCATATTTGGTTGAGCTATTTTATTTGAGATGCTCTACCGGAATGTTGATGCACGTTTGCAAAAAAAAAAGTTTTTTTTTTTTTTGGCACCACCTAGGCTATATGGATAAGAGAATATGGTAAAAAGAAGAAATTTCTAAATTTCTACATGGCGCGATGACACTTTAGTTTTCAAGAGTTTTCAAGAGTTGCGGTTATGATTGTTTGTTATTGTTTGCTGCAATCAACTTCATAATAGAAAATGAATTCTCTTTTTTATGAGATTTTTGATAGCTGGTCTTTCGAAGTACTAATAATGGTTTGTAGTCCATCGCGGTTATCGATACGAACAGTTAGGCGGAATTGAAGTCTATCTAGCAGAACTGCACCCAAACTTCGGCCGTTTATACAGTCCCTAAGCCCATCGGTCAAAGATTTCTAACCAAAACGTATGATACTGGTCTTCGCTCGCCGTGGGGAAAACAGGGTTTGTTCAAACTGACCATGTGAGGTGGATTTAGGGAGATGAAAGTACTGACTGTACAAGTTGGGATACTACCTCAAAAGCGTCACGGTAGTATATATGTGTAATGTAAGTATACATCATGCACGGGTTATTTCAGCGTAGGTATGTGTATACAATAGCATCTCCATAGATGAGCTTTTGTAGCTCTCGTCAGCCGCGCCAGGGTTGAGTTGGGATCAAAATTGTACTCATTATATGTAGACAACGTGTATTGGTGTTGGTACGAAGTTATACAGTAAAGCAGATGGGCTTGGGAGGTAGTGCGTGGCAGTGCGTAGCATTTGGTGAGCATGTGTGCGCGTAACGGTGGCCCAGACCTGGTGCAGAACAGAACGACTCACATACAGCTCGTGGAGTCTGTATGTTTCTGGGTCCTCTTGTCCGCCGCGGGGGTCCACCCGGACATTCCACCGCCTAATGACCGAACATCCAGAGCTCGTATAGCTGGTGGACTGTCCGAAGACCACGCAATGACGCGTTGTTCGGGTATGACGGCCCAATCTGACGCATGACACGACAGATTCTCTCCATTACCGCTACAAGGGACGCAAATTGATTTTAATTTCTGGCTATAAAACGATTTGATCGGGTAACAACAGTTTGTTTTGATGGAAGGAAGATAAACCACCCAAGATTCCCCAAGGAGTAATGGCAATATACCTACAGAGTCCCTTAGGCCTTCAGGGTACTGGTTCGATTACTGATTGACAGACCTAATGTAGCGTGTCCGCGCAATCTTTTTTCTTTTTTCACATAAGACCTGTGTTCATCGAGAGACTTCTTCAACCATATTAATATTCGAAGTAAATTCTTCGCCGGAGTACGGTACCAAATTATGCCTCAAGGAGCTTACGTGCTGCTGTTGGGAGAGTCAAGGGTCAATAAGCTTTGCAGTTGTTTGGATTGTTTATCAAAAGTGTTTTAGAATGAAAGGCCATTAATTTTTAAAGTCACCCAAGGTCCCTCTACAGTGAGCTTGATTTGAAGATAACCGAAAATAAAATAAGTTATTCAGAAGTGACTGTGGCGATTTAGAATCTCTCAGTCTGTTTTTCATCTTTGATTGCAAAAGGAACATAATAGTTCGAAAAGCCGTTTTTATCAGACCGCAATTAGCTTCATTACAAGAAGAAAAGCGAGAACAAAAGTTGGACCAAAATCTCATTAAAAAAAAAAAAAAATCGTGACGTCAGTTTATCTTTGTTTGCAAAGTTTCTTGAAAGTGAAATCGCAGGCGGTGCGGCGGGCGCGCAGCTAACGATGATCTCACAAATTTGCCAGCCAGCCAACTGTAACGAGATCAAAAGCCTAGAATTATGAAAGCCACGCTTTTATGTATGCGAATTGTATGTATCTACGTGACGTTTCAGAATCAGCGCGGATTTAGTGGTTAATTGAGTGTAAAAATCTACGATTAAGGAGCAAGGGCGGTAATGTGTACTATGGTTGAAATGTTCAAGTATGCAGCAGCCCTCTCACTCCTGTATCGTATATATAGCAATTGAGCTGCTAAACAAAGTGCATTTGAAAAAGCGTATATAATAGGTATCCAATAATTTCCAAACTTACATAAAAGAGGTGTGTAAATACCGAATAATTGTATTTTTTTCCACCATGTACTTGAAGAGCATCAGATGGCATCGTTTATGGTTCTTCATGAATTCTCCATAGCCACAAGATGCAGTTTTCGCAATCTGTTAAGAATTGATTAATGAGCTGAGTTGTTTTATATAAAACTAGAAAACGTCTCAAACCAACTAGAACGAAGATTCCGATAATAACCCGGGTCTTCGTGTCTCCAGTGAGACACGACAATACTGTCAGATATAAAATCTCTTCGCGATTCATATGAGCATAGAAGCTATGTGGTTGTGAAAATGTAGAATGAAATATTTTTCTCGGAGGTCGAAGTGCAAAAGCTCGAACGGGCAATGGACCGAGCAACCGCCGTCCGTCAGAAGTCCAGAGGTGGTCAAGTGTCTACCTCGCATATTATTTTTTTGCGCAGCAGCATCAATCTTACTCCAGCTTGGAAATCTGTCATATCACGACGCGAGGCCGCAACGATCTCGGGGATGATGCTGACGCCGACCGCGACGGAGAGTCAAGTGCAAGCGAGAGGGAAACTCCCCGAATACATATATAGTCTGAGTATACAGACACCCAAATACCTAGATCTTAACTTTGTGACTTTTCTTGGTGGTATATGAAAGAAACAAGTAACAAATATCCATCTCACCCTCTCTGAGTTTCAGACAAAAATAATGCTCTTCCCCTTCGCCCTTGTTCAAGACGTTCATCGGCTAGCTTCTAGGCATCCTCTGCAGAGAGAGAGAACACCCTTTGGTCATTCTCTGAACTCGTTGCAGACCCTAACCCCTGGTTTACCGTCTTATTACTTTTCCCAAGTGTATTACTTTTGTATAATAACAACGAAAAGTGGCTCGGATTACCAATTTATTACTTTTCCAAGTCCACTTGTCGAGTATACCAACTTACGTAACTACTTTCCAATACTGGGAGTCGCTATATATTTATATATATATATATATGGGGCATGATCGAAACGTGAGACCTTGGAAAATCTTGTTAAGCCACGATTGCTGACGATTACCGCTCTAATTACCAATTTTCCTAACTAGTGGGCTTGCTATTTGAATCACACGATCCTTATAACCACCGAAATTTATCTCAGTTGAGAATATTTCAGTTTCCGACAGATTAACTATGACAGCTCGCCCTCTGCTTGTCCCTCCCCGAAGGCGTCTTATTACTTTTTCCAAGTTTATTGCGTTTGTCTAATAACGGGGAAGAGGTACGGACAGAAAACAGACCGATACTTTCAGTCGACTGGCGAACATATAGACGGATGGAAGCATAGGCCACCGCCGCCAACCAATCTCAGTCACGCAAGGACGCGGTCGCACGTTGTTAATCTTGGGGGGCCCTACGGCCCAAAGCCCTTCACCGGCTCCGAATCCACCAGGCTAATAATCGCAACTGGCCCTACGGCTATTTCGCTCCTATTTCATTGTCCGTCTCTTCTCCTCTGGATTCTCACTCATTCTTACCTTCATTTTGTGAGCATTACTTTTTCACAAAAAACTAAATAAACATACCGCATCAAGTCTGAATCGTTTCAATTAAGTTCAGGTAAGAATCTACGGGACTTTTTTTCAGCACAGGTATGTATAGGTACCTATATTCATTATTTCGTATTTGACATGGTTTAATTATCGTATGATTATAAATTGATCGTTTTTGCTCGTCAGCCTAGATTCAAGATCTCCACTGCAGTAATCCCGCGTTGATTGGTCCGATTATAATAAAATATTTCCAAACCAATGTATCAAAGGCTACCCTGCAGACATTCTCTAGGGTCAGTGCCACATCGGTTGCGTCCGCGCCCACGTACGGAGCCGTCTACCTCGGCCACATCCCAGACGGGTTCAGTCGGTTTCCAGCACGCGATCACCTTCGCAAAGGGGATAAGGGATACGAGCATGTGGCTGCCGATTGCGAAGTAACCAACAGCAATTGCTTTATGGTTCGCTACCGCGCCAAGCCAGAGAGCTTGGCTGGTTGATGTATGACCAGATGCTGGGTGCTGCATCGACGTCAAACAAAGATGGATCTTACGATGCTGAGAACCGAGTTACTCTTCAGCTCAAGTATACACGTATAACTGAGCACCCTCTCTGCGCCACCTTTGCAACCTAGGTTCGTATTGATGGATAGATCTGGAAAGCAGATGAAAAAGTGAAAAATGGTCTATGTACGCACTAGCCAGTCTAGAGTACAGAACATAAACGCATCCGTTTCGGAATATGCGTATCGTTTATCGCAGTCAATCGGATATGGAATGAGTACTGGAATGAGGTAAACGGACTTTTATCAATTCGACAGCTGTCGATTATACTGTGTCGCACTTCGCGATTAGGATTATCACAAAGTTGACTAACTTTGCGTGCACGAATGAGTCCAAAAATAGAAGAGCTTCGTGTACTTATGAACAGAGCGAGGAAGTGCCCGACGTCGTGCGTCTTGGTTCGTGAAGCCTCCGGCAAGGTGATCTCCGAGCGTAATGGCTCGATTTATATTCAGAGTCGCAGCTAATAGCCAGAGAAATTAGCAGGTGGGTGCAGGCAAGCAACCAAGCAGGCGGATGGACTGGGGGACGAAGGAAGGAAGGTAGTCATATAGCTATTCGAACGTTCGTTCGTTCGTCTTCCATTTCTTCTTTCGTAACGCGTTGGATGAGCTGCCTGTGGGAAATCAGTTCGAAGGCGGTTGCTGCTCGATGGAATTTGCAAATTGATATGCACCTCGCGCTACAGACGTAGCATCCCCGTAGCTTTTAAAGAAGACCATTATAAAATTTTGACTAAACAATCTGGCCAATATCTACCCAGTACCCATACAACGGAACACGAGCTTAGCTAAGTGTGTATAGAATGTCGCAAAACTCCGTGGCAACAAAGCGTTTAGCAAGTTTAGTTCGAAACGGAGAACGATCTGTTTTCATAACGTGCAATCAGACTAGACTAAGCGGTGGCTCGTAATAAGTGGGAAGTTAAACGAAATTATAGAGAACCTTAGTGAAATGTGTATTCACCAATAATTTGGCAAACGCATCGGGCTGGACGAAGAACGTACCTGCCGAGTGATGGTTAAGCGGTGTTAAATTTATAACTCGTACGCAATTTACATAATGTCAGACGATGAGCATGAAAACGGCTGCTAGAATGTCTTTGTTCGAATGTAATACATGAAATTCAAAGTGCAAATAAATCAAACATTTGTTTGATAGGCTGGCAGCGGCGGCGCGGCGTGTCGTTGACAATAACCTGTTAGGTAGCTGTCTGAGTTTCTTTAGTGAATGCAACGCGGTGTAGAGATGCTCAAAAAACGCGTTGTCACGAAGACTCATCCAAAATAATTAACGAAAAATTCTCAAGTTGGTGTTTGGTTGAAAAACAATCCGTTCAATCCGGGTTTCATAATCTTTGAAGATTAGGAGTATGGCCGTGCCCATTCTTCGGACGTATTTCTCGCGCTAAAACGTGAGACTGAAGATCGAAGGACAAAAGGATACAGACGAGGACTAAGTAAGTCCGAGACTAAACCTCGCGGGAGCAGAGATTACAGATGCATGGTGGATTACGAGGAGTGCGTGCGCGTCGTAAAAACAAACCCTTAATTTGTGGATCTAGATAAACGGCTTTACTCCACCTGGGTGTTCCGAATGTCGAGACTGACATACGGACAACCGGATAAAACTCATTCTGCCAGTCACAACAGGACAATAGTGGTGTACAGAAAGTTGAACAGAAAATCTTTATCGATGGTTAAGCTATCAACTCAACAGCCAGTCAATGTCACAGGGTAATTTTTCAACTCCGATTTATTATACGAAAATAACGTGAAGGTAGTTACTGTTTCCGTTGGTTCGTGCCCCGAAGCTACGGAAATTAGTCTTATCAGATTTCCGACTTTTGTGTATTCAAATTACACTAAAGATGCAGCTTGATAACCAAATGGGTTCAGTTTTTCTCGTGCAACGGAAAAAATATAATTAAATGATTCTATCTCTTTGTGTACAAGGCTAAGCATTTTCATCCGAATATATTTCTATCTGAAATACATTTTTCCCCTCGATTCGTCTGTCAGATAATGGAAGAAAATTCATTGATTCCACCAAGTTTTACGGTTTTACGGTAATAAGAAAAGTCTACGAGCAATGATATACAGTGGTAAACTTTGAATCACCCTGTATCTAATATACCCATAAGACATGGCTGGGCGGATGACTCTATTGAAGTCACGGTCAGGTCACGGACGAGTTTCAGTCGATCCGCTTCGACGTGGTGCATCAACTTCTCGGTCGAAGTCTACAACGGTTGGGCAAAGCGGTCTGAGACAATGACCTTGCAACTTGACCATTAAGTGCTCAGATTACCCCCGGAATGCGTTTTTCATTGGACATTTTCAATTTGTCTTGTGTTAGTCAAGCTTTACTTTTTTTTTTTTTTTTCTTTTTTCCAGTCTTCCGAATTCACAATCAGATTTTCTCACGAATTATACGTATGGGAACTAAACCGTGCATCGTCGAGCGCATTATGAGCGTTTTACTATTTTCCAGGATATTCGTGCGCTTTTCTGATCTCCTGTCCGATTCTTTAGACATTTGATGAAATATGTAACACTCTTATGTCTGTTCACTTTTATTCTCCTATAGTTTTTTTTTTTTTTTTTGTTTTTTTTTTTTTTTTACTCGAAAAGTCAACCGGAAATGGCCTTTGTTCGTATCACCGCTGCTCGGGGCTGCTACCCGTACAAGCGAATGTCCTAAAAAACTGGAGATTGAAACATCTTATAGGATTATATTATTTACGGTAGATATACGAAAATCCTTCTCAAAGAATAGCACAGGAAAAAGATTCGTTTGGATCCTAGGTCGTTTTAGGTCAAGGGCCAGATTGTGTACGGTCTGAATGGAAGTATCGGAGACAGAGCAGGCCTAAGTCCACGAAATATGTAGTATATTATAAATTCACAATGGTCCACTTGTCTCCGAGGATTCTCGAGGGACAATCTTGTGCGGATATAGTTCGCATTTTATTCTTCAGATGAAATCTGGAATTCTACTTGAATTATCAGTTTAGCTCGTTGCGCGACGAAAGTTGTTTTAAAACAAATAAAGAAAATCCGCAGATGAAAATTTCATCGCTGAGATTATGTGGAACTTTATAATTTCTTTTATAATTGACTTGTGAGGTTTTTTCAGAGTTACTCAAAGACAAACCTTCAAGTTTTGACGTTTTTTTTTCTTACTACCATTCTCAAATTAGCTGATATCATTATTCTTCATCGTATTGTTTTCACATATATTTCAAAAGTGAATCGGATCATCATTTCAATCAGGCATCCTACAATTTGATAGAACTCAACAGACGTCATCCATACCTTCTTCCATAAAAAAAAAAAAGTGCATCTAATCAATCTCCATACCAATTTTCTATTTTTCAACAATTTCTACGTTCAATAATACCAGTATGCCAAAGTATAGTGTATACAAAATGACGACGAGTGACAACTTGACTTTGAAATCGAATTTTTGTCTACTGATCTTGCTTAAAAGTAACGTTTTCATAATATAATTTAGTGTAAATATTCCATCTCGTTATTTTGTAACGGGGTAAAATCAAATTGAATCAGCACAAGACTTATTTGTAATAAATTGGAGTCGTTGAAATGTAGACAGCATTCGTTTTATACTCTTATCACAAGGCAAACAAATATAGTGTGTCCAATAATCCAGTCAAGAGCGTTGAGCGAGGTGTTTATTCGGCCTCCAGGCAATCGACTTTTCATACAAACGTCTGAAATACTGAAGCTGCTCAATCAATCAATGACAGACATTGATGCTAGAGGTGGAAATCACAACCTAATAAGTCGGATCTCCTCGGTCGCGGATTCGGTAACTTGATCGAGAAGAAATGAAGGTGGGGGGAGCGGGGTGTCACGACATCCGATGCGAGAAAGACTTCGTAGAATCACTTCTTTGGATCATATACTTAGAATCCTTGCCAAGTTTTCACAAAAGCGACGATAACCAGACGAATTCCGTGTTGTTTCGTTCTTAGAAACAATTGCAGCAAACAGATTTCTCAGCAAACTAGTCTGTCAAATCGCTCTGTACAAAATTGAAGAATTTTTTTTTATCAGTCACAGCAGTACAACAGTTAATTGCAGACACAGATATTTCTGAGCTATGTATACCCTAGGCTTCAATCAATAGTCAATACTCCCATGTTCACGGGATGGAATATCTCTCTGAAACGAGAAACACAGCGTCTTGTTTCCGTGAATACATGTCAGTATTAATATCTGAGATTTACGTTCTGACCTGACTATTCGTTTCTTACAATTAGAAATCGTCTAGGAATTCCATCGGTTGAAGCGTGTAGATGGTATTATAGTGAGAGTAGAAACTATTCATTATACAGAGTTTCAAGTCGTGTCAGTAGTAATTTCTAGAGTGAGTTCGTATAGCAACCATCTACGATTAATACTGTCCTGTCATCAACGATTCTCGATGGTCCGGACCGTGAAATGAAAAATAAGATTGCCAGACCAAATGTCATTCTGAACACTAAGTGGCAACAAAATTGTACCTGACATCGTCACAAATATCAGCAAAAGCTTTAATAATGTAATAAGTGATTAGTTCTTTGCCAATTACTCATCAAGATGATCCTTTCGGTAAATTTTGTGAAAATGACAAGCTCGGTTGATTTTTGAAGCTGGAAGAAATGATGACGATTCGAAGAATCTGAAACAGTGACCCTGATTTTATTTTAGACATGCTTTAGCACGGTGGGCTTGTTTCAAGGGGTTCCTGATTAATGCGCGACAACTAACTCTCGAAGGCACAAACGTATAGTCAACTCGATTCGGCGGTGTAGACGCAGTCTCTGATGCACGGTGGAAGCTTCCCTGGAGAGTAAAACGAGTGCTGAAGATGCGGGGAACAGCGGGTGCTTCCAGGACGAGAGAGTCGAGTCCCGTCATGTCCAGACTGTCTCCCTCCTGCTGAGAGACACACTCGTAATGACCGGTCTGATCTTATCAGAGCCGGAGCTCAAGCTCCCCGCCATTGTCCACTTATCTATCTCGGCTGCCGCGCTGTCTTGCATCCTTGCTTCCACGCTCGAATCCCGTGCAACATCCAGGATCCAGGATCACGTATACAAACCTTACCCATTGCAATGCACTGCCACAAATGCAAGCAGTGAAGTAGCAAAGGATTATCTAGGTGTACAAACTCGCTCTGACAGAATATGCAAAACGAAGCGATGTTAATGAGGCTTCAGACTGTGTCTGTTTTGCAGACGCACTTAGGGTTAACAATTTCATAGATTTTTAGGTGCAACAATAATAACTGAGATGACATATGATATTGGCTATGGAGAAGATAAGCGATCTATATATATATATGATCAGGTCTGTTTCAAGGTTGATAAGCGATTAGAGCTCTCGTATATATGTATTGTTTTTTCATGCCGAGAGAAAAGAATAATACGGAGGTATTCCCGAAGAAATATATAAACGAAGTTCGACACGAACTTTGGCTACGAAAGCCAAAGCCTGCAGCAGTTTTGAGCCGATAAATGTACGGGCCTGTAGAGAAGCCGGGAGATTAATGGTGCACCATGCGACTGCACGAAAGGCCATTTCGGGATCTCGACGAAGCCACCGGTAGATCGGCCGTGATAAAATTATTAAACGCCAACTGTACCAGGGAAAGCATAAATTTATAAATTCACCATAGAAATATACACAGAAGGTCGATCAAAATAATTCTATAGGTCAAGATGAGTGGAGTACGTGATTTCAGAGGGTAATAATTTTCTTAGACAAAATTTCGGCTACTTTCTATTCACTTTTGAGTGTAATCAAGAAACAGGCATCATTGCAACTGCATCAAGCGGTAATGTTCTATTATTAATTTGATGAAACACGGAATGTGGCATCCTATATCAAATGCATCATTCCGCGACAGTGCCAGCCATTTCTGTCACGAAAGTTACCTAAACTGCGTATTACGTTTCGCTTGTGTCACCTGCGACCACTCGGGAAGTTTATTCATAAGACACACCCTCATCCGTAACTGACAGCCGCCAAAAAAGCCGATGAAAAGTTTTGTCACTTTGGAAAAATACTAAGAAATTGACGTAATAATATTCGGTCGTTAGAATTTATTGAAACATTTTAATGGCCAAACATTTCGCTCAGATATTCTGAAAAGCCCATCAATCGACAATTTATTAAATAGGAATAATCAAAAACTGAGCAAGTCGATTCGGTATAACTATTCAGCGGTGCATATATATTCAACTACTGCCGAAGCTGTGTGACTTCACTTCGTTACCCAAAATAAATCGGACAATACTCCTAACGCTATGAGATTTTATTCTATACATTGGATAACGTTTTGCCAAAGTTCAACTTTATTGTATATTAAACTCGAACTATCGAGTTCTGATGTAAATAATGATAGCAATTGGGGAAATATAGTGATGCAGGGTTTCAAATTTTCGAGTCGAATTTCTGGGAAATGGTAGGTAATGCTTGAAGACTGACGATACTTTCATGAGATAGCAAATGTGACACGTTGAGGGCGAATTCGGACGATCATTTAGACCGTTAATGTCGGTTAGCAGTCGCGACCCATGTCGCGTGGGAGCGAACCTCACGGTGTACTTAATCTCCGAATAAAATCGGCAGCTTAACCCGACGTAGGTTGGCTGAATATTCGTTTGAAAAATTCGTGAGCCTGTGTGACAAACCGGGAAGATAAGTAATACAATGGGGTACGGCAGGGTCGTCCACGGGTCCACCGGCACAGATATGGGTAGTTTCAACGCTCAGGGCTGTACGTGCGGGGCCCCCATGGGGCGAGGGGTTCGCCCGATATCATCTAAATTCTAGAGCTTGTGAGCCACTCCCACTGTTTGGATATGGCCACCGTTTATACGCACACTGTAGCCTGTCTACAACGCTATATTGGTAGGCTATACAACGGGTGTGCGGTAATGGGCTGGTGTTTTATGCTCGCAGAAGATGTAGATAAATTTCCTTGGACGATCATTTCAGAGTTCTATTTACAGACAAGCGATACAGCTACATAGATATGCAGTCCTTGCGTGAAGAATGGTCTATACAACGCGTGGTAAGCTATAATGATATCGATTTTCAATCTATATAGAATATGTGGGACGTTGCACAGAAAATATTACGTGATCACAATTACGTGCATAATCCAACAGATCGTTAGAATCGGTCGTTGTGAAAGAGGCGAGAGTAATTAGTCGATGGAATATTGCGACTTATTAATATTTGCATGACGCGTGTAATCATTCGAAGTACCTACCTTCAATTATCTGACTAAGACCAGGCTGAATTTTAATATCTGTATGCGAAATCTTTTATTATAAAAGACGACCGAAATCGATCTACAATCAAGTCGGCAGAAAACGTATCATGTTGCCTTGCTGCTGTATATCTATAGAAAATTACATGTGAAGTATTTATCATCTAAATATAAAAGCCCGGACGTTATCGCATGCATCAAAAACAGAACGCATGAGGAATGTGCAATGCGAACAAGATTGATAAATCGTATGACGGTAAAACCGCGTCAAATATAAAAAGACAGAAAACTGTACTGCGGGTAGATATTTTATCTTGCGTATAAATTCCACGCTAACTAGATTTGCCAAATAGTATTCCACATTTTTACATAACAAAAAAAGATGCTACATTTTGATGACATACGAGTATCAGTAGTATTTTTTATTTAGTCAACTTCGTAAATCAAATTTTACCGTCACTCTGACTAATTGTAAGAGAATCGAATGCCACAAACTACTTTATCCAGTCGCTAACAGGTTCTGATGACACTTTTATTGATGTATCTACGGCTCGGATCGAGGATCACCGGCGATTAAGAATACACCCTAAATTACGAAGTAATTGGGTCGGTCTAGTATCTAGTTAATTTTATTGGTTTGGAAAGGCTCATTGGAAACGCGACGAGTCAATAAAGACATAAGTTTTGTTCGCGAATCCGGCACCAGCTGCTCGCGAACCTATGGCCCTTGAGCCACCGTGACAGACGGCTGGCCCAGTTTCAAGACAAGTTAAACTTCTTAGGTTATGGGATTGAATCCACTGGGTTTAAATTTGCGTCATGTTCGTACGAAAGTTTCGTAAATATTGAACGCGACAGTTCCCCTAGGCCCTCGATGCAAGGCAGACTCCCCTTGAAATTATTCAAATTTCATATTGCTTTTATTACTATTTGCTCTCGTATGGCTTGCATCGAGATACAAGCCGATTACACGGTCTCTGAAACTTTTAGCTCGCAAATAGGATTTCCTGGTCACATGAGAGTCGCATTTTCCATGGTTGAGAATGCTTTTTCAAACCTCATAGTATTATTTCAGAGAACAGACCAGACGGGATGTAACATTTGCATATACAGTTCGGAATTAACAGAGTGCAGTGAAAATTGTTGAGACCCATTTTTGGCCCCCTGGTACTAAGAAAAATACTACAGAGATCAATTTTCGGTTCTCTACTAGAAATAAAAAGTAAGAAAATTGCATCATTTGTCCTTAGATTTTTCTTTTTTTTTTCCCCCGAGGATGGCAGGAAAAAATTCGACTCTCAAAAACTGGCAACATTATAATTTCTTGCTATGAATATCAACCTACTACGTGAGAATTATACGAGCGGTGTGCGCGCTAATTATTAATTATACATGAAATTAAAAATTTCTTGGCTTACGCCGAGGCCTTCTTCCGCAAGGCTTCTTCATGACTTGAATACTCTTTTGCCCCAGAGCTTCTACGGTGAAATAAATATGAGAGATAAACTTGGCTCCTCAGAACAGAATAAAGAAGTAAAGTTTGTTGACTTTGAAAAGTGACAGCGGGTTTTCCCCATAGACAAACAAATGCTACAAAGAATCGTGAAAAACCGCTAGCACCATCCGCGAATAAGAAACGAACTGTGAAGTAGTTATTGCCTTTTGCATATTGGAGTCATATCGCGAAAGCACCATTCCGGCGAAGCCTTCCGTAAAGTTTATGGAAACATTATCCGATTTATAAAACAGGATACTTGCTAGAATGAAGCGGACTGGTGAATCGCAATTTATATTTTAGAATTCCCTGCAGACTAGGCATGTACATAAGAATAAAACTCTTATAATACCATGAAGTCTTTTAATCTCCCGGTCATAATATTTTCAACTGCTCTTCCACCGAGCCAAGCTCAATCTTTTTCGTTTCATATTCACGGCAGGAAATGCTCTTAATACTCTCTCATACGTTACCCAAAATATCTGTTCAATATGCGAAAATACACATGTGACGTGCTTCTGCTACGCAAAAACCAAATATATATACCTGTACATGCTATCAACTTTGGGTTATGTCAGTAATCACGTGCAGCCCATGCGAATGCTGCTAAGCGACCGCAGACGTCAGACTATTATACCACTATGCTGAGCACCGAAATACCGCAAATGTAATTATCACATTGCGTATGACTTACGTACAGCCCCACAGTTGCGTAAGTGGAGTGCCTTGATAAATTCTCTAGCACGATTCAACCCCGCATTGTGGGGAGGGTTGTTGCTTCGCTAGACTCCGACGTGAGTTCCAAGGGACTGAGTATATACATACGCGGTCGTTCTAAAAGAAGAGAATCGAATTAGCTAATGGATTCCGTAATTACTAAAACGGTGAAAATTTCCACATTCTGTTTCTCCCCTGCAGCCAAGGTGTCCTTGTTCGGCTCTGCTGGCCGCGACACCTTATTATTCTTATTACCGACAATGTAGTCATTTCTCAACATTTAGAAATTCATCTGAGAATCTAATAAACTGTTGAATCGAATTTTACAACCAAATTTTTGGTTCCCATCGACCATTTCAATTTGTGTATCGTGTAACTCATTGATGACCAATATTCGATTCAAAGAAATCGAGGATACTGTGATGCTTGAACTTTATCTACTTCCAGCGTGACTGTTTCACTGTGATAATTAAACCGCTAAACCCTTGCCGGTTGATAATATATGTATATACATAGATGTAGTAACAAAGGGACGTGACGCAATCGAAGCAATGTAGGTACCGCAGCTCATGCGTATTCAGTAAGTCAGGAATCAATAGAGTCACTTGGTCACCCTGTGGACGGTGGAAGGGTAAAAGGGTGGTGATGGGGTAAGAGTATGGGTGACATGGTTGGCATAAGGTAGCACAGGTCTGAACCCTTATTTAACGCTCGACAGAGACCAAATTGGCGGCTAATAACGAGCTCGTAATTAGTGGAAACGTTAGTTTGCTCTTGTGTCACTTCGTAGTACCTACCTACTATAGTCGCACCCTCAACAGTTGAACTTTGGGTGCCACATCCGCCTCTTCAGTCTCGAGAAACGCGTCTCTTCTTCTTCTCCCTCTCCTCCATCTATGTCGTCGAATTCCCCATATAGGTATGTACATTTAAGTCTTGAACCAGCTTACAGCTTCCTATAGAACCCTCGAGTCTCCTCCGTGGCTTCCTTCCATGGCAACCCTCTGCCAAAACTAACCCCGCAACTTGCTTGGCAATGCTCTTTAATTAGCCATTGTGGTTGCCACCGCGGTCTACTCAATGCCACCGTAATTTGCTATTCTTAGGAGAATTTCCTTAGATGTGTCTGCGGCGGCACCCAACGGCATCCGGATGAATTCCTAATCTGAAATCGTATGTATACACGAAAACTTGGTATACTCGAAGAAGTTAAGAGTGATCAAACAAACAATATTCATTCATGAGAATTCCTTAGTGGAAAAAAGCTATCTGTGCGGGAATTCGAATTAATTTTCTTCACTTGAAATAGTTTCATTCTATTTCTTTTTTTACTAACATTCGACACTGATTCGCATCAGTGAACCTGGAGAAGTGTACAGAAGAATAAAAAACGGAATGAGTCGCTCATGCATGCAACTAAATAAAATGATCGTAAATACTGAGTGGAACTTAATTTAGGAATTGTCATTCTTTGAGTTGGAAAGAGGTTGGTAGAATAAAACGTCCGTCTTGGAGAAAAAGAAGAAGAAGAAGAAGAAGAAGAAAAACTTAAATGGTAGGTATACGTCGTTCAAGATTATTGCCTGAATTAGTTGGAAGGTCGTTCCAACCAGTGAAGAAAAAGTTTTCCTACTTATTTTTGCAGACTCTAATGAAAGACCATTTTTACAGGGACGACTGATGTACGCCTGCGGCCCCAGTATCTCGCTGTTTGTCTTTAGTTCAGGAAATATGTGGTCGTGGCGGTAATGTCAACGCATCTGTTAAGAGATACGTTTCTATCCCGTGTATACTACACGCTTGCCTTATTTCAGCCATACTTACGAGAAAATACAGCAGCACAAGCCATTAGCGTTGAAGAAAGAAATGGTGTACCATATATCTACTCATACCCATCCGAGATTCCCTAATCTCCAATCCTCCAATCAGTCTTATCTCCTGCAGCGTGAACCAATTAACAGGTGAACCAATTTTCCGTAAAAATCTCACCTCCTTTCTCTCCTGCCGGCCTTTGACTCAGACAGTATGAGATCTCTCTATAGATAGATGAGTACTATACCTACTCATTACGTTCGGCTACCATACCGCGACGACGTTGTGCAGCGATGGTATAGCGACTGTCCCGTCTACGGGCGCCTCCGGCGAGCGCAGCACCCGTAATAAGCGCGGTCGGTGTACGAAGCCATCTTGCACCGCTGCGGGTGATGCGAGCGAGCAGGTCGCTGGGATGAATAAACAATTATATCCAGCAATCAGGTTCCACCGAAGTAATCCTGCAATTTGGAGCAAGGCCCCGGGGGCTCCGGTAATGGCTGCTCCCCGTTGCTACCGGTTCGTCGTTGCGGTGCTCCTGGTCGAGGGTAGACCGAGTATCACGCACCTACGCTGGACCATTGCGGTACATTGGTATTGCGAAATAGGTGCGGGTAAATCGTACGTTTGAGGATTGATTATAGCAAGAATATTTCTCATCTTTCCGATAAGAAGGTTATGGGGGAGTCAGCAAGATGGAAATGACGTGGGTCTTCCGTGGAAGACTGTAGCACAGTAATTTGCTAAATTAATTCAACGAGTTCAGATTCATTGCAAGCCTCCAGGCTCCAGTTGATCAATTAGAATGGAGATTAAATCATAGATCAAAACGGAGGAGGTACGCCCGCGAGTTTATACTCGACTTTGACAACGTACCAACAAACTCTATGCGCCTCGAAGCAGTCTTCCGCTAAGGGTAGAAATGTAATTGTAACTCAACAAGTGACACTAATCACTTTCCTCAAAAGCAAGCTCACGTCACGAGGCGAATAAGCCGCGCAGATTCACTTGGTACAATACAATCTGTTTAGCGTGAAACTCTCGGATTCCTTTGAGATACAGTTCTTTCAAAGAGCTTCTGATTTGAATAAAACCACCGATGCATCTGATGCAGTGGTTCTGCACCTTACGTTTGAAGGTAATATGAATACATACTGCTTTCGCTACTTTTCATCATTTCTCATTCCAAAGCTTTGCAATTTAATTAATTAAACAAAAGCTTCACGCGAAGCGGAAGTTGAGCTAAGCCAAGCCAACCCCGATGATTGTGCAAATATTTTGACGGAATCAGCGGTTATATTTTTCAGTCAGCCAATTTTCAGAATGTGCATTAATTAAACACGGGCCACTAGATTGCCGTTCTACATGAAATAATATATGTACTACCTTACGGTCGTTGGTAGAGCTCGACAACCACTGAGGAGATAATTAGTAAACTGTTTGAGACGCCCGTCCACGGACTGTGACAAAAACATTAATTGAGAACGACCGCAGAGACCACCAACCCCTTGCTGGTCGTCGCACCACTCATCCCTCTGATAAAAGTTTCGTCAAATATTTTCAAAGTCAAATACCTATGCCTCGCAAATCCCCAATGCTCATTTCTGTTTGACCCTAGTTCCCGCTGATGATTGCGATCAAAGTGACTGAAATTAGTTCGGTAGAAGAAAATCCACCGTTTCATTGCTTTCGAATTTTCAGAAATAGTACATTTCATTACGAGTAAGGAAATACTTTTTTGACGAAACGAGAGGTTTACGGCACGAGCCGAAGGCGAGTGCTGTAACGAGGTTCGTCAAAAAGCCTTTACGTACAAATAACGATCATTATTTTTCATCAGGATTGCCGAGAAATCGCGACGAAGTTGCGATTTTGAGGCTAGAATGATAAAAAATTCTTTACTAACCCAGCGCATGGTATAGTAATGCTAGCGAGATAATCTTATCTGGAATAGACCACGAATATGCAAAGTACGCTCGTACGATCGAATAATCAATTACTAATAAGAGTCTGTGAAGTATAGTTAAATACTTAGCGAGAATTTCAAGGCTGATAACGGAAAATAATCAACTTTACTTATTCTTAACAATTTTTAATTTCATTAGTCGACAGGATGGGCTATATATAATATATAATCTTGAAGTCGTTGTCGTCGTTGGTTTTTCTATGAAATTGTGATTAAAAAAATTGGATGCTTTTTTATTCTCGAACTGAAGTCAGTATAGGGGTTGGAAATGCGAGGGAGAAGATGACAGCCGAGGCGGGGAAAGATAACCCTCGGTGTTTCATAAAGGATCCGACGTTGTTAAATGGCGATCTTTAGCCACTGGCAACGTCTCCAGAGAACCAGCGACGCTGCAAGCGAAGCGCCGCACTAATTAATTAACGTTAACCGATAAACCTCTCCGGGGCCTCCGAAGTACTGGTTGGATGAGGTTACGAAGCTACAAAGCTCGCAGCCCCATCAGACGAGCTACATGGAATATTCGTTTATTTTTTTATCAAACTCCAGAGACTCACTTTCGAGGGGGGGTTATAACTCATCCGTTGTCCGTCCAGATAAGAAAAAGGACAAGGCAACGGATTACCACTAATTTCCTCACTAACAGGAAACAAAAATCATTGATTTTGTATTGATCTTATCACGCGAACGAAATGGGTTTCAAAACTACCTAACTATAACATATATTGCACTCTAGGTGGAGGCACACGTATGTAACATACCTACCTATTTTGAAGATTGGTAAACAGGTCGATATACTCGAGGCAGCTTGCGGCTACTCTTGCGTTTCTGAACGCTCTGTACATAACATAACATAACATAACATAACATAACATAACATAACATAACATAACATAAATTCTCATCCGACCACGCGGCGCGTAAAGTCTAGCAAAGCCTAGCGAGTAAACGAGAAGTGGACTGACCGCGGTGAGACCAGACTCCAGAATTTCGTTGTTGCGTTAACTTTCTGAAATTACACAGTCGCTTCCGTTTCAAATGCAGCACGCTCTCTCTCTTCTGAGGTTGGCCCCTCTTCCGCTCACAGATAAGTGGACGCAGTACGGCATATTACTAACTGAGTGCTTGACAGCTGCATCCGTCACGATTTCTAAGAAACTATTATTTTTATGAACCTTGAACTAACTACGTGCAGTTGTTTGTCAGATTGACCCATCGAATTTCACATGTATGTAATGTTTCACGCTGTCTTTTACCGTGTGTCTCATTTTTTTTATGTAAAACTTGACCATCAGGATTCGCTCGTTGATGTTCACGCTGTCGTTTATCGCATTCGTGTATCCCTATTAGACATCAACATACAAAAAGTTTTAGTTTTACTTCGAATATTAGGTTTCCGGAGGTCATGAATGTTCATTCGAAGTCTTGACTTGGAAAAAGGGTTAAACGTTTTCAATTAAAAAACATATTCGATGACATGAGAAACTGCTGTAAAGAATTTCTCACCCAGGTAATTATAGGGGCCTTATGAACGCAGTCTATCAACCGAAGAATTTCACGCCTTACTGTTTTAATCCCAACCCATTTTTGAGACTCAGTAGTTTTTGTAAACAGCCTTAATATGGCTTAATATCAAATACACGGATTTTGAAACGAGTCCTCAAGCTTTTGGTGTGCTGTGCCACATCAGACTACGTTTTTGTCTTCTCGTAAACAGTGCACGTTCTCTTTGCTCGTAACTTTCTTGTACCCAGAGTCGTTTTCCGGCAGTCACTCTATCTCATCCCGAAGTTCTTCCATAGACTTTTACGTGTCCGTAAAGCATAACCACGTTTTCGCGCAGCAATGGTCGTTCGAAGTTCTTGGACGACTCAGGGACACGCGCCCCTTGCAATTAGGAATGATTTTGAAAGAGCCGTACAGAACCACCTCAAACTTATGTGGGTATACGTATCCCATATCCCATATCACTATTCACCCGCAGAGTACTTTCCTTTTGCACTTGCGTCTAGGGAATTTACCGCATGGCAGGAGTAACGCATAATCAAAAAAAGTAAAGAGCAGAGGAGCAAAAAATACAAGGGTGGGGCCCCAGTCATGTAGACATCATTCGATATCGATTCGGAAAACGAAGATAACTATAAGGGGTAATCTTGCAAATGGAAAAAAGTGTAATAGATCCATTAAAATGTTCTCAACATTCACTATATATAATATTGCCATTTTCACTGGTAATGCATAGAGGAATAAATGAATGACACCAATTGAAGATCGCACAATATTTACTCATGCAGAAGAAAAACACCAAAATTACCTAGCGAGAAGAATATCGTGTTCACTTGTTAAAGGTAATAAAAAAAGAAACCATAAAATTTATTATCTACATGTGTTTTAACAGCATAGCTAGTAGAGAGGCAGAAATCCGTCACGCATGAAAGAGCTGATAGTTAAACTAGAAGTATCAATGGTTTTTATGAATTACTTTAGCACGTCATCGACTCTTATCGAGTCACTGTAGTTTCAAGAATCTGACCAGTAGATCCTAGAAGAGACCGGAATTCGGCCTTTGGGACGCCCTGGCGAGCTGAAGGTCGGAGGATATGACGATGGACGGAACACTAACCCAGTAACGAGCCTCGAGGAAATGGAGAAAGTTTTCTCTTTTTTGTTTGTTGAGTTGTAAAAGCAGCGAGCTGATAATTGCAGTAGATTTAGGAGGGTCTATTGTCAGGCTATAAATACCCGGAATTTTTCGCACAGAGCCGTGACCGTTCGTTCGAATACCTGCGTTGAAGCAAAATGAATGTATGTCGCATATATTTAACGAAAACGACGAATGATGAACCGGACGTTTAACGTTTCTCTAAAAATCTAGACGTGTGCCACGTGAGAACTTCATTCAGTATTCCCTGTTGTAACAAATCTTACTGGGAATCTCACCTGTAAGAATTATAGATTCAGAAATATAATCCAATACGTTCAAGTACGAATCACTATGTCTAGACTCTGGAAATTCTTGGATATTCTCTTGAAGCATTGTTAAGAAGCGATTTGTTAGGTAGTAGGTTGAGTGCGGCCCTGCACAGTGGAGGTCCTTGAAAATTAAGGGAGGAAAGGCTACTACGAAACCTTTCGCCTGACTGGCACTGCTAGAAATTCTAACACGGAGGAACACAGGTTGGCTACATTTTATGGTTGACTCTGTATTTGCAGATAATGACGGAGGCTCTTGACCCATTTTCTTCAAGAGACCCGGCTTGTCTGCCTCCCATCTCAAGGCCTACGTCAATATTTTCACGGTAAAATTCGTGTAAAAGTGGAGAAGCACGACTGGCACACGACACGCGACCCAAGAAAGCGTGACCAATGAGCCTTCAGGATCTCTAGACTCATTTATGATGCATTGCTATTCGGTCTCGAATAGAACAATTCGCAGAGTTTCACTGGACATTGATTTATCGCCATCTCTGAATGAGAGTGATTTGTGATGCTTGGCTACCGGATATAACTTTACGGAGATCTATCCTAATTGAATTTTTCAATTTTGCGCTGTATCTGATGAAGCGTGAAAAACACACGACTTTTGATATACTCGACCAATTCATGATCCCAAGTATAATTTCTGAATTCTTATAAATTGTGTCAATGATTGCAGTGCGGCATCTTCTGGTCGGAACAGAACATCGCGGCTCATCAAGGCGAAGATGTCGCGGCAGGTTCGAAGCCCAAGTTCCTTAATGAATCACAGCTATCGGAAACTGGGGTAAAATATTGGATAGTATATCATAACAAAGTAGATTATCGTAAATTATGATGATAACACTCGAACTTTAGTAGATGAGAGGACGGTCTTGATCAATCTGGTCGGGTCAGTAGGTTAATCTGTCGCCTGACGTCTCGGCAGTCATGTTCTGTCTTCATCAGAGGCTTGGACTAATTAATGCCGTATGAGAAACCTTGATGTTTGTGGTTGTCCACTGTTGTACTGGCTACTTGTGATTACAAGCCGTTAATCAAAGTAGATTATCTGTGGCATTATTGCATTGAATGCATTCCTCTTGTAAAGCTAGTAGAAATTAGTAGTTCACTGAGTCGACTGGCTGGCACAGTGACTCTGGTTAAAAATGCAATATATCACACGTCTATCACAGTCAGTGCACTAAACTGGCTACTGTGACTCTTTACACGATTTGCAGACTAGTATACATCATGTGTGTGATTAAATAGTTAAACTTCTCTGTAATGAATTTGAAGTCATTGAACAATGTACCGTGTTCAATTCTAGCGAGGTATAGAAGCCCTGTTATGACATTTGTCTATGAATGAAGTCAATTTCTATAATATTTCTAGTCCAAAAATTGCATGTCCTACGGAAGGTAGTAGTGTGATAGATGAATTGTTGTGGAATATCTCCGTTAGAGGTTACTTTGGACGCTGTGGAAAGCTGAATCTTCAAACGGTCAGCGCTGACGTTGGAGTCGAAGTATGCTGGGAGTGAGCTTACGGCAAGCAAAAGGCTGGTTGAGTCTAGCTGGTGAAATATTTCTACGAATATACGGGATTTATGACCTTTCCCATGCCCATGCTGGCGTTTTCCCGCGACATAAAGCGAAGTAAGGAGTCCGTAGGTATATCTATAGGTAAAGGAACGAAGACGCGCCATATTTGCGAATACAGCAAAAAGACAAGGAACCGGGATCCGTTGGCCCCTCGTAGAACGTCGTGTGCCTAGAGTTGGCGTTATTTATGAGGAGTTAAAATTGGGTGAGAATAATTTATTGTTCGTCACGCACAGCCTGTAGCCGAAGTCAAAGTTTATGGAGGATCGTGGTTCGGGCCTTACCGCGTCCCTGTAGGGTCTTGACTTCTGACTCGTGCCTGCAGGTTATTCGCAAAAATTTAAAACTTCGATACTGGCACCCGCCCGCTTACCCACTCCATTCCAAGTCCAACAGCGAACACAATGCCACAATGTCAAGACAATGGAGTCAATAGACCCTAAATATGAGGAAAGGTCACGCCACATTTACAGCTCGGTATTCTTGGAAAGGCATCCCGCACCCAAGGCCATATGAATAATAGAGCCACGCTTTTCCTCGTCTTCGACCTCGTCTTCGCCTTAGTCCTGAACGCCCACGTGTACTAGGGGCATTTCATGGAAACCTTGATGGTCCCACGAGACTTTCATTCTTTATCAATTTTTTAAAATATCACGTATTTTAAATGACACAAGTCGCTCGTCTGTGCCTCGGTGTCTTTCATTCCCTGCTTCCGGAGATCGTTCCGGTGGCATGGAACGTCTCTCCTAAGTATTGCAATCACGTACCTCGAAGGTAGTACCGATGTCTCTGGAGATAACATATTAACTAGAGTGAACCCACGTTTCCTATATCTACGGAGCTTATATAACTATACTATATATATCTTAATCTGATATCAGGATGTGTTTAGGATACAGGAATTTGAAAGTACTTCCGTCTCTTTACTGTGAGGTATACCTAGTGAGAATTCGTATGAATTGGAAACTTTTGTGTTTCAGAACTCGTGATCTAATCATTCTCAAGTCTTGTCGTCGCAATGTGGAATCCACCGATAAGCGGTTGAAGAGCGTCGCTGGGCTGTAGGCGCGTTGATATACGTGGGTATTTGTTACATTTAAATTCCTTGAAATTAGGCCGGAGTCCGCAAAAGCGATAAGAGGCTTAGTATTGTCGGAGTCGGCACCCTCGGGGTCCCAGTAAAAAGTGTCTTCGCCAAGGTTACGTGTCTGGCTAAGCTAAATAAGTATACATATAAACAGGATCGATATGGGGGCCCAGCAATTCGTTTTACAGCGAGTTTCCCGCAGAGCGAGCGTCCCGACGCCGCCCGCGGAGGTGTTCTGTCGGGGCCTATTGACAACGGATCCTCCGCATTGAAGACGTCGGTCGGCCTCGGTTTGCGTCGGTTTGCGTCGGATTCGCTAAGCCTGTTTTTAAATTGCTAATTCAGGGGTCCGCTATAATGAAATCCCCCTTCATCCTACTTTATTCTCCTTATTTCTATCCTGACTTTCTTTCCCTCGACCATTCCTTCTTTCGTTCTTAGCTCCGGCATTTCTTTGCGCTTTGTTTTAAATCGAAAGAGTTAGGAGAAGAAGAGGCATTATTTCGCTGTGTCAGATTACGACTGGGCTTAGGTTCTCCCTTTTCTCCCAACACCCCAACTTACCCGCGCCTTTCCTTTGCCTGGCTTGTTAATAAGCGCTCGCTCGCTAGCAGCACCGCGATGGTAACTTTGCTTACGGTGCTCCGTGAATTCTCTACCACCGTCTTACCTCCATCTCGCTAACTGTCTCTCCTTAGCCTCCGCTACGCCTTCGCATGGAAATTACGTTTATTACTTCTCCTTTTTAGCCCCCATCTTACCTCCACATTCTCTGCGATTATTCTCACGTCAACGAAAATATTACGAGAACTCTGCGCGCTTGACACATAAAATTATATCGTCACCAAATTCCGAAACAGGACACCTCCCAAATTTTCGATTCTTTATAAGCGGTGATGCACATGCAATGGGTCGTGCTTCTCTGTGTAGGTAATCACCGACTTTTATCTCACAGCCTGCATCACACCACGACATGAAAAGTGCAAAGAGATATATATGAAGAAGAGACCAAAAACTAAAAGAAAAAAAGAACGTCCAAACACACCGTTACCGAAGCAAAGCAGTCCCATTTATAAGCGCTGCAGCGTGAGATGGTCTAGCGACTTGCATTTTCTCGCACTTCAAAGTATAGAGCTACGTCACCGACTTAGTCCACTTTGCATGAAAACTCAAGTAAGTTTTTCAAAGTAAAACCTCACCATACGTGAGCAGAATGTATTCGGACATCGTGTCTGAATTTCGGCATTTATCTCGGAAGCGATTGGTCAAGTTTGTTAACGTTTTCAACGGTTTTGACTCGAATACAGTTTAATAGCTTCTCGGCCTCTGTCATTTCTTTGAGGAATCGCCCGATGTGGTTTAGAAATGAAAGAATAATGGTCCAGTAGATGTTGAGGCGAGCCTTATATCCTAAAAGGCGGAGTGTTTGCCCAACAATATAATCTTTCATACGGGAGGGGGCCTTTGGAGACATTTGCTCATTGTCACTACAACTTCTACAACGGATCGCATATATCTTGCCATCTCGCTGCGGGGACTTAGCCCTCAAAAGTTAAACGTTTTATTCATAGTGAGCAACACCTTGCCTTCCATCGTCCATTTTTCTTGGTAGGTCTTTGCCCGGTTTCAACCGCTGCAGCTGGTTTAAGATTCATCTTTCTTTGACGATGAATAGGATTTTGGTAAAGGTGGATCTCATTACGAGAATTTTCGGTAATTAAATTTTAAAATCTAGGATAAGGCTGAAAGCTACTTTCGTCATTTTCCGCCAGAAGAAAAGATAGTTCTGGTCTACTCGGATATTGTAGAACCTGTTTGACTCGTCTACTAAATTTACCCAGCCCCCTCTTATTGGATCTATAGATCGTGTCACGTACTGCACCGACAGATATAACGAAATAAAATACTTGTGGTATCGACAAGCCCGGATCGATGATCGTGTTGGATTCAAATCTGAAATCATCGGTTCGTAGGAATCAGTATGAAAATAGGCATTTCGTTGGTGCTAAGCGGTAAGCCTTCGGTAATCGCACAGCGGTAGCTAGTGGTACTGGAAAAGGGTTGCACCCAACCTACTGCAGGGTCAAATGCTGATTGACACTTCCATTGTACTCGCATTGCCGCGATGTCACAGTGCTCCACCCTGCGTTTCCGCGGCGTTCTATTCCCCTAGGATCTCTCCGTCTGTGCCCCACCTTCACAAAGTTGGATGAGTGATCGCCACATAGGTACTATATGTATACTCTAGTACATACTATATCTATGAGTTATAACGGATATACGAATCCTGAATAAAACTGTGTCTCCGAGAACGAACGCATGAATCATGTTATAGTCACATATATATATATATATATATATATATATATATATATATATATATATATATATAATGTACGGAAATGGAACATGCGGTTTCCAATCAGATTTTATTCATAGTGTTTCACACAAATTGTTAACATCTCAGTCATTTTTGTAGGAGAATTCGAAGAGTAAGATTTTCGCTTCACTACTAACAGAGGGTAATTATCATTAAGACAGCGGCACGTTTCAACATTGTTATGAAATTCGTAAGAAAATTCAGAATCTCGAAGTAAGTCTGTGGATAGGTATAGAATTTATAGAATTTCCCGCCCCAAAAATCTCTTCCATTTATCCATTGGGGGCCTAAGACCCCGTTGTTAAGGTTGAATGAAGGCTGCCTATTTACCTAGCTGCCCCCAATAACGTTGTTAAAATGGACCCACCCAACGGCGCAAACGGAGTTTAAGGCTTCAAAAATATTTACTTTTCCTTTTACTTATTTTTCGGAATTAGGTACAAACGACCCCGATCCAGGCGGTGTGTCGCGATATAGCGAGCCCTACAGGCCTTCTTTGGCGTCGGTCTCAACCTTAGAACCTAAATATCGGTGAGAACCGGACAACTCGCTCCCCGAAACATTCTTGGATAAAAACGAAAGACATTACGTTAAGTATAAAGCCATACGGCAGTAAACAGCTTTATTTTTTTAAACGATAGGGAATGCTTCAGGTATACTTGGGATCAGACTGCCATGAAATATAGGGAACTGATTGAAGATTTGAAGGTTGTAAAACATCACTTCGGATAGATATCGCTGTACAGCTTTCTTCTAATCTCTTCGCCGTGAGGTTACGAGTCAATGACCGCAGTTGTCGTATCGGATGTCGTGGTCCCACGACAAATTGCAACCTATCCCCTGTCAAGAAAGCTAACAAATGTACAGGTTGTGTTTGGCAAATAGACGATTTGTGTTAAACTCACGAATTTCTGTTAGTTTATACACGAGCGCATGCCTTTGTCGTTCGAAAGGGTCCGGGTTAAGACTGAACCTCGCTCTAGAGAGAATTCATTGCTTGACAAGGATCTCATTCCACAGAGTTCCTACGTTCCTCGTCTATTTCATTCCTTATCTCGGTTATTCTTGACTCGAGATATTCAGCTTTCCTTTTTTTCGGTACCCTTTACAGTTGCTATTGCATTAGGTACAACAGCGATAACTACAAAGACGATCAAGTTTGGTACAGGACTCTTGCTTTTTCATTCTTCATTCCAAGAAGTTTCTCCCTCAAAACAACATTTTTTGAAAATAATTTATCACATCTCAGAGATTTGGGACACTCAAATATCAACATAAGTCGGTCACGCGCACGCGACTGAAACTCACCGACATTTATTTCGACCTTTTTAATGTTCATGAACACAAGTCAAAGTATCTTGTGATAATTATAGTACAGTTAACGTAAATGTATCAAAACATATGGTACTGATTATTGCCACTCAAATACAGAGGTGAACAGTGAACAGTGTACTTTGGGTAAATTCGTAGGATCGACATAGTAGATACTGCAGTTCGGTTTTGAGAACCCTAAAGATCGATGTGGTACGTCGTGACGAATAAACGGACAAGATCGCTTAGCCCGCATGTCGCGCCGCTTAAACCGAATAAACAACGTAGATGACGTAGGTATAGTGATAAAGTGGACGAAGAAAGATGGAGGAAGGCGAAAGAAGGCCAAGGCGATCTCTTCAGAGTAGGGGATGACGGTTTAGGGGTGAAAGGCAGCGACGGGGTTGTTGGTTTAGCTGGATGTATTCTAACATTATTTCCTCCAATAATCGAGTTTTCATGAAGCCTTGAACCGCGGCAGTCTTCTCCCGCTTGCCGAAAAGCGGGGCTTACGTCGAGCCAACAGGGCGAGGGCATAAGGGAGAAGGTAAACACGTGACGAGTAAACTGCGGTGAGCCATTTCATGATCTTCATAACATGGCCTACGCGATTTCGTTTACTGTGACAACTATATAGAAGTATGGGAACTGGAAGGACCGAGATAGGTATATGAGCTGCTCTACAACGATAGAATGGAGTCTAAAGGACGTTTGAAACGTCCGGAGCAACTGGGAAAATCGAGGGTGAGCTTTGCTCGGTTTTATCTTTTCTCACCCCAGGATCCGGACCTGACCGTCGCGCACGAATATACATCTTTATAATGCACAATATCCTACCCACCCCTGGAATCGTATCAAAACTTTTGTCGAGTGTTATTGATAAAAATATTCCGTAGATTTGCGAATCTTGTATATCGGGGCGGAAGTTCACGTGTCAAGAGGTCACGCGGCCACGTGACTGTAGAAGGAAGTTTTTTATATTTTCAATTGTCGAGAGAATCACGGGTATATTCTCACGAGGCGATATTAGATAAGAGAAAAAAAATCTCAGAATGTATTAGAAAAAGAATATTCGTTCAGCTACTGTGTCCACATACGTGAGTATTTACTCAGGCACCAAACCTCTTCGTGGAGAGAACCAAGCGATGAAATAAAGATGTCACGGTGAGCTGAAGCGTTTTGTCGCGGAGGTGCGCTTGATTAGAAGAGAATAATGGATCGACGGTTGAAAAGGCGAAACTTATAGGGATATAATATATGAACCAGGTAGTGTAGTGTATCGCCGAGCGACGTAGATACAAAGCACCCTCGAATATGTTGAGGAGGATTAGCCTCCGAGTCCGATACATTTTATAGCGCAAGGCAAACAGGAAATAATTCGAAAAGGGCCCAAGGGTCGACGCACTAAAAGCCGGTGCCGTGCTTAGAATTAAATAAGAATCCTGAATAAACAGTGCACTTGAAATGCGGCATATAAGTGACAAAATATCTCATGATATTTTTTTAAAAGATCTCAACGCACGACGCGGCCAAGCGGGTTACGTGGAAGCTGTGCAAATAGCACAGATTTTATGCAACAAAGCACGTCTATTCGGTTATTATAGTCTACTGTAACGATATGCCCATGCCGTCTGCTGATTCGGCGACACAAAAAGAAAGTAAGATAAAAAGAAAACACGATTTCGAAAAGAATTAGACTTGAATGAATTCGTATTCCCTTATTTTCTTTTCTAAAACCAGAAAAGTGTGCAGACGTACGATCTCCACCTCTTTATAGGTGAAAGCTTACTCGTGCGAGAAATCTCGAGCTTTACTGCCTGTTGGTCAAGAACAGTGTATAACGTCGATGAAATTCGGCTGTTGCTTTTTCACGGCTATTCCAATAGAATAGAACAGGATAGAATTTTTATTGACAATATCCATTGCGATGTTGGACAAGTTAAAGGGGTACCATTTATAGAGAGTCAACAGAGCAGTAAGAGCAAGACTTAGAACTTTGAAGGAACTATCATTACAACTATTATGAGCGAGAACGATGATGAATGATAATATATGGTATATGGGGAATATGGGGTATATGGAGGTATATGGGGAAGTCCACGTCAGACCAGCAAACCCAAAACCCTCACTATTTTAAATTGACTTAATTATCATATATGATACTTGTTAGGGTTCAAAATGATTGAATTAATTTTTCAATTTTTTATTATTTATCATTCCTTCACAATAAGGAAAAAACAACGGGACCCGATTTAAAATTACAAAAAAGAAAAATCATACGCACTCTGTGATGACCTAGAAACATTCTTCATCAAAGATCAAAGTGGAACTACGATCATCGACCGAGACAAAAAATTGATTGTTAAAAATTAAAAAAATCACAAAATCATCCGAACTATTCATTTTAATAATTATTTTTTTGTTTCGGTCGTTGATCATAGTTCCACTTTAATCCTTGATGGAGAATGTTTCTAGGTCATAACAGAGTGCGTATGATTTTTTTGGTAATTTTGAATCGGGTCCCATTGGCAATAGTATATTACTCACCTAGGGAGGGAAAGTAGGCTAACCCAAACTGCGTGTGAGATTGACACCCGAGCCGAAGGCGAGGGTGACAAAAACGCAGTTTGGGATGGCCTTTTTCACTCCCGTGTGAGGTATACTATTTTTCACCACCCCCTGCATCGGAAAGAACGACTTCCCGCTCACGCAAGGGAGCGAAAGTCGTACTTTCCGTGCAGGTGTGGTTATTGTGAAGGAATGATAAATAATAAAAAATTGAAAAAATCAATTTGATCATTTTGAACCTTAACAAGCATCATTTACGATCATTAAGCCAATCTAAAATAGTGAGGGTTTTAGGTTTGCTGGTCTGACGTGGAATTCCCCATACATATATGTAGATTGTAGATAGAAGATACAGACAATAGAAGACAACCCTTAAATATCCGACAGAACTTTGAAAAATGCACCTGGCTTAACGCTGCTATAGACTCGATCTATTTTTCAACCAATTAGGGTGAGGAAAAAAAATTAACGAAACAGGTCGGTAAACTAATGGGGCAGGTTAACCTATCAGCTGTCAAATATTAAAAGCATCGTACTAAGCATAAGCCCAACCATTGTCGCCCATTTTCACTAAGGCGGTATAAAAGAGGATATTCGACGAAAAGGACGAGCGAGCGAACCGGCGCGGTGCCCCAACGTAGGTACGTAAGAGGTTTGACCATGGCGGAGACTACATTAGCGAGGCTGATCACCCGGCGATATCGCCTGGGGCTTCCGAGTGTTAACATCCGCTGACGCAGGTAATACAACGGACGGGAACTTCCTTCCACGGTGAAATATGGCTGCTCATTTAAGAAGTTGCGCCCCAGGCTCGAGAAGTCACAACGTTTCATATGCACTGCACTGCACAGTAGATGTCTGATTCGTCTGTTAACAGTCATCATGAAATGTAAGCCGTTTCTAGCATAGGGTCATATTGTTGATTGAGGGTTATTTCGAAACTACGAATGATTGGACTTTCGTGGATCTGGCGTATATCTGATCGAGAATGTATATTTGATAGCAGTCCGACAATAATATTCATTAGATATTAAAATTGGTTGTGAACTCGGAAAAGTACGGCTAATTATACGGCGTATGAGAAAATTAAATAACTCATTTCAAGTCAATTATTGTCAAGATTATTTCTACTCGGTTACAGTGAAGGTTTGAGGTCATCCCTGTACCAGTTTCGCTAGATTATGGATATTTTAATTGAACCATGTAACACTTTTTCACGGTTTGGAAGTTTTTGTGGTTGATCAGTTTTTGTCAGAGCTGGTGAAATTGTTTTAGTTTTTTCAGTAACGCCGTGACGAATTCGTATATAAATGTAAATTTACAGGGCCGTCACTTTTTGTCCTATCCCACGATGACGCAAGGAAACATTTTTAATTATCTACCTCTATATCGTAAGCCCTTGTTCATTTTTCCATGCACCAAATGCCACTGCTCTCATCAATAGCCTCTAGATATACTACGAAAAGTACCATTAGAAAATTTGAAAATTCAAAGTAACCACTGGGTGGCTCCGGACTTCTGCGACACAGAAAGCAACAGGCTGGCTAAAAAATAACTAAAAAAGATCTGTATGCATTTTGACCATTTCGAATCTGTGCACTTCGATTGATTTCGTGGCAGTGTGTGTGTATCGGATTGGTATGTTATTCACACGCCGTCAGCTCGGTTACTTCGACTGATGCAACTTGTCCCGGTGTAAAGATGCCCGCCTAGTGCCCACCCGCCGACTAGAAGAGTCTCTCAGACTTTTAACATGGTAGCAAGAGAGCTAGGAAGTAATGGAGAGAAGATGAAAAAGAAGAGAGAGGACAGCGCTGACACGTACGGTTCCAGCGCATACCGTCGATTGTTTCCGCTCGGTGGGAACAATGAAGTCAAAATGGCTGCGATGACGATGCACACAGGTTCTGTTCTAGGCTCATATCCAGTGATGCTTAATGCGTCAAGGATATGCGTGTCAATCACAGACTTGCTCGCACGTCTCACGAAGCCTCGAATTTATTTTCATTCGATATTAACCGTTGCCGGGGATCGAATACGGGAACAAAAATAAGATTCAAATAACAAAATCAATCGAACGGTAATTTCGCCGCGTGTATCTACCTCCATTCAATATCGAGCCCGTGTTTCACGCCTTCAATGTAATTGTTATGAGCGGAACCGGAGAGAAACGCTCGGAACTTGTGTGTAGGCATTAATGCCGGACGTATTACCTATACGTTCATAATGGTATAGGTAATAAGCGATACGGTCCGATAACAGTTTACATCCGTGTTACGCCAATATTATTTTCTTGGCAAGTATGGATTAAAGTAAACAGCCTCGTTTTGGCTCGCTAAACCGAGCGGACTTTGTGGAGAGATCAAAGGCCATGGCGAGAGACCGCAATGCAAACTTCTGTGGGTGCCTACTCGAGCAATTAACACGCACGCGTAAGAGCTCGGTCCTTTTTTTTTTTTGTTGTTCTTTTTTCTTTTCGTTTTTTTTAATTCAGAGCGGTATGGTATGGCAACGACCTTTATTAGTTTTTTTACTAAACTTTTGGCCGCATTCAGTTTTACCCTGCAGGCACCCTTATCGTTATTCGTTAGCGATAAGTCGGCGAATTCGAGGTCAAAATATTTAGCGCGGAGTGCACCGCGCCTCGGTGCTTTTGAAAAGCCTCTGGTTACAGCAAAGTATTAAAATCCACCTTGCTTGGATTAGCGTTTATTCAAATTTAACGTAGTAGTCGGAGATCCGAGCGTACTGGGGAAAAAATCGATAACAATTTTCTTCCCGCTTACTATACCTATGGGTACACCTAAGCTGAACCTCTTTAAACGTTTCTGCACGGGACAGTTTAACCACACAAAAAGTTATGAATACCTACCTAGCTCTATTCAAACCGGACAGTGGCACTGCGACAGAGGACAGGAAGTGCGTTGCGAGGTCTGCGTATGCCACCGGCGTATTGAGAGGTCTAAAGAAACGAAGGGGACACTAACGGAACTTGCCAAGAGCCTCCAGTGAATCGACATTCTTCTTTTCTTTCAAATTTTCTTCCAATTCTTCTTTAGTTTTTTTTTTTCTAATTTTTCTTCTCCTTTCTTTCTTTCTTTCTTTCTTTCTTTCTTTTTTCATTGTAGCAAAATAATATATAAGAAGAGCAATCGCGAAACGTTGGCCCTGCCTGTGGCTTCGACGGGCACGCAGATGGGGCCAGATAGGTCGACCAAGTAAACGATATACCAACGTGCGTGTATGCGAAGCATTGAAGTAATGGGGTGGTAGGTAGTAGTGGCGGTCTACCGCTGGGGAAGCTTAACGTGAACAGGATGACGCGCGATGCAGGGCCCGATAACGTCTTGGAGTCCCGAGAGCCGGAGAGCAAGGCCTAGTGGCGTATTGTGTGCAGAGCGGTGGCAGGTCAGCCGCCAACCTAGGGGAGGATTAAAAATGGTCTCTCAGCTGATATATTTTCGGAGGGTGTTTAAGTAAAAGGGCTTATCGCTTCTGTATCTAGAATCTTTATCTTCGTTCGATCTTCACATCAGTCCTTCGTTCGGAGAGTTCGACCGTGCAGTTGCTGGTTGACTAACCTCGTCGGAGCTAGAAATTACTCGATTGCTACGGCTCGGCAACCGAATACTTTCCTCTACTTCAATAAACGTATGTCTAGTTCTTACGAAGATCACGATCAGACAGCAGCAGTGATAACATATTATGGAAATCTGCACTCCCTTCCTTCAAACATAAACAGAATAGATACCTACTCTTTGCAGGTTCTACGAAGTAACTCGATGCCAAACGATTATAATGATATTTTATACTCGGAATTGAATATCGTAGGAAAAGTTTCAGGTATCGATTCAGAAAAGTGTGTATTTTTTATTATAATTGAGATTGACAGTAGAACGGATAACAGATCTAGAAGAAAAAGAGAATATAATATTTGTAAATGTACCAATTAGTAAAGAATGATAGGAAATATACATTGGAGCCCGCAAAGGTTCGTACTGCATAGTTTACAATACGGTTTCCTGCCGTGCAGATGGCGGCAGCTACCAAGGTTTCCTAAAACGAGTGTGATTCTGCAAGAAGTAGGCCCTTGCATGTTTCTAAGCTCCGAGGGGTGCAATGTGACGTCTTTCAGCGAGGCAGACAGCTGCTACCTCTCCATAATAAAGAGCTATAAAGAAGCTAGACCGCACAAAAGCATGCTCGTGCTGCTATGTGTCTTTGGAGGATAAATTGGGGGAGTAAGATTAATGGAAGCGTTTGCAGACCGAGGAACCCCCGCCTAAGGACGTGAAATTCAATGGTAATCCGAAGATTGCGACTGGCATCTGCCTTACCAATAGAATTGCCAAAAAGTTAGAATTATATTGCCTCCGGTATAAGAGATACGTACGAGCCTTCCTCTCAGCAGGGCGTGCCGTCGAACATCCCCTACGATAAGTGTTGCACTCATTGGCGTAGATATCTTGTACGAAGTGAAATATTTTATTATCCATAAATGAGGCCCCCGAATTAAAAAGGCTCCTAATTTTAGAAAGGAGTCGAATAACTTGATCGTGTCTTGATTCAACAAAAGTTTAGGTCTTTGTATGTAAGGATGTTGAGACTCTTCCGTTTGTTTTAGCCTGAATAATTAGCCAACGGGCAACCAACTTGTATTTAGGGCTCTGGGAGTCTCATGATTCTTCGGGTAAACTAAAGTTTTATTAAAATTGAGACGTTTCATTTTTAATTACAGGCTTCATCTCTGCTTCCTCGCGTAACAATAGTCTGACCAATTAACAAAAGTGCAGGATTTCTCTCCAGCTGGAGGCTGCCAGAACGGTAATTGAAGTAAAATTTCATTCGCTGTAACTGTGAGCGTAACGGTACAATGTTTTAAGATGAAACGAACAGAATTGAAATATTAGCTCAGAACTCCGACCACAAGACTAGCATTTTATATACTTATCGTAGCCAAGTAGGTACGTCAGCTTTAACAGCTATACGTACAAGCTACACCCAGTGCAATTACCCAGCCGTGAAATTGCTCGTAATAAAATCATTGATTACTTTCAAGTTAAATATTTAAACTTCGCTAAAAAATACCGTTATCGGTAGAACACAAGGGCTTGGAATATTGGGAATTGTTTTAAAACTAATTGGCAGTCAAAATATTCCAAGGGTCGTCAGGCTTACGTTAGCCTGAAAATAACATCGCGTGGGCCCTAAGTCCTAAGCGTAAAAAATCCGCTCTTGTTATCGTAAAATATAATCCGGTCTAACAAACCGGCGAATGCGTCGTAACTCAAATCCAACGTTATTTATACGAGGACTGGTTGCTTGGTTCGTATAGCAGGGTCAGTTCGTCGACCAAGTCTTCGGATCGGTAGACGCGCGAAGTTACGTTGACTCTTTAATTATTATTTATAGTATTCAATTGTCCACGATCGCGTATATCACCTTCCATTTGAGATTCAAACGGTCCCTTCTTTTCATTTGAACTGCACGAATTACTAAATGCTATGACCACGTGGTAGAGAATACCTGAAACCATATTATGTATGCGAATCAGTAAGTGGTAAACCACACGCCCATTTCTACGAGAAGATTATTTAACCGCCAATTTAACCGATCACAACAAGATCTGTATTTAATCTATTATACCGTATAAATGTTACACGAATTTTCATTCAAATATCGCATGAAAATATGCCCAGAAAAAAAGAAAAGAAAACTACAAGAAAGTATGACGAATGTTACTTCCATTCGTTTTTCAAAATCTCTCACTGAAAGTTGCTATTTATTTTTTATTAGTTCATCATTACTGTAACTACTCAACGGAGTTTTCACAAAGTACTCTTAAAGCGTAGCCATTTTCTTCCTCGGCTTACTAGAACAGCGATGGGATGATGTAGCGTTATGGATGTGCAGATTTTCCTGAAAAATATAGGCAATAACGCTAATGAGGTAACGTCAGCGAATTAGCCCTTGAAATGATTAATTGTTGTTCAAGCATCGCGAGCGCGTACGTGAATTTTTACTCAGCATCAATTACCAATTTATCAAAAATAAATATAAAATCATCAGGGTCATTCATGAGAGCCAGAAGACTGTAGGACCACTGAACCATATCGCTACTGTAACTAACCTACGTAAAGGCGTTGATAATCTAGGAAAGGAAACAATGGGTTTACGAGCGCGACTCCTGCAAGAGTCACAATCTCCGCCAAATAACTTCCTTCCTTCATTACTCCAGTTTTCTCTTCATTAGTGTTGAACTTCTTCCATCATCTCTCTACATTCATTGTCCAGAATAGCGACCGTTGTAAAAAATTGTTAGATTAAAGCCCAGGTACTATACTAATATTTCGTGTCGTCGAGGAGCCTGAGAGCTGCGAAATTCTGAGAAGCTACAATCACAGCAGTTTGCAGATTTCCATACTTATTGCACTGAATATCGTATATTTTATTGTGGAAATTAGTATTCAAGTACTACAATATACTCTTGAACTTATGTCTATATATATATATATATAAGTGGATATAGCTAGTAAAGTACTAACGAGGATAACGATGACAATAACGACAGTAAAGCGCTCGAATATAACGCGCGACAGCCCGCATTGTGCCATGTTTCACTCGTTTAAGTGGATCCAAGTCGAAGAACAGGCTGCCGTCCCTCTTCACCAAGAACTGAGTGGGTGCAGGAGACCGAGTTTCGAGAAGTTGTATGATTAAAAAATATGTGGCGATAATGGGACGGGGGGAAGGTGGACTGATCCGATTGGGGGGATGTGGGACTAGCCAGTTACAAGTGTCAAAACAAGTTGCCCGTAACGACCCATGATGTATGGCTCCCAGGATGCGTACATTTTATTTTATTTTCATTTTCATTTTTCTTCAAACTGACACCATTCACTAGTCCAACACGGTAACAACGATTATACCCGCACATCGTGGATGAAAAACTGGTTCAAGTAATCCGGCATTTAGTTAGGATCTCTCATATTTATTGCACGGTCAGCACAATTTTTAATCGTTTGAAATATTTTTCCTTTCCGTTAGAGGATATACATATATTTAATAAATGCACACTTGTGTGGTGAATACAAACCGCCAGCTTGTCATGTGTTTCTTAGTGTTTTGACTAGCGGTAGAGTTTTTATCGAGCTAAGCTAGCGTGATAAAAACGATCTTCCATGCTGCAGCAGAGAGAGTCTCAGAAGTGATATTTAATTAAGTTGTCTAGTAATTTGTCGTCAAATTTTAGACACACGTTTTTTGTCGGAGAAAAATATCTAAAGAGATGAACCAGGGTGTGAAATTTTATCTAGATCTGTTAACGTGGGCGTAAACGAGCAGAATCACATTGACAAATATTGAATTATTCTGACCGAACCTGATGTATTTTTTTGAAGTGAAATTCAAGTGGTGATAAGTAATTCAATGAACTATTGAAAATTACTACCTTAATTTTTAATAATTGTGATTTAATTATAGGAGAGAATCGACCGCGTGCCTATCAGCACTCAAACGAAGCTAATAAATGCATAAAATTTACTGCCTCCATTATTTCTGCGTCTACACCGGGCTTGAATGCCAACAAAAAGATTATGAATCTTATCGCCCTTACCGCGATCATATAGTCGTTATCGATCCCACACAGTCACGGCTATCAGGAGTGTTATATGCTTCGCGTGCGCCGTTCATTAGCGTTTTCTTAAAAAAAGAGTCGTGGGCAGCGGTCGCAAAATTGTATCCATATATTCGTTTATATTATGTGTATATATATATATATTATATATATATATATACATATATATTATGGTCGTTTAAATTCATCCGTGGTGATCGAAATGATATACGTGGTCGAGCACAGGTCTGCGCCGGGAGCTCCTAAACATGTCGTGATTGTGTTTGACGGCATGTGTATAACGTGATAAATATTACGGGCAGGGCCGTACTAATACCTGGTATTTATAGTCACCCCCTGGGGCTCGCGCGGACACACCGCCGACATCCAGCGGGGACGTGGGAGTGAGAAGTCGAGGTATCAGAAATACTAAACGTCCGATAAATACTGCTAATAAACAGTATTTATCGCTCACGCACAGGTGAACCTGCCCAAAGTTACTCCATGCCTTGTTTCGAAGAAATGTCCCATAGGGCAAAGTTATCTCTTACCAGCTTTAAACAACTCGAACAGAAAATTTTTAACATCAACGTATCACGTAGCGCGTGTGAATATTTTTCTTTCGAAGATCTGTTGATTTACAATTTTTTATTACACCAACTTCATATTTATTTCCATCTCCTAAGTACATCTATTATTACTTATCGATTCAACACTCGCAATAGAATGGGCTATGGCTGTAGATACTGTAGATTGAATTATTCACAGATCTATACAGACTCCAATTAACAACAGTCTATCCGCAATCGTGTTTGGAATTGGGAGGAAATAAAAATCGTATACAGTACCTACTTCGCTGTTGAGCTAATATTTTTTCTTTAAAATGGCATGTCAAGTCGCATTAAAATCTCGTTGCCACCTTATTTTTGTAGAATTCTCCGTGTGGTTGTGTTGGGTCAGTTTAGCTTAGGTTGGGTTACATCGCAACGGCATGCCGACACGAGGTGTACAAGTGTCCGAGTGCCTGAGACATGGCTGCAGTTAGCAGGTAGATATTTGGCCGGTCATATTTCAGAGCGTGGCTGAGGGGACAAGAATGTTAGCGAGGAGCTAAATTACATAATAAATGGACCAAGGCCCGCCTCGGAGAGTCCTTCTTCGCATTTCTTTTACTGGGAAGATTTTTCGGGGGGAAGATCACATCTGTTCTGTCTCGTGGCTTGCTCAGAACATGAACACGAATGACACGAGATGTTGCAAATCATGCTTGCTGAAGTAAGGCTCAACGAAGATAGCGCCGTTATTGAAAAATTTCGAGAAGTCTTTCAGGCGAATATATCACAAAAGATGTTGGTACCTATACGTGCATGAAATTCATTAGGCAATTGCGAATTCGATCATATACTCATAAAAAATTCCTATTCGTAAAGGAATCAGCGGACGCCTAGAAACCAGAAATGATTCTGATATTTCAAGATATTTTTTTGCTTAAATTGCGTATTGAAAAACTAGTTATAACTTAAATGCGCATCCATTAGTAATCAGCCTTCCTATGCCAATAATAATATAAAATCTACAATTAATTTCTGCAATATATAGGTTGCAACCTATTGACTGTCTAGTCAAATTGCAGTGTAATAAGAACAAGAAAAATATTTGAGCATCACCCAAGTCGGCCAATGACACATAGCAAATAGACATTCCATTCGATCTAGTTTCTAGGTTATTTGCTGCTTCGTGACAGATCTTATAAGACTGGAAATATGCAAATCCGCCCCAGATTCACGGAGATTGCTAAATGGGATTCCAGGAAATAAGTTGCCTGAGACGCTGAGTGCGCGGAATTGCATAATCAACCTTGAAATGTCATATTCGCTGTAATTTCGCGAACTAGGATATGCACCAAGTTTGACAGCAATATTTGCTCGTGACAAATACTATAGGTATTAGTAGGTGTACATGGTTTGCTAACGCGTTGCTAAAGAGAAATATAATTCATTAATGTCTGTCTACTTACCGATCAACAAAAGCGTCTAATCAATACAACTCTAGTGATGCATGTGTATGTATTAAGCTCGAGAAATGCATGAGCAATTTGCAGCAAATTTGGTTTAGCCAAAAATCTGAATAAATGAAGGCGTGTCTTAATGTTGGTACAACGATATAAAAAACCATGAATGAGATTCAAGATGGTCAGGGGTGGACGTTAGTCAAATCGACACGAAATGACCCATATGGTGAGTATAAAGGATCTGGACTTATTCCGTAGATCTAGATTTTCCTGAAGTAAGCTACTTCCAACTGAAACCTTGAATTATTCTATTTCACGATGACATTTCTAAGGATCCATCGATCTCAATCATCGACCGATCGCTGTAATGATACTTATTCACCCTTCCCAGCCATCACGCGAACAAAACCCTGCAGAGTGCAGGTTCCATCTGCACACAATTCAATACAGAATCTACTACGAACGAGCTCATCTTGCATCTTCCACAGACTTACAGAAGAGATACGTCGATTCTAACCTGAGATATACCCGACACCACAGGACGTCGGTCGTCGCAGGACGTTACAGATGTCGTAGGTAGTAATAGGGAAGATATATTTCAGGCTCGTCCGCAGAACAGTTGTTCCTAAGATGCGTTCTAATGTGACAGCGGATGCCACTAATCTGGGCTACACTTTGGCTTTAAAGTACAAGCCTCTATGCTCATCTATCTGCAAACTGAGAAAGCACTATTAACCGGGTAGTACCTCGTTCAACGTGTAATCGTCTTGAAATTGAACAATCAATGTCAGCACACTAAAAATGACGAATTCAGTAGCGTGACGATGACGTACACGTTTGATAAAAGTGACAGCGATAATCCTGGGACGACGGCACCTAACGGGGTGTGATGAGGGCGAAGACCTGGACGAGGGTCGTCAGCATTTCCTTAGTTTGCAGTGACATATTTACGAATCTGGAGAACTCTTCAACGCAGGCTTTCTCGATCATGCTAAGCTTCGCAAGCTTCAAGATGACTCTACAGTCGGAATTATTTGATTATTTTTTTAGGTATGTGCATCCCGTGAAATATTTATTTTATTTCTACTGTTTTCATCAAAATTCGTTCGGGACAAAGCGTTTGAATCTTCCGGGCTTTCGTTTTGCAGTGAATCTAGCCAGCTAGAGACGACGCAGCGTACACCACCCTGACTAAAGCCAATCAAAACTTGATCGGCCGGAATATAAGATGGAGAATTTCAAAGTTCTAAAGCTGGCAGTTCAAGCCTAGCCACCGCCATCCCAGAGTGGCAGGTGTGGGTACGTCCGGGTACGTCAGGATACGAAAGGGTGAGGTACGGGTAAAAGATGGTAGTTTGAGATCGAGGAGGAAAACGAGCAAGCGGGGAATGAAACAGCACTCCGTGACGCAACAATTACCAACTTTGGCTAAAATAAAGCTCGGCATAATACAACAATTACAATTACGCCGCTGTCCGCAGACCTGAATAAATGATGTACTTTGTCGCCCCGCCTCCAAACGAGTTTCCGTTTCCACACGAAGCGCCGACTCTCGCGCTTTCAGATTCCGGGTCATTACTGTGCTCATTCAGCTGTATGGAAAATCGGGAATCCGATAGATCTTGATAACTTTTTCGCTACATTTCAAAACCTCTCAGCGTCTTTTCACGTCTTGGATTAACTTTGATGTCAACGAATCGGGTGTACTCTCCTCTTATACTTACACTTTGCTCTTGCACAGTCAGCAAAGTAATATCGATTTCTTAAAACTCACACCATGTTTCGAAAATCGATCTTATATATATATATACCATATCCTGCAGCAAAGAAACCTCAATTATTCAGCGACAAAATTTTACAAGACGTCTGTTACTTTCCTGTATGAAACGTTGCCAAGGGGAATTGGGTAATTTGAAGAAAAGAAAAGCCAATAATTAATTAGGAGCATTTCTTCTCAATCGTCTCGCGGCTCGGGTCTCCTTTGTCAAAGCACAAAGGTACACTACCCACACCCGTATCTGAGTCTCGTATCCAAATAACAAAATAAAGATACGTCCCCACACAGCATATTCCTCCAAGCGTGAGAAAATTTTATTTTTCGATAAAACAATGTGACTGAGGCTATAAAAATGCACCTTATACAGTATGTATAACCACTTTTGTAATGGGGTAGTTCGTTTGACCTAACCTCGGGAGCTTGGCAACCTCAGTGAATGTTTCTGTCAAGATGGTAAATAGTGAGGACTTAGCTTGGAAGTGCACTGCTAGCACACATTTACATTTACAGTTTGTTGAAATTTTCAGATTGGTGCTACCGCGAGACTCTGCAGATATGCAGAACAGCCGCCTTTCATTAGAGAATTGCAAGTGGAATTGGCGAAAAATAAATTAAAGAGAACCCACAATCTTCCACCTAGGTATTGCAAGAATCACAAAGTATCTGCAGATTATTAGAGACTCAAAATATTAGAGAAATACAGACGACCATTAGGAACGAAAGAATCCCGATACACCAACTAGTGCCAGAAAAAAGAACTGTTCTAAGTGGGCTCAGTTACCAATGAGAGGGCTTAGAACCTCGATACGCCAACTAGTGACGAAAAATAGAACTGTTCTAAGTGGGCTAGGTTTCAAAGCCACGCCCCTAGTTTCGATCCCAATAGTCATTTCCATTAGGCAAGGAAACTCACGCGAAATAATCGTCTCAGGAATAATTGAATCTTGAAATTTTGCCCCTGATGAACCTACCTCTGGGATCTACAGGAAAAAATTTACTTTAGAAAAGCCTGCGGCTTGATAAGCTAGAGGAGCTGAAATCGATCGAATTGATGAAAAATGTGTTAAAGAGGTTCTTTATGAGTCAATAAGAATGATATCTGATCGTAAGTCATTCTTCGTAGCAGAAAAGTAAATCGATAAATACATATGGTATTTTTTGTCGTCCAGATAGCGGGACCTGTTGAAATAAATCCAAGAAGAGAAAAATGTTTCAGATGGAGTTTTATTACGCTCGGTATATAGCTACCCTCAGCAAAAACTGACACATTCTGCAACGTCCCGACAAGTCATTCTCGTAACTCTGCTTGAAAGTATATGTTACACAAGTGAATCTTTTCGCGAATTAAAATATAATCTAACATTCATTTGCACGATTCAACTCCACCGAATGTTTCTCAAGTTTAAACCCAAATCTTGTGTTCAAACACAAGTTATTTCGTTCCAACATCAACGATGAAACTCATGGGGAAACAGCTGTCGATAAAATGTGGAATCTTGTGCGAAATATGCCGAGGATTTGCAACTGGTAGCTGTAACCGATATTTCGGATAGCACAAGATCCGTTTGTTGAGTTTCTTGCGGCGTGTCACCTGTGCAAGCCGTTAAATTAATAATAGAATGGAACGACAACGACGTACTCTGAGGCACATGCCATGGCCATCCACGCCTTCGTCGGTCGCTTGTTCTTCCAGTTGCGGTAGGCATTTATCACCAAAGACTGTGCCAGAGGCCGAGAAGAGCAAGTGGCAACTCGAGTTACGACCGAAGAAAACGACTGAGACAACGACAACTTCACGGGGGACAACGCCGACGATTTACAATGATTTGCTTTCATAATTCCTAAGTCTTTAAAGCAGTTGCCAACAAAACGGGACCAAGAGTTTACTCGTCGCCCATGACTTTTAGAGCCATCACATCGTCCGGAATATTTTCTTCAGAAAATAAAAATTCAAACGGAGTATTCCTAGTCCGAAAAGTCAGTAGGGATGTATTTTATTGTCAAAAAAGAAGAGAAGCCTCAGGCAGGGCATGGGTGTAATTCTTTTTCTGAAAAAGTATATCTATTTGTTAGAAAGAAGTAGGTAAGGTAACGTAACGTAACGTAAGGTAAGTTAGGGTAAGGGACGGGAAGGGAAGCGAAGGGAAGCGAAGGGAAGGGAAGGAAAGGAAAGGGAAGGCAAGGCAAGGCAAGGAAAAATATCACAGAAACTCTTTGTCGAAAAATATTACGCTTTCGCTCGTACGAGTCACGTAAGAGTTTTAGGATGAAGGGTGAACTTATTTTTGTTGAAGGGACGGGCTTAAAATTGGTTTGGAAAGACACAAGGGGTTGCCCCGAGAGTAAAAAGAGGTGAGAACAGACTTGTGTGTCCGCTGGTTTTACAGGAGAGTGAAAAAAAGCGACAAGGAGGCGCTGCAAAGCGTGAGCAAAGGGGCTGAAATTGAATTCCGCGTTAGCATATGTTAGGGATGGAAAAACATACGTTGCAGCGTGGGTGGCTTTGGTGCACGGCTGATGGTTTGGATTTTAGAGACATTGGAGATGTCTACGAAATCCAATTCAATGACATCGGTTATCTCAACCCTATGGGCATAGTTTTATCCCATAGAGAAAGGAGTGCGCATTAAATACGCTTATCACATCATGATCAATTAATTACCAGTCTCAAAGGCGCCGATGATACAATGGCAGTCAGCATCTCATAGCAAGTTATTACAGAAAATTACCACGTCGAAATATAAATGGTTGCGGGTTCATATTCAATTTGTATTACACAACAACGTACCAACTTATAACGGACTATTAATTTGAACCGAAACTATGCGAGACGGTAACGCCGCATTTAGTTTCCAGATTTTGTTAACGAGAAACAGTAGTTAGAAATAATTGGACAAACTAAATCGCATCTTTGAAACGCGAGCTGCTCCGCCTCAGTCGATCGGTTGGCTTGTAACGTTTAAAGTTTTTGTCCTTACTTTTCTCGTTAACTCATTGCCTCCATCTGGGCCTTAACATTATGGAGTTTCGGGTATCCCTGTGAAGACGAGAGACACTCGCAGGCGGTGACAAAGAAACACATGTTTCGTTCTGAGCTGCCGAGTCACTTGGCCCAAATCTCGTCTGGCCCGGATCTGGGGGTCTGCACTAAACTTAATGACTAGAGACTGCAGAGGGACCGGCCTCAACTAGTAGTAATATAAAAATGAGAAAACGAGAGTCGAGATGAAACCTCCTGCTGAATCTCTTGCGGGGCACGACACCCCGCGTCGATCAGCGTCAACCGGGCGAGAGAACATCTTCGAGCGAAATATATCCCGCCGCGCAGTTGATTGCCTCTTCATTTTGTCAGCTTATTGCTTGGCGGATCTGTTTGTCATTTCAACTCCATAGAAATCGGCTTGATGGAGGCGAGACCGGCTGCCGTTGTCCGCTGGAATTACACCAGCCGATTTTCGTTATAGCTAAGCGATGAAGAGTGGTCCATAAGAAGCAATGGGCCAGCCGGTCTGAATCTGACTGAAAATATCATCCGTGGAAAATATGCCTACGACGTTCTCATGCCGACTGACTGTGCATCTGAGCGGTCGACATCCCGGTTCTACTTGACTGAAAAGCTGCAGCTTTCCTGAACTAATTGCGGCCTCAATAGCCGACGTTGATGGTGGGACGCGTTTTCTCTTACCAATGCGAGACGCGAGACCCGCACAGTACTAGCTGGGGGTGAAATCAAGACCCACGATTTGTCACACACGACCGTTTCTGCAAAGCTGGAAGTGTCGTTGCGGCTCGCACGCTTTTTCTTATACCTGCTACCTGTGCGGCCCCGATTGCCTTGTTTGGTCGAGGGCCTGGCGTGAATTCTGAGGGGCCCTGAGATCAAGGCAAACACTAAATTTCTCTATAGGTATAGGTATATACTTTGAAAGGCGGCCAAGCTTCACTGTAGGTATGTATATGTACATATTTGTACAGTACGTAATTCTAGCTTGGTTGTCTATTATTATTACTTCAGTTTTATCAGTACAGTATAACTCCGCGCTTTACGAGTTACATAAAGGTATACGTTTATTTAACAGTTTCTATACATTTGAATCTACACACCGCAGTACAAAGGCCAGCCCGCTATATGTATGATGGATAACTTCTTGCAAGATAATAAAACCACGAATTAAACCTAATTAATGTATCAAATGAAGCGCGCTTCGTTTTCAAGAATAGCCTACACCATTCAGGGATGTATAAAATGAGCTAGCAATGAATGTGATATTCTTCGCACCAGAATTATAGAAACTTCAGCAAACTAAATTTGACGTTGACCGTAGGCTTTTACCACGAATCTCGTGTCAGTGTGATTTGCACATAGTTTATCTTCTTCATTATTTTTTTCCGCTCACATTAGAAGTACGCGTTGGCGCGTCTCGTAAAGAGTTAAAGATATGGCTAGCAGCGAATAATTAAACCGGGAGAATGAATGCGCAATTGTGCAGTCAGTTTATTTATAGGTATATACGCACACGGAGAAAAAATATAGTTCATTTTACTATAGTACTATACGAATAGCTCCCGCAGGGGACACCCATATTTTATAGTTAAGATATTTCGCACTTTTTATAGTGCACCCAAACTACAATACCGTGCAGGAAACTATAATTTCAGTTCAGTTTATCATAAAAATATTTATTCTAACTATGAAATATGAATGCCCTCTTTAATTCGCTGAGTGGGCTGACACAAGACTATAATATGAATACCCTGGGGATGAATGTGTGCATGTGTGCATCTGCAGTGCACTGAGATATAGATGGGTTCGAACTAATAACGTGGAGCTATTTAATTGCTTAATAAAATGGGAAATAATTTATTTGAACTTCTAAACTCCGGCGATGTGGAGCGGAGGACCGCCGAATAAATCGGGACGCAATTTCGAAAGCTGATTAAGCGCCGGTAAATATATCCACGTGTATATGTGTATACATGTATATTAGACTGTTTCAAAAAAAGCGATTATTTTATTTTTTTCAAAGAACATTGAAAAATCGTCAGAGTATGTCTAAACAAAGACCCGGTTCAAATGTGAGCCCTTAATATTAATATTTAGAGGTTGGCGCTTTTCAATTTTCTATTTCCGTTGAAATAACATGGGAAATTTTTTTTCTGAAATTTCGAATTTTATTACTCAGAAACGAACTACCTTACAATAATAACTAAGATAGCTTTCTGTAGGAAATTTGACGCTCTATAAAAAAGGTTTAAACGAAAATTTGCGTGAGGCGAGCCGTTTCGGAGTTATCAAGCCTCAACCATTGAACTATTCAAAATAATGATAATTTCTACTCATACGCGACAAAATCGACTCATACAACTTAAATACCTACTATTATTAACCTTAAAACCAATATCTATAAATTTTCAATAAAATGTTGATCAAAAAATTTTATTAATCAACAATGAGTGATTAGTTTTATTGATCAATTATCAAAAATACGGGTATATCACAAATAAATGATAAAATTTCATCATAAATTTTGATTACAATGTATCAATAATTTATTTCAATTTGTTATTTCTATTTTCATTTTGTTTTCATTTTTGTTTTTATTTGTATTTTAAATTTAAAAAAAAATTTCTTGAATGAATATAACTACTCATTTTCAAAAGACTCAACAAATTTATAAAGAATTGAAATAAATTATTGACACATTGTAAATAAAATTTCATCATTTATTTGTGATATATACCCGTATTTTCAGCGCCGGCGACTTCTGATAATTTCGAGTGTGGAATTGGAGCACGGGGGGGGGGGGGGGAGGGGGGGGGGGTTGTGAGTGAAATAATTTTGTTTTGTTTTTCATCTAATCATTGCGAACGTTGAACCTCTAACAGGGTTTTTAGATATAAATTCATCGATGTGTTTGGGGGCAATCCCAAATTTTTTTGGAATCAAAAGAAAATTTATATTCTCCGTACTGGCAAAATTCGATTTTACAATTAGTCGGGAGAATTTCGAGTGTGGAAGTCCACACTCGAAATATACATCTCCACACCTTTCGCACAAAAGTCGCCGGCCCTGCGTATTTTTGATTATTGATCAATGAAATTAATCACTCATTGTTGGTTAATAAAATTGTTTGATCAACATTTTATTAAAAACTTATGGATATTGGTTTTAAAGTTGATGATAGTGGGTATTTGAGTTATATGAATCGATTTTGTCGGGTCTATGAGTAAAAATTACCCATGCGTGCGTTCCCAATAGTGGACAAAGAAACAATGTTGGTACATGCTTGGGCCAAGCTCGGCGGACAAGACTGGTCAAAATGCTACCGGTCATGGCTTTTCCCAGCATTGTTCCAACGGTACTAACCAACAATTGGATTTGACGCTTGAACCAAGGATGAGAGAAGCTTGGCCCAATGTTACTTTCCTGTACTCAACGACAGCCTTCCATAGCTTGGTATCCACGCATGGGCCATTGCTTGGACGACATATGGCCCAATCGTACATGCCACGGACTGGGCCAGACACCCGGCCCAAACCTTGTCCAATTCTCGGTTCAATACTATCAGCCAACAACTGGTTTTGACGTCTGGCCAAACCTCGTCTAAATCTTGTCCAATCGTACACGCCAATCGTTGATTTGAAGTTGAAATATTCATTTCGGGTTCGGTTGGGTTGGGTATTTTGTACAAATTTTAGGGATCACGCCAACGACTTACTTTACATAAATAATATGATTATCCACCAACAAATTGCAAAATGCTCGCAGCGGCTGGCTAGAACAAATTAAATTAATTCTAATACGCGCATGTATGAGATGGCGAAATGTGTTGATTCATCGGAAGAGCACGAGCAACCCCATTCTTCACTCAGTTGGTCTACAAGAAGAAAAACTTGGGGGGTGTCGAGTTGGCTGTGACTGTCTGTGAAGTTGCTATGGAGACAATAGCGATAATAGTTTTCAAAGCGAAATTTCTGTTCTGCCTAACCACAGCTGCCAGGAAGCTAATACGTCCGCGTCGCACTATGCAGGGTGATTCAGGTTGGACGCACCATTTCAAGTAGGTGTATTCCTCTCGAAAATCAAAGATTAAAATAATTCTTTTACCAAAACTTCGAGGACTGATAGTTTCGGAGATACAGAAGATCTTAGTCGACCAATCAGGGGTTATGAGTGACCAAGACAGGGCCGATTCAAGAGTGTAAGTTGAGCAGTGCCCGCGGCGGATTCATTCTTGTCGTACGACGTTTCGGTCCGATTTCTGGATGAGTATAACGGCGTCGTCTCCTGGAGATGTCTTCGTGCGGCATACGCATCCGTTTCCGTCATCCTGATCCTCGGATTAGTAGTTTCAGTCGTCCAGGTCCTTGGCTCCGTAGTTCTTGTAGTCTAGGTCCACCGCTTCGTAGTTCTCGTAGTCCAGGTCCGCTTCGTAGTTCCAGTCCTCCAGGTCCAGAGCTACGAAGCAGAGGACCTGAACGACTGAAACTACGAAGCGAAGGACCTGGATGACCGAAACTATGGAGTGTAGGACCTGGACGTCTGAAACTACGAAGCGGAGGACCTGAGGGACTGAAACTACGGATCGGAGGACCTGGACTACGAGAACCACGAAGCTATGGACCTAGACTACGAGAACTACAAAGCCAAAGACCTGGACAACTGGAACTACGAAGCCGAGGACCTGGATTACGATAACTACACTGTGCATAATTTAATATAATGTATAAATATCATAAGAATATGTAATATAACTATATATATTATGTCGGATACCAAATATAATCGAACAATTTTCTGATAAGTGTATTCGCAACCCATTTCTCCACAATATCAAGCCCAAGTCTGGGCCGAGTATTATTAAATCGATTGGCCCAAGAATGGTCTGATCGTCCAGATCAACGATGAGTCATTACTAAAATACGAATGAAACAAGTTTGGACCAAGGATTGGCAAAACAGTTGGCCCATTATCGGCCTCATCTTATCATTTCGATGTTGGCCCATGCCCGGTGACATCGTCTATGCCAACGCTTGGCGACATTCGGGCCCAACACGGCAGAAGACTGGGCCAATAGTACGTACCCACATGGGTATCATTATTTTGAACAGTTCAATGGTTGAGGCTTGATAACTCCGAAACGGCTCGCCTCAGGCAAATTTTCATTCAAACCTTTTTTGTAGAGCGTCAAATTTCCTACAAAAATGCATCTTGTTTATTACTGTAAGGTAGTTCGCTTCTGAGTAATAGAATTCCAAAGTTCAGAAAAAAAAATTTCTCATGTTATTTAAATACAAATAGAAAATTGAAAAGCGCCACCTCTAAATATTAATATTAAGGGCTCACATTTGAAAAGGGTCTTTGTTTAGACATACTCTGACGATTTTTCAATGTTCTTTGAAATTTTTTCTTTTTTTTTGAAACAGTCTAATGTGTATATATACGTCTGGATTCCAGGACTTGGTTCATTGTCAGTTCCATTTCGCGGCTTGTGCGCTAGGCGGTGCTCATGTGCTGGTATAATTGCGGCACTCGGAAAGTGCATCGAGACTTTGAGAGACATTCTCGATTGAAAATACCAGCTCGGTAAAATATAGTCGATGGCTTTTGTTATTTTATTGTAAACGAGGCCAAGTTGTTGAGGTCACAAAGTGCGATTTCCGCTTAGTTTATAGTCTCTGAAACTATACCGGCTTCCACTTTAGCGACTTTCCAACGTAACACCGGTCTCAATACGATGGCTTACTTGTCGTCTTAAGCTTCTTCGATACTTGACCTAAACAAGATGTCACGCGATTTTTTTCTCACAAATCTACTTTCGGTAAGCGCGCTATGTTAAACTGCGTAAATATATGTAAACGAATAATAATATCTCCGAAATTGGATCTCACTGTCCTGGTAACCTCGAATATAGTTTGCTTTAGTATGCAACGTTGATTAAATTGCAAAGAGTTCCAATTATCTTTTTTGCTCCTTGAATAACAACACTCAATTCGAGTTCCAAACTACGTCGCCCACCCATTCTGTGCCTCTTTCACGTCACGTCCCGATATCCTTGATATCGATAACGCGAGTACCTTTTCGGTTAAGCGACAAAAAACCGTCTCGTTCAAACTCTACGAAGTGCTCATGCGGTGGAATAATTTATCAGCCAAAAAATCTTTCGCTAACTGAATCCACAGAATTTCGTACAGACATCTGCGTGTCTTGCTTATTGCAATTATACAAAGACCAGACAGACAAATGTGAGTTGACATTTTCCACCGCCCTTTTTTTTTCACCAGAAGAATTAATGTACCACGGTGGAGAAAAGTCTCCATGCTTTTCAGAGCAAGATTGCCGACAATATTTTATGAGAAAGTTATCTCTCCACTTTTGGAATGAAATACAAACAGAGCAGACACACTATCGTTATCTTGCCTAGCACTCCGAGTCACTTACATCTACCTATATGCATGCTTTATCTAATTAGTATCTGGCATAGACCGCGTTCATGCGTGTTCTCATGTTATGTAGCGGTGCGAACAGTCGAACGTTCAACATCCCGCCTACCCACTCGAGTCCGGCTAGTGATACACGAGCCAAACGTATATGGTCCATGCTGCATATATCCCTGTAACCACTATACATCCATCCACTCCATATACTTTTGTGAATGGAGTTGAATAGATGCCGACGGTTGCAAAACTGAGTAGAGCCCGAGGCATCTACCTGTAATGATACGTTTCGCCAACAAAGGGATCGATTTTAAAATTGCATTTTAACAAAAGCCTAATCGCTACGATAATCGAGTCCTTCGTATAATTATGAACATTGCCAAAATTGGCATCCTTCCTCCAGATGAGGTACAATGCTTTTTAATTTGGACCAGCATGCGGGGGTCCGGCTCATCACTCTTGGCCGAATGCCCGACCTGCGGAACCTTTTCTTGCCGCACGACTCAAAGCGAGCCGCCAATGCTCAATGACACTATTTAGCACCTGTTGGTAGGCTAAATACCACCCCGAAGAAGCTCTTTTTACGTATCCTTGCTACATCTGCACACTAGCCTCAAAACATGCGTGGTCCTTGCGCGTGGGAGTGGCAGGACACGGTCTAAAGTAGGAGGATTCACGATAGTTCTGTGCCTGGGTCTTTCTTTTCGGTGGCAACAAGGAGAGCCTAGGATTTCACCTACCGCAGCTGGTCATTTGGTAATAGAGGAGATCACCAAAGAACGGTAAGATCCACGACAAAGAACCACACTCTGTCATCGTGATGCTGGGATTCGCGGGAAAATATGTATGCAGCTTGAATGTGTCTGTCAACACGAGTTGAAAATGAGTTATCGTTAATTCGAGAGGAAGAAATATGCGTTGTAGTTTCAACGGTTTATAATTAATAGCCATGTTTGATTCTAGCTGAAAGCATGTTAATTGATGAGATTTTGTCGAGAGAAGAAGGTGCAGGAAGCCAAGGATGTTGTTGCAGGGTTAACAGAGGAAGCCCAGAAGTGTGAGTCGAGTTGATAAATGAGATTAAATTGCGCAACCATTCAATCATCGGTGTAGTATATATCTGCATATACTTACATTAAAGTACCGCGAGGATTTAGAATGAGAGACGAAAATCTCTTCAGTTCTCTAGTTTCTCTGAATCTGTTTAGGGGACTAGCACCACAAGTCATAACCACACAATCCAATAATCTCCAGGTGTGTAACGAATTACGGATGTGACTATATAGCAAAGGTGTTTTATTCTTGGTTCCCTTTAAGCCCCTGTAATCGGCCTATATTTTATCACGTAGGAGTCAAATTATTCCGCCATCTGCTCCTTGACGGAGAATTAAGATCAAGAGAAATCCTGAATTCTCTTTTCGTTATTTAATTCAGAAAAGTTTTAAATAGTCCGAATTATCGACAAAGTGTAAGTCCTTCTGAGTGCCAAGTTATTTCAGGCGGATGTGCCAATATAAATTATGCTGAATTTGAACAGCCCGCACACCACTATGTCCCTTTCGGGTTTAAACAAGCGTGAACAAAATTCTATCGGCTTGTAAACACGGGCATACACTGCAGGATCAAGTTTCGTTCAACGTGCAAATAATAAGTAACTAATTGAATGTTTGCTTAGGATGTGAAGCTGGGATAGATATTTCGGTCGATTTGGGTTTGACTGCTTCCTGGACAGGGTTGTTGTGTACACGGGTGCTGTGTCAACACGGAAATTATTCGAATGCACTTTTAATAGAGAGAAGAAAAGATGAACGAAAATAGACAGGGTATAAGATAAAAGCTTGATAGGGGGACCCAAAGTTTCGCAGGCTTTTGTACGATAAATCGTACGGTTGTCGCGTCTGCGAAGTCTATGCAAAGAAAGCAAAGCGAGCTCTCAATTAATCTCTTTCATTAAATTTTCCGTTTGCGAGCCAAGATTTCCATAATATTTTCTCAACCTTCCAGCTCATACCCAGCTCTTCTTTGACATTAATTCTTGTATTAACATTCGAGCGCGTTCTTTAAAAACGCTCTTCTCATCTACAAACGACATACTCGATCCGAATATGGAATTGTATGTGTCGGCGAATTGAGAAGTACTTGCCAATTTTTATACTGATTGAATCCGAGACCGATTTCCGTCTCAACCGATGCATTTCTTACGAAATTAAACAAGTATGCAGATATTCTTGAAATCGATAGCACGAGTGATAGATTCCCTGGTGTATCTATCCGGGCATACCAAATAGTAACATTTACTTGGAAGACATGATTTATTCAGAACATGTAAAGATCCAATTATCACTGTACCGTGGAGATGAGGGACCCGCTTGAAGGGGTTGAAAATAAAATAATTTCAGGATTCGTATCACGCGCGGTGCGAATGGAAAGCGGCTGTATGCGAAACCGACAGAGGTGGTAAAGGGGTGGTGAAAGGGTGACGAGGCGGTGGTGTCAAGGTAGAAGGGAGAAAGTGGCTCGTGAGACTCGCAGAGACAGTCGCTTCGTATCAAAGAGCACTTTTTTTTCAGAGTCTCTGAACTCCAATGCTCTTGCGGAGGGTTCCGTGTCCGACCACAACCCCGCTTATTGCACGTCACGTTATGAAATTCGAGAAAATCGGAGCTTTTCGTCATATCGCTATTCTGATGCTGGCTGCATTATCTCTCCCTTTCTTCTTCAATCTCCACATTCTCCTTTAGACTTTCACTCTACTTTCACCACATCTTTGTCACCCCCGCGTGCATTGACTATACGTTTCTAGAATGAAGAATCCCATGGGCTTTGTATAAAAGCGTGACAAACAGATAGGTACTTGAAAATAGTGCTAATTGTTGTTAATACCATGAGTGTGTGCAACCAAATGAAATTTGGTCTTAATAATGCAATTTTTCGAAATGACTATCCTTTTTTTTCTATATGAAAATCAAAAATTCTGTTCATATAAAAATACCAAGGAGGAAATTATTGAAGTTGAATTTTATTCGCAAGTTGGTTGTGAGCAAGAGGCAGGAAATTTTTTCTATCGTAAAGTAGCTTATAAACTCATTAGCGCTGTTGCTCCACGCGGTAACTAGGCGCAGGTTACTGTATCACTGCACGGACTCGCTCATCCTTTCATTTTATTATTTTCGTTTTTCCACACTCGCACCTCCTGGCTTTAAAGTTCGGAATTAATTCGCACATACAGAATCCAATTCTCGAGGGTGGTTTTGCGAGGCGCTCAGAGCGGAGGGTAAAGGTCTGTTTCGCGCCAGCCAAGAAATATCAGCCAGCTGACTGTGGTCGCGTAATTACGGAGGCATAATAAATCGGCGGAAGGTGTAACTGAGAACTAGACTCGAGAGAGCCAACGAGGGGTGTGCATTGTTTTGGTATATACATGACCTATTACTTTATGCTTATATATGGCCCCATACCATGTACAAATATATTATCTGGATATACGCGTCCACAAATGCCGCATCCATACCGTCGTCGACCGTCTGACACTACGACAGTTCTCGATCCACAAGTAAATTCGCGAATCCTCGAAGAGTCCATGCACAGTAATGGGCTCTCTGAGTATTATATTCAGCTGAATATAACAAGAGGAGACGACGCGACGTGAGGACTCGAAAAGGGCTTGCCATGACTTGCCCTGTCTCTTTCTCGCGCTGTTTTCCTATGTGCTCGTATTTCGGTAATGCGTAGATATTGAACTTGAGAATCTCAAGAGTATTTGACGCGGTATACTTACAGGTATAGACCGCTGAATAATTCGATAAAGATTCAACGTGGGTGGGTACCAGTCGAAAACTTATTCGGCGCGTGAGTAAGTACCTACGGCACGCAATCAATGATTCATTTTCACTCTGATGTGCGGCTAGTTTCAAACGTGTCAACGAAAGCTTAAAACCCATCTGCAAAAACTGACCGTCTTCATCTTTTCCGAAGAATAAGTCATGCATATGTAATTACCACAGTTGAATCAAAGATCGTTATTTAGCGGCCCGGATGCTGCGTTGCTGAAACGGGTTGTATAAAATTTCAATCAGATGACGAATTAGAACCGTACCTACCTACGGAAATCGCATAACCTATTCACGAGGGAACAATTAGTCAAGGAACCTAAATTTCAGATAGGATTGCCTGAATTTGGCCTAATTATTCATTAGCCAGAGGCTTCTAGTTCGTGTACTATGTCTGTTTCCAATTCCTGCAGGTTCCAAATATATACTTTCAGTGCGACACCGTTTCCGCTGCTGCTTCTTTTTTTCAGACTATAAAGAAATCAGCAAAACCTTCGCGTAAAAAATTCGTACCACCTGGACTTTTTGTAACATCTTATGAAAAAATCTTCGAAGGCTTTCAGTTTTTTACTCGGTCTCCTCTATAGAGATTATACGGGACTCTATGCCCGTGCCCTTGACTAAATATTCGGTTATAAAATTTATGAGTCTAGCAATTTCCCCAGAATTTCATTCGCTTGCCAAGAATCTAGAACCTGATTTTTTCGGCCTATTGCATAACGGTAGGTCCCTGGAAATTACCTCAAACCTCCGAGTCGAGGTAGAATTTTTTCTAAGTAGGTCGTTGATACATCCCTCGCCGAGTCCTGAGCAATAAAATTTAGCCGGGAATTATCCTTCGATCGTAAAATTTTATTAATTTTTATAGCTAGGGTCAGCCTATGCTACCACCTAGAACAGCTACCGGGCAATATTATCTTACCATCAGAAATGCCTACAGCCATAGGCTGTAAAATGACTGGATTCAATATTAGCAATACCAAAAGGTTAACGGCTATTGGAAAATTGATTTTGGGATTACGGTAGCTGTCGATGGTTCTTCCTTTTTCTTTTCAAGATCTTCGAATTTATGGTGACACATTGTATTAAGCTAACTGTTTATTTCACTAATCGAATGTTCTATCGTATGTAAAAAATTAGCTGCGAAGGTAATTATTCTGCTTCTTCTCTTCCTCTTTCTCTTTATCTTTCCTTTTTTTTTTTGTCTTGTACTTCGTTCAAACAGAATTTTTTTTTGGAGAATCCACGTACACTCATAATTCTTGTTTTTCACTTGCCGACTCCAGTTCCGTTTCATAATGAAAATTCTTACAAATATTAGTGGAAAATTTATATAGGTACATGATATAAATATTTGAACGTTGTATTAACTATTCAAATATTACAAAAAACTGACTTTGTTTCAAGTCTACATTTTTCGTGATGTACCCACATTTGATATATTCACTTCTGTCCCAACAACTACAGAAGCTGGTTGCACGTTCCTGCGAGATTTACCGGGTATACGAAAAATCTTGGGAGGTCAGAAACTATATTCCGCAGGTATACATTGTGGGATATTTTATATAGTACACGGGGGGTGAGCCTGTCCTGTGGGAATCCTCCCTTGGGCCCAAAAGGCCAACAAAGGGGACCCGAACCATTCACAAACGGAGCAGTGGGCTTGAGTGGCCGCAAACAAAAATACAAAGAAGCCCAAAAATATGTCAAACTGGTCAACCCCCTCTGCGGCGGTTCTAGGACAAGCGTCTACAAGGTGTGCTGAAAATCATGCATCCCAAAATTTTGTTAAATACAAATAAATACATGATTCAAATTTTCTTATCTAACATATTGCATTGCCTATGACTTCGTACGTTCTATAATTATTATTGTCAAATGTTGAACAATTCACCGCATGATATAAGAACTAAGACTCATCAATTATCGTGACAGGAAGCAATAAGTTTTACCAAGAAACTTTGATCATCGAATCGATAATCTTAACGATTATGTTAATATCGTTGTCATGCATAACAACAGCAGGATTCAAGTTTAATTGATGATTTTATTGGCTTGATGTTCGATTATGGCCGAACTAGTTACTTTTTTGAGTCACCATGTAGATCGGGGTCCCTTTATGTGGTGAGATTGTCATAAGAAAAAAAAAAAAAAAAAATGAACAAAAAATATCGTCGCCCAGGATTTGAATGGAGGACAATCAATCCTGTGAATTGATCATATCTGCGTGTATCTCAAGATTCCGCGATACGGTGACGGCCATGGTGCACATGGCTCTGCATTGTCACTGACTATTGTCACTCAGCGATCTTAAAACCAGCGCGTCTTGTCGTTTTCAGCTTAGCTCTTCGAAGCCGCTCCTAATGACGAAGTCTTGTAAGTCATGACGCAAGCAAATTCAAAGAATTTATTGATATCCTGGGAAAAATCAATCTTACTTACTTACTCCTTATGGTTATAGGGAATTAACGAGAATTCGTTCATACAATTATCTCATTGATTCGGCACAGCCATAGATAATAATTCTCTCCGATAGAATTTGCCTGTGACTGATTACGAGCAGGGCAGCTAAGTACATAGTTACAATTAATATTAAGTTCCATATTTTAGACAGTCATCGTGATCCAACGGAGATAATGCTGTTAGAATCATTAGTCACTTTCGAGATGTTGGAGTACCCAACCCTATTCCATGCTGAAATTTCAAATTGGGACGTCGAGCGACATCTTGGTGAAAAAGGAAGAGTAAACCTAGGCTGAATTTCATCCCTCCCTCACATGCCCCGTGAGTTTCTCGACTCAAGTTTCGAGTGCTTGTTATTTTTTGTCAAAATTATCTGGAAAGGTATTCGACGGTAACGTATATCTCCTCTCGATTTTGAAGATAACTACTCTGTTCTGTTTATATAAAGAAATCGGTTTGCTAGCTCTCAGAAATTTCAAAGGATTTTCCTTTACGGTAGTTCAATCTCTGAAATTAATTGGCTGATATTCAAATATCAATTTCTGTCATTATATTATAGCAAAAATCTGCATATGAAATAAATGATTGAAATTGAAAATGACTAAAATTTCAGTCGGTAACATATAATTCGAAACTATGCAACCGGTGATTTGCGATATTTTGAGAATGATACCGATGTACCAGCTCTGTCGGTATCACAGAACCAAAATTCGAAGATCGTCGATATCGACGTGCATTTTACCAACGCTCGTTACTTTTTCGAAGAAGCTTGAATTGGGGTTTTACATCAAATTTTTTTTTCATTTTTTGGGGGTGCATAATGTAGTCAGCCAAAATAATGAGGACGTATTTTTTCTTTTTCGTTAAAAATGATAATTGCTCATGTTATAGGCAATTGAATTTCACTAATTTTGATATATATATATAGATGTATCTTAACATGGGTGACGACATATTATTGTAGTTTTCAATCTGTTATACTATCAACGGCAATTTTGGTTGAATCGAAAAAATAAAAAATACATCCCAAATGGTTTTTCAAAAACTACTAGAATATGAAATAAAAAAAAGTCATGCAAAATCCCAATTCTAGAAATATTTGAAACCGTGAGGAAACTATGTGAAAGGCATAATCGTTTTTCGCTGCAGGTTGTTCAGAAATTTCTATCGTTGATGATATATTTCGCCTCTTAAACAGATTGAAATATATGTTACACTATATACGCTGTAGGTTTTTTCGTGACCGGGATAGTAAACAATGGCGTATTCTATAGAGAATCAGCAACAGGTAAAAAACATTCGCCGAAGCTATAATATCTCATACTTTTCATGAGGTAGCGAGCACAATGAAAAGCTCAATGAATCCTTTAACGCAACTAGATATCTGTTGGCCTGGAAGCACGTGCACAAATAGAGGTACTAACCGTGGAAATAAATCGATGGTTCGACAATAGGTTGAGTTATTTCTAGAACTGATCTAATTACCAACGACAAACTTTCCTCAAAAAACTGATTAAAGTTATTAGAATAATGAATTAAATTTATGAAATTTTCCGCCCTGTTGGGCGAGCGTAATTTCTACCACAACGATATGAATAAATTCGAACTTTCAAACACACATTTGACAAGGGTTAGCGGATTATAAACCGCGAGTACAGATACTGTGGAAATTAAATGACTTAACGTCGTGTACATACGTACCACATACGCCACAAACGATACCTCTGGCAGATATCGCGTAGTCATGTTCGCAAGTACTTCTAGCAAAGTCTGATCAATTACAGATTTTCAATTAATCGAGAAGTGACGTCAATAATTAAACAAAATATCGACAGTCACAGGAATAATTCAATAACCCAATATGTACTATCGTTGTAATAAAAAAGTTGTGTCGACAATGCTACAATCACTGTATCGTTCATTCTGTGGACTGAATTTAAATTCCGATGTGGAAAGCCTAGGCATCTATCTATACCAAGGCTTTGATTCGCAGATATTGGAAAGTTTGTTCGTAATAAGAAGAAGAAGGACCAAGTCAAGGGTACGTGGGCAGGTAGAGGATAAGGGGAAGGCATTTGCATGCAATAATAAGTAAGATGGGCCTTTTGTGTAGCACTTGCCTACTAATGAGTGCGATAGTATACTATATCACGGTTCTCGAGCTAATGCGCCTTCCGATATTTTCATACGCCATCCCCATATGCCGCCCTCCTTACGACCGCTTTGAACCACGCTAGAAGTGAACTCTCGAAGAATACTTTCACCCTAAGTGCACTTGTAACTAACTGCATCGCCAGTCATATCTTCTATAAGGATACAATAACCCCTTCAGTTAGTTGGATATAATGTGCTACGTTTTAATGGACAATTGATGTGATGGGATCAACGTAGGAATATATCAATTCTGGTGACCGACGAATGAGGTGAGATAGATCGTGGTTCATGATTTAAGTAATGTAGTTATCCTGCCAGCATGATGTGAATGCACTTTGAATATTGACAGCTAAGAATTGCATTGCATGAAACTGCAGAACAGCTAGATAAAAAGTATTTGCTGCTCGACGTGTTTCCATATTGTGTATATTCCATATTATATGACATTTATATACCTAGATATACATTGACAGAAATGCATATATTTGATATTCAACCGTCGATCTTTCGACATGCAAATAAAGGTCTAATAATAATAAAGTGCGAACGGTTTTAGGGGACTCAATAATTTCACGTTGAATATGCTCATATATTGTCTTATATAAAGCTTATGTACAAGAACTGAACAAGCTTGATCCCGAATTCCGTAATACTTTTTGATGATGAATTACTCAGAAATCTTTCAATCAGCCTGTCTAAATTCAATTCGTTTCTAAGTTTTCAACAGAATTGCGAATTCTTCCGTATTCTGCGGTGTGGAGCTTAAAATATATTATTCATTTCCAATGTTATATTAAATTGGGTACCTGACTAAACTACGAGATTTAGGTCAAATTACCGTGTGACGTGCCAAATCCGTCGTTCGACCTGTTCTTTTTACAACTGTTCTTGTTGTTTTTGTTTTGAGTGCTGTTATCACTGTTGGATACTATGCTAATGCTTGTTCTCTAATCTTTTTTTTTTTCCACCGAGCGAAACACTTTACTACAAAGTGGTTTTCTTCTTTCTTCTTTACTCCGTGAAGAGATACGGACTAACCTTCTTTTATTTTTATTCCGCGATAAATAGCGATTTCCAATATCTAATTGGAATCCAATGGCTTGTAAAGTTCTATAATCGAAAGCGAACGTGGCGATCGGTACGCGGTGTGGATATCGCTGGGTGGATTTCAGTTGGGTTGGATTTCATTCCATACGAACTTGCCTGTCTATGTATATATGTATAAATATCTATATGTGCACAATGAACACTGCAGCTTTACTTACATACATACCTATACCTTGATGCTAAGCAATGTACAACGAGACATTGAAAATGGAAATGTGACTGAGGATAGATTAGACCGAGACAAGGGTGGCGATGGTGGCTAAAAAGGTGTTTTCATGTTGGCGAAGGGTGCATAGAGACCGAAACAAGCGACCAACGGGCAAAGCAGAAAATCGGCTAGGACAATAATTATCCCAGCGCTATTCAGCTAGACGAAAATCAATGTTCTAGGCTTGGAACTTCGGAACCCGAAAGCTCTTCGTCTAAGCTTCTGCTCGAGCCGATAATTTCCCATACAAAAATTGTAGTAAAACTGGGAAACGCCGTGAAATATTCTTGACTGATGAAAGGGAAAGGTTGAAACTAGATGTGGAGTGAGGCGTAGGCACAAGTCAATTTTGCTAACACTGAGTGTCGCTGAGTAACAAATTAGGTAAGGACTACTAATTAAGCTCGAAAACACCAAGCGCTCCTCATTTAACTTGCTTTCGCTTCTCCAGACCAACGTTAATTTATTCATCATGACAAGCCTTAAACACCTACATATTCACTAATCAAATCAAATAATGTCTAATCAAGTTTATAATATACCTACATCAGAGACAGAATTGTTGACTGGGTGACTTTTGATAGCTGTTTCGTATACCAAATTCAGAAGGTATCTATGAACAACGAGCTCTGGAAACTCTTGTGTATGCCGACTGGAGGATTTCCGCGTTTTCATAGTTGCGGCTTGGCTTAGATCGCTGAAGCTCGGGATCTGTGCTAGACTCTCGTCCTGGAGTCTGGATAGTAGCTCTTACCCGTGTAAGAGGATTAAAGTCGCCTAGCTACACATCTATAGTTAAATAGGTATGGGGTTATCTGCTCTGTACTCATCACTTCAAGACAAACTTCCTGTGGATGCATATAACTTTTTTCGCAATTATGGATTAGCCGTGCTTAACGGTCGCGAATGACTTGAGCAGTAATCATCTAGTTCCTGACTGCAAAGAGTACGAAATAACGACTATCGAATTTTCACAAAATCTGAAACCCGTGTAATTACCGGAATTACTATCAAGTATGTGAGAAATATGGGCTGACGTGCGAAAACTGGAAGTCTAATTTTCATCTCACAGAATTAGTAACGTTCAAATTTCAAGATCCGGCAATTTTTATGCACTGTGAAAGTCCTGTGAATTTTGGATTTTTGCATCAAGCTGTTTCTGATATCATTCGGTGAGTTTGTCGGTCAGAACGACAAACAAACCGACATCTGTCTAGAAACCTGTCTTTGAGATAACGGAGACTCGAAGGCGTGAAGATTTTTTAAATGCAATAGCTATTTCAAACGGATACCAATACTTTTTTATACCTAATCGAAGTGATGAAAAGTAAAAATATAATAATATGAATGTAAAATATGTAGAAATGCACTTCACTGAAGAAAACGAGATATGGCGGAGCAACGCAGATATTGCTGGTAGGAAGGGTCCGCATTCCACAAAGTGGCGTGTTTCATTATCTTCATAATATCAGACGACCTACTAAAAAAAATTTTTAAAGTCATACCATGCGGACGTACGAATTTTTCCGTTATAATCATAAATCAGGCTTATATTGTAATAAAAATCCAGTCAACTTTTCCCAAATCCCGAACCCGGGAGGTCTCGGTGTCGCGCTATCTGCGGAACAGCTATTGAATTTCATTATCAACCTTTCCCCTTTAACAAAACGGCGCATGACGATGCGAAGGGCTCCTTCAGCTATTGAAATGATATGAACCGCTCAATTCCCCAGATGAGAATAACCGTTCCGCGTACGTTTCAACGACCGTTTGCCTTTACGAGACGACTGTCAGAAAAATAAATATCGGTGAAAAAAAAAGGCACCGCTTTATCTCTACCGTCCAGGAGGCAAGGCATCCATGGATCCTGTTTGCTCCTCGCCAATACGCAATTTTCAGATCTTTTCTTCCATTTCGTCTGATTCATTCACGCGGCATGATCGTTTGGTGCCTCCGTGGCTACACCTGCGTATAATGTCATATATAGATACACGTATAGGTATAATATCTGTAAATGTATATATGTACACCCATGCGTATAATTCCTGGGCACCAGACCTGTATATGTATAAGAACTTATTGTTATTGCGTCTGCAAACATTTCGAGCAATGTTCAGGAACTGCGTTCACCACCTTACAGAGCAAAAGTCGTTTGTATGAATGGTTCTTTTATTGCCGCCTAACGGGTAGATGAAAATAATAATTGTATTAAACCTTTTCGAGTCGTTATCGTCCGCTCGGGCTTAGATAACAGTAGCTGAATCACTTCTATGAACTTGAATTGAAAGACACAAAGAGACAATGAAATATACTGAAATGGTACAGGTATTGTTCTCTGATTGACTTGAAATTTATTGATCTTTCTATAAATCTGATACAGTTCCTAACGAGCGTTGAATAAAATCCAGAAAGCAGTAAACGACGACCGGAAATCTGTCTTCAACGTGGCACGTTTAATGAATAGTTTCGCGATGGGGAAGGCAGCAAAACGTTTAAAAGGAATTATTTCACGGTGCGATAACGACGCCATAGTATACATATACCTACGTATAATTGCCGAGTTCGGATGGAAACTGCAGAGTTTACCGAATCTTGGTAGAATAGATATTATAACTCGCGTATATCTGCGTTAAGTAGGATTTATACTGCGGTAGATAGAATTTACTTAGCCACATAATTGTTCGGAAGCAGTCAGAATAGCAAACTTTTAATTTATGTCTCTAATAACCAAGCAAAAAAAAAAAAAACAAAGAAAAAGAAAAACGAAGAGAAAAACTGGTGGTATGACAAATTTATGTAACTATATACGTATACAATGACATGGCTTGTTTACGAGATTATCCGTAAAAGTATTCAGTTTCTGAGATTCATTACCGCATATTACTTCATCATGGGACAAATCAGACCCCATGATTAGTGCCAAAAGTCTACGTGGCCCCATGTTGAAAGGTTTATTATACGTGCTTTCGTGCCTTGACACGGATACGTGTGCGTGTACTTTTGAAAAATAATGGTTGGTAATAAAACTGTTTTGCTTAATTAAATCCGATTAGACTGAGTTTAAAATATCAGGAAAGCGTACCTGTCGGTTCTTTTTTTCTATCTTTTTTTTTTTTTTTTTTTGTGAAATGAGTGTAATGCCTAATATGGGAATAATATCTTCTAACCACGTTTCGAGCAATATATTAAGGGTAAAAGTAAAAGCATCGAATCGGCGCAGGTCTGGAGTCGTTGATTGAAATAAAAATAAGAATAATTTATACTGAACGGTTAATAGAAACGAACGGTGAGCCAGCTGTTTGTACTCGGTTACGCGGTAATCTCGGGGTGCTGAGTTGAAATTGAAAATTGAAAATTGCGACCTCTGCCGCACGCACGAGGTTCGAAAATTAAGTTTTAATTCACCGTTCGCCCTCGGTAATTCACAGGTTTATTAAAACCCATATTTTTTCGCGCGAGAGATATACAAACAGAAGCTGGTAATTATTAGGTTGCCTCGCCCTGGTGGCCGCCTAACTTTGGGTCTGTTCACCGCCAAGTAAGGGCGCAAAGTCTGGGCCTATCTGTCTAAATAACGGGTCCGTCGGAGGCATAAATAAGACCGGTTGGTTAATAATCTTATTTAGCTAACAGAGTAATCGCAATTTGCTTAAATCTCACAACCCTATTCCGCCCTCTGCCTCACGGCGATTAATGAATTTATGGGGGCTTGTTGGAGCGCGCTGCGAACGCTACGCTGCTGCAGGATTCGAAGCCGCTGGCTATAAACTAGGCTTGCCAACCCACGAACCTAACCGAACCTTCATCCCCCTCCTCATTCGTCGTTTCACCCCACGCACACATGCAACCCCTTTCAATGCCCCTGTTTCCCCTGTACCCTGGGACCTGCGCCCTGCGCCCTGCACGACCCCTATAGCTTTTAAACCAAACTGAAGCTACCATTAAATCGTATCTACCACTAGCTCTCACTTCGATGATATCGGAAGTCAAAAGTGGGGATCGTGATGGCCATGAGCAAATCAGACCGCATCGAGGCCAGATAACGTTACCGGATTACGGAATTAGCGCGTTATCAGTTTCCACCCGTTCTCTGCGATGGGTTCTAATGGATTATGGACACTAGGCAGAAGATCGCTGCCTGTAGTACCACGGGTTACGCATTTTTTTCCCTCGAGTTTCAAAGCTACCCCTATAACTGCTTGGTACTTGAGATATCTGTACCATACGTTATATTAGAATTCAAAGCTGTTCAGTGATGCGCTATAAAATCGAGGACAATCTTTGCGAGTTCTTATAAGAATGGGGAAATAGAGGGGTACGCAGGGGATGCGGGGAAAAGGAATTAAAGTGAAGCAAACAACGATCGATTCCTTGAACACGTAAAACCTCGTGAATCATCATTGTCTTATATTTCGAGCCATTTCTCAGATTTTGAGAACGGTATAATAATAGGGATGACGAAGACACAGAAAAATTGCCTCACGTATTCGTTACCCTTAGTGCAAGTGATGTCCGAAAATCACGCTTGGGGGGGTTAATTGCTCCGATCTATGACCTTAAAGATAATAGCGTTCCAGCACAGCAAACTTTTCGTGAAAAGCTTGTGACCAGGTCATAAGGACGTTGCCGTCAATCTGCTCCGATAGGTATTCTTGGTATTTTTTGATTCTTCTACGCTCCAGCACGTTCCGCCATTTCAACGATCTCCTGCAGTATTATTCTTTTATTTATTAAACCATCTTGCTCGTTGAATATAAGCCACGTTTCACAATAATGAAAAAAAAAAAAAAAAAAGAAAAACGAGGCGAAAGAAAGAGGAAATTGAATTAATCGAATTAATCGCGTGCTCTCTGCAAGCTCGAGGTATTAAGTGGGATTGGTTTAGGTTTTAATTTCACGCGTTCTAACGGTATAAGATTCAAAACGAAATTGGGCAATGAAGCGAACGGGCCCAGCAACCATTCTTTTCTTCGACGACGAGGGGGGCTGAGAAAAAGCTTTTAGTCATAGTCGTCAAGCGGGCGAATAATATATTGGGTTGATTAAGGGCGAGGCGGTATAGTAGCGTTGGTAGCGGAGGGGTTGGGTTCACGCGCCACCGGGAGGCAATAATCTGTACAAATTGAGACGCGTCCGGAGAGAGGTGGTGGGAAATAAATCGGCAAAACTGTTGGAGATAAAGACTTACGCGCACCGTTTGACGCGTTTCTCTACCATTTTGGCCAAAGGTCTGCGGGGTGCACTTACTATACTTATGTATATATATAGCCCAACTCTTCGTTAACTGGGCTCCTGGGTCGCCTCTCATTTCATTTGCGGATATGAATTTTAACAACTCCCCGAAGTGAGCTACACGTAGGGATAGCAAGATCTCATCACAAGGACTCGACCCCACGACTTAGCCGGCTCGTTACGATGAGTAAAATCTAGACAGAAGAGACTCTTCAAGGGTTCTATTTTCCGTTATTATTACTTCTCTCAATCCAATTGTCATTTAACGATATCGACAAATCATTATAAAACTATACGATCAAATTGAAACATCTTTGAATAATAATAATAATAATGATAATAATAATAATAATAATAATAATAATAATAATAATAACAGTGATAATAATAATAATAATTATTTACAATAACATGAAATTCAAGTAAAGATTCCTTCAGTCCTTCAGTGGTCTAATTGGACAAGGCGTCGCAGTACAAATGCGGAGGTCCCGGTTCAAACCCGGGCTGAAGGAATTTTTACTTGAAAAAATAATTATGATGCACTTCCGTTTTTTTCGGTCTCTCTGGGGATTGCACACTCTATACAGAGGTGAGCTTCAGTTAGAAGACTTAAAATTTGGTTCGACTGGTCCGATAAATTCACATATGGTATGAAATAATAATTATTATTATATACTCTTAAATGATGGCAATTCAAGAGTTTCGATTCGCAAAACTCACTGTGATAGGATCGAAATCCTGTTCCAATGATCGACGGACAAAAAAAAAAAAAAAAATGATATCGCTGTACCGTGTCCCTAACCTGATTGAAAGAGGTAGTTGGACGAACGAACGGAAATGACCCCCCTGCTCTCCCGCCCGGCGACATTTCCTATCACCGCAACGTTCAGTAAATAACGACCCAAAAAGCTTTGATCGCCGCGTGAAGTACTAACGGATCTTTTCTCGTTCTCGATTGCTCAAGATAGATCGAGCGTTTCTCTCGCGATTGGATCACTGCGTGGGTCGTGGTCACGTCTTGAATCGAAAGAGGCAAAAAATGGTGCATCCGTTTTGAAGAATAAAAAAATCTTCGGGGATCTCAGCTGCCAACGCCCGTCTTTAGTCGTTGGCTTCTATGCTCATTTTTCATCTCTGATGGCTATCCGCAATTAAATTAAATTGAGGTACATTTCAGCGCGGTGATTGCGAAGGTATTGGATCGGATACTGTGAGCTACGGTCTCAGATAGTCATACGATACAGGTACGAAAGAGGACGGCGTATGGCTGTCAGTAAACCCAGGGGGAAGTTGAGATAAGCAAATGCATTCGAGAGCCCGCATCTGCATAGCCGTATAACAAAAATACGTTTTAATAAGGAGCAGGTGTCAGTATCCAATACGCTACTCGCTGAATACATTTTCACTATTTTTTTTTTATTTTTTATTCTCCAGGCACTTTCATTGTTATTGAATTATATATGGCTTCATACTTCTTACAGACATCGTTAATGAGGTGTATAGTGTGATTGCAGAAGCCTTGATATTCATGATTTCGTCAGCCGTTGGAGTGCTTTTCACTATAAATCGCCATTCCGCAAGGTAGGTCTGTCGAATGCTTGTGTAATTTAATATTGATAATAGAATAGGGTACGTAAAGCTAAGAAGTAAAGTATAATGAATACAATAACAAAATTTTTTTATTGCAAAACCGATTCATCGATTCTATAACTCGTTTTATTCGATGCCTCGCTGTTAAATTTTGATGTGAATTCCGCCAGGTAATTTGTCGCAAATATACATCCATCGCAGTCTCTGTTTCCGATGAAGCTTAGTTAGCATAGACTCGCAGTATTGTGCGTCGAAATAAAGTTGAAAAGCTCGAAACCGGGTGGTGGTTAGCGGTTATATTAAGGCGGGGAAGTGGGTAAAATAATTAAATTGTATTTTTGAGAGGCAAATAAGAAACGTTAATAAAGTTAACAGACGAGGGATGAGGAGGAGGAGGTAACGAGAGAAGGTGGGTCGAGAGGGAAACCAGAATTAATAAAGTTACCAATGAGCATAAAGTCGCTGCGGTTCAAAGGAAAAAGTGAGAAAACTTTCGTCGTGGTTCAAGGATCTAAGGATTCTTCGTGAAAGACTGTGATCTTGGGGGGAGAGAAAAGGCGACAAAAGTGTACGAAGATGGCGAACAATGAGTGGAAGTCGAAGATAAAAGAACCGTGGGGTTATGGGCCGAAAACCTTGAGGAAATTGTCCAAGACTAAAGCAAAAGTAAGAGAGGAGAAAGCCACGCCGTTGTCACATCGTAGAATCAGTTTCGTGAAACGATGTTTATGGTTTTTCAAGGCACCCTGTTATACATTTTATCAATTAAGAATCGCGACTTTTTTCACTGATTTATTATATACTGTAATATACTATGATACTAACGTGAAGTTGTTGCACCTAATTTTTCATTCCAGTAAACTTAATAGTGGGAATAATTCACTTTGTTACAAAACTGTATACCTACTACGTTGGTCAGGGGTTAACCGCACAACTAAATCCAGGCCCTGGAAAATTTCAACTATGCCAAACGTATACCTCTTTGTAAACAGAAGTACCTATACATATATAGAAGCAGAAATAATCGTGGTAGAAACAGTAGGGCTGATGTTCTCGCGTTTGTCTGCGCACGTTTCACGGTCGAGATCTCTGCAAATACGAGAACTGAAATTACAAGTGTTCATTATCATTAAAATAATAAAACCGTTCGTGTGAAACGAGGTCACCGCCTCATTCCTCCTCCGAAGATCTAAAGTGGAAATTACACAATTTTGTAATCGCTTAAACCTGTCTTCCCCAGTCCTGAGATTAAAGTCAGTATACATAAACGGACCGATTTATTTCCTCTCTACGAGGAGAGGATAATTCAATCAGATAATTATGGAAAGTATATTTAAACGATATTGTGGTTTTATTCATTCGCCGAGAAAACTAGATGCAAAAATTTCTCTCTTTGTGCAAACTGATTTACTTCATCTCTTAGTGAGAGATATATTTTCAAAGACATATATACATTACATTTAGTTCGAAATTAATCATATTCCCACTCGGCTGGGCTAACGAAATGTCCCGCGAATTCTTTTACGTAAATTAAGTTACTGCAAGGGGAGTTCATGCCCTCACCGAATCCCTCTTAGGACTAACTCCGTGTGTATATACATAGACGTAAACCTAAATGTATATATTCAGTCGGTATAATTTATGTTGTTTGCTTCACCTCGTATGTCTCTTGATGTGGTGTGCAGTGATGCATCGCTTTGCAAAGAGGGAAACAGGGTCCTTTTATTAAGGGTGGTATCTTAACGTATAAGGGGTGGCTCAAGAATTTTTCTTTAACATTCGGCTACCAGATTTCTACAGGATTTAGAATAGAAACTTAGGTATTACATGCTTTAAAAAATGTATAAATTTATCACCCGATGCCCATATTGCGATGAATCTGCAGGGTATTTCATGCGTTTTAATTATTTCCACATCATTTTCGCCACCTTGATTCCAAATTCAACGGATATAATTGACATTGACAGAATATAAATTGGTTATCGGGAACAATTAAATTCCCCAACAGTATTAGCGTCATAACTATAGCAAACCACAGCCATGCTTCGGTATAACATAAAATTAATATTTCGCTGTATTTGCATATCGATAACATCTCCTCTACTTAACTAAACCTATTTTTTGCACGCAGCTTATGACAGAAGCCAGTAGTAACTTGCAAATTATCATAATACTGGCAAATCTAAATGAGGTGAGTACGGAAATGGTGACGAATTTTTACCATCTGATTTTCTGAGTAAATCTTTCCAGCAGCACATAGGAGCAGACAAAGCCCAAAATATTTAACCAACTCATCAGTGGCAGTTCGTGTCATATCCAAAACCGCTGCTGCGGTACGTGCGATTCTAACTGAACTAAGGAAATAAAACTGCCAACTGATTCGTTTCTGTAGCGGGATGAGGCAAACTACTAGGATCCACACCCTTTGCAGGAAACCAGAAACGTGTATAGATATATACCTTGTCTTGAAACATTGCACAGTATCGTAGACCGCAAACCTAGCCCTTTCCCGTCTCATCCCGTTTCCACCGCGCACCCCGTGCAACCCCGACCCGTAGATCCCCGGGGTGACTTGTTTCCAACTCACTCTTGACTTCCCTTTGTCTCTTCCTGTCTTAATTTGCAACCCCTCCCGTTTAATTTATTTCTTCCTACATTTTCCATCTGTCTAACCTCAAACAACACCCCTTCACCCCGTGCTCTACTTTAAACCGCCACAACCGTCTCCCGGCTTATAATTCCAGGATAGTGCAAGTATATTTCGAATAGCAAATCCCAAGACAGAGGGTCTGTATCGTATAATTTGTACTTGAAGTTTCGGCGTTTCGGTTAGAGGACTTGTATAGCATAGCTATATAGGGAGAACGAGCGAGCTAGTAACCACCAACCCTTACTGACGACGAGCTATAAGAATTTACTCTCAAATAATAAGAGAGATTCCGCGTCGAGATGCCAGCGGGCGGCTGGAGCCATCTTTAAAAAGTTCTTGCTTTTAGTGTGCCGAGAAATTTAATTTGCACTTTGCCATTACAAAGCTTTTTGCTGAACAAGCTAGATGGGTATGAGCTGCAGGCAACTCAAGCTCTTCTTCTGGTTCGTTGGCTGCCTCCATAGAGGCAGATATAAAGCTCAAGCTAGAGCTGAAGCCGGAGCTGGGCTGTACCGTAATTCTTTTATTTTCGGCAAATGTTTTACAACGCTGTAGCTTATTGAAAATAGTTCACTAGCATGATGCAGAATAGCACCGGGTTGCTGATAATCAGTGCGGGTTCTCTGTCACGCAATTTATTTTATGCAGGGTGAAGAACGAATCCTATCAATTTGACAGTAATCGTCTTGATACAAGTGCAATACATGTACACATCCTCGTCATTCGGCAAGAATCTGTTTTGCTCTCAAAGTGTATACTTTACTTCCGGAATTCGCATTGATTATGCGTCATAAAAAGTAACTGTCGCGATCGGGGATGGTGGAGATAGGAGAAACTTTTAATCTTGGATGCACTGATGCCGGAAATATTAAGCAAGGCAACAGATTCTTAGGAAACAAAAGTAGCCCCCCAAGGAAATGTGGTGGAAGCCATTGGCAAAGAAAATAAATAAAACCGCAACCGAATCAACGAACCGGAATGTACGATTCTTATGCATTTAAACAGTGGCAAAAAAATCGATTACGGCAAGAAATCGTTCAGAACTTAAGTCAGGCAAATCAAGTTTATTCCATAACTGCACTATTGAGATAACAGATCCACAATAATTATCGGGAGTCAATTTCTTTTGACCTTGTACTGTCATGAGGAACCGATTGAAAAATTACCCTGGAGGGTATCGACTGGCACGAAGCCCCAGGGACTTCAAGTTTGAAATGCCAAAAACAAGGCTCGTCGCCAATATTTGGAAAGTTATTCCCCGATTGGGTTAGGCTGTTCACTGTTGCCGCTTTTGCCCTTTCCGAGAGATGTAGTCTAAGATATCTTGAAGTCGTTGCTAGCCGAGGATAGACGCGACGGAGCAAGGGGAGTGATTTGATTGAAGGACGATAGCGATGGCACAGGGGTTGAACTTTAGAACTAATCACTCAGATTGTAGGCATTCTATGTGGGGGTTACAAAAGGGCTAGTAGAACGAAGGACACGAGACAACCAAGCCTTGTGTACATCAAGGTTTCCTCCCTCGTCAAACGTCTAAGCTCAAAACGATGAGCCATTCTACTTAGTTGGGGCTGATTTGTACTCTCCTTTGACACTCCCCCCATCGCTGTTTCGCCTTAGTATCGGCTACTACCAATTTGGCATTGGTATTTGGAATTTGAAACTAAAGGCTAATTTTTGAAATAAATTGACAAACATATTTCACATCAATTTGGTTGGAATTCTGCAATGTCCTGATCATCTAGGGTTTGCGGAGATCTTAATCAAATATAGAGATGCTCTTGAGTTGCTTCAGACCCGACACTCCAGTCACCCTCTCAACTCCATTTGCGGTTTTTGTCGCTACGCGTCTTGGCGGGCTTATCGGTCGATGGGTATACAATAAAGGGGGTTGAAAAAGGTATGAAAGTGTATCGTTATAATAATGTAATACCTCAGGTGGATCGAGACAGGAAGGGTGGTAGATCGATTGTCCGTTCGAGACGTCGCGTGCAACGGAATCCCGGCGGGCTCCTGTAACCAGCTTAATGCAGGGTTTCCATTACGGAAATGCCTTTTTTTATGTTATCGTATCCCAGGCGTAGTTATCTGTGACCGACACGGATGGTGGACTTTAACTCATCCCGAACTGAAGTGAACGGCATTACAAATATCGCTGAACGAAAGCCGATCTTTACTTTGAAGATATTATAACAACGTCAGATAATGGCAATTTTCAAATTACCATAATATACAAAATATTCATCTTTCGTTTATCTTTAATCCTCGCAATAAATATTTACGTTCATTTGTATCAATTTCTTTCTTTATAGAATCATGCACTGCATCAACTAGTGGAAAATAAATTTTTCAACGTCCCTGGAACTAAAAGCTACACATCGTAGGCAAGAGTCACTACTAAGCCACACTGGGTCGTTGGTAGGTCATGGTGGCTTAGTCAGGTCAGCAAGAGAAGTACCCCTTCCATAGCGTTCTGGAGTGCTTTGCATATAACACAATGACACGGTCAGACTCGATACAATCGATACGTGTCGAGGTGTACGCGATGCACATAGGATACACAAACTTTGCCTGGGCTGGGTCGGTGGGTCGAAAACTGTCCACCATCGCCACCGGACGGCCGTGTTCACTGCTCTCGATTATTTACGTCATTTGTACCACCCAGTGGCGTGCTTTCCGAGAAGCGGAAATTTCATATACATACATACATACACACATCAACATCTGCCTTTCTATACAGATGTATGGACACATGCACATGGGTATAGATGCCCTGGAAATACACGAGTTCTGCAGCTGGGATTACTCGTACCTGGGAACATTGTATTAACAGATTTTCGTTGCGACATCGAGCCATCAATAACCGAGTGAGAGGATTGCTGATTTTTGTTTGTGGTCGTATGATATTTCAAAGAAAAAGGGATGCTTGACGGAGAATGATAATGAGCATGAAGTACACAAGGAGATAGACAAAGGACGTTAACCGTAAAAAAAAAAACCAGTACCTATACGCCAAAAAGTATATCATTGACGAACTCGTCCGTGTAGCTCAATTTTATATGGGTTTAACCAGCATAATTAAATTTTATCATTCGTATTATCAAAACTGAGTCGATGGCTTTGGGATTTATAAAAATTGGATGGGATTAATGCTTTACCAATAATAAATGTTGAAACTTCAGGACTCATGCCTACAAGATATACAGGACTGGAGCAGTTTTCCGATTAGCAAAGAAGTGAGGGTTCCGATACAATGTTCTCTTTCGCAGACTTAGCAATGAATACCCACAGAAATTTCGGTGGATTCCGGTATCACGTAAGTTCTGTACTATTTTTTCATAAAAAAATCTAGCAACTCAAAGGTTCTGTTGTGACTGTCGGTGAGTAACGCTTGGCGAGACTAGTTTACTATCGTATACGTATATACTTTTGATTAAAAAAAAAAAAAATGTTTAAGCATGCAATCTTACATTATAGTACCCGATATAAAATTCCATTAGACGGAGAGTGCCACACGGTAATACACCCTAATGCAGTAATAATGCTAGTTGAAGGCAAACTCGCAGATTTACGGTTGACTGCCGGAGTTTGCGCAGGTGTTTCTATTTACTTACAACCCTATAACTATTTTTATGTCCTTATGTATGTAGGGAATGAAGTTTTCGCAAGACAAGCAAATGAGTTGAAATTTTCAATCTCAGTAGTAAATGCTGGTGCAAGTAAAATATTTACCTAATTTTGTTTGTCAGCTAGAATCGTTGAACTTCACTTCTGCCGAGAGATTCTTTTTAAACTCGGCAGCCAGCACCCAACTTCTCACTCCTTATTCCATAAACTGCAAGGAATGAAAAGCTTCAAAGAGTTCGCTGCTTTGTTTTATCAACGCCAAAAGCTCGTCGATTGGTTTGGATAGTCTATCCTCGTCTAACCATTTACGCCGATCGACGGTTAAGCTGCAGGTTCTCGATAGCCAGGCGGGAGGAGAATGAAGACGCAGACCCTAACCGGAAGTGCATAAGGAAACTTGAGATACTACAGGCAAAATACGCGATTTTGTACTATCTAAATATATGCATACTGTACCAACGGATAATGGATCGAGAGTTTTCAAAAGCCACATCGGCTGATCGAGTATTCAACGCCGAAGAGGAAACGAGCGTTGCGAGGCCTGGGGCGACAATTTCCTGCTCAAAAGGCGCATCCTGACCGAAGGTAGGTACTTCAAAGCTTTGGTAGTCTTCGCGAAGGTTTCTCTCGTGCATGTGCATAAATTGCGAGCATATGTATGGGAAATGTGGTCACTCGCGAATTGGAGCATGAATCATCCGACTAACTCATCTGCCTAACGTTGTGGACGAGGGCAGGTGTATATATCGGGAAGAAAACTATCCATCCAACTAATATCGATTACTGGCCGTATCGGGAAAGTATTACTTCCTGGCGGAAGGCAAAAGCAATAATGGAATATGGATTGTCCGTCTTATATCTTTGCTGTCAACCTATTGCGAAGTATACGAAGAAAAAAAAAGAAAAAAGTTAACCAAAGAGAGGACCGGAACGGAAGTACACGCTGAAAAATGTCTTTCAATACGCACTGCAGCTTTATATACAATGATCTTTAGCTACTCGAGAATGTAATTTGGCAGCCATAGAATTTATATGAGTTTTTCCGTGACCAGCTTGCATCACAGAATGCATTGACGACAGCTAATCTTTCCGAATCGCAGATAGGCACCTGTAACCTACTTCGGCAGTCCTTCAACTGACTATCTATTCAAGATATCTACCGTTTTATTGATACAGCTTCCATGTTCTATGGTTGCGACAATTTGGAGCTCGAGGGAGCCGATTTAATCAGGGATTTTATTCACTTCGATAAGGACGAAAGTAATTTTAGCCACGGTGCCTATCTCTTCTCTGTTTCCATTCCCTGCATCCGTCTGCCAATCCTTTCACCAAACGCCGGCCAATACTCCGAGAGAACTTTCATTCAAGGAGTCAGTAGAATTCCAACTGTTTACATCGAATATTCTGTCGGTCACTGTGTATTCTTTTCCAATCACTAATAATACTTGAAATCAGCATTTCACTCAGAATATTGATAGCCATCAGGCAACCGTGGAAGTTTTAAGTACGGGCAGGCAAACTTCGACTTCGTATTTTTTGTATGGTTATTTTTATGCGATAATATCGTTTAATTTACGATACAGTTTTAATTGCCATGAAGAGGAAGAAGAATAAAAATGATAACATCCGAACAGAGTGAAAAACAAAAAATCAAGTCGATGAGTTGTAAAAGAAAGTTTCTCAAAAAGAGAAGTATCATCAAATCCACTCCCGAGTTTATTATACCTCTGTACTTTTCAAATTCAAAGTTATATTCATATTATTAGGAGAGAAGCAATGTTCCAAGTCAGTTTATACAAGCCAGCCCAAAGCTCGAACAAAGGGCAAGTTGGGGTGATCTGCTTTTGCTTCTGATTTGACTCTTGATAGCGAGCTCTCCTGTGTCTTGTAAAGGTTCAACGAAGAAAGCCAGGAAGAGCCGCGACGAGGCAAACTGAAATAGCCTCGAGAGTTAAGCGAAGGCACAATGCACCACGGGCGCTACTAGTAGATAGTAGGTATTATAATTTTGATCACGGCATCGCCTCAAGTCCCCATCTAATGGGTCAAATATACCCTAACAATAGCAGTTCCACGATGAACCATATATTCGTATACGTTGTACCCAAGATAAAAAAAGCACAGCGATAATGTCATTTCGGCAGTATCAGGTTGGCGCCTTGAACCCGATCCGATTATCTATACCAAGATGAGTGAAGTACCTCGCGTTACCTGTATGTACCTACCTACCTATAAAGAAGCTCTATAATAGGTATGTATAGGTAGAAAGTCGATAAAACCCAAGCGGGCTCGAGAGAAAAGAGAAAAATGTATAAAACAACATAAACAAAAAATATAAAGCCCTTGGCGAAAACGATCATTGAGAAGTTCGCCTGTGCTAGAACGCGCGATAAGGTGTCTAATAATGCTGTACTCAAGAAAGCAGCTTACGTGGCAGCACGATCAAAGTTTTCGCGGACGTTAGCCACCTTTTAATAGTTTTTAAAGAAAACCTCATACCCTGCTAGGTAAAGCAATATGGCAGTATGATCAAAATTAGTTAACCATAACTCGATCGGCCTCTAGAGTCTAGGGGTCGCGTAGAAGAGTTCATCGCTTAAAGGCAAACTACTCGTAAGATAGAAATGAGATTTCCTGGTATGATTGAGATGACCTCCTCTGCAGTATTAATATTAGGTTGGGCCGCGTGCATCTCAACTTTATTACAGCCTACACGTCGGGAGCTCTTCACGGTAGACTATAACAGCTAACTTGAAGAAGTTGGTGGGTCTGGGTCGGTTGAGTTGGGTTGGGCTAGGATGAGATGGGCTCTAGAGTGTGCTCTGTATACTTTCCATGTCAGGGAATGCATAGCATATTAGGTTCACTTTCCACGCGCAGTTTTGTAGTATGTATACCCGGTACTCGAGAATCTCTGCCCCACACTCTTCCCGGGACTTGGCTCGGCATATAAGATATGTGAGGAACACCCATCCGCAACGCTAGCGTAGCTTCCACTATCGTTTCTGGGCCATATGTAAATCGGTCTATATTTATCGGCCCGTTTGTGATCTCAAATTATTCGATAAATCAAAGCCGAAGGCAGCTTTTAGTACCTATCCATATTCCAAAGTCATTGAAACCGTTTCTCAAATCTATTCTTGATAAAAATCACTACTTACCTAGAATACTTACTTAGAATAGTAGTTAGGTTTACAGTTTCATCAAAATTGTAGTTTTTCACACTCAGTCGTACAAAACTCAAAAATACTCAGTCTTCATTTCATATTTAGCCTATACAAGACTTCGGAAACAGATTCACTCACATTATATTAGCGATCAATACTCTTTGAATCCAATCACCGTCTACCAGTAATTAACACAGAGTAACGTGTTTCAAGCTTGATATCTGATCATTCAGTTAGCTAATGATAAAGCAAATCAGTGCAGAGTTTGAGTGATCCAAATCGCTAGCACTACTCACCTCGACGCAATTGTCAAGAGACGAATAGCAATTAGTGAAAAGTTATTCAAAAGATCAATAAGCTCGAAATTTATTTGAATATTGCCTAACTTTCATAATTTTAATGCATCCACTATTCATTCTCACGTTATCATAACCGCAGCCTTACTTTGGTGATGGTGTGATGCTTTCCGGTGGTCTAGGCGTTGTGGTAAGTAAGCATATAGTACGGTTGGTCCCAAGCACTCTGCGGGAGTTTCACCTAAGATAATCCGTCTCTATCTTTGACAATCTGCAACTTGCTTCAGCTGTAAGTACTCTCACGCATTAGCGATGCGTTTCTTGTAAAGTATATAGGCGTTTTTATACAGCGAACAATCGATAAAAATAAAAATTGAAGATATTCTCCCACATGCTAGCAATTATGCTCCAAGTTCTCGTAAATTTAAGCGACGCATTGAGATTGATTCAGTGTACAAAAGACAGAGGAAATAAGGTTTATAGTTACAATAAATAATAATTTGACACTGACTGAGTCTTATTCGACAGGTAATTCAGTATCAAAATTGTTAGCCGACTTCAAGCCATCTTTTCTTATATTTTACGGGTTTTTTCTTAGTTTGCATTTTTTTTCATTTCATGCCATTGCTCATTGAGAGGATCGGCGGAATAACGAGCTAACTCGAATCAGGGTGAGTGTACCAGTGGATATGGATGGCAGACACGAGTGAATTAACAGAATCCATGAAAGAAGTCCGAAGAACTAGATTACGGAATAAAAACGTAATGTGTTGTAAACATTCAGGATCCAAAAGTCTTGAGAGTCCTGATCCCTTTTGCACTGATCTGACAAAATACTCATTTATGAGACATTTTAAATTCGTCATTCACTGGGCTCAAGTGGTCACACACTGGTGCAGTGACCCTTTATCTTTATTCAAGAGATTGCTTTAAATTGTTCGTTAACCTAAGATCTACTAAAGTGGAGTGAAGGCGAAGATAACCAAAACGTTGACTGTAGCGTTTGATGAAATAACGAGTCAACTCGAGTTATATACGATATAGCATCGTTGCGAAAATTGGTTCCTTTTTTTTTCGAGGAAATCGCAGAACGTGGGAACAATGCAAATGTTTGCACGTTTCCAACTCAAATTCTGAGAATTATTCGCCTATAAACAATAATTTTTATGTTTTTGTACTTCTGTATTTACGAAAAGAAAAAACATCATTTCAATTTCCGTTGAATAAATATTTTGAGACCTCAGGGTCCAAAGCTGCAGCGACTCAAAAATCTCCCGAACGCCAATTTTCGGCAAAATGGTGTGCAAGCAAACAAACGAAACAATTCATCGAAGCTTTCATTTACAGTAACAATTTATAAAGCATTCCTATTCCAGTTGCCACTTGTTAATTAACCACTCGATATAATTAAAAATAAAATACGTTGGAAAATATCGAAAAGAATGAACTATTCCGAGACGGCTTGAAATTCATGAAGCTATTTGAAAATTTTATTTGGTGCCTGTTCTCAATTTTATCAAACAAAAATCGGCATGTCAAAAGACTCTTTGTTCATAAATACTGGCCACATAATCGTTAATCAAAGCAGCGATAAGAACCTGTCTAATTGTAAGTGCTTTTATATTGACTGCTTTCATAATCTATATATAACTGTAACGAGAGGTGAAGGCTCACAAGGATCACTGTGACTTAATTATGGTTCCAAAGTCTACTGAACTTCGGTTATAGAACTGAGTTACCTCACAGTATTTTCGAAGCTCTCAATTTCGAGGTGGATGTATTCCCTCAAAGGTACCAAGCAGAAATTGGGCCGTCCAAATGCATCTGCCGAAAATGGCACAAGAATTATCTTCATGCTTTTCACAGCGAAAAAAAGAATCCTCGTTTCAAGAAAAATATTTCTTGTTTTAAGAAACTGTAGTTTCTTGAATGTTTTAATCAAGGAAATATGTTCCTAATTCGAGGGAAAAATTGATGAAATCAATCAATGAAAATCCGATCAATTTTATCCGAAAATTCTCTAAAATTAATGTTGGGAAGAGACAAAATTAAGTGGGTGAATATCCTTGAACGTATTAGAAAAAAAAAATTCTCGTTTCAAGAATCGAATTTCTAGTTTTCATGAAACAATTTCTAGTTTCAAGAAAAATAAATCTTGTTTTATGAGAAAAAGTTCTTATTTGGAAAACAAAAAATCTTATGTGAAAAACCACCATTTCTCGAATACAGGGTGTCTTTCAATTCGTCATACAAACCCACATAGGGCGATTCCTCGTTGAAATAGAAAACGATTTTTGGCAAAAACAAAAGAAAAAACTTGAAAAAAAAAAATGAATAAAACAAATAAAGATAGGCACTAAGTTTTGAGTTTTTTTTTTTTTTTTTAATATTGTTTTCTTTCTTTTTTTTTTTTGCAAAAAATCGTTTTCGATTTCAAAGAGGAGTCTCCCTATGTAGGCTTGTGTGACTAATTAAAAGACACCCTGTATATCTTGTCGAAATGGAGGAAATCTCTTCTCGATTCTAGAAAAAAAAGTTTAATTAATATACGTAAAAGATCTTTGAAATTTTGTTTGCATTTACACTGCAAAATCAACTAAAATCTATTCTTGAAGGATACTTCTTCCCCCACAATAAGAAGAAATTAGGATAATTTTAATGTTGAATTTATGGATGAATTCAAAAAAAAAATATTCCAAATTCATGAATCAATGTTTCTTAAAACGAAAAAAAAAAAATAGCATTGATTTAATGAAAATAATTCTCAATCCAAGTCGAAAATGGATAAAATTATGGAAAATTTTGCATCATTTCAATACAATTATGGTTAAAAACAAGCCCATAATTCGATGGTTTTCATCGAAAAGTTGAAATCAAGGAATTGTCTCCTATAATTGAGGAATTTTTTTTCTCTGTGTTGTATTACGTTGTAACTCATGCCAGTTTGTGCCACAGAGCCGCAGTCTAGGCTAATTCTAAGTTGACTTAAGATTAGTAAATTAGCAATGACTATAATTAGTACCGGAATTTGATAATCATTACAATTGGGCTTAAGTAAGTCAGTGTATAACTTGGTAACAATCCAGTCTGGCAGTATATCTACGGTGAATCTCTCAGCATGCTGCATATATAACTGAGTAAGAGGGTTTAATTTCGAATTGGCGTAACTTAAATTAGTTCTGATAGGTATTCGAGGTGCGCTGATGGAACTGCAGGGAAATACTTCCTTGTAGTTCAAATACATGCCTATGGATATATCTGTGAGTTCGTACCACCAGCGATGTAGCGTATTGCCGTATATTATACATAGATACCAGATGTATACACCTACCATAGCTATCCGTAACAAGGTACAGAGCACCATACTGACATAATAGGATTCGGCTTAGTCGTACTCATCGAAGGCGTACCTTGAAATTGTAATTGAATTTGACGCCAATTCAATTCTGATCACTAATTTTGTGCAATTTCAAAGCTGGAAACGTATAAAAAAGGGGTACTGAGTCTCGAATCCCTTGTTCTCTTTCCCGTGTAATTATCACGAATCGCCAGTCGTCAATTTCAAAATTCGCAACGGCCTCTTTTTTGCCCGAAAATGAAACGGGGTTCTGGTGTATTGTACACCCCTCGACGTCGTTTGCTTCGTGGCGTTTGTCTTTCATATACTAAATGTGCCAGTGGAAAAATGAAGCAGAGTCGAACATTGTCATGGGGAAAATGAAGAGTAGATTGACGTGTTGAGTTTCACTAATGAACTAAATTTGTGCGATTAACGATTTTTCGCGGTGTAAAGTGGAACGAAGACCTCAGAACTTGTACGTGAAATTGCGGTGCTGACAATGAGCCAAGTTTCGCTGTTCATTCGTGTGCGAGAGGCGGACGACACGAATCTTTGTGGTTCCGGTTCAGATTCTTGGCAATTCGCACCGTTCCTTATACGAGCCAAAGAATTTCTATATCTATGTGCGGTATTTTCGTAGACAAACTACGAAAGGACACCATTCCATTAATTAATCTGGCAGCACTGTGATTCAGCAAGTTTCATTCCAGTTAATTATTATCAGTCGGTGGGGATTCATTTTTATGAATTTATTCATCCATTGTGTAACTCGAACCTCAGTATGTTCAGGGAGAAATATTGAGAGCCTATATATATATAAGGACACTTGTTTTTGCCAAGGTACATTAAAAATAATTTCAAATGATCCCGATGTCTATTTTAAATCAAGAATAGCAATCATTCAGGTGTGAAAATTGCTAGCGCCGCAAGCCCAATAGGCCTTTTAATAGTTGAAAATTTTTGTGCGCATGTCTGAACTTCCACCATATTTTTCGGGCACTTTATACGTGTATAAGCTATGAATATCATATTTTTAATTTAATTATAATAGAAAAACGTATAATATCATTAATCCATTATCAGTAGCACAGTTTTTATTATTATTTACTTAGAATAAAACAATAATACAAGTATTTTAATAAAAATATCTAATGTCGTCAGTAAAAAAGGAGCAAAAAAACGTTGTTGTTTTAGGTTATGTCGCAGCGATACGCGTGGAAAATGATTTCTGGAGAATTCGTATTAATATAATAATGTGTTTTATCTATTATTAATCACTATTTTGCAATTATTATTATATTCATTTTTTTTACCTAATATGAGTATAATTATTTTAACCTTGCAACTGCAAGTTCTGCTTTATTTCCACCTTGGGGACGACCATGGCATATTAACTCTCGTCGTAACTGAATACAATCATGAGCTTTTATCGTGGGATGCACTAATGAAGCATCATCAACTAATTTTTCATTTAATCTCACCGATAATAAGGGTAACGAACCTTGTTGTCCAGCCATATTTATAAAAAGTGCCCGAAACTTTCATATTACCGCCTTAATAACATGGCGGACACGCTTGCGCATAACTAGCCGTAAAAAGGTCTATTCTATTCAAAAGGAATAACTATTTCATTGACGGTGTAAGAAACAAATACCTTTATGTATAGAAATTGGTTATTCGCTTCAGCCAAGTAGACAAGAATGGTAGTCGCTATTCAGCGGTAAATGCTCGTAAACATGCCGATCCAAGACCGGCTAACCGCGACGAAAGGAGTTAGTGCAATAACAATGTGGTGGTTGTAGCGTTCAACGTACAGTCAAAGGGTTATCAATTGGGAAACTTGTTTCGTCGATGAAACCTTCAGGCGCAAGGAGCTTCTTGGAATCTTAAAAGCAATCGATTTGGTAATGAGTGCATTCCAGATATTCTAGTAATATTGTCTTGTGATTATTGTCTATTATTTTTCCCAATCTGTGCCAGAGGTATCACAGGCATACCTGATGATGTAGGTAATTGGTTTATTTTCAATGGTTTCATATCCGCATATAAATTTGCACCGAAATGTCGTATATTCGTTGATTATTCCTTATGCAGAAATGTTCGTTATACTAAAAAAATAATTATGCAATGATGAGTAGTGCGTGAAATGCTAATAGCCAGAGTTCTGCCGGGTTCAGAAAAAAAGGGATCAGAAAATTTCCACGGTTAATGCGTATCAATTCGTGACTACCCTCTTTAAATACATATTATATGTATATAAATACGCACGTAACTGTGGAGGCAGGTGTAAGCAGATATCTTTATGAGGTGCGGAAATCATTTTACTTGTCGCATGGTTGGCTGGCGAATCGTGCGATCGCAAACGCCTGCACGGCTTGCCGCAAATTCGCGTGACCGTATAGTCACCCGGCTTTCTTTAGTCGCCAGCACCTCGTCTGGCCCAACCTCTGGGTCCCGGCCTGACCACTCCATTCTCTTCAAGCACATGCAATGAGTTTGCCTCTCGGCGCACGGTTCACGCGTTTTTTTATACTCTTGGTAATATAGCGATTATGTGCAGTTACGTACATTGCTATAAAACGGCCTGTTTACGAGCTGTAACTGCTCAAGCAATTTTTTCGCTCACTTTCATTATATACCAGAACGGGATTATATGTACTGGTATTAAAATCGATGAGCTTGTACTTGGACGTATACAAAATCACAGCTTACTTTGCACACATACCACTACACCGTGATAAACTGTAGATATTTTATTCACTTGATCACACGATTTTATTGCCTTTAAACTCAATTCGGCTAAACGATATTTTTGTGCATGTAGTTGAATAGCTGAATTTTATGTTTAAAAATTTTATGATGTAAGGATAAACTATCATCGTCACCCATGTAACATTTTTCAATACGATATGTAATGGGTGACTAAAACAATACAAGTCCGATAAAGAATTTCTCAAATTTCCAAAACGACGGCGCCGACACGATCGGTTTTATCACCTTGATCAGGTAAAAAAAAAGTATTTTATACAGAAAGGTCTTAATCATTAAGATGTTGTATTACTTGAAAGGTGCTAGAACGAATGAATAACTTCTTTATTTGATTCACCAAAATTTATTCCATCGTTTGCAAACGATTGAAGATACCGGCAGAGCGAAAGAATAATAGCTGTGCACGTTTGAGCTGAACCTTACTTATGTATTTCTCAATCTTTTGAAATCATACTCGATCTATCAACTTTTGACAGCTTTGATTTTTTCCTCACTTACTTATATTCTATTTCCAGAAACTTGAGGCACGGTGCAGTTGCAGTTGCACCGTTAGATAGAAATTTACCAAGTATCATTCAGTTTTTCGTTATTGAGATATTTTCATTTTATTTATTCCTTGCTTTATCTGTCAAAAGTCAGCTGTTGTTGTAAACCAATCAGGCGTATCACTGCAAGAGAATAAGCGCACGTTGCATACCAAATTTAATCAAAGCCCGACTTTACCATTTTTACAAAGCGTTCGAATTTGAAACTCAACATAGCTCCACAAATCACAAAATACATTCAAGCTTATCCTTCCTTTTGTTTTCGGATCTGTTTACCCCCAAAAAACGAAAAGACAGCTGCAATTTTCACTCATTGCTCTCGACTAACAATGTGAACGTATCGATTTTTTGATAATCATGCAGTTTATCGAAATCCAGATACGTGAAATTATTTAGCTTCAAATACGTGGATTAGTTGTCCATTCAATCAAACCACGAGACAAAACATACTTCAGATCCTCATTATAATCATCATTATTGAAAAATAGATGATCAAATTTTCGCGATACTGATTCTGTGGTATACCTCGTCTCCTATTATTTTCTGGATAGACAATTGTTTTGGATAAAATAAGAAGAAAAAAAAACAGACGCGGAAGGTTTTTTTCTTACAAAATAAATGGAAAATTTTTTTTCTCTAGAACTCACTGCTTGATTGATGCAATCAATTGACCTATCCTATAAGTTTGAGATTTACCCACTATCAATTATTAGTAAACCATGATGAAATCATGACACATAATTGAATGCATGAAAAATATTCAAGCAAAGAGTAATAAATAAATTGTAAATTCTATGTGTTTGCTTAATAGTGTCATTTCTGTATAGAACTAGGTCTAAATTCCACTGTGGCTTGGGTGGATGTATACAGCACATACACACATTTGTTGCAGACTGAATCTCATTATACGGTGTTTACTCAGCGTTCGGTAACCATTCATATGGAAAACTAGCGGTCTGTGATGTGCTGTGGAGTTGTCGGATGGTACGAGAGGGAAGTAGTGAAAGGGAGCGGGAATTCCTGCACCGGTGACCACCCACAAAGTCCGCAAATCGACGTTTATTAGTGAAATTAGTATCTATAACGCTCAGGAATTCGCATAAATCATCACGTAACCAAATCGCCATGGAGCCAAAATTTCGTTTTGATTTCACGGATTAATCTGACGGTTTAAACAGTTTCTGCATGGTCAGCGATCAAGCCAGTTGTTTCATTGAAGACTCTTGCTTATGATGCAGAAAATTACAAAAATATCACTCCAATAAATTGGAGGGGATTAATCGCGCCGAAAAGGGGATCTATGATCAAATACTCCAAGGTACGTATAAATCTTTTTACATATCGCTTTGAAACCAATAAATAAAATTTATTCCGATTTATTCTCATCCGCAATTGAATCTTACAAATATTCGATGTACGGTCGAGATATTTTACGTAGTTTATTTAACCATCTGCTGGCATTTTGCCTCCGCGATTTCTTACAATATCCAAGTAGCCAAACCTTCACCTATAGCAGGCACACAGGGAGTCCCCAGAAGGAGATGCCATGCTCGATGCCAGTAGCAACTTCATGCCAGTCGATATGAATAAAGTTCTTTCCTATTTCTCCTCTCCTCCACAGCATAACTTTTAAATAGCGTCAAAGTTTCGCGTCGATTCGCTCCGAAACAACCAGCTGCGTCTCAGCGGGTTGGACCCGGGACCTCCCTCATACCAGGAACCCTCACCCGTCCACTCGGAAGTGATTATAATATTTTTGGTTTATAGAGCTCTTGCGAGTGCCGCTCTGTATTTTCTCAATAAACATAACGAGCTCAAACCGTGGGCCATGGGGGAGAGAAAACATTTATAATTTTGGAACAAGTTGAGTTATAACACGAACCTATAAGTTGGCAGGAGCTGCGACTCGTAAGCAAAATTGGTATATATATATATATATATGTATATTATACACCCTAAGCCACTACATATATATACTTATGTATATATATATATGCATATGCACAGTTTTGGGTCGGGGTAGCAAAGCTGTCGAAGTTCCAAGCATAGTTTTACCGCAGCAAACCATGCAGAATTAAATCTGCGGCCGGTGTTTGCAATTATTGGATAATAAGTTTTAACGAGACATTCGTGCGTGAAAGTAAAAAGAGCATATCGAATGCTTTTGTACGCTTCGCTGAAAAAAATACTGGCCGATTTTTCTGGATACTTAAAATAATTCTGAACAGATTATACCCTCTTTTCTGAAGTCGAATATTATGCAGTATATATCCAAAATAAAAAAAGATCAATAAAATGACAAGATTCAGCGACCTGTAGCCAGGGATCTTTCAGGATCAATAATTCGAAAATTTCGTATTAACAACAACTGCATGAAGTAAAGTAGAATGAAATGAACTAAAATACTACCATTCGGAGGAGTGAAAACCCATCGATTTATATGATTGATAAAAAATGATCACATAACTCAATACATTTAACCGATTGCAGACAGAGGGGAAGAAATTCGAACGCGGTGGTACAGAACATTAGACAATGTTTGTACATCATTATTTACTCCCTGTTGCCCCTTTCGGCAGTGCAGGGAGATATGTACAAATGAACCAGTGATATGATTCCTGTTATGAAAATATTGGGCGTCGCTCGTTATACTGAATAAATATCCTCGTGTTGTCAATACGATTCGCTCGCATCATGTAAACAGTTACTCGGCGCTTGTGCACGGATGCACTTTGATATAGACCCCCATATATACGGATGGATACCTGTAATTACTTCTCTACAACTGTGTCTGTATATCATTCTCTGGATACATCAGATGGGTTTTTGGGTGAGGTCAAGCAGTATCCCAAAGTTTTATATCCTTACGTGTATGTATACCATGTTACTCCTCTTCAATAACTAACCAGATTGTTTTTTTCCTTATACAGCAGGATGCACACATAATTGCGCCCTCATGAGTATTTCCTCACGGACAGTAGCGGCGCGCTCATTGATACCTGGACCCGCTAGTGCCGTTTCTTTTTCTTTTTATATAGGTAAGTCCATAATAATAGCTTCGGTTTTCCTATGTTCGAACATTGTTTGGATGCCTCATTAATTTTATAAGAATCATGACGGTCGTTCACGATCTCTGAAACACCCAATTTCCTGTTCCATATATTATAATATATGTATAAGCGTGCAGAATTCTCAGAATTTTAGATATAGTCACAAGTGATTTGTGCATGACGGTTAAATTGACTGTAGAAAGTATTCGAATGCTTCAAATCATTCCAATCAATAGTATCATAGCGCTATACACAGCTCTTGCATCTACTTATATGATTCTTTTCATCCCATTCGTAATTGCGTCGAGAAAATGAGAAGTCGGCTGAAATAGCCAGACGTCAATCCAGGCGAATACCAAAGGGTACGAGTATTTCGCTAATTGAAGTATCCTTTATGTCCTTGTAGAAGAATGGTAGAACCTTATGGTTATCAACTATTTAGGCTACCCTCAGTCGACTAGTCAACGAATTCAGGGCATCAGACTAGCAATATCGCTACTCCACGCTGTGCAATAAGTAGATATTCCTGAAGCAAGCTACATTCCAAGATACCTCTTCGCGTGGCTATTATACCCCGATGATGGATGGGCAACTAAAATAATTACAAGGAACGTCTCTTCACTACTCCGCTTCGTTCTTGACAGCTCGCGTCCGTCTCTTTTCGAAGCAATTTTTTCAGCTTCGCGTTTCACTCTCGCTCACTAGTGGTTGACGTATTCCTCTCAGCACGATCCACAAATACGACTGAATACCGAACGGGAATATATCGACCGCGGTCGTTATACTTACCCTACCTATCGGATGTTTCAAAAGTTTTAACGATTCGCGTTTTGCATGAAATGGGCTTGATATTTACGGGTTCGATCATCGACTTTGGGTTATACTGTAGGAATCCCCCAGAGGTTGGATATCTAAGTCAATCCTATATAGGAACGAGTCGGTGAATCAAAGCGCATATACCTATATGTGAACAACTTGAATATCAGAACTGAAGAAATGGCTCTCATCCTGATGGAGAAAATTCTTTTTCTTCTCGTATCATTTCGTTCGGTACCAGCTGAAAAGTTTTTTCATCGCCCTGCACAGGTGTCTCCAGGAAAGGAAAAAAAAAAAAAATAAAATAAACTTCGTCATTTATCCTATATATAGTTTCTCCTGCCTTCATCCGAGAGTTTTCAATAAAATTTCGGTGACAGGTTACTCTTCCACAAAGCCACCCGCTGCGAAAGCGAATGCGAAATATGCCGGAATGTCTGAAGCAGTCTGTGGAAGCTTGAAAGTCATACGAGCGGTGTCTGATTTTTCTTGCAAAAAAAAAAAAAAAAAAAATCCGTGGCACGTGGGCGCAGAAGATCGAATGGTACTGTCACGTCTCACGTAGTTCTGCGAGGTTCAGGTATTCAGGTATACACATATATCTATGTATTTACGCACAAACACGTAGACATATTGAACCTGGGTGCTGCGGGAACAGCGCAGCGAGTCAGCCGTCTATCATAGCTCACGAAGGCAATGTAGGTAGCAGTTGCGAGGGCTTATATATATGCCCGAGTTGCTCGTGGAACGGGGGCGCGGTCGCGTGATGGGAAATTAACTAGAGATAATCATAGATAACTCGCCAACTCGAGGGCTAAAATGGAAAAATTCCCGCCATTATAAACGTGGCTGGTTTCTTGGCTCAGGCTGTGTAACTAGCGAATGCGATCGCTGCACGCGCGCATAGTCCCTAGTCCAGAGTTTACAGTCTACCCGCAGTTTAGAGCTAGTCAAGTGCTGCAGGTTTAGCTTAGGAACCCTCTAGTTTCTCCTGATAACTGTACCTGAGTATACGCCTCCTCAGCGATTGAATCAGCTCCTTATACAGCAAAGTAGTTGGCCCTGCTTGACGTCCAATGTACATATCTGTACTAAGAAAAATTGGTATACAGCTATAAACCGGATTTAGGGTCGCCTGTTATCTTCCCAAAGTGAAGATATGCGCGAGATCTGATCTGGCGCCCTTCCATATCCCATGTCAGAGAATGATCTCTGCGATCTGATATTGACATGCAGGGGTCGGAGGGGCCTTGTCGGCAGGAGATCTTCCATGCCAATCACCGGAAAAAATCAGAGTTCGTGTATGGCGGGTTATCTTTGAGCGTTGTATTACAACACAAAATCTCATACGCGTTGCTGGATGTGCGCAATTCTCCAGTGAGTTGAGTATTCCTTAAAGAAAAAGAATCCGTTTCTGTCACACCGTGAAGCATTTTTTCGTCATAGTAGGCGTAAAGTACGCATTTTTGGTCTTGTTTTGCGAGCGTAAAGTGCGACTTTACGTCCGGTGTTTGTAAACAAAAACTAGATCCCTACGCACGACGCCCATTGGGCCCATTGGGCGTCGCGCGTGGAAATAGTTTTTATTTACATACACCGGGCGTAGAGTCGAACTTGACGCTTGCAAAACAAGGCCAAAAATGCGTTATTACTTTACGCCACACGGAGAAAAAAAATATTATCAGAATGACTATCCGACGTATCCTCAAATGACGTATCGTCAGATAACCAATTCGATTTCTCATTATAACGATACGTTTATCTTACGTTTAATATTCCGTAGTATGATCAAAATAGGGATATAAGTTTGAGTTACGATAAGAATTCGTATATTTGATTTGAATGTTCGAATTATTAAAATAGCGATACGTATACTCATTCTGACAATATTTTTTTCTACGTGTAAGGAAACTCTGTATAGCTGAATTGGCTATACGGCGCGTTGTCAAGATGAACAACCCGAAAACAACTATACTGCGTATAGCTAAAATAGCGATACGTAGGGTAAGGTTGCCAAAATCGTACCACTTTTCACATTTCAGCCTTTAACTTCTAGGAATATTCATGCAAATACTTTAAAATTGGAACATAGAGTCTCTGATATGTTTTCTTCATAAATCTTTCGTTGATTTGAGATCAGAATAAAATTTTCATGAAATACAATCAATTTTTTAAAAGCTTGAAAATAGTACGATTTGAGCGACCGGGTTCCCAAATCGTACCACGGGGTTCCCTAATCGTACCTGGGGTACCTAAGTCGTGCCAGCTGCACGAATGTGAATTAAATAATTAATTAAATGATAAATAATAAATAATAATAAATAATAACTCATACCATATGTGAATTTATCGGACCAGTCGAACCAAATTTTTAAGTCTTCTAACTGAAGCTCACCTCTATATAGAGCGTGCAATCTTCAGATAGACCGAAAAAAACGGAAGTGCATCATAATTATTTTTTATACCCGGGCTGAAGGAATTTTTACTTGAAAAAATAATTATGATGCACTTCCGTTTTTTTCGGTCTATCTGAAGATTGCACGCTCTATATAGAGGTGAGCTTCAGTTAGAAGACTTAAAAATTTGGTTCGACTGGTCCGATAAATTCACATATGGTATGAATTAATAGGCTTCGAACGATAGAGTCACTACTCAATGAAATAAATAATAACAATAATAATAATCATAATAATCATAATAAATGATTAATTTAATAATCCCAGGAGTATTGTGAACACAGTTCCTAAATCGTACCGGTACGATCTAGGCCCTATAGATTCTAAGGCAACCGATAGCTGGTACGATTTCGGCAACTCATCATTTTTCTTTTCAATTGAATAAAGACAGAGCCTTAGAGGTTCGATTCAAAGATTGGTAGGTTAAGTATATCGAAAATTGAAGTTACTTTACAAGAGACTCAGGCAAAGTTTGATTTCGATTAGATTTCCAGCAAAAAACCGTTAGGGAAATGTGACCAAAACTTACATGCTATGGTATGCTATTCTTCTTTCGTTAATATTTCCTTTCTTACTTCTTCTTTCACGTCCACTTTCATTCCACACGCGTATTATGATACATTCTTCGAAGAACCACGGCTAGATAGCATGAAAACTACGAATTGTAAAAGATACGACGGTGGTACGATTTGGGCGGCGGTATGATATCGGCAACCTTACCCTATACTTATTCTGATAATATTTTTTTTTCCGTGCACCATGACGAACAATAATGTTCGCACCGCGGGCGTACAACTGAACGACCTTGGGATGATCGCGCGACCGTCGGGCCGGCCCTCTGGCGCGTTCGATCACCCGCGGACGTAAAGTACAGCTTTAAGCCCATGGTACGAAATAGTACATTTTAGTACGAGTAAGGAAAGGCTTTTTTGACGAAACGAGAGGTTTACGGCATGAGCCGAAGGCGAGTGCTGTAACGAGGTTTGCCAAAAAGCCTTTACGTACAAGTAATAATTAATATTTTCCATCAGGAATGCCGAGAAATCACGACGAAGTTGCGATTTTGAGGTTAGAATGATGAAAATCCATATATTAAAGTACGTGACGGATGTTCGGATGTCCCAAATTTTTGAAATTTAGTTCGTTATTTTGAATTTTGATTCGTTATATGTGTGCTACTATATTCTCTGATTTGAATTCCGAGGCTTCGTTACTTTCCAGGTCGTTCTCCTCGGGAATTTCGATGTCCAAGAGTCGCGATACGTAATATACAACGGAAGGCCTTCGTTCCGACGTTTCAATTAATTTAAATTTTTCAGGAATGATAACTCGCTTGTGAAATCGTTGTTATCGTACGTATACTGGGTTCACTCTGACTGCTGGTATCTCCATATAATTACGATATGCGATGGATGAGGAAATCGGAAAACTGTCTAGTCATTTGAGCTGAAAAAACTAGTTTACGTATCTGCACGTTGTTATGTTCTGCGTACAAGACATTATCAAAACGAATGCTGAATAATTTCAATTCTAGCAATGTTAGAAATCGTTGACTTTAAACACTATCAGTAGTACCGACCTATACGGCATCAGCCCAAGAATGTATTTGTAAGGCGACACATTTGAACCCTTGTGAAGGAGTTCAGTCTGCTGCACGCCATTTCAACTCAGTTTGGAACTGTAATTTGTACCATATATACTTTTGCGAATGAACAAACTTCGCGGAACTTACAGCACGATCATTTTTCTTACCTTGCCACTATTTTTCCTAGAAAGCTGCATTTTCCTACAATTGATATAAACAATGCGTGCAAGGTTCAGTACGATCATATACCTCATTTATATTTCCATATACCTTATATATATCACCATGACTATATATGTACGTCTATATACCTATTTTGATAAATCATTCGTCGAGTATTCCTCCGTTTTACTTTCCCTCCTTTAGAAGCAGGAGAGTGTAGTATAGCGAGGACAGTATTTCAACGTTTTTCTTAAGACCGAACCATGAATCGTGCCAAATTGAATCGATAATTAAAGAGATTTTTATAACGGGCTCCAAGTAGTGCTTAGAAGTTTCCGAGCAGCTCAATTTTCCCAGGGGTTATAAATTCACAGGAAAGCTAAAACTTTCTTGAATTTTGACAGTTTAGCCTCGTGTTTCGCTGACAATAAGAATAAGCTCTTGATTAATATTTTCTATGACTCAGAAAGTTCAAATATTCAAATGGTAAATGCCTCGTTGTTTTCGACGGCATTTTATGTACGAACAAAACTCATCTCAAATCTCTCGAAATGGCAAGCTCACAGTTCGTCCTCGGTCTCGTTTTTTCAAGCTCAAGGGACCTCTGGAAAGACAGACCGTCATTCCTAGCAGTAGAATAGCGGCCCACAAACCGCACACTATAGACTGCACTTTGGTGGTATGAGTTTTGCGATGACGTAGACTAAAATACGTACATCAATACCATACCTGCAGTTAGAGTTTTATACCTGCTTTAATATGAAATTTTACTCGACATAAACCTCACACAGTTACTATCTCAATATAACGTGGAAGAAATAATTAGACTGCAGCAGTTCACCTAGATCCTTCCACCTTCCTTGTCTCCACTCTCATCACTGCCACAGATTCTACGATTGTTTATACATAATTGTGATCTCATTGGTTTAGATCAGTCATAAGCTACGATGTGTTCCTGGCATTCACTCCGAAATATATATACCAATGTATGCACGTAAGTGCAGCACAGTGATAATTTCCGACTGCTCAGTTTATGTCATTTATGGAGCACTGTTTGCTGTGGAATGTAGTGTATAATGTATATTAGCTCAGGACGTGGAATATAGCACCGAATTAGATTCACCACACTGTGTGGATTTTATGAGAAATGACATGACTGCTTGCTGAAATATGTTAAAGATTGATATATATTTATAAAATAGATTTTGTGTTGACGAGCGCTGACGCATAATTCATAGAGAGAATCAGCTGTGACTTCATAGCACTGCATTTCCTGGTTGTTACAACCAAGTTCCACAATAATTGTTCGAATCATCTGGGGGGGCATCGTTTAATATATAGAAAATTACGAGTGTTTAGCTCCTCGTTAATTAAATAGTTTTTCCATTGTTTGCATCTTCCCGTGTAGAAATTTTCCCCGGGCGCTAATGAGGGCCAAGTTAATTTTCCACAATAATGTATAGGCCCAAGTTTGGTCACCAATATTGGGCCTATATCGATTTGTCCCGCTTTTTTGTTGTGGCCCCATATACGGTGTCCACTTTGGGCCCTACTGGCTGTCCAAATTGGCCCCAGTTTGACCACGCATAGGGGGCCGAATCAAATATGTGGGACAATCCAACATTGGCCCAATACAGGCGACCTTACTTGAGCCTGAATAATATCGAGCCAAATTAACTTGGCCCCTGTTTGCGCCCAACAAAAATTTCTACACGGGATATATATAATATATATGGGCTGTCCAAACTCGGAGCAACATTGGGTATAAAAGGTGGGCCATTATGGGATACCGAATTTGGGCCAATATTGGTTTTAAAATTATCCTGCGAGCCTGGAAAAACCCTGACTCGGGCCAACTTTGGCAGAGGTTAGGCAAGCCCAGACAAAATGAGTCCAAATGCCCAGGTAACCAATTATGGCAAAAATTAGATAAGCCTGGACAAAATGAGTCTGAATGCCTAGCTACACCCCGACCCTGCTATATCCAGAGAGATAATTTTTTCTCAGATTAAATGCTATTCTATTGCCCGACTAGTTAATTTCCGTAGTTACTTTGTTAGCGAGAAAGATTTTTAGACAAAATGGCGTTTACTGTAAGTTGACCGCGCCGTGGTAGATGGCGTCTGATATGGTTGACCGAATGCCTAATTAACCCCCGACTTGGCCCGAGTTTGGCACAGATTGGGCAAGCCTGGACATGATGAGTCTGAGTGTTTGGCTAAACCCCGACTTGACCTAAGTTTGGGACAGGTTAGGCAAGCCTGGACAATATGAGTCCGAATGCCTGGCTAAAGTCCGACTTGGCCCAACGTTGGCACAGATTGGGCAAGCCTGGACAAAATGAGTCCGAATGCCAGGCTAAACCCTGACTTGGCCAAAGTTTGGGACAGGTTGGGCAAGCCTGGACATGATGAGTCTGAATGTTTGGCTAAACCCCGACTTGACCCAAGTTTGGGACAGGTTAGGCAAGCCTGGACAATATGAGTCCGAATACCTGGCTAAAGTCCGACTTGGCCCAACGTTGGCACAGATTGGGCAAGCCTGGACAAAATGAGTCCGAATGCCAGGCTAAACCCTGACTTGGCCCAACGTTGGCACAGATTGGGCAAACCTGGAGAAAATGAGTCTGATTTCCTGGCTACACCTCGACTTGGCCCAAGTTTGGGACAAGTTAGGAAAGCGTTGACAAAATGAGTCCGAATGCCTAATTAACCCCCGACTTGGCCCCAGTTTGGGACAGGTTAGGCAAGCCTGGACGAAATGAGTCTGAATGCCTGGCTGAACCCCGACTTGGCCCAAGTTTGGAACAGGTTAGGCAAGCCTGGACAAAATAAGTCTGAATGCCTGGCTGAACCCCGACTTGGCCCAAGTTCGGCAAAGGTTAGGCAAACCTGGACGAAATGAGTCTGAATGCCTGGCTGAACCCCGACTTGGCCCAAGTTTGGAACAGGTTAGGCAAGCCTGGACAAAATAAGTCTGAATGCCTGGCTGAACCCCGACTTGGCCCAAGTTCGGCAAAGGTTAGGCAAACCTGGAGAAAATGAGTCTGATTTCCTGGCTACACCTCGACTTGGCCCAAGTTTGGGACAAGTTAGGCAAGCGTTGACAAAATGAGTCCGAATGCCTAATTAACCCCCGACTTGGCCCAAGTTTGGCACAAGTTGGGCAAGCCTTGACAAAATGAGTCTGAATGCCTGGCTGAACCCCGACTTGGCCCAAGTTTGGAACAGGTTAGGCAAGCCTGGACAAAATGAGTCCCAATGCCTAATTAACCCCCGACTTGGCCCAAGTTTGGCACAAGTTGGGCAAGCCTGGACAAAATGAGTCTGAATGCCTAGCTATACCCCGACTTGGGCCAACGTTGGCACAGATTGGGCGAACCTAAACAAAATTAACTTGGATGCCAAAATAAACCCTATTTATGCCCCAGTGAGGCAACAGTGAGGATACCTTTATAGTGGATGCCCTGTTGACGCCCAGAAAGGGCCTCTTTTATAATTGGGACGCCCTAACAATTTTCTACACGGGTTAGATAAAAATGGATTCCATGATGGCAAAAACGGAACACACTTTAGATATTCGATGAAAAGAGTTTTCATTAACCACTCATAGACCGAACAATTGCAATGCCTCTAGAGCCAACGTCAATAACAAAAATTATACTTGAAGCTGTTACCACAATTTTCGAACTTCTAATATTGATGAAATAATTGATTATTATCGTCATATGAAAGAGAAAAACAAGCTACCCTGAATGAAGAGAAAATACTCAGATAATACTATAATTACAAAATACTAAACGACCATTAAATTATGTGTTTCGCATACAGAGACGATCATACTTCAATTGAAAGCGTGTTCTTTTTTCCCTCTTGGCTTTCTTGAGAAAGAAAATTGTATCGAAGCAATGGAATTCCGAAGCGAAAAGAAATCTATTTCGTAATTTAATTATACCATTATCTTGGATTAAAGTAATGAAATGAAAATAACCTCATGAAATTAAGGTTAACTTTCCGTAATAAGAGAAATTGCTAAGAACGAAAAATTCTACCTCTTGAAATGAGTTGAACTCTGTCCTTTGCCTTTATTCTCTCCTGGTTGTTTTATGGTCTGCTCTCAACTCTGCTTAGCCAGTAATACATCCTTGCAATTTCAGTAGCGATAACCATAGGATTAGCAACTTTGCTTTTACCGGACGATGAAAACCAATCAACTCTGATATTATTGTCTCGTGATTGCAAATTAAATAATCCTTTAACTTTACTCAAATTAAATTACGTTTTACTTCAATTAACTCTTTATTGATAATTAATTATCCACTTCGCGGTATAACGTCACCCAAGAACCGTACTCCGAATGTTTAATTTAGAGTTGATAACTTCAGCTTACCACCGCTGGGTTTCACGAGTTTTTTTTTTTTTTTCCAATCCAATTAAACTGACGATAAGAACCAACAATAGTATATTATGTGGCATGCCCGTAAACCAAGTGTTTTTCGGCGAGAATAATGATTTCAGGACGAGCTAAAGGCGAGCCGGAAGTGAGTTCTGAAATCATTATTCGAGTCAAAAACGGTTTACTGGTGCGCCCCATACTGTATTTTTTTCGAAATAGGCATGAAAAGTCACTTTGACGCCTGTTGAGATTCACTAGACGAAGAGTGAGCTTATGGTGCGATCTGTCGCGCACTTCGAACCGCGCATCGAAACTGCCGTATAAAGACTTTATACGGCAGCTTTGGAATGCGCACTTCGAACTGCGCATCCAGACTGCCGTATAAAGACTTTATAGGGCAGTTCTGAAATCAACCGTATAAAGTGACACTTTGTGGATCAAAAACAGGCGTCAAAAAGTGACTTTTCAATGCCTATGCCGAAAAAATAGTTAAAAACGGCTGGGTCAATTCCGATTTCTGCGTTTTATTTGTCGATTATGTTTCTTGGAAAGTGAGACTATAGATATTACGGTGCATCATCCGTGATATAGCCGCGGCGTAGTATAGTCCATATAACGAAATCGATAGAAATACGCGGGCAAATGTAATCATGAATTGCATTCGATTCGATTTCCCCCTTTATTCCATCCCCAGCAGGCTAGTCTCACTAGGATAGTTGGATCACGTCGCTTTTTATGCACGCGGAAAAAAAAAAAAAAAAAAAAAAAAACGGAGTGCAAATAAACTGCAGCACGGTTCACAGCGAAATCAAAAAATGTTTCTTGATCTAGCTTTATCATGGTATATACCTACCGGTTAAAATGCTGGAAAAAAATGAAGCTGCTCCCTATACATGCTTACTATAGGTAGAGTACCTGCGCAGGCTTTACGTTAAAGAATGAACTTTTATTCCTGACAGGTTTACACGTATATAATCCGATATCATATATATATATATCTGCCTATAGTAAAGGATCAGAACCAGAAAAGGATAGGCCATATTCTTATACATCAAGCTCACGCCCTTCTGATTTTTAGTCCTCGATTATTTTTATTCGCGTACATATTTTTATACATATTGCTTTCGTGGTCCTTTTCAGTCGTGAAACGTGAACAAAATCGGTGCAAGGATTGCGATACCTACTTCACATGAAAGTAAGTACCTACTTATGCTTAGAATAAGCAAGAATGAATAATAAGGTTACTTGGTATAGTCAAGTTTCATGAGGATTTATCAAACAGCACACAAATGACACTTTATAACTTTCCATCAAGTTTTTTTTCCAGTTATGAAAGATAATGTAAATAAGCTACCACCGTAGAGCCTATATTCACTCGATGTAATAGAAGGCAAACGATATAAAGCAGACAAACAGAATGAGGATAGAGAGACACAGGCTATCCCCCTCAGACATACAGACATAGAGAGACACAGGCTATCCCGCCTTCGGTATTCAAATGCAATAACGAAAAGAAGGAAAAACTTGGTTTGTATCGGGCGAAATTCCGATTGGTAAAAAAGTCACGATCGCAAGCAAGAGATTTGAAGGTTGGATCGGTTCGCCGTGACGCTTTGAATTCAACAGCGAAGCCTTGCTCTCTGTTCCCGGGGTCGTCATTACGGTAGGGCGTCGTCGATTTGTTTCGAATGGGGTGCTGCTGGGTTTTTTAAGGCGGAAATATAGCGGTTCAAAAGGTATATATGTGGAAAGCAAAGTAATTTGAAATGCGTACATGTGAAAACGGAGAAGATACTCCGTCCAGCCAATGATGGCTGCAAACAAACTAACCCGGGATTAATCGTGTTCAAATTCAGCTCAAAATCGGGAAAAATTTCTTCAATCGAAGCATAAAGCCTGAACCGAATCAAAAGGCAACAGAAAATTGAAAGAAAACTATAATTGAGTCTGAAAGGTAAAAGTAACTAATTTCTTAATTTACTTAAAAAAGATGAGGTGGCGGTAACGTGAGGGTTCAAAACTCTTAATCCCCAGGAGAAAACTCGACCCGACAAAATTCACTGGACCAACTCCTGTAACTATAAGGATGTAGGTATGTCGGCATGTCCGTAAATGGTAAACAGAAAGCAACTCGCTTCGTAGTCGGTAGTCAGTTCGTAGGAGAATCCCAGGGGTGCTTCTACTTTCGGGACACACCACAAACCAGCGACAGTTGTATACCCAACTCGTAAAACAAAAGGTCAACGGGAACCGCAGATGCGGGTATAAATAAAATGTCACATCGGACGACACGACGACGGGACGAAGGGAATGTGAACTTTGGTAAAGTCGCCGCTACGTCTGGTGTTAGTCTGAAGTCTAGCACGTGTTTTTTTTCTCCTAAAAATTTGCGTAAAGAATACACTTATCTCTGGGGTGGACACATCAGATGATCGACGCCCCTTTCTAACACGCGCGTTCTAATCATAAGGACCCCCACGGAAAAGAAATATATGCGAAAATATATTCGAAAATATATTTCATATATCCTAGATATATTCCGGCAAAAAGTTGTATATACAAGATATATTTTTTTTATATGCGCTAAATATATATTGACTTATATTTCGGGATATATTTCGGGATATATTTATTATATATGTCAAAAACAAATTATATAAAAATATCGTGCGTTACTATGGAAAAAAACAAACCCGTTCGTGTTCACATGATACGTTGACAGTGTAAAGAAAAATTTACTACGAAAAATAAAGTAAGTATATATATATATTCTACGAAAGATCTCAATAGACCATGCGAAGGGCTCGAATTTTATTGCCCTGTTCAAGTTTATCGAAAGTTGAAATTTCATTGCGCTAAGTATATTAGTATGTTTAGAAAAACATTTCTATCTTGCAGTTACAATTGTATTTTTAGGTATCATGATGATAGACGAGAATTCTTTCCTAGGCATAATTCGTTCTGACTTGTTATAAGACCTTGCTTATACCACTTTCCACAAATTTTTTTCTTCATTCAGGATGACGAAATGCTTCGCTCTGATAAAGTGGCTTGGGGGCGAAGACGATAAAAAGTACACTTGCAGAGTACCGTTAGAATGTGTGAAGAACTTCGACATGGACGATTTCGAATCAGAGCCTTTGATACATCCGCGAGCTACGTCATCGAATGGCATACTAGCAAAAGAGAACCACCTGGGTGGTTGGCCCTGTTTTGCCCTATCGTACCCTCCCACACAGCACCCAATATTGTAGCAACATAATAATATTATATTGAAAATCAAATTACAGGGAATCTGCGACAGAAGATTTTCAGTAATTTGATTTTTAATATTTAAAACCGTTGTAAGAATTGCTTGAAAAAGATTTTTGAAAAACAAAATCTCCGCGGGCTTATAGATAAATTAATTCCGAATAAAAAGCACACCTAGTGTTTTAGACTTGATTGATTTATGTATTTTTTATGAATTTTTGAATATTAAGTAATTTGTCGCGGCATCAAGTCAAAATAAAAAATTATTCGTCCCCCAAACTTTGGACTTTCCTGCGCCCAATGTATAGGAGATAAAGGGGTCACACGCAAGCTTTTTTGTTGACGATTTTGTTCTTAAAAAAACTGTATGTCCAGATAAATGCATACCGCATTTTTTGGATTCCTTATTCTAATTACATGAAATATGAATTATGTGTGATACTTGATTATGTATTTTTCTTAAAAAAATGTGGATTTTACTTATAAATGAATAATGTCAAGTAAATAAAATGTTTATTTAATGTCCGGCCCATATCCTCTGTATCATAAATAAAAAATTATATATACACATACATATATATATATATATAGTGTATAGTTTATATAAACACAAGTATATGATGAATATATTCAAGCGTATATAATACGTATAAATAAATTATATACGGTATATATACAAAAATATATTCTGAGATATATTCCTTGCATATAAATCGCGGCAAAAAGTTGTATATTCAATATATAAATGAGATATATACCGAATATAAAAAAATATATTCTACATATATTTTAAATATATGTCGTAATATAATTTTATATATATTTTCACATATAAATTTTTTCCGTGGGGGGATATAGGTATAGATATTTATTAATTTCATGACAGAGGTAAAACTGTGACAAAAGTTAATGCAAACGATGAAATTGTTACAGGGGAAGTTTGATAACGTTGAAATGCATTAATTTCAATTAACCAATCGCTGCACGGTGTTTTCTATTGATATACTAGTGCACTTGCCATATCGTCATTCGTCATTTGTCATAGTGGGACGATGTGTGAAACACTCGCTAATTTCACTATTAATTCGAAACAAGTGTGATTTCACCGATATTATTCTTCGCTAACCATCCGTTCAATAAACTGTCCGATACCTTCAGCTAAACTGCCAATTATTATCACAATCCATTCAGAGCTCAAACAAATAACATAATAAGCAAATAGATCATTAATTTTCTATTTATTTAGATACAAACTGAATAACATGCATATTTTACCCATTAAAACTCCTCGGCATTCACACAATCGGCATTCAAACGATGTGAGATCGTCTGATGTGAGCTATAGTTATCATAGAACATGAAATAAAGGAAATTCAGTTATGACCATTGATATCAAAGGCGTTTTCAGACGTGGGCTGAGAAATTTCTTATTCCTTCAAATTTCTCATAGAATTTATTCAATCTAGCTTTTCAGACTTTGAGTCGTATTGCAGCCAGTAATAGAAGAATCAATTGCCATTGAAATCGATAATAATTGGTAGTAGCATACATACCTCAGTTCAACGATTTCAAAAATGCAGCTGAAACCTGTACCTGCGAAATTGCCGCAGCTGTTCAAGTCTCCGGCAAAGTGGCTGTAGCAGACATAGAGTAGAGACAGAGGACGGGGACCGCGACTGCGGCAATGGCAATGGGTAAATCGGATGCTTTGATGTTGCTATCTTTCTTTCCCTCTGTCTGCATGTCGCATGGCGTGGCGGCCGCATTGACATTCGAGAACCTCGACGCATTTCTTAGCTCGGGAATTCAAGCACTTTTTTGCAATCGGATATTGCCAAAAAGTAAGCGGATTGATGGCTTGAAAATTCCATAAGTAAGTACATTTATGACCTTCTCTATAATACGATGCATCAAGCATTGAAACACGTTGTCACACTATTTCCTTGCAATTTTTCCTTATCGATGAATCCCGGAATGACACCAAGGAGCGCGTGTATTAGTGAAAATCATTGTATGCAGCAGTGTACCTTGGTATCAATCTTTGCCAAGAGGTCTGGGGATCACAGATATAAAAGATATATAAAGGATTTACAAATATAAAGAAAATTCAAACCGTTGTTTTTCACCGTATAGATGAACATGATTATCAAACAATCACACAGATAGCAATAGTTATTTAGATAACCTTTCTAGGACAATACCTTGAACTTTGTTTGATAATGATATCAAAATCTGTACGGTTAATATTACCTACGCCTACACAACTGAGAAGCATTGGCATCCTATCAATAGCTACCTAAGGGAAACACTTGCTGAAATTGTATACACTCGGTATACACACAGAGGATAGCCAAGCCGCAACCCTATGACGAATCAACTGACCTCAATCATCCATTTAATATCGATTGATCCCAATTATCTGAAGTATTTGTGTCGAGGCTTGCAGCTTGTGCAATTGATTGATAATGATTAAATCGGCGTACAGGACTTCATGGTATCTTGTACTATGCGTTAAATAAAATATTTAGGTAATTGCAAAAATCTATATCGTAAACATATATGCTGCAGAGAGTCTGCCAATGTATATTGCACACATATATGAACTAAAATAATTTATACATCGAGGCATGTAAAGAGACATGTAAATAGCCTGCAAATGACCAAGATGAGTTGGATTTCAGAAAATATCGTTCTCTATTCTCTAAAAACTAGTTGTCTTGTGACTATCGTTCACGAGACAAATCGACGAAGAGACTAATCTGACGTCATCGGTAATCGTTAGTCAATAGTGTTATCAGTGATAATCTATTTAGCAACGCTTGGTTTGATAATTCGAGCCGGAGGCTCGATATATGGCATGGCGCGGGCGCCCCCGTTCTGGTATCGATCACGTGCGAATTAATATTCAGATATAGACAGTATCGACGATCTCCAGGCTTATCAGAGTCTCACGCATCGTCGCCACATTGCGGTTCAGACGCAGTTTAGTATACGATATCAGGAGGTTTCGCGATCGTCGAACTACGCGGCGAGACAAAAGGGTCCTTTAGAATTGACGAAAGTCAGGTGCCTGGCGGCTGCTTTCTGTTATAGCCAACTACGCGACACGGGCTCCCTTGCCTTTCACGAGTTGGTATCCCAGGCGGGAATTAGCTCTATTTTTGCTTCCAGCGTAAAGTCGAAATTCTCGGGTCGGAAATAGAGCAGGGCCACGTGGCAGGCGACAATAAGAACAAAATAACGCGCCTGCAATTGTAACTACGGAATTCAAAGTCATTTGAATGTGGGACACAGCCGTTTCTACACTAAGACATCCCGCAATGTCTACTAGCTCTTTGCATATAGGCAACGATACCTACACATATCATGCGATGTATTTAACGACGTGCTCGTATTCATATTATATGCTTATATGTACAACCGTATTATTATACATATTCACATAGAAAGGTAGTTGGGCATTGTCATTACGTACAGTACGCAAGGGGGTACTTTGTAACATTTGTATAATTTACTTATGCAGAGGTGTGTCTGGTATAGCTGCCGTAATTCGCGTACATAACGTTGTTCACGTCCAATAGTTATTGTCTCGTGCCGCGGGCTAGTATTTTATTTATCAATTCTCACCTAATCCCTATTATTGCTCGCTCAAAAACTGAATTATCTATTATGCCAGGACAAAAGATATGGATTATCAGTTTTATGATCAAAAAGGGAAGGCAACTAGAGTCAAGGTAAAACTCGATAAAAGGGGGATACTAAGCCTTCGACGCATTGATCACGCAGGTCTGTTCTCCGCTAATACTAAACTGAATTTCTTTTACTCATTATCCGTTTTGTATCGCATACGTGCGCCTATTAAATTTATTTACAATGGCATTTTAAACATAACGATACAAACGTGCATAACGTATACATTGGGAATGCGAGTGTAAATACGTTGCGCGGCCAGAGCCGTAGGAATTACTATTATGAGGAGAATTGGGTAGGTTGTGATGCTGGATTACTGGATTAACGGATTAAAGCCCCGCTGGCCTGAAATTGCACCGAAGATCCTGGAATCGCTAATTTCGCTTTACCTACGTGAAAAGTACAGATAATAATACATACCCTGACCGAGGTACGCAAAATTGAAGAGTTTCATATAATTGGACCGCCTCGAGGTAGATATACTATCAATATGTAATAACCCCGATATTGAAGATTCTTTCCCACATTCTAATCAGTCATATTTCATAATTCAGCTATCTTTCGGAAGACATTGTACTGGCTTGTATTATATTTTCCGTATATATTCGTGGTATATAATCCAAATATACCACTTTTCTGGTATATTTGAAATATTCATAGCCATTCGTTCATATATACAGTGAAGATCTTTCTATCGGTGTACCGTAACTATCCAAGACGCAATTTTCATTAATATTCTTGAGTATGATACCTTATAGGAATATACGTGTGGCTTGAGACGTCATCATCGTGAAATCACCCTATGTGGAATTTGGATAAGGTATATATTTGTAGATCCAGGTGCGCACAAACTCACGCTTGTGATATGGTCTGTCCTTTGCACCTAGCTGATACAGACTCCGGTTTTCTCCGCTAGTAAAGCGAGATCCAGGATATTACGTTACAAGCCAGCGTTCCACACATTTTCAACACGAAACAATGGATAAAGCTGGTCCAAACGCAATTTCCTTTTCTCGTCTCCCTCAAAAGTGTAGGACTAAGCGCTGCCGAGGGGATGAAAGCTGATATATCTGGTCAGCCTTTCACCCTTGAGGTCTTTGCGGATCGCTGTCGCTGCAGTCGCCAAAGGGCAGACAAACGCCCCTGGACAAGCAAGGAGATTGAAGCGAGCCACCTAAAAAATTCTATCCATATTAAATTTCATTTTAGCAAAGAAATAACAAAGCTGATGCCACTAGGCAATTCCCATCACGTATACGCCTGCCTGATTTACATTCGGACACACAGCGCCACCGTAGGACACGTTAATTTTGCCCCAGAGCCCACCACCAACCCATCCACCCATCTACCATCCAGAGTCGAGAACCCCGCGGAGCAGCCGCTCGCTGAAATAGAGCACTCGCTTTCAAATTCTGGGCATACCGAAACGACTAAATCATAAAAAGCCAGCGAGAACTAATGGCTGTGCCCGGTATAATTCTAAGTAGCTGCCTTCTCGATAAAGCGCTCGAAGCTTTTCGTAGAAATTGAATTCCCGAGAAATGTAGTTACCTACCCTTTACCATTGAAATTATCCTTGAACGTGCACTTTGCTACGTTTCTAGATTCACAGGAAGAGGAACTTCAAATTCTTAACGTCAACTCAAGAACTGTTTCGTCGTAGTAGACTTTGAATTCCTTTTTACTTTGAGAAAAATCTGTGTAACTGACGCTTATTATTAAATTATACGTTTTAAATTAAATCACACGTCCAATGAGCTCACTTGCAGGGGAAAACAGTCTGATGAGTAAAATTCTCCACCGCAATCTCAATAGGCACTGATACCCAAATTCTACGACATTACAGGATAAAAGGTGCTTTGAATACGATTAATCGGATTCAAAATTGTTGGACGTTGTTGACGCGAGGACTGAATCTTTCAGGTATACTTCTACTGGTCTAAATTAGGGTGATTCCAAACCCAAAAGTTGGCGTGATAAATAATTCCAATTAGAAGTGAACCTCGACACGAGTGCTCACGAAGTCTACCCATGTTCATAGAAAGTATTGGGGCTTGATTGCCTGCGTCGGCGACAAAGCTAGCCGCGTCATTCAGCTTGTTTCATCACGGTCGTTTGACAGAAGCGCTTCAATATATTTCGAGGATATAGTTGTCGCAGTGAACTCTTAAATTCGACGATTACCCGCTAACGAATCGGAAGCTTTACTGACCAAATGTTTTTCCACATCATATATATAGAGCCCAAAAATACTTGGGGTAAATCGAGCTAGAACTGATGACAATGATCACTCACGACTTCATTGAGATAATTACAGATCGCATCTCGGCCGTAGTAAATATACGTAGACTGCAGGGAAGCAAAATTTATTTTGAAATTAAAACAGAATATAATTTCAAATTGCCGAAAATTCTTCGGTGACTTGGTCATTGGGAATAAGCCCCAGGGTCTTTTGGGATTCCTGGTGAAATTTTCCGCGAGCTATTCAACAGAAGTAACGGATCTCGGTCGCGTACGTTAAAGTGGAGTATAATTGTTCGAAAATCCTGTATGGAATTCCACGCACGTTCAAATTGCATATGCAAACATTTGATTTCATTTGTCCAGGGAAACTGATATTATTATATTTAAGTTAATTAAGTTCCTACGATTGTTAGAAAAAGTAAAAATCGAGTCGTTATATATCAGCTACTATTGTAGCTTGGAATTCAATCAGAATAACACAAAGGTTTGAAGGAATTCTTTGAATTTTAAAAATAATGATAAATCGAAATGATAAAATTTCTGAGAATAAACTGACAATAGGTGTATGCTTCTCAGAAATACCTATGAAATGAACACGCAGAATTCAACCGAAATGTATATAATTGAAAATCAATTGATTTTTTCATTTCAAATCTTTTTGATCTTACATCTAATTCGTTCAGTCATATAGTACTGGTAAGATATAATTTTTCATCGCGTGAGGTCGATATATCCTTCATATCAAGTGATACAGTAGTTGATTATCGTAGATGGCGAGCGTACGTGTGAGCAAGATACCTGATAAAATATGGATGTGGTATACGTATACGTTTCCCACACAGCACAGGTTTCGATAAATGTTCATAGGATATCCATGGGGCATCCAAATGTCCGCCCTGATATCCTATGGATATCCTGGATATCCCCCAAATATCCATAGGATATATGGGGGACATTTGGATGCCCCATGGATATCCTATGAACACCTATCAAAACCTGTGCTGTGTGGGTTACAACGTTAGTTCATGTTCAAGGGGCATATATATACCATAAGACGAGACCTGCGCGTGGCACTGAGGGAATTGGCTGCTCTTCAATTGGGTACAGAGAGTTGGGTCTTCCAGTGGATGGTTCATAGAAAATTGCCTCGACTGGCTGTCTCTCGTAGCATGTCTTTGGCTAGGGGGTACAGCTATCTTGAACGTAGATATGGTGGATCTCTGACGTACACTCCTTTAATCAAGTTACGTAATGCCGTGACTAGACATATCACCATTTTTCCAGAGAATCTTCGTCTGACAGGTTTTTAAATGGAAAATATCAGACTTAGGGTGGTAAGTACCTAAACCCCGAGAATATATATGTTCGTCCAATCGTTGGTAACAAGTTAGTGCAGTGATCACGGAGTAGTTGTTTTGTCTTTGAATGTACCGAGAATTTTTCCCTCGCCTTTTCTTATTCCTTTACAGAGAATTTAACGAGGGCGTTAAGATGGTGAAGTTGATAGAATCGGCAAGATAAGAAGGTAGCAAAAGCTACCAAAGATATCGCGCGTTGAAATACGCGTCCACTGAACCATACATGTATAGAATTGCGGATACCCACATATCCATGTGTAGGCTTCGTTGTGACACACACGCAGACACCATAGGGAGGTAGAGTGTCAGAGGTATGCAATATGGCGCTATTCAACAGTTTTATGAGTTCATAGAAACGCGTGGATACCACCACTACGTTTATGCTAAAATTGTTAAATAACGGCGAGTAAAACGCGGAACTTGACTCCATAAACATAACTCTTACACCATGTACACTGAAATGTGAATGAAAAATACCGCCAGCATTTTTATGAAAACTCATTCTTTACGTCAGTTCAAGTGAATTTAATACGCTCGACTATATGTCTTCGAAGTTTAGGTCTGTGGATCAAGCAGAGTAATGCAATAAAAATAAAAATCTTATAAAAATCATTTTAAAGTATTCGAAAAAATCATTCTTTGCGAGAGCATAAATAATTGAAAATGATATCAGAATGTGCTAACCGACTTTTAATATTTAGGCATATAATAAATCAATTATATCTATAGATAATATAGTCATATGAAAGATCGATTTTCAATCGATAGTGGCCTGTGACAAATTGAAGATCATACTTTGATATTTGAAAATATATAATACGACGTGCTGAGCTCGGCGATAGCATCTTGATTCTTTCGAGATATGATATAAGAAGATTGAAGAGTCCATCTTCCTCTAAGTCGTAATGTACTACAGACTCTTGCGAGTCATACGGCAGTACATTGAATAGACGATCCTTGAAATAGCAATTCAAAATAACAAACTCAAGATATAAAGCTGGTTAAAAATTTATTGGTCCTTCCGCATAATAGCTAGAGGGGTCTCGTGTACGACAACGAGTAGTTTACATTCTCGGTGCAGCGAACGTTATAACCTGTACCGCATCACGTCCATAAAGTCATAGGTATAGACACTATGGTCATAACCATGATATAAAATGGATAAGCATGCGTCTGAGTCTTCCTTTCTTCTACAGGTCAAGTAATCTTGAAAGAGTTATGTATGACAGAGTGGACTGTCTATAAATTCGTGTTATTCACGTTCTAATCTCAACAAACTTGTCATCCAATTGAGAATTCTGGGCTGAAAAACTGTAAGAAATCTTGAAACAATGCTCACACGTTCGTTTTCTGGTTAGTATAAGTATACATATTGGTCTGCAAGGAGAATACGGGTGAAATTGGAAGCAGATAATATATCTCACGAAAGTAGTAGTTTGCAACACCTTGCCGATATGCCACTCCGTCAAGCGGACTGGCGTATGCGCGCATGAACAACCCCGTGCATTATAATTTCAGTTAGAACCAGCCGGTTGCTTCGGCCTACACTATTCCATGTTCGAATAGTCCAGTATCAGTATAATTCTGAGGTGTGTCATGGGAGAAATCCTTCGACAGGTTCTTGATACTCGGCGAAGTTGACTCTTCCAAATTTAACGAGATAAGCCTCCGTCAAAAGCAATATGGCATGCGTAACTTTATTTACAGTACTCAAAGAGCAACATTAATTGACTTGAGTTATTTATGTAGTATAAACTGACTTGTACGGGGCAAACGATTGGGGAGTTTGCCCAAAGCTGACGGAACGAGGATCGTATTTTACGGGGTTAAAATTGTATCTCCGAATTGAGCGGGTTTCCACTTTCCTAGATACAATATAACGACAAGTGTTCTGATTTAACCTCTATATATTCAACGAGCTGAAGGTATAAATTTAGAAGGGCCTCGCTGCGAGGAAATCCCCTCGTCTCATATCCGGTAGATCACCTATTTATGTGAATACCATCAATAATGCGAAAGCGATTTGCACTCGAGTCGAAATCCAGGCACCCTGTATACTGTATAGTATCAGCTTAACGTACGGGCAGATATTGTACAGAGGTGGTAAACTTGGATCAATAAATCCACGTCTAAACGGACATAACAGCCAACTCAGAATTATTAATAGTGTTAATATCGTCGGAGTAATACCGGCCACCTAGTATACCAGTTAGTACGTACCTACTATCCCGTCCGAGACTTACCCGGTCGGACAGTTCAAGCTCAGTCCAATCACCTACCTTCCCTGACTAGCTAGGATAACCAGGCCAGCTATCTCCATGTTGCCCACCCTCATCTCGGCCACAACTCAACCAGCGCCGGATTAAGACTTCGCGGGGCCTGGGGCTAAATCAAGAACAAGGGCAGAGAAAACACCGATTTCTCAGAAGAGATAAGAACAAAATAGAACTTTTTTGTTACAAGGTTACAATACATTTATTATGGCGGAGCAAATATCTTATTATAATACATACGGTAATATTTATTATGATTGAGCATTAGGGTGGTCCTTATTTCGATGAATTTTGAAATGAATACGAATGCCTTGTAAACACATAGAAAAAAATTCCCGCAAAATTTCAACTCTTCATTTTAACATTACCACGTGCCCCGAAATTCCGAAAGTTCCATTCGGAAAATATATGTAATTTTTTCAACCAGTTACTTTTTTTACTTATAATTCCGATATAAATTGATGAAATAATTTGAAATTTGGCACAACTGCTACTTATACTGTTAGGAAGAAGCCCTGAAAATTGCAAATTTTTATATTCATTATTCCCATATATATCCTAAATCAATAAATATTTTCGTGATATTAGTCTAAATATTAAAAATATGAACTACCTAATTCTTTTTTTTTTTAGCGGAAATAAACTCTACATATTTCAGAACAGATTTCGATTACGACGTGATTTTTGGCAAAGGAATCGCAACTGACAGTTTTCAAATTATAGTTACCATATGTATGTGTTGCTGTGATTCTGTGAAAAGTGGATTGAAACACCCTCTTCAAAAATATTTTTTCCATGATCTCATGACATTTATTGTAACATATTTCAGAGTAATTTTTTTTTTTTTTTTTTCACCCTGCTAGCCCCCCCCCCCCCCCCCCCCCCTGATCCGGCGGTGAACTTAACCCCCACAGAGGATTAAGTTTCTATCATCATTTCCCTTTTCAAGACTTAAATCCGGTGGATTCCGCGTCATTATTACAATGTTCGAACTGAATAACGTCGTCAGAAACTCTACGGAATGAAAACTTTTTTTTTTTTCTTTTGTAGAGACATTCGGTTGAAATTGAAGTTTAATTGCCGCGAAAGTTGACGTAATTATTTTTATCGGCGAATGCAATGGCTTACTGTTTTATGGACCTTCGGATACTGCGGAATATTTAGCGCCCCTGGTCAATAGTTTTTATATGATAGTTTGCACGCTCACCGTGTGCAGCGGCTAAACTGGTCGAGGAAAAAGTGTTATAATTTTCGAAACGAGAAAATAATGTAGCCAGCTGTATACGTGCTGATCGTTACTGTGGATGTAGATTTAACGTACCTGACGTGCGATGCAGTTCAAGCTTCTTGGTGCGAATTCAACCCAATTGGCAGTAGGTATCAATTCAAGGGATTTTCCCCGTTAAGATAAACAAATGTGCCAGGCAGGACATTTGTTCCGATTCGTCGAGCGCTCAGGCGAAGACAGTGTACGGAACGTTATTGATGAGTTTCTTACACAAATCGGGCAATCATTCTTCCCTCATTTATATCAATAAAAAGGAATGCGAACGTAGCAGGAAGGGACGTGCCTGTGGGTGAACGACCAGTCCAACCTAGCCTTCCTCTGCTTAAATCCGAGTTTCCTCTACTCGACGATTGTTAGACTGCCGTTGTCCCAACGTCGCCCAGCGGCCCCCTGAGGACCGGAAGTCAATTTCACCCGTGCGCCGCCATGTTATCAGGATTTGCCGAATCCCAGGCACTCGTCCAATCGCGAGGAGAGATCCTGCGGTGAGCGAGTCTTGTCTCGACGACACGTCTCATCATTCCTCGCCACCGGCTGATCCGTCGCGGGAATACCAATCTCTCTAAATCAAAGGCACGCCAGGCGTCGAAAAACCAGTATGGCAGTATATCGTAGGCTTTGATACCACAAAAATCACTACAGTATACATATCTATACAGTGGTCGAATAGCGAAGCTTTTCTATTTCGTTACCAACCAGAATCCTATCGATATTGAATCTACCAATAAGCTGGCATCTCGTACTGTTATACCCTGCCATGATCTAGGAAAATGTTGTTTCGGGTGAAATAAGATATTTTGGTGGCTTCTAAAGGTTTTTCAGGCCTGTTGCTTTCATTGATATATTATACAGGGTCGCAAGGACGAACCTTAGGTATAGGTATACGTCAATGTTACAAAGCTAGCGGGAAAACGCAATACGTTTAACGAGCGTACAGTTTATGTTTATGTTATAGCAATTTTCCTCCACTATACAGTGACAGATGCAGAAGGTATTAAATTCATTATTACGTGGCTTGTTTGTTTCCACCAAGAAGGATGAGATAGACGAGAAGCTGGTGACTTCAGCGTTAATAGTACCACCATCGAGTGTGGCCCGAACTAACGCTTGTCCGTGATGAAAAGTAATCAAGTATTAGTGCAAAAACCACTACAAAACGCGGTTAACGCCGTAGTAAACGGCTGTGAAATTGGAGGGTAGACGCGAAGAGTTGGTTTGGGCCGAACTCAACTGGCAACACCACTAAAAGTTTCCATCATTTTTATACCGTGATGGTCCTCGCGGTAGATTCCTGTTTATCTTATCCTCTTTGGTTCTCACCTATTTCCCTCCAACGTACAGATGTATCTGGTGAGTGGAATTTTCACTTGACTGATTGAGTACCCAGATTAGTCGACTGCTGAGCAAATTTTGTGGTGTAAGGGTGAAATTTATTCACGATACCTGCACCGTGGTATAAATGTACGAAATTTGTGAAACGAAATGATTCACACCGCAAGCTCACTTATTTTCTGACGGTCACAAAATGTACGCGCTAAAAGAATTATGAACTGCAAATCTGCACTTTTTCCATTGTTCAAATAACAGCCTGAAATGGTGGTGAAGGATTGGAAAGAGCACAGGGGATCGCGAATAGAGAAACTACACGGAGAGCTGTACAGCGAGCTAGAGAAGCGGCTGGTATAGCGTCCGGCCGCAGAAGCCGCGAATTCCACACATGCGTTGCACGTGCCGCATAATACATATTCATGACTGTCCTTTCATTGTACTCGTACAGCCCTGTGTATAACAATTCGGACATGCATTGTTTTTAATCCCATATCTCGCTCCACACAGCTGTTAGTAAATAGCTAATATACTTTGGGGGGGTGTTGGGCTAGAGTAAAAAAATCCAATATTACAAAGTTTATTGGTTACACAATACCTAAAAAATCTTGAAATCGTCGAGATCTTTATTCGTCTGATGCGGATTTTCGATTTGTGGCCAAATAATTGATTTCTTGCTTCGAAAGTGTACTATACTGAAATATTTGGTAATATTATAAAAAATAAATCAATATACCGATCAGCAAATGAAAAGTGAATTAAAGATGCACTAAATTGATTGTACGATAATTCATTTATGCAATTCTATATTATCCAAATAGCTTTTGACATCGAGTCCCTAGCTGTGGTAACTATTTATTTTATTTTTTTTTCATTTTCGGTTGAAACGTAACTTAATTTTACCGATTGTGGAATCCGGCGTAGAACAATTTCGGCGTTAAGGTTCTTGGTGTAATTTGTATCGTTTGACGAGCGAGCAAAATATGGGTTTATTACGGAGCCAAGCGTTAGTTTCGAGGATGAGAAATGTGCGCGCAAAGCGCAAGACAGCAGGCAGGTGCTCAATCATGGAGTAATTAGGGTTTTGCGCGCAGGGGTATGCCACGAACGGATCCGTAGATACGACCTCGGGGGTTCCCCAACCTCCGACTGTGGGCGGTCGGCGTCAGTTGGCGTACACGCGCTAGCTGCAGCGTTCGCGACACGTTTGCTTTGCGAACAATTCGCCAGAATCAAATGCTAAAGTTGCGGTTACGGCGGTTACCGTATAATTACTACCGATTATTGTATCATGCCTACGCTAATAGATAATTTCAATATACCTACTTTTACTTTTTTCATTGATAAGCTTTTAATTTTTGAATACAACTCCGCTATCATGCTAAACTCATTGAATCAACAAATTCGTGTGCCAAATATCATAGTAATTGCATTTTTATAGAAAATGTAGGAGAAACCCGCAGAATGGAAGTCGCGAGCGCGCCCTAAACCCACATATGCAGCATCAGCTAATGCACAGAGTTCATAACTTGGCTAAGCTCAAACCACGCGTGCACGTGTGCCTTAGGAGGCGTATACACATACGTTATACTTGATGGGTACACAACCATTGAGCTGAGCACACCGTCTAGAATCTAGGCCAACCAATTCGTAATGCTAACAAGTAATGGATCCAAAATTCTGGCTAACTCGATCCAATATTCACGACTTAAGTTCTTTTCGAAAAAAGGATCTCTTCTCGCCAAAGTAGTAGACCCCAGGCTTCTAAGGCAGTTGATCACGAATTATGAAACTTACAGCAAACTCCTTCGTTGCAATTACGCAAGTATCCTATTTGTCACTGTGCATTTTAATGAGTCGAAAGAACTTTTCTTTTGGTCCTCAACGGATTCTGACCGTTGAAAAGTTTCCTCAACGACAACCACGTTAGTAAATGTTCTAGCTACATGCGCTGGCAGTCAGCATCTAGAAGAGATTTTACGGGAAATTTCATCGTGACGAAGTAATAATATGTCAACGTTTATGTCATGCTGTATAATACTGATGTTATCATCATTTATAGCAATCACCGCGTTATTCTGGCACTTGTGAACTAAGGTATTGGTTCGCATATGGCTAAATGCTCGAGTCTTATGTGCATGTTGCGTACCCCGCAGTTATATGCCTAGATACCATTGCCATTGTTATTACTGGTCATATTATCTGACATATTGGTCACGGTTCCGTGGGTGATATAGTAGCATAATGCTGCGATCCACTGCGTAGAATTGTATCACCATACAATTTTCAGTATCCAATCGGCATGAAATCTCTGTGAAAACGTATACTTCCGTGAAGTCGGCCGCCTCGGAACGAAGGATTTTATATTGCATGAGTCACTTCTCGTATCTCGACACGAAAAAACGCACTAGGATGAAAAATCGTGCTTAGCCAAGTTTCGTCTATTGGCAATCAAGTTCGTATGTGGATATTATACACTGATATTTGTTCATACAAGTTGTGTCGTTGAACATACATTGAACTTACTCTCAGTCTTATTTGCAACTCTACGATGGTACAGAAACCCAGACAAACTTTTTTGATGCGAGAGGTAGGTATTACATCAATCGTCAAGTATTGCATATATATAGACTCAATACACGTAGTCAAAAATAATTATTCGTTACACTTATATATATATATATATATATAGAATAGATATTTTTTTCGGGACGTCGATATAAGCGCAGAGTACTAACGTGGCGGTAAGGCGTTTAAATATTCCTGTCATCTTTGCTATAACGAGCAAGTAGCCGCCGATAGTAAAGTCTAGAACCCATTAAGCGAAACAGCTAATAAAACTTGCGCTTCAAGTCATAAATGCTGTATATTTATAAGTCACCCGGCCATGTTTACATATTAACCACCAAGGGACCGCCGTAGGGTTTAAAAATAATTCGGCCATATCGTGGCCCCACGCTTGTCACTGCTACTTTTATAAAGGTTCGTTCACACTTACTGCAAGGGATAGTCCTGAATCCGTGCAGGGGAGTACTTCCGCTGCAGTATCCATGACGACTGGAGATTAAATATCATTGAGTTCATTCTCACGATCGGTTCTCCGCAGAGATATATACTTCACCCAGCACTCAAAAGCTAGAGTTCGAAGTGTTGCGACCTGAATGTAGTAAATGGCATCGCAACGCTGTCGTCAAGCTTTAAGATCCGAGGCGTCTCTTGCTCCTCGATCGTTTACTGCACATAAAATGCTGTCAAGTTTGTCCTCTTGCTCGTCGGTTTACTCCTGGCTCTTGGGCTCAGCACTTGTGCCCTCACAACTCATCCGTTCCTACTTGTTTCATTTCACACTGGCTACCATGTGTTCCGGACGATGCCTGCACGACTTTTTGAACTTGGACTAGGTATAAAGCTTCTACCATATCCTGAGGCGATCCAACAACCGAGAAGAGTAGGATCCGTTTATATGGTATTTTTTTTTTCCCGGGTTTATTTACGAAATTTATTACGTTTTCATAACAACGAAACCGCAAAGAGCCGCTTGTGCGGCTGAACGTAATTACCAACGGCAACAAAGGAGAGAAGAAAAAATGGTAGGAAGACAGTTGGATAGATGAATTAAAAGACAAAAGAAAAATCGTTATGAAAGATAATACTCAGCAATAATTAATCTTACCCCGCGAAGTGCATAACGAGCCATCCCTTAATTCTAAAAAAAAAAAAATCTTTCAGGGCGACCTCGATACGGGTAGATGGAAAATTTTCATCTTTCTCTCTATAAGGCGTGACAAAATAGAATATATGCTGCACAGAATTGATTCTTTATTGAATTTATAGTCGGAGGGGGAAAAATTCTCGTTGCCCTACAATTTAGACACGTACAGGTAAAGTTCAATCACCAAGAAATATCCGATTTGGAAATCTGTAACTACATTTAAACTGTATAGTTTTACTGTTTTTTTTTTTTTTTTCTTTCTAATTTATGATATCTTTTGGTCGGTTGTACGGTAGAGGCTGTTAATATTTCCTTTACTATTAAAGCAGCGAAGCAGTTCTCATTCTTAAAATAATCCGTTGCTTACCGGGGTCCAGATTTGTGTTGTTGCCATTAGACTCGTGGTCGGAGATGTCATCTCTTGTTTTAGTGGTGACCACAAAGGCCAGCCTAGCCTAATCAAATGGCATTCTCTTTCAAATAAATCTACGAGACAGCCTCCTTTATTTCACCAAAATCCCGAATCTCTACGGTCTGGGTTGATGCGCGTTAAATTCTTAGTTGACAGATGAATTCGCCAAGCCACGAAGACCGTGTTACATTTGTTGTAATAAATTTTGGGAGGGTTGCGTATTACTCACGAACTACTGCGTACAGTGATGATAATTATTATGCCCCAAACCATAAGAATGAGTTACGCAAAGTATTGTAGTATTCTTAGGTCTACGATGGAATGGAGCTTTCACAATGATATCAGTTACTCAGCTATGGTAGAGCTTAACCTTAATATTAAATACTGTATGACGACAGTTGCTTCTCAAAGTATATGAAATAAATTTTTCAAGCAATTCACCTATTAGGGCAAATCCTTCTTGACCCAGTTCTGAGATAGCGGTAATATAATAAATTTACTTCTAGCCGTAGTAACGCCACTTGAGAGAGTAAAAAACGCAGCCCTAACCACTTAATAAATCTGGGTATTTATATGCCCGCGGGGCTGCGAGCCTTGGGCACACTGTTATATATTGAAGGTGGCAAATTCGGCAAATCTTTATTTATGAGAGCAATCATTGAGCGCGTGAACCCAGAATTTCGCTACCTCTGACTTACGGGTGACTTACGTTCACCGAATATTGTGACTAGAAATATATATATATAAATATCCGTATAATTCGTACACCAGCAAAGGCTCCATTTAAACATTATTTGCCAGTTTAATCGCCAAGGAGTTGGTATTCTACTTCTGCGATCCTGCAGGCTCACCACCTACTTGTAGCTTTTTGTGAAAATGAGTCTTAAAATTCACGAAACTCTGTAAACATTATATTATCTGTGCGGATCGATTTATTGAAAAATTATACAGACGTGTTCTTGTTTAATTTGAACAATTGTATCACCTGGTTGAATCCGGTGTCCAGAATTAGCACGATACGTGTCGCTTCTGTAAGTACTTCCGGAAGTGTTGCCGGTGTTGGTGGAAGAAGGCTAAGCCAAAGCTGTAAATAATAAAATTAACGGCACATCGTAAAAAAATGTCCTTAGGCAAAGGAAGGGTGAAAGAAAGGAGTTGGGGCTGGGAAGGTTGAAATGGAAAGCAAGCCACAGCCCGGGGCAGTCTGCGCCAACTTATTCACCTCAGATAATGAAACTTTGCGAGGGCGTTTACCAATCCTTATCTTTTCTGATGGTGGTAATAACGAGTTTGGTTGACTCGTTGGTTCTCCTCGTTTTTTTTTTCTCGTTGCACGGTGATGCGTAATATAAAAAGCAAATGTTCCCAATTCCGGACAACAAAGGGATGCGAAAATCGCTCAACTTTTCTCGTAGGTTTCACTCCGCGTGGCGTGCGTTTTTGCGGGGTCTTTATGTGGTCGAGGGATGGGTTCTCGGAATACCAGCAGCACGCTATTGCGACCAGCCGTAAAAGCGTGCCTGTATAATTACGGAAAGGTTAAAATTTTCAACAATTTTAACGCGTCACTCGAGTCAAGCTTAGATCACCTGTTTTATTACATTTCTTTTCCTTTTTTTATTCGATAATTTTTGTAAAACTAGAAATACCTGTTTCTTTTCTGGTTATGGTTATGGATTCTCTGACAAAATTGTTATCAAATTCGAATAATAAAAATCGCGTGAAGACTTTTAAATATTCACAATTCGGAAGTACTCCAAAACTAACGACCGATGCATTGGTCGGTTTAACCTAGTTTCACAGCAATCATGCCCGTTCAAGTATTACCTTTCATTTTTCGGCGCAACTAGTTGCAGCTACTACGAGTGGCCGCATTTAATCCTGGACAAAATCAATGATACAAACAAAGTTTGAACCGGAGGCCTCCAGTTCTGACGGAGCGTATATCGGCTAAGAGGCTATAGGGAGACGCGCCCTTTATCGAATATATGTTTGCTGGGGGGATGAAGACGGCGTCCTGATTACATTATACCCGCTATAAGCGAGTTTCGTTCCATTCTACTTAGCCGTAAAGGGCAGAAGTAGATGGAGCAGACGGTTCATGCTGAAATCTGGCCGTAACATGGGCCAGTGGGTGGCATCGCCCTTTTTATACCTATAAACTCATCTTGCTACGATATTCACCATGTATACATTGTCCCTTTGTAGTATATATATATATGTATATGAGCGACGCAGATTTACGCGTTTGCGCCATTCGGATTCTCCGGTGGTCCACCGCAAAGGGAAACGAGATTTCGTTTATTTATATTCTTGGGTTAGAGAAAGATGAGGGTCCCTAGTTATCGTAAATTTCCAATCTTATCATCCACTTTACGTGGAAATGTCATCTTTGTCAAGATAGTGGAAATTATTCATCGAGAAATTGAATATTCATGTACGGTGTCTCACGATAATTTATTATTCCGTGAAAAAAGGTCGGTGTTATCCGCGGTAGTGTGACCATAATCCAAAAAAGTTTCCACCTTTTCATGAGCTTCCATACTGCAGAGATGTCATACTTGTTAACGCTGACGGAATAACTCAAATATCTAACATTAGCACGACGGATTATGCGATTTAAAAATAATTTTCAATCGTCAATCGACAGCCTGTGTAATTTATTGTTCATAGGCAGCTTTACCATCATTTACATTACAATATTACGATCAACGAATATATGCATGGCAACGTCATACCCACGTTTACAACGTATCGATTATCCCATCAACGACGGAGTGATATGGTGTTAACGGGTTGTCCGAGAACGTACCAGTATCGGTGTGGTATTAGCTGTCCGCCTCGACGCGTGATTATCCGTCGTTCCAGGTTGAAAAAAGTCTCTGCTTTCGAAACGGATAAGGGGGAGTAAATGGAAGTAAAAGACTCATATTCTCGCGATTTCGCGTCTTTTTCGAATACGTACATAGCCCTCTTTGCTTATGCGTCGTTGAATCCCTAGCCCTCTTCCTGCAGGTCGCACGCACACAATCTGCAATCCTCCTCATAATACTTGGGAATTTCGCCCTCTCAGCTTCTAATTCGGTTGGCTCATATTCTTTTATTGTTATTTCCTTGTTTCTTCGTGTTTTCTACGCGATCCCTGCGTTCTCGAAGAACGACGGTACGTCTCAGCCGATGTAGTTTACGACACCGCCAAGCTATTAAGTGATTACTGCTATAGCGCCAAAAGAAAAGGAGATCGACTCGGCCACATAGTAGTTCGGAATTGAAATAGAATTTGCGCTAAGTTGGCCTTTTTTGCGTTTTTCACGCCTGGGCTCGGATAATAATCGAAATGTGACACATTTCCACCAAAAGGAGGTGGGCGACTAGGGATGGGCCTTAAGATACATGAAATTTGGAGTGTATCGGTTCCCGTTGAATTTCATCACAATGAATAAGATATGCGGAACTTCTTCTTACTTCAATTGATTTTTCTTCATTAAATTAGGCACGAAATTTATTTGGTGATCGGGGTGCCAATAAGTACGTACAATGAATCTCGAACCACTTGACAAGTCGACGACACAAAACTCTAATTTCGGCGTGCATTTGCGCAGAAACGAGCAAACATTAGTCAGCTAGCGAAAGCCGGACCAATTGGTTTTACGAACTAATCAATAACACAAATCGTCTCTAATTTAGCGAGTGGTAGGTATAGTTGAGGGAGATGAGTAATAATTCAGCTGAGATTTAGTAAAGGCGAGCGTATCTACGTCTTGACATACGTGTAGTTACCTGAAAGCCAGAATTTACTAAAAGTACGTTTCTCCTCGCTTGAGATGCCAGATAAATGCGTCCACTTTTAATTATACCACGAGTTATTATAGTAATAAGTTGTAATAACACGGACGTGGATCCGACTGTCTTGTCCTTCTTTCCACTAGCACGTGTATAATTTAGGAGTTGTTAATCCAAAAACACAGGTAAATGGACCAACTGGGGTACCGGTCGTCACGCGAGGTCACATTTGTTACGTCAAACCTTGCTCCATCGCTAATTATTCCAGAAGTAGACAGACGAAACTACGTTCTGTCCCTACAGCTTTGCACAGGTAGGAATATGAACACTGTCAGCCTAGGCCAGAGTTCTGGCTACGCCGTTCTTGAGAAATTCATGTCGTGACCACAGTCCCGAGAATACTGAAAAAGAATTGAAAGTTCAAGAACCGTCTCAGGTTTGGAATTACCGTAGTACACTCGTACCATATATATATATATATGTATACGCCATAATTCAGTGGCTGGAGGCTACATTCTAATTTGCGGTCAAAATTATTTAGAGTTTTGTTGACGCAGACTCTGAAACGTAATTAAAACTTTTCCTGTGGCAGCTAATTATCTTAATGAAGCTCTATAAAATTGGATTTAACCCTTGTGAAAATGGTGTACGAATTAAAGTAAATATAAACGGTGCTTTGGCTCTTGGATGATCTGACGGCACCGCGAGCATAGTACGTAGATAACCGCTTAATTACCACGGACGTTTTTCTTGAAAAAGGTAAACGCCCGCAGCAATTAAAGTAATTACTCGATATATCAGCGCCTCGCTGCTTCGAGATGATGAATTTTAGCGTGAAAGAATAGCTCGACCGCGTGATTCCGCCACACGAAGAGGTCGCTTATTATAACCATTTCATACAAAGCAGCGAAAAAATTCACAATTCTAACATAAAAAGTCGTCAGATTTATTTCCACGAAATTTTTTTCGTCACATCCGATTCTCAGCTGAATTAAACAACGGCGTGCAATCGACTTAACAGACAATCACGGTAACATAGAAATTCAACGTATTTTATTCAGTTTGAAGAATACTACACATTTGAGGAAAAAAGCCGTTCGAGTATCCTGTTCCTAGTGGAAATCCAACTACCACATAATACCAATAACGAAGAATATAAGAAGGGACGACATCACAAGGGCGAAGGTATTATACGTAGCTCTGGTATTATACGTAACTCTTTTCTTTTTTTCGCGGCATAGTCCCCACGGTAAGAGGTATCAGCTGGCTAAATACAGGTGACATGCTCGCGTGGTGCGACGACGAGGGTCAGACGTGGTGTACAGGGGCCAGTGAGGACGATAGAAGGAGGAGAAATAGCTGCGGGAAAATACCGCGGGACATGGGCTCTTGGCTTGGTCGACCCAGCGGCTTCCGTTGCTTCCGTGGCTATGGTGCTTTACATATTAATTATTCCTTGTCGGGATAACCATCTCCCCGACGTATCAATCATTTTATAGGCAACGCTATTTCCCACCGTCTCAAACTTGTTATTAATTAACACGTCTTACGTAACGTTTTAATAGCACAGAGAAATGTGTCCAAGGTAGATTAATTTTGGTTGCGGTACGTCGAGTAGCTATGATTGCAATTCATCATTTTTCGAAAATTATTTTACTCATTTCGACGCGTTAACGCAAGCCACTCGTTAGGCGCGAGGCATATAGGTCGTGAGTTATGCCCTGTGATCTTGACTTCTGAGAGACTACCGGTTCTCGTCAAGCTACGATTCGCCCAGGGCAACTATTGACCCTGAAGATAGTGTCAGTCTTGCAGGAAACGAGTGTCGCACAGCTGAGCTCTCTGCCATGCCGCAGCACGCAATATACGTGAATCGTTGATGCCAACAAAAGAATCGCGTCTTCGCGATCTCATATTTCACGTGCGAAAAAAAAAAGACACCGAACTCGTGCGTGGTTCGATTCCGGATATTTATGTGGCAAGGTGAAAGAGAGAAAGAGACGGTGGCCTTACTTATGCAGACAATCGTTTGCGAATACGGAGTTTGTAAAATTTTCACGCGCACAACTTCATGAATACGTAGATTGTTAGTGTCCCATTATTCCTGTTCTCGTGTCACTATACTAGCAGCTTCGAAAAATGTAAATATCTGCAGCCTCCGTACGCGAGCATGGGTTAATCTATGCGGCAAATGCAGTTTCGCAAGTGTGAGAGCAAGTCTGCACGGTCTGCCTTGCACGTCGCGAGAAAACGACCATCGTCGCGACTTGTTAGAAACCAACCAACGCTGGGACTACTTTGGCAACACGCCTGCGTCGACGGCCGTATTCTGATGCTCGCGATGTCGTCGGATCGATTTTGTTTCACTTTTAATTTTGCGATCGTGACTATGCTACGCCTCTGTGTCGGGAGCCAAGTCGCTGGCGCGTGGCAAGCGCAACCTGGTCCGATAAAAATGGCTACTCTTGCTTGGAATTATTTGGAGTAGTTCTGAATTTCAAGTTTTGCACAAGATTGGTGTGCGGACTCCATGATTAGAACAATACTCATACGTTACGATTCAATAAACAATTTTGCCCAGCGATCTCTACGAAGATATTATGAAGTATCCTTATATTTTTATCATCCAGCGGAATGAGAAACAAGCAAAGTTCTCTCGCTGCCTCTTAAAATTTCTATCCATCCAATGCTATATAGTTGCGCAACGCCCTATTGGTGACATCTGCTGGTATTCGCAGACCGTGCACCACTCCAGTCAATAATTCAGCTTTACGCAAAATCCGCAAGTTTCAGAGTTGGGCTTGAAACAGTCCTTGGCTTTTACAGGAGTTCACATTCCCATGTCTCTTTCGGAGGAAATCTATGTCACTAAAACTTGGTTCAACTTTCAATTAAGAACTGAAAAGTTGGGTTTAGTCAGCCGTAAGTTTTCCTCTCTTGATAGAATTACTACCGCTACCGTAGACCTCGATTAAACTAGTATTCGCACGTTCGCGTTCACGTTCACGCACAGAAACATACCCCGTCGCATACCAACCGAGTGAACATGACAGGTGATATGTTCAGGCAAGGGTGCTTCTGGAAGTGTCATCTCCTCACTTAGTTAGTTTACCAAGACGATGCGGTGTTGGATCATTCGGTTCTTATTTGAGGAGTATCGCAGATTTCCAGAGTTGAGTACGAGTAGCATAGAGATCCGCGAAAGCACGACCGGGTCGTGCAGTGGCGAGAGACAAGTCATGTTAGCCATGGTGAACACACGCTATGAAATGGTAATTATTCGCCGTTCCGCATGCAACATTTATACCTAAGTAGGATGTAGGAGATTTTCAATTCGTTTATAACAAAAGGTTCATTGTTACGGCTCTCGGGGTGTCGCGGTAATCTCCAATACCAGCAAAGAGAGCAAAGAGCAACTTAGTCCAGCAGCTAACGCGTGTAGGAAGAGTTCCCTGTTCCCCGGTCCCCGGTCCCTGGTCCCTTTCACCAGAAAGGTAAACGGCATTCACCCGCCGCTAGCTGGGCATTGGCTACATTGATAAATATTCTATCAGGCGACCATGTTACGTAAAACCAGACACTGCATACGTGCCAATATTAGCTATGCCTGCCGAGTGCATTGTGTACTCTGCAGTATACTTGCAGTGAGGGTCGTGCCAGAGTCGAAACGCCGCGGCTTGGTCCGGATCTCGAGATATATGGGCTGAAAAATCTAAATGCTGGCTGTTTATGTTAAGTCTCATGCACCTACCTATTCCTGCTAAGGCAAGGCTGGAATTTTTAACTCCCTTTGTTATCGCCTGGTTCCGCTCGTTCAAACCGTTTAGGACCTCAGCTGAGATGAAGATTTTTTTGATTCTTTGAGATAAGAAAATTTATTACGCTGTATCAATTCTTCTGGAGTACTTGCACTCACAATTACGTCAGATGCAGGTATGAGCTGCTAAAACGTTAGTCATTCGAGCAGGAGATGAGAATGCAAAGAAACGCAGACAAAATCTTACTTGGAATAAATTTCTTACACTTCCCATGCAAATGTCGATGTTCTACGATCGTTTTGGATTTAAGCAAGATAGTGGTAGATTTCTTTCTCATTCGAATGAACCTAAAATTCAGGATTTATTTACAGCAGCGTAATTTGGCTTGATCAAATACGATCCTTGAATCGGATAAGCTTTATCTATTCTAAAAGAGGTTTTTTCGTGTGCCTCTACTGGGTCTATTCATGCCGATGCAAGTATGGCTCACCGGTACAAGACAGTATGGTAATTTTTCGGATGAAAATTCTCCTCGTGTTTGTATTTTGAATAGGAATATATATATATATATATACATAAATATATATATATATATATATATATATATGTATGTACGTGCTGTATATGTTCTAAAGCGTTTATTGTAGAGCGGCAAACACGATTCAACACAAACTACAACAGTGCGGACTTTGGTTTTCAATCTAATCTCGATCGTAATGTCGATATCGATTGAGGAAGTCGATCTACCGCGGAGAATGGAGAGTTGAGTTACTCGCGATTGTTATTGTGCAACGACCAATACGCCAGTGCGATCTTGTTGGCGAAAGCAATGTTACTATATGCATAGCTCTCATCCACCGACATTCAAACGAAGAAGACAGTGCGACTGCAGGGTACACTTTCATCAGCTTAATTATACATTGGCACCTCCATCAACGTAATTTGAGTATTCTGGGATACCCTGCGCCGGAGACAGTAGAAAATCGTCAAAGAGAGGTGAGGACTGTCGAAACTCAACGGCTGAGTGCAAAACATTATCCGGTAGGTATATATATGCACTATTTAAACCGAGTTGCAGGAAAGAATAAGTATTCTTTGCCGTTATTATATCCCGTGTAATCAAGGTCTTGTCTTTTGTAGAAAACGAATTAAAAGAATGTATAAAAACAATGAATGCGTGCGAAAATAATACCCGTTCCCATGCGATCACTATAAGGATGAAGGAACGCTGAAGGCAGTTGGGTTGAGCTCATTTCTTGGGCTACCCGTTACATGAAAGTGAAAAACATAAAACATGAAATACTACGACGGGAAATCATGTGCTCGTTAGGCGCAGTAAAATAGATTACATCTATTTCATTCACGTGCTATGCAATCCGGAAATACTGCTGTCAACAGTTCTTGCTTCCCAAGCATCACCGATTGTCTTTAAATAGAATGTACTTGTTCACAAGTATCACAACCATGACTGCAGTAGGTATTATATACAATCAGAAATATTTATTATTGCAGTTTTCGAGTCGTAAGTTGTATTATTTGGTGAAAGTAAAAAAATCCTTATTCCCTTTTTATGCACTGATTTTGGCAAATTGATCTAACATTTTGGAAGAAGTAACGATCTCCCTGGTATTTGACAGTAAAATAAACTTGAAGACTTTTGATGCGGAACTCTTTCATTGCTGCATTCTGCATTGTGGACATTGAAGTCCTTCTGCATTTCTTCCGAACTTACAATTAGAGTACTATTCATCGTCATCCTAGTTGGTACCAATATGTGATTTATAATTGTGAAACCAAAGTTATGAAATATTTCGCATCTCTGATCGGGAGTTATAAGTGACGTGAACTGAAACTGCCATTTAGGTATATTCAGTAATTTCAGATTCCAAGCTGCGTACATGCAAAAATTATTGACAGATATCAATACGAGAAATTATTCCAAGCAATCTACCTGTGTGAAACCTTTCTAGCTCAATTCTGCTGCCGAGCAAATTGTGGCCAGGTGATAATTATTGCCGGGAGTGGGTACTGTCATATACCCATTTGTTTGCTTCAATCGTTCTGAATGATTTCTATTTTATATTACGGAGTAAGCGTAAGTGAAAGCATCAATTAGGTACCTGTCGAGAATAACTATCGATATCCAGATCGGCTCTGAAAAATTTATGTTGCAGTCTCGTATTAAACCCGCGTATACAATTCCAGTGAAATGTAACGTACTGTGACGCTTATCTTCTTCTATTCCATTAATGTCATAATTAATTTCGACAAAACAAGTGAAGAAAAATAATAATTATACTGTTATTTAATAGGGGGTTCGTGACACCGTACTATACATTCCTAAAGCAACCGTAAAGTTGAACCATATGAACACACGAGTCACATAAGTGTCATAACAGCTTATTAAAGCTCTCTACTCGTCGCATAATAGCGTGCTCTTTTTCCCTACCACCCGAGCGTGGACAGTTCTCTGGCCTATTCGCCCTGTGACTATAGTTTCTCATGGCACGCCAAAGCAGACAAAAGAATTGCGACCCAGTTTACCGCTTAAACCGCAGAACGCTGCAGCGGAACAGCCTGGCGAGATTGTGTATGTGTAATGCTTATATGCACACAGATATACATTGTTCGTAGGCTTTTTCGAATACGGAGTTGGCACCTGGCTGTCTTGGATGAACTTGTGACTTACTAACTGCTGTTTCTTGAGTTCCACTAAAATTATTATGGATCCTATTTTATTTTCATTCTGTTGAATTTGATGTGTAGGTATTTGAACAGGTTTGTCAAATTATTCCAATGGCAAACTAGAATTCATAATTTTAATAGCGATTTCTCTTTATCAGAGCAAACTAACGAGCTTTGAGTATATGATTAAACTGCAAAGTGCCAAGAATTTCAATAATGAAATAATGTGAAGCGTGTATACAGCCGGTATTCCGAGAGTTCCCGCAATAACTCGATATATTTCGATTCCTATTGGGAAAATATCACGATCGGCTGAAAACCATATTCAATATTTAACAACAATTTCATAAACTCGTCGAAGCTCTTTCATCCGAGCATAACGTGTCCATATTTTGCCAAGCAGGTAAAAGACTTCATGCATGAAGGTGTTAATCGACATTTCGCGTGTACATACCATTAAACGCCACCATGCTATACCGATGAATATTTTATCACTAAAACACTACTTAACACTTTCATGCTCGGACCCCCTCGATTGACTTCAATGTATACCTAGATGCTGTATAAAAGTAGGTTTCGAAGTTAATCGGTGAAATTTGATGGAAGGGTTTCGGGATTTTCGTGTTCTTATAAATCCAGGCCCGCCTGTGTAGCTCTAGCTTGGAATCATCGTGGAAGGTGATGGCAGGCAGTTCAGGCATTTAGGGATTAAGATATCGGGCAGGTGTTAATCAACACATAATGAAGCATGAGTGAAAGAGTAATTAGAGTGTTCAAATAGGAAGAAGGATGACGGCTGTGAAATTAGTTGGCTACGTTACCATCACCGTCAGTGTTTTACCCTGCCAGCCCATCCAACTTGGCCCTATCCTGTCACGTGCTATCAAACTGTGCCCGGCATTACAACTTTTACATGATTTGACGCTTCGTTACATTGAGAAGTAACCAATCAGACCTTCGCATCAAATTCAGGCTGCTGTTCGAGCTGCCTTATCACATTTTCCGGCTTTTGAACACCCTTATGATTTTAGGATTAACGAAAAAATCGAATATTTTTTTAGAAACATATCGGACAAGTCGATAAGTAGAACAGAAGAACGACGTTTCGACAATAGTTTTGGGAATTTGATACACATGTCTTTGCCTGCGCGCAGGATGTGGCGGATGATCATGAAATTCGTTTCAGTATAAGTGAAAAGTTGACGAAAACGGTAGGTCAATCGATTGAGCGAATACTTACGTTAATTTTTGTTATTCGTATCTGGTTTTACTTGGAAAAGGGTTGAAGCGTCTTTATTATTGTTATTGAGTTATTTTACTTTACGCAATTTTCGAACTGAGTTCTCCGTTGTAAGTTTAACCAGCTGAGTCGGAGTCGATGAATATTAAAATTTCTGGGAAAAATTAGAAGCTCGTAAATATTCATTAGAAAGCGTTGAAAAATATAGTAAAAAAACTGTTTACCTTCGCATGAAAGGGGATCAACCTTCAGGTTCTGGATCCCATCTGAAGATAATTATAAACTATTTTTTGGGCAATTTGATCTTTCATTCAAATTGAGATTAAGTAGTATTACCACAAATCACTAAGAATGAGCGTTGAATTCACGAAAAGATCAGATAGAAGTCGTTTTGATCTCCACGGGCCGGTAAAGCGATAACAACTTAATTAAATTTGATGTGATTAGTCCTAAGCTTCTCGCTCTTTTCTCTATTTCTTTCGTTAAACTAATTGTACGAATAAAGTAATGATACCCTTCTCGTTCACTCTACGGTGGAGATTATTAATCACGTCTTAATTATTTTCCACTGTAATTGTAATTATATTCCGGTTAGGGTAACAACCGGTAAATTGATACGGATGGCAGAAACAGGAGAGCGTACAACAGTGTCTATAATTTGCATACTACGTCTATAATCAAAATCTAAAAAGCTACATCCGCTGCCTGGTATATGTAGTATGTCTATATGCAGTCTGTATGTGTTTACATACCTACATGCCTTAGGTATGTTAGGTCCATGTATATATGCTCGAACCCTCGCTTCATATTACCACAATACATCATATGATATCCGGACAATTCCGAGTCTCTCTTGCGACACGGCTTCGACCTGAAGACGTTTTATTATATTTATACATTGCAGCGAGGAAATGATATCCAAAAAAAATCTCATTACTTTTTGATTTCTTTGCGAGGAGTGGAGGTCTGGTTGGTTCTAGGCCAGTGATTACCTGTTTCGTATTAGTTCTTACGTTTTTATTGACTTCCGTGGGCCAACAAGACCAGAAATTCTCGGATCTTCTCTCTATCAGCCAGAAGTCAACCGTTTGGCATAGATTCAAGACGGTTTTTATTTCCTCCAACGTAGCGAGAGTGCAGGATCGTGTAAAACTCAGCTCGTGAAGTTCTTTCGCTGTCCACAATATTTCACGCAGTGCTAAAAAGTGTTCACATTATTCATGAGAAATTCTTCAAAGCTTTTCTGATACGAAATAGTGAAAATCAGAATTTTTCACAGTCGTTGAAAAAATGTTTCTTCTTTTTTGAATAAAAATTCGCTTCTGTTTTAGCTGTGGTTACGGGTAAAACAAAAAAAAAAAAAAAAAAAGAAAGCAACTTGTGGGGGATAGAACTTAATGGATCGAATTGTAATTTTATTGAACTACCCGCGAACGCCGCGTTAGTTGCGGTGAGTAAATTTTGCTTCCCTCAACAAATCGTTTTTTCTCCCACCAACGCCCCTTCCCCCGTTAGAACGTCGATGATAACGTTCCAATAAAGGTCCGGGTGTAAGCGCAAGAGCGATTGTTAAGCGGGTGGATTTGATTTAGGAGGGCCCGTGGAATAAAATTCCATTCCTACGGCGCAATAATACGCAAAAATGCGAAAAAGAGCTGAAAAAACGAGCGTGAAATCGACACTCTTTTACATCCGACAACTTTTCAATATTTCGAAGCAGCAGCTTGTGCGTGATCATAACTATAAACGCACTTGTCTCTGCACGGTGAGCAAGTTGGATATCTACCCATGTTTAATATCACTTTTTTCCATCTTTCCAAAGCCAGTATTTTTGAGCATGCGAAGATATAGCTCAACCATTTCCATTCTCGTTTATTGATATCGACGGATGTTGCACTATATAATACATAGATAGTGGAATGATAGGGGAAGATGGGGTAATTGCGAACACCTAAGGGAGATTGGAAAAAAACCGAGGAAATCACATAGTTCTGAAATTTTTCTTTATTGCAACCTCAACTATGATATCTTATCTTGGCAATCCATCACAATTTATATCATTAAATCAAGAATTAGGTTAAAATATTGAATAAATACGAAACCCTTGCATTTCGCAATTACCCCGACCCCCCTGGGGTAATTGCGAACAGCACTTGGGGTAGCCCGGACGACTAGACTTGAGATAAATCCGATAATAAATAGGCGTAAAACATCAAAAATCAACCGAATACCTACAGATAATCAATATTCCAACAACACATAGTGAAGAAATATCAGCTCGGGGTAATTGCGAACCTGTTATTACGCAATTCGCAATTACCCCAAACGATCAAATCGATAGAAAGTAGCATTGCAAAGAAACACGGCCTCACATTCTGAACTTGAAGGTGGGCGATGATATCGTCATGGATTTTACTTTCTGAAGCTAAATATTCAACACTATATTACATAAAACCAGGTCATTTCATCGATTTGAACACCTAAGAATAATTAGATCAAATTCATTGAAATGTATTTACGGTTATTAGCTCCAACATCTTACGAGTTTTTTTACATTTGATAGGGCGTCAACACTGCAATTTGAGACAGCTCTCCATATGCACCGGTTTGCGGAGATTGGGTAGAGGAAACTAGAGAAATGGCCTGTTCGGATTTACCCCGCGTTCGCAATTACCCCACTTTCCCCTATACCTACCAATATAAGTTACGTGTACGTTGAAGCACCAACCAATTCACCAGCTGCGGAATATACTGCCTATAATACTACCGGAACACTATAATATTATGCAATCTTATTGGCAGGATAGTCGGGACTTGCTGTACGGACTCCAAGTGCGGATAAGATCCGCGCCGTAGTGTCTCTCGCTTTCTCATTGCGAGAATAAAATTACTTATATCATTGGTAGTTTGAATTTATTATGTGCGGTAAAGGAGATATATATGTGTATGTACATATGTTTTATTAAGGGATCGTATTCAAACTCGGAGATTAGCACATCGAGGGCTAAAATTTTCCGAAGAGTTTACAATCTTTGGAAAAAGGAGTTACAAGCTTGGAAAGTTTGTATCAACATGTGGCGATAGGGGACGGCTTGTCTGTCACGGATCCTCGACGCATATAGCCGAACTGGGGAGAGAACTTTCCTAACCGCCTACAACTTTGCCAATGAAATTAACCAACTCGAGACTTATGAATCTGAAACTCCGAAATTAGATGAAGTTCAAGGCAGACTAGTGCGGAAGAGGAATGTACTCGCTGAGAATAGGGATCATATTTACCCCCAAAAGGTTACTCGTTATCCCAGTTTGATATAATATCCTAGACACGAAACGCTGCAATCGAGTTTCACTCTAAATATCCAATCACTTGGTCGAGGGTTACGATAAATACGATAAATTAAAATAACCACGACGGGATGTGTCAGTTGTAATTAAACGTTTTGTCGGCGATAAAAATCCACCGCTAGATGGGTGCCAACGCCCGTATAAGAACGGAATTCAATTAATTTGCAGTTGGCCATACTGTACATTCGCTACAGGATTACAATTCCGCCAACCATTTCGGGACGACGCAATGCACTATTATCTTTTGCATTAATTATCATCCGTTATAAGATACTCAGTTATGAATATTCACGAGCCTGTGATTACGTGCGATGTTTCAGGGGTGCAAAAATTTGACGATAAGCACAAAAAGAGAAAAGCAACTGAGATAATGGAAGAAATATTCCAGCTGTTAACGGATGCACCGCAGGATACACTCGATTGCTGTATACTGTATAGTCGTCGAAATAGAAACATATTTATATCTGACGGATATCCCTGAGGCCACACAATGTGGCTGAGCTCAGACATGGTTATAACTTATAAGCAGTAACCGGGAACCGTCATCAACCGGCACCATCCACTGCCAACCAGTACCAACCGACGTTACATAAAAACACAACGTGCCACCGCCGACGCTGCCGGGTTTCCTTTGCTAAGCTATAATTATTGCGGTCTTTGCTATCCTTGCGTCACCCTCGGCACCGACTGCCGCCACATTCTCTGGCTGTTTGTAAATCGTACCAGATGCTCCGCGGGGCTCGGGATTTATGAGTCTTAATTAATAATTATTTTGGCTCGTGCAATTGCAACCACCTTATTCCATTATCATTTTCGTAGTATATTATCATTCTAAATCGCAAGATTTGTGTCTTTTGATATGAATCTTTTCTCCAACGTTAAATTCAGAACCTTTTTTTTGCCGTAGATCTCCCGCGATAACCATATACAGAATAATGTTTGCTGTCTGGACGAACGGAGATTGGCTCAAGTATATAGGTATGCGCAGAGGATGTAGCAGTGGCCGAGATTTTAAGTGGCAAATATTTGACACTTCGTAGAATTGGATATAAATTTATATATACTTGCCAGCTGTACCTGAATATAGATATAGATCTAAAGAGAGTAACAACTATTATCTCAGTCGATATTCCAGGCGGAAATAGAGATTTACTATTATCGTACTCTAGCACCGGATACCAGCCAGTTCCGGATAAGAACCCAATCGCCACTTTTCATGCGCGATCCGAAATATAGCTCCGTATTAAAACTCGGCCGCAGTGAATTCTAGTTCGATCAGTTTCATATGTATTAAACTACAGGTTGGATATCATGACCCTCTTGCTTGCCAAGTAGGTACGTATTATGGACGCATCCATATTATACCATACGTTTCAGCTGTTGAAGTCAAAGTTTTGTTTAATACAGCTATATATACCCAGTTGATCGAGGCAATTCGTGAGTTACGAATATTGATGAACCGAAGAGAATTATTGATAGAGTGAGAGTTATTGATTTATCGAATTCTCAGTAGGAGCTTTTCAAAAAAGTTAAAAATCACGGACGCGTTGAGTGACCAGAAAGTATTTATAAATACCCGAATTTTAGAATGAGTTTAGTTTAGGATGGAATCTAAAACGGCTAAGAGGTTCATTAAAAAATGTAATAAAAAATCCATCTGCGCTGTCATCCTAGGCCTTAGGTAAGCGTTGGGAGTAAATCTAATCCTAGCAGCCTCTCAACCTCTCACCTGTCTCTCAGATTAGAGCCTGGTCCCTTGTTCGTCGGAAAGAGATGACTGCAATGCCTCAGGTATCTACTATTCCGTGATATGCTAATCGAGCTTTGCACCTTGAAATTGGGTTGTTTTTGATCAACAGTAAACGAGGAGGCTCGCTAAGTCGTATCGTTGTTCTTGAATACCCTGCAGTTGTGATAGAGCTCGCAGAAACAAGATGAGAGACCAGGATTTTTTTTTGCGCAGTAAAAATCTATCGTCAGTATGTCGTTTTGGAGGAAAGCTCGTAATTTTCAATGTTCATCACAGAACAATTGAATTTGTGAGGGGTGATTCGATTGACGAAATGGTGTTAGTGGGGCATGGGTTATTTGAAATTGCGAGAGGTAACAATTTGCGAAACCCAAAACTAGCTCCAGCGTATTGTTGAGCGGACTCGCGTTGATCAAATGTGTCAAAACTAACTATAATCAACAGCAGCTGGTGGAATTGTACTGCGTCGCGATGCCTGACATGATGTCCGAATTCGCGTAACCTGTGCACTTCATTGATTTGTGCTAGGAAACAACTATCGCCATTCTGCAGCAAAAGCCACGCAACGTTGTGGCAATGATTATTGGTCCCTGAGTTCAGAGAAAAAAAAAACAAGAAAAAATCGAATGTTCTGCGGGGAAAAAATATACTTGACTTTGTTTTTATGCATCAAATTTTACCCTTCAACGAATAAAAGGAAAGCGGTTTGCCGTGGATCTCTGAGCCCCCCTAATACCTACCCGATATCATGAAAGACCTTTCTTTTTGTTGCATTTAATCACGTGCCAGAACTTATAAAAAGCTACGACCCTTTTCCCCGCATAAAAACAAAGTCCTTATCGTCTTCCAAGTCGCCCGCGTCTTTGCGTCCTTCCCCAAGCGGATACTCCTGTGGTGCACACGCATCCTTATAGGTAGATATAGCCTTAAGGTCGCCAGAGATCGATTATAACAAAAAATAGTCCCTCCGCAGTTAGGGTCTCGAGAAAATAAATAAATCTCCCGAAAGTCCTGTCATTATACGGCCCACAGTCTTATTCCGATAAAAAGAAAGTGAGTGCGCCAACCGGTTATCAAAGTGTGTCTTTAACGTCAGATGCTATCGCGTTACTGAACGCCCGCCGGCCTTTTGTATACACCGAGCCCTTTTTAGTCCTTGGAACCTTGGATACTCCCTGGTCTTTGGGTCTCTGGGTCCTACGGTCCGACCTGCATGACGCGTCAGCATTCTTCCATTGGATTTGACAACGATCGATTACCACCGGATGCCATTACAATGACACGAAGCACGCACAACACGTCACTTCAAAAATTTAATCGCTCAACTTCAACTTCTGATCCCAAAGGCATCGCGAAGGGATCAGGATCATATAGAGAAATGTCCTGTTCTGCATTCGATTAGGTCGTGTCAATGAGACACCAGATTTCCTCTGCAATATAGCAAGCACAATCGTATTTCGGCGAAACTTAATATTAGATCAGTCTTTCAAGTAATGGCATGAAATTTATCTGCGATCAGCGTGCCAGTCTGCAAGGATGGGCCATAGATTGAAATCAGTATAAAAGTGAGTAAAACGCAACTACCGGTGGATCATAGACAATTTACAGTATTGATTACTGATTAATGATTATCGTTCACCACGTGAAGTGAGTCTGGTACTTCTGATTTGATGACAACTTGATAATGAATATTGATGGACGTGGAAAAGGATAAAAGAAATAGTAGGATGACTGCGTACTATTACGAGTTGTAAAATATCATGAAGGAATTCACGAAACAGACGTTTGCATGAATTATTTCCGACGTTCTCCGTTGGTTTTTGCAAGCAAATATTCGTTTGTATCGCAAAGATCATGTGCGGGAAGAGATCAAAGCCGTGCTTACATCCAGGCGATCTAGAGGTAAGCTCTCGAATGGAATTTTCAACATGTGATGCCCTCAAAAGGATTATTTCAGCCTGAGATCACGGTGCGGCAAGATACCATGGAATTCACAATAGTGGGCAACTGCGTGTCTTTCTCCACCCCTATTTCGATTGACAATCTCTTTCCTGAGGCATACCTAAGGGACAAAACCTACGAGTCAAACACACATGCATCCTAGTGGCTAGATGCCCTAAGGTATTTCTGGGATGTCAGTCTTTTTCAGAATGCTTGAAAAAATCCGAAAACGCAAAATTACGTCAGTCGGACCAATATTAGTGGCTCATCGCGGACCAACATCAATATATATCATGTATTCTCATGGTAGGAACTACGTAGGGTAGGTGTCCCAATTACGGAGCCCTTAGCGACACCTTGTGTCGTCTTTGATTAAATATAAATTTTCTACGTGTTATATCGACTTTTTAAGGTTATATACGTGCGAATTGATGGTTTTTCAATCGAGACAATCCTTTTACATTTTAGATTTGAAAGTTATTTGGTGAAAACTGAAGATAAATATAAAGCGATGCGTTTGTCCCAATCACGGTGCCTTCGAAAAGGTCCGTCAACCGAATACGGTGCCCCAATTACGGACAGGGAAGCCCATATACGGTGCCCCAATTACAGACAGGGAAACCCATATACGGTGCCCCAATTACGGAGTTACATCAAATCAGTAGTATAAGAGCTGCTAAGAAATGAGTAAAGGATTAATTTGCATTGCTTGAATTCTTGTTTTTTTTTTTTTTTTTTTTTCCCCAAATTCTGTATTATATTATTCAAAATTTTAATGTTGTAGGCAATAGAATATACGTAACGTAACTTAGGTTAGGTTAGGGTTAGGTTATACGTGAACGCCGTCGAAGGAGCGTATGAGACAGTGATGTCGAGAAAAATTCAAGGGAATTCAGAAGCAGACAGACCTCGATTAAAGCGTCGTATAAAATAACAAAATTCGTATCATGTACTTATGGTTATTTCAGCGACAAATACTGATCGTCATATCAGTTACCATCTTAGTTTCGACTATCCATAATTGGGACAACGAGCCGAAATGCTGTCCCAGTTGCGGGACTCCGTAATAGGGACAGACGGCCAAAGTCAGTACCGATTGCGGTCCCCACTATTATTATCACGATAAATGGTTGAATTGCATATTTTTTGGTTGGTTTGTCAAATATTATTGTTACAATATCATTCTCTATAAGTTTCATACCGTATTTCGTGAAAATATTCTATTTATTTCCGTTTCACTGAGTGCGATTCATTAACACTTTTCTTAAGAGAGGTACGACAATCGCGACGAATTCGTCGGCCCGAGATTATAATTCAATTATTGACGGATAATTGAAAGCCTCAATATCTGAAGTTTGTCGTTTTAGACCCTTTATAAGTCGAACTTCCTAAGAAAAACTCGTTCAACTTTCTATTTGGTACAGGTTTTCCTTAAATCAAAGAAAACGAAGATGGGCACCGTAATTGGGACACCCTCCGTAACTGGGACACCTACCCTAGCCCAAAGATCGCTAGCCTTGCTCGACATATGTTGGAATGTACATGAGCATATATCTGTATCTGTGTGTGTCTACATTCTGATAACGGGTTGACTTATATAAATCGTCTTGACAAGGAGGCGCCCTCGGGCATCGGAAGTTGACACACCAAATCCAAGGACACTATCGATATAAACGTCAATTATGTTGGCCTTCTCGTGCTCTTATTGCCTATCTCTGGCCATTTGTCAACCTAGCCACTGGCCCTTCGTTTCACTAGGGAATATATCGTATAAACCACGAAATCGCCCTAAACAACCCGAGCTACTGTCGACTTAATCAGCGATACCATAAATGCCACTTCGTAGATCTAATAACCAGAGGTCGACTGCTGGGTCAGTGAGCGGGTCAGTTGACGGTAGGTCGAACATGCCTTACTTCTGCTCTATCTAATAGAACGCGTACGTACACAAAGTTTGCAATATTTTCAGGTCACTGAAGAGATCGGTAGAACAAATAGAATGCGAATTAATATTATCGTGTACATTTTGTGCAGTGGAATGCGGATTTGTGTTGTAATAATTGCAGAATTGCAGGAAGCGTGATATTTCCCGGCTCGTAAAAGAATGCTTACAAAAAGAAGTTTAAGGACATCGATTGGAATTCTCACGTTTAAGAAAAGAGCAGGAAAAACAGAACCCAATCACCTGCACCGCCAACCTTTTCTTTGATAATTATCGACGAAGTTAGCGGGCGTCGAGCTTATTCAAGATATTTTTCTGCTTTGTTCGTACTACTACCAAGTCGAGCCTTTTTCATTCGAACAAGAGAAATTACAGATGGGACGTTGCTCGCCGGTAAGGAGCGGCGGAGGTTTGTGACACTTCCGACCGGGTCGAGAATTTATCAAAGAACTTCCTTTCCGGCCTCGCATACTCCGCATTGTCCCGGTATCCGCCAATCCGTCTGCCCTTCCATCCCATCGATCTATCCACCGCGTGGTTGTCTCACTTGCTTTTTCTCCTTTTTCTCGCTTTTCACATCCGCCCTCTTGGGCCATCACTGTGATGTTACGGCGAATCCCTATCTCTTGTCTCCTCTGCCCTCTGAGGTCCACGTGCCTTCTTGGGCGAATCTCTACAGCTAATTTCAAGTGATCGATATGTGCCACGAGCTTCTACTTGGTGAGCGTCAGCACTCAATTTGAAACAACTTCGACAATATGTGGGTACTTCTTTGATGTATTTTTCTTTCTACGCACGACGAATTTTCAGAGTGCGACGTATAATTGGAATTTTTAATTGCCTATCCTCTTAATAACCGGATTGTGTATTCTACCAAGTAGGTATTAATGCCAGGCTTATGAAATTCAACGATATAATGGTACAAATTCAATGAGTGGATACATTTCTCAGGTAGACATTCACCTCAGCTTAGGCGGCTGAAAGTGAACGATTACTCTGAAACGTGATTTGATGAATGTGTGGTATAATTATGACTATGGAAAGCCGAGTTATTCTGGTTAGTGAAAGCAAGCCATTGAAAATTGAAATAGCTAAACAGACAATCGCTTCTTGATAATTAACATCAATCCTTGGTAGCTTGGCAAAGGCATTATCGAAGTTAGTATAAATGCTATGTGCTATAAGTGTGTGCCAGAACTTTTCTCAAGCTGTTTATTAAATACCGCGACTCGATAATTGAATAAATTGAATGTAACGCGGTAGTGGAACGTACTATTATGCCCCAGCAACGAGAGTAAATGTTAATTCGAGACAGCCCGACCTTGCAGTAGTCGGAGTCTTAGAACACACCTTCCAAGCCGTGGGAAAGTCCTTGTGACTAATATAGCAGCACGCTGCATTTGAACACACCCAACTATCGCTGCATTTATTTTATAAAACGGTGTCTTTAAGGCGTCGTTGCAACAATTTCGATTCTATATGAATTATATCACGGTATGGCATAGCTATTACTCACTTGACAAGACAACCTAGTCCTTAGTGCTGGTTTAGGACACCTTAGTTTATTATCAAGCCTGAAACTCCAGAATTTTTTTTCTTAGACAGGAGTGAGAGGGATAAGGAACTAAGGAATTGGTAATGTCACTGGGATTTAGAATTGAGGAAATCGCTTGAGAGTATATTTGTCAGAAATTTACTCCGGCACTGGTTCAACTCTAGATATATATATATATATATATATATATATATATATATACAGGGTGATCCAGAATGCGGTACTTTCCTTACACCGGTGGATTCCTTGTAAAAATCTAAGACAAAAGTTATTCATCCTAAAATGTCGAATGCTTAGCCGTGTTCAGGTAGGAGCCGTTTAAAGTAAGCCGAATTAATCCAATACGAGGGCAGATATGAGAATGGCTCAGCCGCCGCTACGCCGTTATTGTTGGCCCGCCACCGCGAACTTGCAAAGAAACGACGATCAGACGTCCGCGGCTCTGCTGTATGTAGCTAAGCCATACAGGCAATGCAATGAAAACAGAAGCATGCTAATTTTACCGAACTGTGAATGAAATAAATAAGGTAAAGTCGGGAGAGATGCCGCAATTTTTTTAGAAAATTCATAACTTTTACAAAAATAGATATTAAGAAACGTATTTATCAGTGACCATTCTTTAAACTATGTACTATAATGTGGCCCTAACCAAAAATAGATAAACTTTCATTTTCATATAAAAAATACGTCAACAAAAAAACATTTATGGTGGCCATTAGTCAGGGAAAACCGGGAAGTCAGGGAAAAGTCAGGGCATTCGGAAAATGGTCAGGGAGGTCAGGGAAAAGTCAGAGAATTTTTCAGCGAGTCAGGGAATTTTATGGTGACACAGAACAAGACAGAATAGAACGTCCGCCGTGATTCTTTCTTCTTTCTACCTTGCGCGGAATTATTAATCAGACAATTGTTAATTATTAATTAATTCAAAAAATCATTCTCTATCAGCATTGATTCAGAGCGTTGTTTATTATAGGTATACTTGAATAACCAGTAATTGGTCCGAAATTCAGTCAGGGAATTAGTATATTACTCACCTAGGGAGGGAAAGTAGGCTAACCCAAACTGCGTGTGAGATTGACACCCGAGCCGAAGGCGAGGGTGACAAAAACGCAGTTTGGGATGGCCTTTTTTACTCCCGTGTGAGGTATACTATTTTATTCCCCCCTCAACTGTTTTGGCCACTTTATTTCCCTGAAAAGCGGGACTAAAGTGGCATCTGATTCCCTAGTATACTTTTTTTCCCGCAAATTCACTTCTGCGGGAGAAAAAGTGAATTTGCGGGAGAAAAGTAATTTTGCGGGAGAAAAAGTGAATTTGCGGGAGATAAAGTTACTTTATCTCCCGCAAAAATTAAATTTGCGGGAGATAAAGTTACTTTATCTCCCGCAAATTTATTTTTTTTCCCGCAAATCTACTTTTTCTCTTTTGCGGGATAAAAAATTATTTTTAAAATTTTTGCTTCATTTCCTGACTTAACTTCTTCTTTCCATATTTATATAGATTTTCAATCAATTTCAGCGTTTTTTCGTGGGTCCCACGCTTCAGGTCAATAAAGTGGCCACAGTTGAGCCGGAAATAAAGTACTATATGTAACACTGGAATAAAGTCCATCATTCCCTCAGGCTTACTGCCCTCGCGGAAATTCCCTTGGGTGGTTACTGCCCTCGCTTCGCTCAGGCAGTAAACCCACCCGCGGGAATTCCGTTCGGGCAGTAAACTCACCTTCGGGAATAATATTCGACTTTATTCCCTTGTTGCATAATGTACTATTATTCCCGGCTCAACTGTAATGGCCACTTTATTGACCTGAAAAGCGGGACAAAAGTGGCATTTGATTCCCCATTGTACTTTTTGTCCCGCAAATTCACTTTTGCGGGAAAAAAGTAAAATTTGCGGGAATAAAGTAAATTTGCGGGAATAAAGTAAATTTTGCGGGAATAAAGTAAATTTTGCGGGAATAAAGTAAATTTGCGGGAATAAAGTAAATTTTGCGGGAATAAAGTAAAATTTGCGGGAATAAAGTAAAATTTGCGGGAATAAAGTACATTTTGCGGGAATAAAGTAAATTTTGCGGGAATAAAGTACTTTTGAAAAATGATTTTTTTCAAATTTTTTTTCCATTTCCTGACTTAACTTTTTTCCATATTTATATAGATTTTTGATCAATTTCAGCGTTTTTTCGTGGGTCCCACGCTTCAGGTCAATAAAGTGGCCACAGTTGAGCCGGGAATAAAGTACTATATGTAACACTGGAATAAAGTCCATCATTCCCTCAGGCTTACTGCCCTCGCGGAAATTCCCTTGGGTGATTACTGCCCTCGCTTCGCTCAGGCAGTAAACCCACCCGCGGGAATTCCGTTCGGGCAGTAAACTCACCTTCGGGAATAATATTCGACTTTATTCCCTTGTTGCATAATGTACTATTTCACCACCCCCTGCATCGGCAAGAACGACTTCCCGCTCACGCAAGGGAGCGAAAGTCGTACTTTCCGTGCAGGTGTGGTGAAAAATTATAATTTGGTCAGGGAAAAGTCAGGGAATTTTTTTTGATTGTTTGTAGTGGCCACCACGTAATATGTAAGTAATATGGGCGAAAAATTTAATATTTCGAGATTCTTCATCTATAAAAATACTGCAGCGAATGTTTCCAACTAAAAACTGAGTTCCAAGGAGCATCTACTGCATCAATTAAAAACTACCGGATCAATGAGTTACAAAATTTTACCACATTTGAGTCATATAAAATCCTGGACTGAAACATTTTTTTTTTTTCAAATCCCTTGACCATTCTACAGATGTCATCTATTAATCCAGAAGATTAATAAATGACCGATCGAATCCAGAACAATATAATCTGCAGTTCTAAGATACAGAAAACCGTATCGTTCGCTCCAACCAAAATTAATATCCTCCCATTTGTTTCCAAGACATCGTCGGTCAGTAAACTGACTACATCCGCACAACAGGCACTAATACGTACGTTCCGCTGAAAATGGTGAGATGTGATTTTATGCGCGAGACCCTGAACGTTATTTTGATCTCTGATATTTGGCCTTGATCTTCGATTGATTGATTTAAAAAAAAATGATGGCCATAGAAATCGGTAACCTGGTCATCCACAGTGGCTTCATATCTAATGATTCTGGATCTAGACTAATCTCGTAAAATCATTCCTGTATACCTTCGTATGAATGATTACATTTTTTAAAACGATTTTCCGATAAAAATTGGCATCTTGAAGCTACGATATAATAGTATATTTCGTATTAAGCGCGTAAAATTTTATATTAGTGGTCACGGCATCACACGAGGGTGTAAAGTATTACGCCCGTGTTGCAAACGATATCTTTCGTTGCAGTTGGCGTCAAATTCGATTTTATCCAAGCAGAACAAGTTGTAAAATCGGATTCTACGCCCACTGCGACGAAAAATCCTTATTCTTCGTGGTTGTAAATCAATGACCGTCGTTAGTCCAAGTTCATTCAATCAGCTGTTCTCATTAAGAGAAATTTGAATTGTGCGAATACCAAGTCATTATTTAATGGTGGCAAGATACATTCTTACATAGTTAGAACAATAATAAATAATGATAATAATAATAATAATATGAGGAAAGATCTCAATCAATCCCGTAGAGTCAGTGTAAATAATGCAGTTTTCATTAATGTTATGGTTTTATCGAATTCATACAGCCCAATTTGACGTGTATACGTTCCATTCGCGAAGCGAAGATCAGTATTCTCATTAGACAATATTGGCCACTACAAACAGTCAGAAAAATTCCCTGACTTTTCCCTGACCAAATCATAATTTTTCCCTGACTGAATTTCGGACCAATTACTGGTTATTCAAGTATACCTATAATAAACAACGCTCTGAATCAATGCTGATAGAGAATGATTTTTTGAATTAATTAATAATTAACAATTTTCTGATTAATAATTCCGCGCAAGGTAGAAAGAAGAAAGAATCACGGCGGACGTTCTATTCTGTCTTGTTCTGTGTCACCATAAAATTCCCTGACTCGCTGAAAAATTCTCTGACTTTTCCCTGACCTCCCTGACCATTTTCCGAATTCCCTGACTTTTCCCTGACTTCCCGGTTTTCCCTGACTAATGGTCACCATAAATGTTTTTTTGTTGACGTATTTTTTATATGAAAATGAAAGTTTATCTATTTTTGGTTAGGGCCACATTATAGTACATAGTTTAAAGAATGGTCACTGATAAATACGTTTCTTAATATCTATTTTTGTAAAAGTTATGAATTTTCTAAAAAAATTGCGGCATCTCTCCCGACTTTACCTTATTTATTTCATTCACAGTTCGGTAAAATTAGCATGCTTCTGTTTTCATTGCATTGCCTGTATGGCTTAGCTACATACAGCAGAGCCGCGGACGTCTGATCGTCGTTTCTTTGCAAGTTCGCGGTGGCGGGCCAACAATAACGGCGTAGCGGCGGCTGAGCCATTCTCATATCTGCCCTCGTATTGGATTAATTCGGCTTACTTTAAACGGCTCCTACCTGAACACGGCTAAGCATTCGACATTTTAGGATGAATAACTTTTGTCTTAGATTTTTACAAGGAATCCACCGGTGTAAGGAAAGTACCGCATTCTGGATCACCCTGTATATATATATATATATATATATATATATATAATATATATATATATAGTATGTACCTACGAATGTGTGCATGCACGGTCTACGTACGGAAAGCCACGTGGAAAGCTCTGATGAATACTCTGTAGCACTCGTACAAGTTGAGAGAGTCGCGCATGGCACAACGTGTCGGTTCGAAATGCAAGTTCCGGTGCTCGTTTAATTTTATTTCATTTTGAATGCGTCATAAAAGAAACGCTTTTCATTACGGCAGAAGCTGCTCGTTAGACGCTTTTCGTATTGACCTACTTTATTCTTAATAACGAACTGCCTCCGCTTTGAAAAGGAAACGCTACTTCTGAGGAAAGAAAATGCGACGGCAGGTTGTGACGACAGGTAGGTACACGTTCCTGTGAATTATTATAAACTCAGTTATGTTTTAAATCCAACATATCCCGAAATTGGATGCCATAAATTACGCCATGATATTGGATAAACAGCAGAGTTTTATTCAAGCTGTTGATTCTGCCATATGCGCGCAATGTCAAAGTGTTAATTAACCCACAGTTTGATTGAAGATTTGAAAATAATATCCCGCGATAGCCTAATACCGTATTTATCACTACAGATTTCAATTTGTTCAAAAAATCCAGGCTCAAAAGCTTTACGGTCTCGCCGCGAGTTCCAAAATTGATATTGACACGAAATAAATAGATCATAATCATTTATCAAAGGTGTTGGTTTATTTGCGCGTATTTATTTGATGTTGTAAAATTTCGATATTACTTTATAGAATTCGAATCTGTGTATGAAGTAGACTGAACATCCCTTTCCTCTCACATCGACCCACTATTCGGTTAATACAAGATAAATTTCTCGGAACCGCCCTTGGACTCTGAAATCGGCCAGGGATTCTCTAGATAATTCACTCGGGTCGTCTTTGCAGTGGATGTAAAAGTTTCCTCATTGGCTTCTTCTGCGTTCGCTTACCCACGTCTGTAATCCTGTGCGTTAGTTTAATGGGTTACGTCGTTAAGTTAACAGAACGGCGCACGCGGTGGGCATCTAAAAAGTAATGCCTCGCGAAGAGTAACGAACCTATCTACAAATTGCACACAGAGTATAAAACACATATGCACAAAGTACCTACTCGTGCTAATCTATAAAGCACAACATAGATATAGTATTCAGTATTACAAAAATATCTTCAAATCATTTCGAGAATCGAAGATTAGATAACTGGCGCAAATGGCTGCAGATGGCAAACGCCGTGCATGGCATACCTGTATTAAAAAATGAAATATGGAGTAGGTATGTATCTTTGGCTGCTTTGTGAGTCAACATTTCAGAAGACGATGGTAACCGAGCGTGAAAAGGGAGCCGCTTACCTGTAGTTCCGCTTTCAGAAAAAAAAAAAGAAAAAAAAAACGGCTTCACTGAATGGCTTTTTATTATTCATTGAGTTAACGTCTTCAGTGACGATCGAGGAGATTATTTTTCGATGTGGTATCCAGAATATCTCCTAATTATCGATGCAAGTCGATACGGTAATCAGTTTTTTACCTAAATTCTGATCTAAGAATTGTCAACCAGGAAGAGGCGGGTAATTGAGAGATTTTCAGGTAATTTCGAGAATAACGCGTCCGTGTCGCCACTGAAGCAGGTTAAATCCTTGTTATAATTATCGACGGCAGAGCAATAGGGCCGCCGATGTTTCGAAATTCTAGGCGCCCCTTTCCAGTCTCGACCGACCCTTCCATACCTTTTCCGTCCACCCAGGCCAGCCTTTGTTTTGACTTGCGCTAATGGCTGGATTTACATATCAGTGGTGTTCAACCGAGAGGTATTTTATCGAAGGAGAAAAGGTGGACCATCAAGTTGTAATTAATTTTAATTACTCAGCACTAATACGTAGGTCTTTGTCGGAATCTCGGTTCATTTACGACTACAGCGAAGTATCTCGGCAGCAAAACTATGCAGGAAATCTAAATTCGATAGCCGAGTAAGCGGAAACTTCGCACGGAAATTAAAGTAGTTTTGTCTGCGTAATAGTAAATTTTATCAGTCCTCTTCTGCTCACCGTGAACCGCAGACTGTTCCATTGACTCTCGTTGAAAGTGATTATTTGACACGGCTGCAGACTTGTTTTCTGTTTCATCTAGGTACTTCATTCATGCATGGAGCCTATATAATAAATGGTATTGAGCTATTGAGCTTTGAATAAATCAAATGATTAACTCTGCTACTATTGGCGCGAACACTTATATCGAATGGAAATGACAAGCTAACAGAATGAATGAATAACAAAAAAGAATTGACCGTAAATTCTAGGAATACCTGGCGTAGCTGTCTGATTACGATAACACGTAAGTCAAAAGATCTCACTGCAGAACTGTATCAGATACCAATGAAATAAATTAAACGTACTTTTGCAAAATGGTATCAGCTCGAGCGCCAGTTCAAACATGCGGAAGTTTATGCGCTGGCTCTTCAAATCCTGTTCAAAGATTAACGCTGAACCAAGCCGCCCGCGCTATAAGTTGCTAACGTAACTCGCAGGACTTTATCATGGAGCGCTAGTTAGTAGGAAAAGATAATAAACAAAATTCAAACAAAATGAGCGAGCCAGAAGCGTACCAAAGTAGACATACCTTAATATGAAAGAAACTTGGCATTCGATAATGAGTATAACGTTGGATCTGAAGACGAAAAAGGAGAACAACTTTGAGATCAAATTGACGGATTGTAAGAGTCGATAAAGTTTGTAAACTAAACTTATCTTTCAACCGCATTAGCTACGACGATACTGATCCATTGAATACATGAGAATTTTGGAGTTCTTGAAACGATCGGTAATCAATTTTTCTGAATTCTTATTTAGGTGTAGAGATGTGACCATATACACAGGGGTGTCAACGACTTACTTTTTTTTTCTCCGATTTAATTTCATTCGAGTGTTTCGTAATAATGAAATAAGGAAATAAAGTGATAGGTCTATTTGTTGTTCTTTGGTCACAACTAACCGAAACTTGGACAACTTTATCCCACTCAGATTCTGGCAATTAAAATAGTTTAACGGTCGCTAACGCGGTCACAGTCTCTCGGCTAGCTAGACAACACATTCGTAGGTGCTACGTAACTATATCTATATCGTAGTACCAGCAACATGTCTACCCAGCCTGACTTTGTTGGGGCCATAATTTAGGGTCTTGTTCTGCCTCTAAACAGCCATTAAACTTACTCTGCCATCCAACCGACTCTATTTATGGCGGACAACTGTATGAAGTTGTCGCATTCTTTCGTCGATGCTTTGTCTCCCACGGCGTTTTCGATTTCGTATACAAATTAAGAATTTACCGGGCAGCCTCAGGACATTCGAATTTAGTGGTAACACCGAAACAATGAGATTTCATCGAGTGGATTATTTAAAGCGTGAAAAATCTTGGCCAGGCGAGGCCTGGTTATCCCTTCGGCGGGTATAACACTTGGAATTCATTGATTTTCTATTAATTTCTATGCAAAGTAGTTTTACAACGGTCTGTAAGAGTATTACGTACATTCATCTAAGATTCTTCCATTTTCTACGAGAGCCTCCAGTTCCGGACAAAAAAAGACCTGTTGTCGATCGACCAAAGTATCCGGCAATTATAGAAACAAGCAAGAGGTAGAGTGAAAATAGTAGGTCACTCATGAACATCATTTCTTCGATGTAGGGGAGAGAGGTCATGAATGGGACACTTTTTATAAATGTGTAGTTTTTTCATTTTCAACAAAGCACACATATTTTTAACTTGTAACACACTCAACTCTGGCTCTTTATAAATGAAGTTCGGGACATGAAAATATAATTTCTTGTTTCATAGAGTCGTAAAACCTATGTATACATGAGATCACAAATGTCCCATTCATTGGCGAAGTGATGCTTGAATGGGACGCTATAAATATTGAATGGGACGGATGTATTTATGCTAATTAAGTTGGCCCAAAAATCACTTTGAGTGGAATTAGCCACAGATCTCTGTGCCCAGTAAACAAAACTGTAAGTAAACAAGAACCGAAATTGACATCAATTTGAAATTTTTTCAATTATATCAATCTGGAATCTCAAAAAATCGGATTCGCCGATCCAGTTTCGTTTACTGGGTGGTAATCGATTAATCCGCATCCTCGCAAGCCTCACACTCGTAGAACATCTTCCTACTACCACTACGGCATTCACAACAAGTCCACTTTCTGCATGTCCCATTCAATAATAGCACGTTATTGGGTAAAATGCAGTGAATATATCAAATGATCGAACATCTTCACAATATCAGTGATCGGGACATTATAGGGGATGAACGAATGTATGAAAATACGTTAAATGATTGCAAATAACTGCAATATCAAAACAATTACAACCAGTAACGTAAATGTAATGAGCACTCACTTTATTTGATGTTGACTCCTTATCGTAATCTACCGTCGAAACAAACAGGTTTAGACTGAATAGCACACGGGATTCGACAACGGCGAAACAAATGACATCTCATGGTGATTGGTTAAAAATTTTCCGTCGTTTTCTTCATACCTATCACGCAACTGTCCCATTCAATAATCGTCCCATTCATGACCTCTCTCCCCTACACCATTAGAGGTATGTCTTAAAAAAATAAAAAATAAATGCAGGAAACTTACCCGAAGAGAGAAAGAATCGTTAGAATAGAAAAAAAAAAAAAAAAAAAAAAAAAACTGACCGTTTAACGGCTGCTTAACATAGCTTAATGACGAAGGCGGTTCGAGTAATTTGTTGACATCTCAAAACGAACGAGTACCCTCGTTTCTCGGTTCGTTATCTGAAATTAAATCTCGCCAATCCACAGATGCTGATAAGTAAAACTCCATTCTTCGAATTGGCCTTTGTAAAATGCTAATTGAACAAATATGATGATATCAACAGTAGAGATTGCGGTAAGTATATATATGTATCAAGTTAACCTGGGCCATTGATTACTATTGCTGTAACTATTTACTTACAAGTTATACCTACTTCTTAATATCCACTGGGCAAGTATATCTCGGACATACGCACGAATTGACGGTAGTCGAGTAGGAAATGCCAATTAGTCCGAAAGTCTATCCAATAAAATTGACCGATGATCAATCCCAGTTTTACCCGTCAATTTGGAATGAAAAAAAGGTCGCCGTAATATCATTTAAATACGTGAAATGACGGGGTACCGGTAAAGCTGCTAGCCGGCCCTATTTCCTAATGACGCGCGCGTTAAACCATGCCCATTAGGCACAGGCTGCAGCCGTGGCGACTGCTCGGAGAGGTAACTAAGTACTTGGAAGTAAATGCTATAAATACTGCTTCGGCCCCAGGACGAATGAACGAACGAACGAACGAACGAATGGACGAACGAACGAACGAACGAACGGACGATCGTGGAGAACGGGAACTGCCGCGCAGGTCGGTGCTCCTAGAAGCAATTATCTGGTGGCGACTGGATGTGGATATGTACAGGCAGAAGTAAATTAAACAGAGCGTGCGTGTACAATGTACATGGACCTCCCGTCTGCGTTCGTCCATTCCTTGTCGTGTGGTTTTAAACCGCTCTATGCTATGCGAAATGCACCCGCGGGGCCGAAACGATGCAGAGGCAATTTCAAGACGATCACGACACAAGCCCTACGCCAAGCTGCTTCTCATTCTGTTTTCTAACGAGGCGCCGCTACTTAGCCACGTCGAAGGCGCACATCGTTAGGTTTTTGCTCTTTTTCGTTGTGGTTTTTTTTTTTTTTTTTTACCTTTTTCTCAAACGGATTCTCAAACTCTGGCCTCTCATCAAGAAACACCATTGCAAAGACACCGTAAATATCGCGTTAAAGCGCGCTTCCCTTAAATTTTGCATAAATCCAACTGCAAATTGCAAGGTTTTTATGAAACCTTTACTGCACTCACGGCCATCGCTATGTTTTATCTTTGCCGGCAGCAATTCTTACGGGGGCGGGGGGGGAGTCTACCAGATTTTTACCGACCCCGTCTATTTTCTCGAATTTTTCGGAAACGGGGCTATTAATCGAATTGTCCTTTTGGCAGCCGATGTTTGACAAGTAATGAGTTCGAACTGGGACGATTGATTGAATGCAATCGGATTTAATTTTTTTTTTTTTTGAACGCAAAGCGTGGGCGTGCCATTTATTTTCGAGTCAGTGATAGTTTGACAACGTATCGAGTCACATGGTACCAGGTGTACCAACGTGACAGCGGTAGTGAAAGAAGAAGCGGAAAATGCGCGCGCGCGACGACAACTCACGGGCGTTCTGGGAACTTATACCATTACATTAGCGGCCATTGCCGCTCCTAGACCTTGACAATCGTGACAATTACCACAAGATCGTGGAATACAAGTGACCTATTGGTCGTTGTCGAAAACGAAGATGTTTTTGGATGGTTCTCTTCGGAATTCTATACAGAATCGGGCTCAGAAAGCCGATTTTTAATTTTTGATGCGTAGGCTTTGACATTAGTCGAAATAAATGGCACGCCGACACATTGCAATGATAAAAAAAAAAAGACATTCGATTTCATTCAATCAAACGTACCAGTTCGAACTCATGACTTGTCAAACATCGGCTGCCAAAAGGACAATTCGATTGATAGACCCGTTTCGGAGAAATTCGAGAAAATAGACGGGTTTGGTAAAAATTTGGTGCCTCCCCCCCCCCCCCCCCCCCCCCCCCCCCAAATGGATAGCCTCTTGGCGTATTTTAATTCAAAACGTCAACTAACTCGACTAGTAGAAGTTGCCTCGTCTTCTACGGCTGCCTGAGTCTGCTGACAGGCGACCACAATCTGGTAGTTAACTATTTGTCCAAGTAGATGTTTGTACCGGTCCAGATATCTCGAACGGTACACGAGGCAATCAGCGTCCTGCCGAGGCTGTCGGGACTCGGGAAGTACTTTCGAAACTGGCTGCTGGCACTTTTTCTCGATCATCTAGTTTATATGCATCCATTATAAACAAATTATTTGTGAATAACGATCGTAAGCATGTGACGGATAATTATACCAAAGAACTATAAATACGATATGGGATTCCACTGCCGAGTAAGTACAGCCTTGGCACTGTTCTATACATGAAGCCATTACGTACCTGAAATATGGGCAGTGAAGATACGGACTTGGAATAGAACAGGTGTTACAAATGGAGCAATAAATATCGTCAAGATCGGTAAGGCAGCCTTTTGAAAGTGTGACTTTTAAAAGGCTTGTAATTTCAGTCACTAAGATTTGAATGTCAAATCAAATGGCATTCCTTAGTCAAGTTACCAGAAGTGGTTGAAAATTACGATATGATGACTGCCGGTAAAACGATGACGCAATCAAGCAGAGGCTCGTTAAACCGGCAGCAAGTTTTAACATCTTCGTCGCGTCTTAGCCCTTGGGCAACGAGATCCTCGACTCCAGGAAAAAGCAAGGAAACCGGGATCCAAAGTCACGTGGTTTTGGCCTGGCATCCGCCACGGCCGGGCCGCCACTTCGACGTCACCTGACAAACAGTTTGCGTTGATGAGGCGCACAAAGCGTGTTTCAGTACTTCGCGTCGGCAGCGTTACGCTAGCTCGCACGTCTCTTCTCGTTATAATATTTAAGATCCAACGTGATAAATGTTGGATCATATATTCAAATTAACGATACTTACCTCATGTTGACGTGACTCTCGCCATACGTTTACCAGGCCATATGATAGCGCGCACGGACGTGCCTGACATAGTAGTCAATCAAGCCGCATGTTTCTTGTATCGAGAACGCTAGTTAGTAGCTAGTATGTAGAGGTTTTGTATAGAGGGAGGTTCCCCGCTCTTCGAAGTTACCTTACCTCAACTCGGTTGGCGCTACATACGTACTTCGTGGTCCATGGAGAAAATAAAGAAGGAACCAGAGTAGAAGCCGGATCACAGCCGAGATCGGCTGATCGAACGTATCGTTGTGTAGGAATACCAGGAAGGAAACTGATTTATCGAACTTGTTGAACTAGACGTGAAACGTCCGATGGGAGAGGTCCGAGATGTCTCTTGTCAAGTGCTGTGCAATAATTGCATCGAACTGCCCGCGACTTATTTTTCATTTATCATAATGCTACCGCTCTGGTAGGCTATTTGATTAATTGGGTTTCTCGTGACCGACTTTACTGATCAAAAGTATCGACATGTAAGCATTCGTTGGATTCCATAGGCTAGCTCGGTATATCTAGAATGCATTACTCAATCTCAGATAACTTCGGCTTGATCTTTTTGTACACGACTTTATTAATCCAGATTGAAAAACTGTAGTCAAGTGCAGCATAGGTGCAGTATACATACCTATTTGCACTGATTTTAGCTTCACGTGTAAGGATAAGTTTCTGCTGGTTTCACAGCTTCACTATCTCATCATTATTTCATGAAATAATAATGTCTTTACTTCGAGAAAAGTCAGTTTATCTAACGTATTTTTATGGGAAGTGAATGAGTGAAACGTTCCCATGCAGTTACGACAAGTATTCACTTACTTTAGCGCCACGTCTAGTTCATATATTTTCGTAATAGGCACAGGCATCCATGGTGCTGATGGTGTAAAATGAAATCAGCGTGGAGAAGTCACGCTCAAATTGATTACAGGTCCATACGACTAATTGTTGATCAATTATAATCATACGTATGCCATTTAGAACGGTACATCTTAACCGTAGATGATAATTAATGATCACAAAGCCGATGAAAAAGCGATATGTGAAGACGAGTATTATTTCATAATAGGTATGATAACGACATGCACGAGTGAAGTAGTAAACCCATGAAGATTATTCGAATAAATCTACACGGTAGGTAGTAACATGCATCTGGTATATAATAGTGGAGATTCCAGATGCACTCTCTGTTCCTGTCAAAGTGTTGATCGTCACGAGTCATTGCCTTAGAGTGCTCCGAACCATCCAATATTAATACAAACAGTGAATCAGTGGACAGTTGCACCCTTGCAAAATTTAGCAACACGTGGCTATTCTTGCGGATCCACATCGTAACTGGATTCCCGAGGGATTCGAACTGTGGATGTTTGTCTGACGTACAGATGCATTCAAATTTATAATTATCTGATATAAACTGAAAACATTTCGTCCAATACCAGATCATATACACTATACAGGTTTACGTAATACATGTGCAATATATGATTTAGAGGGGTGTGCAAAGCGTACCAACGCTGTGCCAACCACTAATGGTCATGACTACATCGGCAAACTGTGGCCAAGATTTTTAAATGTCAAGAGTATACGGTGGCCTGAAAATTATCTACGTGGTTCTCAAGCCGGCAATGAGAAGAGTATAAATCATGCAATATATGCTGCATGAAAAAAGCAACTGTAACAGCTGTATATTGAAAATTCATACAACTTACAGATTATTGTTGGAACGATTTTGTACATCACACAACGAGTGGCGTTGTGCTGATCAAACCGATCGAGATTACCAGATGTCGTCAGTCTGGCAAATTCAATCCATTTTTGTTAAACCATGAAAGTATTTTAGTAGTCTAAATTATGACTGTCTCTCACCACTCTGTTTCCGGTGATTAATATTCACGTGGCGTGCTGTTGGAACTAGTACACTTACACAGGTGATGTGGTGTCACAGATGAACTGTTATGCGCTTAGGTGAACGTTCTAGGTATGTCCGTGTACGTACAGATATCACGGCAAGGCTTGAGAAAAGTACTGTAAGATTTTGTGAGGCTGTTTGTAGTAGCTGGGACCAGATTGCGGAACTGTTACAGAAACGCCCCGCAGAGACTTGGGTGTCTTACAATTGTCTTACTCGCTACTGCTAATCTACTTTTAATCGCATGTCATTCTTTCACTTCATGACGTTTTAGAACGGTTCTCCGTATATCCTTCAAATGGTGCGGTGAAAAGTGACTCGCTTTTAGGCAGATATTATTCGTAGTAATCATTAAACTTTCATCTACCTTATAATAGAGAGCAATTTTTTTGCAATCGAAGAGAAGTTTTTTATATTCAATACAAAAAATGGGATAGGTTCCAGGTTCAAGAATCTAGCAATTGTTAAGCGATCGATTTCCATTTTATAGTAGGAAATATTTTTTATTTGATTTCGCGTGCAGCTATGCGTGGTAAAAAAAAAAAAAAAAAATGAAGCCAATTCGACGCGATCATGAAAATCGATAAACGAATGCCAAATCATCTATGAATGTTAGTGTATCGGTAATATGAAAGGCTATGATTTAAAAATACAATAAACGCAGTATGTATTTTTTTTCGTATCTAATTTTGTTTAGAAATGAATATATTCAACATGTCTTGGCTGATACACGGTGCTCTTCGTTGTCTACGAAATCACGTTTTCCCAGAAAAATATTTACAGAGCAAGGCGAAATGTTGATTTAAGGAGTTGCCCAGCATACCCCTCGTCAATCGGCTGTATCGTTATTCTGAAGCAAAGTTGAAGCGGATGCGGAGGCGAGATTAACGTTTTATTTTCAAAACCCACATTTCAAACGAGATGCACATGAATCCCTCTCCGTAAACCAGTAAATTTGATGCTCCGTTCAAACGTAGTTCACGACAGCTTTTGCGAGCATAATTTTATTTCAGTCGACGAGCAACGAAAGATGACGAGCTTCCTAAACATATACCTACCTACTGCAAGATGCAGAGATGAAACATTTCATATTGACGCTAACTTTGAAATACGTCCGAAATCCATTATCGTTTATAACCCAGAAAAATAAGTGCCGGTTTAGCTCTCAACACAAGGGGGTCGTACTTCAGGTGTCGTATGGGTAATGTTTCGAACTGGCGAGCTTTTCAACGGAATTTCTAAATTCTCATAAGCCGATAGTGGCAAGGCGATCGAGTTATATTATAGGTTGTAAATAAAGAAGGAGCTTTATTTATATACAAAAACACTATAAGCCAAGAGTTTATTTCATTTCTGTTTACACGTACTGGATGAAGTTAGGTCGTAAGAGTTTTTTCCAGCTATTGGAGTCGTGCAGTGCTGGTTTGGAATAAAGACGATAGCTACGTCGGAATCACGGGCAGTGCGTTCCCCTAGAGAGCTGGTCTTGTTCCTTTACGAACTGAGCTATACAACTGTACCAGGTAAGTGCATATCGCGCACTATCTGGAATCTGAGCTTTAATGATGGTTGAGATAACATTGGGATCACATTTCCCGTTAAAATCACAAGCATCGTGTTGAATTTCGCGAGATATTTCATCGGAGATAGAGTGATCGTTAGTGTTTTCTCTAACAATCAAGCGTACATCTGTCGTTTATGAGAGAATTCGTCACTTTTGCGGCGTCTTTCAAAATAAGTTAACAAATTATGAAAACGATGAATAAAACTTTGAGGTTGACGTTTCGTGGTTGGGTTTAACAATAGCCGTTTGCTGTACTAAAATCTGCTTGTTGAGAGCCTCTTTTATATTCGTGCAAAGGTAATAAAAAGCTTTAGCACAACCGTGCACGCTGAAACTGGTGAGGTTGTTGCAATTTGACTCGTTATTACTTTTGGTCAAGTAACAAATATTTTAAAACATTCCCCTACGTTCCGAACCACGCGGTTGTTTCGCGCGTATGTATTGCGATCATGCCTGACGTACAGCGTGCAATTACATTTCACAGTGCAAGCTTCAGCTCGTCCCTCTAACCGGGGGCGCATATTAGTTCATTCGTTGCATACGAGCATGCGAGAAACGGATTTTCATCATGGGAGGAACGAGGAAATTGTATTTATCAGCTGAGAATGGATTACGAGAATTTCGAAAAAAAATATTTCTCACGTCTCGAAAAAAAAAGCCATCGTCGAAGGCATGTGGCAGATACAAAAGCCATTATACCGGCTAATTTATCGACTGAACAAAAATGCAGAATACATAATATATAACGTCCGCGTGCGAATCTCCGTGGGAAGTAGCTATTTTCAAAACATATAGGAGAGAGCGGGGCAAAACAGGCATCATCTCAACTTTCTTAAGAACGACTTGTTTCAGTTTTCAGACATTACTCACACAAAGAAGGTTCGGAAGACAGGTTAAATTGTTCATGTGCTGAAGCTGATGAGGATTGATACTTGAACTGCGATTTCCGCACTACGGAATAGATTAGGTACCCAATGTTACCTAAAAGGCAATGTTTAACACTATTTTCTTCAAATGATAGTTAAAATTAGAGTGGTTCAAAAACGAAAGTATGAAAACTTTGTAAGTTCATTTTATTCCTTGAATACTTGCCCTTTTATTTTATTCTAGTGAATTTTCATCATAAAAAGGTGGTAACAACGGCAGTCAAGCCGATAGAAATGCGCGATTATACATCAATTTTTTGCCGCATTTCATTAATCCTTTTGCTTTCTTGTATTATTGTTGATCCAAAATACGTCGGAATATCATAAAAAAAATCAATTAAGAAGAAATGATTATTTCTAGACTTGGTGTCAGGCCCGTTTTGCCCCGCTCTCCCCTATATCTATATACCTAGGGTGTCTCTCATTTAGTCATACAAACCTACATAGGGCGATTCATCTTTGAGGTAGAAAACAATTTTTCGTAAAAAAAAAATGAAAAAAACTTTTCAAAAAAACTTAAAACTTAATACCTATCCTTATTTAGTGTTTTTTTTTTAGTTTTTTTTTTTTTTTTTTTTTTTTTTCTTTAGTTTTTGGTATTTTGTTGTAATTTTTTTTTTTTTTTTTTTTGCGAAAAATCGTTTTCTATTTCAAAGAGGAATCGCCCTATGTAGGTTTGTATGACTAATTGAAAGACACCCTGTATAAACATATATATATATATATTAATATGCAAATAGGTATTTATGTACGCATATCGATGGCTGGGCGGAAGAAGAGCCTATCTCAAAAATACTGTGAAGAAGAGCCTAACTCGGAAAAAGCGCGCAGAAGCGCCTATCTCAGAAAAACCGTGAAGAAGAGCTTATCTCACAAAAACATTTCCATTTCAAAATTTTGTAGTGGTACCACTACAAAATACATTTATACATTGCAGTAAACGAGATAGTGGTAGTGAAGCGAACCTAATTTTTGAATAATTGCAGTCGCCGCTTGCAGGGGTACCACTACAAAATTTTCAAAGCGAACTGTTATGTGAGATAAGCTCTTCTTCACGGTATTTCTGAGATAGGCTCTTCTTCCGCCCAGCCATCGATATGTAATACGTGGGAGTCGTATATATGCATTGGCTGGGTGCACGCACATATACTACTTCAAAAATAAGCGTGTACTGTGTACTAATACGTTAAGCATGAAAAAAATGCTGAGCATGATTTTAGATGGCGCTGACAGTATGCATGAATATGTTATACACTGATAATTAAATAGTATTAGTATTTTCGTGCACGGAGCCAATAGAATCCAATCAGAATATTTTTTACACAATGATAGGTACAAATTGAGTGACAGCCACAACGAGTTTCCTTAAAAGAGAACATCGCGAAAAGAAATAATAGGACCAACTAATCCATAATCAAGGTTGGGGAGGTGAATATTCAGTCGCTGCAGCTAAATAACTGTAGTTGATTTAATCAACCAGCGGATAATTAGATCAACACATATTTAGTTGCAGCCACAGCCATAGTTGGTGGGTTGAATCATTTTTGTCTAAATGAAAGCCCGAAAATTACCCGCGAATGACACTCTGTAATCATTTCGACCAAGAGTCGGCGAAACACGGTAGTACTCGTCAGATCTCAACCCCTAGCCTCAGTTCGTGCGGAATCACCGGGGAACGTACCTACGTATTATTTATACGGGGTTGGGCTGAGTAATGATACGGTAGGAAATACGATGAAAGATTTTTTTCCAACGTCCAATGACTCAAATTCTTGTTACATCCCTAATCAAGTTTGAGCTGGGATTGAAGATTATATCGCTATGTTAGCAAGTGTGCACATTATACTTTACACATTTCGAAAAAGGCTTCATTATAATTTGCTGGCATTATATAAGTATGCCTTATGTAAGTATACTTTTACGTTGTATCAGGTTGAATATGTACGTGAAAGTAATGCAGTAGAGTAATCATAGCCAGTAATATTTGTTTATAAAATATGACAGAATCGAAAAGCTTTCTTGAGTTTCGAATATGATAGTTTCAGCATATCTTTGATTATGTGAAAATAGGGCAAATGTCAAACTGCTTCCTTCGCGAGGTGAAAATGAACACCGTATACCTTGGCATTAGAGATACCGTACAGTGTTAGATTAAATCAAAATAACGCGCTCGTGTATCATGCGTTACATGAAGCATTCGGGTCACAAAAAGGAGTTTGTAACTCATTGTAAGGTGACACGTATACGGCACCCTGAATCACAATTTGGTGGCCATAACTGTCGCGGCGCCGGACAGCCCAAAGGACAAAGCGGACGACCGAGGAGTCTACACGCGCCAAGATAACTGTGCTAAATTTTATCTCAAGATTTACAGCAGAAGGTATCTTATATTACCTTATCTTACGAAATCTTTGAACAGTTCATGATTACGTCACGCCTCACATAAGCGCGTCAAATTACTAGAGGACCGTCCCCAGGGTGCAGGAGGGATGCGGGGGTTAACAGGGTGAGACAAGAGAAGCCGTAGAAGCAATCGCCCCATCGTGCCCATAATTTTGTATCACAGCGAAGGCATCGTAAGTAGGAAAGTTCAGAATTCAACCTCCATCGCCACTCATCAGGCTCAAACTCTGGATAACTGGTTAACACCGCAGCCATTGCCGCGAATGTTGGCGAGGGTAAAGCCGGGTTCATACGATCGAAGCATTTGGTAGAGCCTCTCAACCAACCGTAACATATTTGCGTAGTTTGTGCCGTACGGCAAGCTCGTCAGTGCCATGGGATGAAGATAGGTAGAAGAAACCGGGGTAAGAGTATCATGGTAAATATCATGTCTTCCGAGTCTCTTGTGTATAAGAAAAACTTTTAACGATACATTGGGAGTTCTACCTGGCCTGCACCATTCTTTATACCTGCTAAAATAACTTGTAAGCTGAAAACCTATCGAATTAGCGGATCCTGTGAGCCTGGCTTAAGGGCTATACAGTACCGACGTTACTTCTAATTTATTCGATCTCAAGGATTTTTTTAGGGTTGGTACCCTCCTTGTTACGTCGAGAGGCATCCTTGCACGGATCAAGAATTCCCCTCCGACGACGGCTATTGGTCTCACGCACTAATGTGATGCCACATTGTCTTTCCTGCCCTCTTCGACCCCTATTTTCCTGTTTCTTCTCTTCCATTTCCTCATCTTCTGGGCTCTTCCTACCCTTCTCGTCGTTTTCCTTGCTTGCGCCTTGCTGACTTTAGGGATGCAGCGTGCAGCAACGGAAGTAGCAATTCATCCCAATTATCTTGACGTCATACCAGTCGTTACATAAATATTGTTCTCGAAAGCTTTCGGAATACAGAGGAAACACTGCACCTTCGCGACCTTAACGGGTCTCTTGACATTTTAAACTTTTTCAAGCACCTGCTTGGTAGTTTATCGTCGAAAGATATAATGTACCGAGAGAAAACTTTTTGTCCACTATACAATGCCATCGAAATTACGAAAATTATCGACGAAATTGACGTAGACTTGATTACAGACGGAAATTACTTCCTCCGAAAATCTTCGACATCTGTTAATTAATAGGGAGCGTGAGGCCTGAGATTGTTGTATAGGTGCATATACGCGTCTGTGTGCGAAACTAATTTTAGGGTTACCTGGGCAACCTTATCTGACGAAGTGGAGCATCAGGTTTTACTAGGTGATGTCAGTAGACTTTGTAACGATATTAAAGAAGATGTTACGGGCTTGGAGCCTCGGGGTTGTACCTACCCGTGGCGTCGTAAACACTCAGAAATTCTGTACCATCACAGCTACTATATGCTACCATATACTACCATACCTCTGCTCCGTTTCAAAAAGGACGCCCGCCCGTATCATGTATACCTTGAATAAGACGTGCTTTGAAATTTCGTTCGAGATCGGGAATAATTTGGATTCGTCGGCTGATCGCTATGGATGGATCGGCTGTAGTATATAAGCTGCAGAGGGCTCGAGCACTTGACATAATGTCGATGGATATTACGCATTTATTCAATTCAGGCGTAGGTACGAAAAGCTGCAGCGCTATAGAAAAGTTGAGAGGAGATTACTAGCTTTGACGTGTCATTCATCCGTGGTTATACCTATGCTTCTATGTGTGTGTTGTACGTACTTGGTTATAGAACCAGGGAGGGTCTCATGGTGCCGCCTGCAGGGGTAGGGAGTTCGCCTCGATGTAAACCTCGCCGTACCGCGTACGAGGAAAGCATAGAACCATAGACGGCCTGAACCCCGCTCGGTATTCATATCACGAAAGTCTTGATTGATTGCCCCCGCGTACACGCGCGCAGTGCAGCTACGATGCTCGAGTGTGAGTTAGTGCATGTTGGTAATAGAGTAAATATGAACCCAAGAGCCATTTGCTAAATAACAAGGGTTGTCCCAGTTCAGAAATTTTAAATTTTATTATAAGGATGTACTTGCACATCGCGTGAGTCACGTAGCAATACAATCATTGAAGAGTTTTTGGTACTTTATGAAAAGTGTTATTCAATTTTTCATGGGATGAATGAATAATAATCGATGAGATTTGCGAAGGTATCATTTGTAGTTACTACCTATACTATCGGTTTATTACTTTTTCCGAAACATCCCCTCGAGCAAAGTTTCGTTTCCATCTTCTATTCGCGAGCTAATTCCATTCTGCATCACATTTGTTCTTGGCGATGGGCAGACATCAATCGCATCATCTTTCTAGGTCGTTTGGTGTCGGACCAAGAAGCCGAAGGATCATACGGCGAAGTGGAAAGAATAGGGGCAGACGAAGGGACGTCGTGCCCGGTGCAACGTGGTGAATTTATTATGATTTGGGCTTTAGGCAACAAGCTTTTATAGGGCTCAATTTCCGTTCTGTACGTTGGGTATCACCTTTTTATAGCGTCTTGTCGCTGATTCTTCCATTTACCGTTCAGATTACGCACTTTATGCTACCACTACTAGCATCTAAAAAAAATTACTAACAAATCCTGGTAAGCCCTTGGGGTGCTTTTTACGAGTTTATTGTGGCTACACGGTTCGTTGACCTTTCTATAGAATCCAATTCGTTTTTTAACGAACCGTTCAGCCTTTTTCAACTTTCGTTGGCCGGTATTAGTTTTCCTTTAACCATGCCGAGTTCTGCTAAGCGAGCTTCATATCAAGAAGGAGTTTTAACGTTTGCAATTAAAACCTACCAACCCAATGAATAGGTCAACGTAATATGATGCATGCGCAAAGTAATAACTGATGCATGCGCAAAGTAATTTTCACGGATGCACGAAATCTCATAAATGTTTCCGTCGGATTTTTTTTTTCCGATGTGAGTAGGTATACACGATCGACGGATAATTAATTTGCAATCGATGCAGTCCATTTGGCAAATCTACAATGTGCACGACGGTTAATTCTGCCTCTAAACTCCATAAAAGTCAGTTGTACTGGTGGATTTTCTCGTCCGTGACAGGTTGAGGCTCGCTCATTTGTATTCAACGACAATCGACCTAGCAAATGGGAGGTTTACCTTCATAGCCAAAACTACATGCAAGCAAGCTTAACACATGGGCCAACGGCCACGACGTAAAGCTTGCAATTGGTTTCGGTCGTTATTTCGTGAAAAAAAAAAAATTACCCTGGTATTGGAAAAACATACGAAGCAGACATCCGAAGCCATCAATTTCCGCATCACCCTACCAGGAAGCACAACAGTAGTCACGTCTGTCCAGTATTTAATTTGAACCTTTTTGAAGATTTTTTTATAGAACTCGCTGCATCATATAAGCCAAGAAATTTCTACCGCTACTGATATTTTCCGTTTTGGTTATATTTGACTTTTGACGAACTTTTCTTTATGTATATAGCTTTACGCAGGTCGTTGTAGATGCGGTACTGCAGTAGCTAGGCCCAGCGTAGGAAAGCATGATGCAAGCGCGTTGTGAGGGGCAGGGAAAACTTCCATCGTAAACGCTTTATCTAGATGCCCGTTGGAGTTACGCCGGTGCTCTTCAGAGTCGAGAGGAAAAGCAGGTTCGTCCGTGGGTCCAGAGGGGTTGCAGGGGTCTGGCTGGGGACCAGACTGAAGTGCTTGCGAGCTTTTTGTATTTTCACCAGGTTTCGGAACGCCACTTAAGAGAAGCTTCTTTCGTAACTTTGGCAAACTACTTTTTCGGTGTCACCGTGAGGTTGAGGTTTAAACTCTGCTTCCGTCACTAAGTTTAGTTTAGTTTCAGCAAGCACTTACGCGACCATCGAGAAATCCGCATTTGTTCCTTCCAATCCTCTGAAACCTTCGTCGATATATTTTTCCATTCTCTTCAATCTTCGTCTCTATATATTCTTGGTGCAGAAGCACTCTGCTCTAATTGGTCGAAGTATCGAACGACGGTATGTCGCGAGAAACCAACGCCCCTATCTATCTCTTAATAATGTTTCAAGTTCGTCCCATATAGAAATGGTAAGGGCGATAGTTTCGTTCACTGTAAAAGATATCAATCTGCCTCAGTTTTCGCGAAATTATTTGTGAACCAAATTCCCTGTTTCCGTGAATCCACCCGTAATTTCGAAGCCGTAATATGCCATAAAATAATTTGTCGCACTCTTGGCTTGTACATTATTCATTACATCGCAACGAAAACATTCCGATGGTAGTGAATAACATGAAATAAGTGCCAAGCAGATAAAAATCAGATATTGTCGTAACTTTATTAGAAATCAATAATCGAAGTGGATCAAGAATTACTAGCAAACAATACGGCGTCACAAGTAGACCAAATACAAATTGCACTTGAAATCAGAATTGGCAATGCAGATATCAGATCGTTTCCTATGCAAACAGAACCAAAGAGTGTATTGTTCAATAAACCGAAAGAGCTTTTCGGAGCGAACGAACGATGGCACATACTTAATATTCAAGAGCATGTGTGTATATCGATATACAATAGAAGATGTACGATAGAATGGACGAGTACCTCACCATAGCAATCGTCTCCTCCTTGTCCCCTGCATCCACGGAGAGTTCATCTCCCGAGCCGAAGCTCCTCTCTTGTACCCAAGAGGGATGTACATACACAGATATACGTGCATCCAGATAGAGCGATCGGAGCTACCCGTTGCTGGACAATACGTGGAAGACTCAACAAAATAAAATATCCGCTACTCGAACGGAAGCAAATAATTGGAGAACCGAGGTAGGTAAGATAAGTCGGTTATAATGGCACCACTGGGGGTACGTAATGCGCAATGGGCACACCAATACCTTCGAACCTGGCCTGGTGGAAATAATACTGTCAAGTGTACGGCTGTACCATATTACTCGGTAATTTCGTGACATTATTTGTCGAAATCTGTATGGGGAAGAAATTTCATGAAGATATGACAATATTGAGAGGTCGCTCGAGCCACTTTGATTATTATTCATTACTTTATATTTTTTTCACAGGAACAGTTGTAATGGGAATGGTGTTATTCAAAAGTCGCCTTTCGGGTATCGGGAACTGTTCCCTATGGTCATGAATATAAAGGAAAATTCGAATACTGTGAATGACCTCTAAATATTATGCGACTGTAGGGTATTCCTTTCGAGCACGTGTCATGTTTCCACGAACATGCATGAAAACTACCATGTGATGAAATCTGTCTAAAATAAACCGTTTTCTTCAACTTTTTTTTAACACCCCTGGTGTAAAATATGTATATATATATATATATATACTATATGTATCAGACTGACCGTTAAAAAAAAGTTTGCACTTCAATTTCAAAAATATTAATAAGTTCACCTTGAAAAAAGAAGATCCTCAAAGTTTCAATGCTCTATCTCATTATTAAGGGGTGCTGGCAATATTTTGTTTTATTTTAATTGGAATTTGAATTTGAATTTTTTTTCAATTTTTTAAAAAATTGAATTTATTTTTTTTTTTTTTTTGCCCCATGAAATAAGATTTTATTTGTTTTCAGACCTTGATCTTTCTGAATTCTATGACGATACCAAAAAATAAAACGGTAGACTGATAAATCTGGGATTGAAAATACTGTTTATTCAAACATTTTCAATTTTTCAATTTTTCAATTTTTCACATGGCGTCAAAAAAAATATAGCCTAGGAATTGAGGTAAAAAAAATTTCGAGGAAGCCTAGAATAAAAAAATAACAAATCAAATGAGTAACAAAAGATAAATCAGGCATAAGAAAAAAAGACATTGAAAATTAAGAAAATAAGAAAATAAATTGAAAATATTTGAGTAAAAAGTATTTTCTTCTTTTTTTTTCAAGGTGAACTTAATATTTTTCAAGTTGGAGCGCAAACTTTTTTTTTTTAACGGCCAGTCCAATATGTATACATAATATTATAGTTGTTGGGCATACCGACAGCACAATTCCTGTACGTATCTCAAGTTCGAGCCTCTTGTGTTTTTCGTCCCTAAAACGTCCGAGACAGACGGGTAGAAGGGCTATGACGGTAATTCCAGGTTCTGGTAGCAGTGGTTCGTTACCCTCGCGCCAATATAGGCCCTTTTTACTGCGGTCTACGTTCCGGAAGATAACTTCTGACAGCTTAAAAACAGAAGGCCTCCGTGGGTAACGTTAAAGGTCTTTACGCGTGCGAAAGAAGGCAGAGGGCTAGTTGGTAAGGATAAGAGAAAGTAATTACACTTTGCATTACATGGTAGACTGTGCCTGTTTCCTTGCGCACAAAATCAAATGAGAGAAAGCGTGTTTTATATTTTGACACGTACCGCGTTGCCCGGTATGGGGGCATTGCACTCTCTGAGCCTGCGGCGCATCACGCATTATCTTTATTAGCCCTCACTCGTATATATTAATACAGGAGTGCGTGCTCTGTGTATCACATCGCGGAAGAGCTCCCTATTTCCACATGGCCTTCCAAATGCATAATAACTACAACGCTGTGTCCGTTGAAGTATTGCCGCATTTATTATCGAGCTTTGAAACTAAGTCTGCTGCTGTGCTTCGTATTAAAGCGATGCATTGCCTGGATGTACTCCCAACAGAGATGCTAAGATCGGGACATTTTCTGAGTGTTTTGTCCCTCTGTGTCATGCTCTAGAATGGCTACGTCCTGCGATCTCACCAATGTCAATAAAATAACAAAGAAAAATGAATCTTAGTTAACTCAGCTTCGAGGCAACATAATAATGATTAGATTGTGCCTCTCATGGATGGAAAATTCTAACTAGTCTCTAAAAAAACTGTTGAGCTATTTTCATACGGCAGTAAAGTACCGAAGTGTAGGGTGGATAAAAATAGCTGTCAACTAGAGCCGCGTCGAAGCTGACAGATGTCTCGTTTCAGTCTCATTTCAGTTTAAAATTGATTCCACAAGATACGAGGTTTGAGCATAGTTTCGAGTCGTGATCAAAGGCTACCGCGGTCTCGTAGCCGCATTGCCGACACCCGGTAACTGTATCAGACGTAAGTCAATTTATACGTATATATCTGAAGTGACATGGTCGCTCGTTTGACATTGACGACTCACTAATAGGCCGGATTATATCCAGCTACGGTGAGTGAACTACCACCGGTATACAAATGGTATCGCATTTTATGCGGACAGTGATGAATTTGTGCAGAATCTTTTCGTAAAGGAATCAGAAGTTTGACTGGGGTCCCTTACACTGAAAAAAATGAAAGTGACTCGACAATTTATCAACTAAAAGCTCACGACTTTTTAGGAAGAGAGAATTTCAAGATTACGTACCGAAAGTACTTGGCATACCTATATACAAAGCATGCCATTCCCAAGGGGGTCAAACCTTCGTTCTTATCGACCCTCTCAAATTGTAATCTCAAAATACCCTCCCTTAAAGTCATGTTTCGAGTCACCCAAACTTTATAGGAATTTCGACGACTTAAGTTCATACCACGTCCAATCACGATGGAGAACACCATCTCAGATGAAAATTTTTGAACAAATACAAAAGAAGATGAGGGACTTAACAATATAGGTACCGATATCTATATATTGAAGCCGGGAACGGACTTTTCGGTCACTTAAGGTATGGGTAAATATGAAATATTGAATGGCTACTAATTTATAATAAATTCTAGAAGATTGGAGATTAAAATCTGTAGACTTGATAACGAGGACGAGCTGTACCTTCGTTTGCCGTAAGATGGCACTTTGCAGAAGATAGCGGTTTTCATGACTGTCAATATCACCCCACGGAGAGATTGATAATATTGATAAAATTAATTGAAGAATTAAGACGAATTCAGCAAATTTTTGAACACGGGAAGGAGAGTTTCCACGGAAATCGCAAACGGTAGCCAACGCGGCATATTTATACGAAATCAGTTGGCGGCCAACAGGGAGCCTGGGCCAGCCAATGGACATCGAGCCAATATATGTATACATATATCCAGGATGTTGATATATGTTACAAATAAACATATGTAAATAACATAACGCCACTGGGCGGTCAAGGGAGCCAAACTTTCGGGAATCGCGCCAACTCACTTTACCAGAGTTAATCTAGCAGCTCGGACGTCGTTCACCTATGTACTTTTTTCATATTCAGTCCTCGAAACATATTAGCCCCAAGAGGAAAATTGTCCTGAATGTCTCGTGGAACAATTTTACGAATATAATGAGAATAATCAGATTTACGAAACAGAGTCATAATTCACGTACAATGACCCCATACTACACGTATACGATGCATCTCATAACATGATAAATGTGGAATAATAGAAGTAGTGGACGTCTTCGAACTGGAAAATGTTACGATGATCTACTAGATCTAGATCTGGTCCAAACGCAATCCGACGGTGCCATGACCCGATGTTTGCATATCTTATAGCTGTAAGAAAGTTTGAATATACCATGTGCCAAAAGCTTGCAGTCTGACACTCGAGCCACGACTGGTAAGAAATTAACAAAAATGGCCAGCGTTATTTATTCTATGCGACAAAATGCGGAAATCCAGTGCAGCATTATAACGTAAGTCAAGACAGAGTCAAGTCTTCCGCACAGCAATATGGGTAGATTCAAGAATGTAACGGAGGGTAGGGCAAAATGGACTGGCCGGGCAAAATGAACCGCGGGGCAAAATGGACCACTAAAAAAGAAAAAAAAACCGATTGACGATGAAAAAACTGAAGTATGAATATAAACTTTTTTTTTCGAAAGGGGTCCATTTTGCCCCGCGGTTCATTTTGCCCCACTGGTCCATTTTGCCCCATCCTCCCTTACCTATATTTTTCGAATCTCGTCTCCTACCACACACGACTTGATAACAATCTTCGTTAAACAATACCCGCGATTTCTTGAACTTTAAGATGTACCTACTGACAAGGCCTGCATACTTTTAGTTTTAAACGGTGAAATAGTCATGTGTATCGAGACTATAAATTATTTCATCCCACATATTTGCAGGACACGTGTTAATGCTGGTGACGGGCGTGAAGGAGATGGACACTTACCAAATCTCATTGGAGTTGTAATTTATGACGGTAAAAAAATTGATGTTCAACTCTCAGCTCGTATTATAATTTTCATATCCAAAATCTGAATGCTTAAATTTGGGCTGTGTTACTGCGCCTTTAGGTTAGGAGTAAATTAAACCCAAGCTGGTTCATTAGAAGTTAGAACCCGCAGTATATATACAGGCGTTTCATAATGGTCACGCAAATGGTCAGTCAGATGCTTGGCGCGGACGAACGACTCACAAGAGGCATGCAGTAGAGTAGACGATGGGCCAAGCATGATTCTAGGAGCGTATTTGTTCGCTCATTTGCTTGGCATTTGCCCACTAGCCGCCCGTAACCCGGTTCTCATTTGTATATCAGGGGCGGACAGCGTGCATCTGCCTACCTCTTCGTCCTCCTCGTCTTTCTAATCTTTCTCGTCCTTCTCCGCTATGGCTTGTCCTCTGTATCCTCTTTGTCCTCCTCGTCTCTTTACTCCATGGCCTTCTTCCATCGCCACGAGACTCTGTCATCATTAGGCGCCGCTCATTTCAATCGCTTCGAGGCTAGATATTTCGACCCGGGTCGCGACTTCAAGTCGTGTTGAATCTCATACTCTCATCACTGAATACATTTATTATATGCCGAAAATAATCCTCTGGTATTACGAAAGCTCAAGTAATAATAGCAATTAATTGCAAAATCAAAAATTCAGCCATGAAAATTTTAATCAGAATTGCAGATAAATGAAATTTTTCCGGCTGCTTACGAAAAAGATTCGGAGTGGATTTTCATTTTAGCTTTCAGAGCGGTATAGTACATGGTATCACTCGCCTATTCAAACTCTTCTATTTCAGCCCATTTCGAAGCCCCGATTTCCTCTTGACCTGAGCTCTAGGAAGGCATGAGAATAAGGAGATTTTCGAAATAAATAAACGCTGTGTGCACAGAAGATTTTTTTTATCCGTCAAGGTTCGATCCAGTTAAAAAGTAAGGGAGTCGGAGAGAGAAGGGCATAGTATAATGTCGTTTGCATTGTAAGCGCCGGAGGACGATTCACTGTCGGTCCACGAAGATCATTACGAGCACTTTCTTCGGAGCCAACCCCTCCTAGACGATGCCTGCCGGGGGTGTCTGGCAAATGTAACCAACATGGCAGTCTTTATTGTTCGGAGGGGTTGGATATTGCCATTAAAATAAATTTAAGAATCTCCCCTCTGTGCTGGTCGTCTTTACGTTGGTTAATAAATATATTACTCTTTTATAGAATAATCAAATTATTTTTCTCGCAATTTTCTCTATAAAACTTAACTGTCGGAACAAGAACGAACGTAGAATCGACCAGTCGCTCGTCTGCAGTCGAAAAATAATTCATAAAACATCGAGTTTTAATTTCTCTTGAATTTAACTGATTTACTGTATCCCTGTTTACATGCACATACCTCAAGTAAAGATATCCAAGTTCCGTATTCCTTTTTCCCTCTCCCTCCTCCTCCTTTCCATGCCTCCATCCCTAGTATATGTACGCCCCAAATGCTTACTATATACGTGAGTATCAATTTGGATGAGATACTTTTCTTATTCGAGAGCATTTTTTCCCCATTTGTAATGAAACGATTTCTGAAATAGCTTTTGGGGTACAGAAATACAGATGTGACTTTAAGAATTTGGAAATGGTAATTCCTCTCGACGGTGGATCCCTATTTTCCGGGTGGAAATGTATCTCGTTTGTAATTTTGTTCATAAAATATAAAAGCGAAAAAGGAATACGCGAGGTGCATCGAGAAATATACATAATTGCTAATTAGTATTAAAACTGCATTTTATTTTCCAACCCAAAATAATTTGTAATTATCGGATATACTCGCCAGCCCAAAGTAAAATTATATGGTTGAATGAATATGTTATTTTGATGCACAAATAAACCGGAATAATTACTTAAAATTTCCACCCATGAAGTTATATTTTCGGGTTACAAATCAATATTTCGGTGCCTGTAAACTACTTCCGCATATTATATCTGTAAGCTGAAACTCGCTTCTTTCAACTGGATTAATACTTGTCTTGTGATTTTAATAGCTATATGTACTCAGTTATTATTGATTTAGACCAGACTTTAGCATGTTTACACACTGTATTATTAACGTATACATACGTATACTGACACCCACATGTGCCAAAGCTTTTATTGTCCTTTTTAATAGACAGTGAGGACCTGTGCTACTAAGAGCTTCCGAGGAAATAATGGATGAAAATAATAAAAACGAGGCCCAACATTAGTGTGTGAGTAATGGTGGGACATATCCGATGCACGCCGGGTTGGCACTCAAGGTGTGAGATACAACAGGGCTATAAATTATTTTACACGTCTATATACGAGGAGAATATCTCTCAGTCTGAACCTCCGTTGGACCCGTGGTGTTATAAATTATGTCTCAACGTTGGACGCCATTAGGCACCTGTAAATGGGTTTGATTAGATATTATTTGTCTCAATGTACAAGAGCGGTATTGGTTGACAATGAGTGACTGTGCCATTTCAGGGTCCATTTGCGATTTCATTATCAAAACGTGTGTCACAAACCAAAAGCTCTCACAGATTCGCCAATTTTAACGACCAATTTCGTACCGAGTTCTTTGAAATATTTTTGTATTTTTTTCCATTCTTCTTTGACATTCCCGAATTGAAAATACTTTGTGATGCAACTGAGCGTGTTTATACAGTATGAATTAGTTAGTTAACGGATTGAATCAGTTTTGACTAGTTGAAAAGGCATAAGAAATACAGTCCGGTTGAATCTAAAACTCAGTCAAACTTTTCGTTCCCATTAATTATGAGCTGCCTGATTATTTCTACGCTAAACTATCCCAGTTACGTAGTGAATAGTGATTCGTTAAGTTGACTTCATCCTCCAGCACATATCGTGATCCCAGACGTTCAAGATGTCTTTTCATTCCATAGATAAGAAATTTAGTTCACCAGGATGATGGGGTAATTTTTATTAAAAACTCACGTGAGCATGTATGCGGAAGACTCAAAGGGATGGATCGTGACTAGGATGGTACGGGGATCTATTTTTGTCAAGAGGTTAACGGAGATAAAGACTTTTCAAGTTCAATATACTTTGATCTCGAATAAGGTCGTTTTCCACAGGTCTAAGCACCCTGTAGAAGCATTTCACTTACTGGTCTCAACTCAGTCAAGGTGGGCGATAATGTGGCGTCACAATGATGGATCGACATTTCTACTTTACTGAATTTTATCTTTTCAGTTTTGTTTCAATTGCTGCATATTCATCGTCATTAGTCCAACCATCCCATACTTTTTTCGTTCAAGACGGAGATTCTTCTTTCTAAATAAAACGTTGGATGACACTATAATGTTTTACGCCGGCTAACGATCAATTCTTCTACATTATGAACACACTGATAATCTCAACAAGATTTACCGAATTGGTAATTAGAAAACCACCCATGCCATGTACAGGGTGATATTCCAAAGACATCACAGTAATGCAGGTCTCGGACCGTCAGGCGACTGATAAACATGTTCGCGAAATTATCAGGTTCGCCACTCGGCTATTAGGTAGGTATAGTATAGTCGTAAATTGATCAACGCGATCGTAGCCACAGATCGTAGATGAGATATAAAAGAAAAGAAAAATTCACGACTACGATCTGTGGCTACGATCGCGTGGATCGAATTTCGACTGTACTATACCTACTTAATAGTCGAGCGGCGAACCTGATAATTTCCCGCACATGTTTGTTAGCCGCTTGACGGTCCGAGACTTGCATTACTGCGATGTGTTTGTAATATCACCCTGTATATTGTATGGATTCCAAAAACGTACTTTTTACATAATACAAATTCCAATGTATTTATAATGTATAGAAACGGCAATAATTCATAGACGTATGAATTTTTCAACCTGACTGGAGCAGGTGTATCGAAAGCAAAGAATTGGAATAGAGAAAGACAGGGTAGAGAAGAAGGAGTATAGAAGGGAGGGACTGATATGTCTTTAAAACCCTACAGCGCGTGGGTTGCGTCTGGTATGTTGTGCCTGTATCAGTGCGGCCCGATCATTTTCGAAGTAATTACAGAGGTTCCAATGCAGCCACGTAGGTTTCTCGTAATAGTGGGGTTTGGGGTATAATAGACCACTAGTAGGTCGGTACCTGTGCGAGAAATCAATCAGCCTCCGGAAAAGATGTTTGATATTGTAAATAAGAAGTTACAGTCTCTGGCGAATGCCTTGACGATTTCTTCATTAACTTCCACGATGACAGACTGAATAGAAAAACGAAAATTCTCTTCTTCTAGCTGAAAGTAAATATTGGTTTCTACTCTTGGTATATTTTCAATATACGTACTATGACAAAGAAACAGTTGTCCCAGTTTCTACCTGCTACATCTCGAGGTGTCTAGGAACAGATGTAGTGGAATCCCCGCTGTCCTGGAATTACAGGCTGCACGTTAGGGCGGAGTGAAAAATGCACTTTTTTTAAATCGCTATCTCCTTAGCACTCAAAAATTACGTCTTGACATCCTGAAAACCCACACCAAAGGATTTTTTTATGAGACCACATCTTGAGGTGCCTAGATGAAGATTACATTTTCACTTCACTTTCGGGAACTTCCAGACTCGGATATATCCTTCCATTCACTAGAATGCAATTTTCAGCTAACAATTAAAATTTCGAATAATGATCTAATTGGCTTCATTTCAAACCTTCAAAGAAACAACAGAAATTTGGTTATTCTCACTATGACACGGAAATAACCAAATTTCTGTTGTTTTTTTGAAGGTTTGCAATGAAGCCAATTAGATCATGATTCAAAATTTTAATTGTTAGCTGAAAATTGCATTCTAGTGGAAGGAAGGATATATCCGAGTCTGGAAGTTCCTGAAAGTGAAGTGAAAATGTAATCTTCGTCTAGGCACCTCAAGATGTGGTCTCATAAAAAAATCCTTTGGTGTGGGTTTTCAGGATGTCAAGACGTAATTTTTGAGTGCTAAGGAGATAGCGATTTGAAAAAAGTGAATTTTTCACTCCGCCCTACTGCACGTATCAGGTTTATAAATTGTGGCATTCTTCAATAAGCGGATACAGACAATGTGCGATAGTGATGATTGGGAGCTATCAATCAGCGACAAAAACTAGAATTCTATCTCAATCCTAACTAAAAAGCGAATCGATGCTGACGGTGTGCATGAACAGCAAAATGATTGTTTTAACTCACAATATAAACAGCTATGGGCTTTGTCTTTGAGCGTTTTCATACGTCTTCTATGTACCTATTGTACATAAGATATCTGAAATTCATCCACGCGGAACGAGGTGAAGTTCAAGAATAGATAGAGTAGACTCCTGAGAATAAGGCGAATTTTCTTTAATTGCCTGGGGCACAAAATATCATCTTAATTCTCTTTGAGAAATTAATATTTCAAATCAATTAGCAAGCACACACGACTCGTAGACTTGAGCTACTAGATTCACCTGCACTAACTGTATTTACCAAGATCAGAGTATCCAAACATTTCCAGACAGAATTACAAACATCAACCGACCACACACGAATCTGAATCAATGACTAATCATCTAGAATGCTTAGTGCTTGTTTATTACAGTCACGTCTACAAAATAATTCTGGCCTCTTAGCGTAGGTAATTTTTATTAGATAAACAGAAAACTTGTAAGGAATGAAAAAATTGAACTGATTCACGATGGTATTACACTGAGAGACTCTTCGTGTCAATAAATGGTAAAACTATATCAAAGTTTAGTATGGTAGGGTTCGAAAGTAGGGAAGACCGGGCGTACGTTTCAAAAATTCATATGGTGCATACTAATGGGTAAAACTGATATTTTCCTTTTAATAAGTGAAAAAGGTGTTTCAATGTTTAATGAACAACATAGTAATATTCGAAACGCACCATATCAAAGTTAGATAGCGACTTGACAAACACGGTTAGTATGGTGAATATGAAAGTTTGAAATAATCGTCTCCAGTCGTCACGAAGAATATCAGTTTTTCGTACGGACCATATGAAAAATCATGACTTGCCGGTGAAAAAAGAAGGGAGTGAGCCGAGGCTATCACCAACACCAGTATCATCAGGAAGTAGAGGTCACACGCACTGAAAGGACATACATATCGGGTATACTATACATGTACACAAATATACACAAGTTACATAGGAGTATCGCGCAACACACTTATAAATTAGACCGAGAGACTTATACCTATACATTTACAATATACAAACGTAATACAATTACGTGCGGGAAAATTTCAGAAACTTCTATATATACCAAGCTGGTAATAATCCACTGCTTGTGAGAAAGGACTTGGAGGGTTCTTTTCTAAATAACTCGTTAAAGAATCATTCTTTTGGAAAACTGCATTTGCAAAGTAGACTTTATTTTGGAAAGGTAATTTTATAACTTGAAAAAAAAAAAAAAATCCAATTAATTTTTTAATTATGTATTATTTTTCAATTGAAACATGTATGGGCATCACAGCAAACATGATGGTAGAAAATTTTGAAAATTTGGATCTTCAGATTTTATCCTAGAAAAAATTCAACAAACGCTTCAAGCTCTTTAAGACGTTTGTTTAGGAGAAAATTGGATTAGAAAAATTGACAAATTAACATGTGTTCTTATGGGCAAAAGTGGAAAAAAAATTATATCTGTGTTAAAAATGACGGAAAAAATCTGAAACTCTTTAGGTCAACGGGGAAAAATATCTGATTCTCGCCTAATCATTTTTGCATTGATTAGGTAGCTCGTTTTCGAAAAATGAAATAATTTTTCCCGAGTATTGAGAATAAAAATCACTCCGCGCCAATTTGAAGTTAGCTGATATGGAGTGAATTGCCCATATACATCCCTATTCCTCAAACATGAATACTTTCAATTGAGGAAGTGTTCAGAATGACATATTTTCTACTTTTAAATAAATTCAGATAATTTGGGAGTATATAAAATTTTAGCACTATTAGAGTCTAGATATACTATAATAACTTTTATTCTGAAAAGATGATCTAATTTTTTTTCTAATCTTTGAATTTTTGTATTTATGACATAATTTTAAATGTTACAAATAAACTAATCATAAAGAATCGAAGGTATCAGAAATAGAACTTTTTATAATTAGAATTGTCTTCATTTTTAGAATTCAACATTTTCGTCGTTTGAAAAAAGAAATAGAAAAAGTCATACATAGGTAATCCTAAAAATATAGCCAATTACAGAGATATACAAATCTCCACATTCACACGGCACATGGCAAGCGAATTGGCAGGATTTTTCCTTCGGCTGTTTCCGAAACAGAGCGGGGCCTCGTGCGTTCTCGGTGAAGATCGTAGTCGCTCGGGAGATTCAGGAAATATTTTCATACGCACCATACGAAAAATTGAGACTCTCCGTTTCAATTTCTAATATCCTTTGCAGTTTCACGGCTGCTTGATATCAATGTTGATATTGACCATGTTAATTTCTGGAATATGCTTCTCGAATGATGACAGTCACTGTGTTTATAAGTGAGACGACTTTGTAGGAAATTTTACTATGGAGAATATCGATTTTTCGTATGGAAGATTTCTGACATACAACGTTCTAATATTTCATATTGACCATACTAATATCTCGTATTTTCTTGTTAAAATCTGCTATGGCAATATGAAACTTCAGTATAACGTTACGAATAACTAGTGTATTTTGCGCTGTCTTCCCTACTTTCGAACCCTACCATACTAAACTTTGATATAGTTTTACCATTTATTGACACGAAGAGTCTCTCAGTGTAGGATATGTGCGTTGTTGAAATTTTTACTCAGTGATTTAAAATCTTTCTAGTTCTGATCAGTCATCGATGACAATATGATTGACGGTTAATAATATTTCAATAATCGCCACGTGCCGAAATAAATCCTAAAATACATTTTGATACATGCTGTGGAATACATGGGCACATCCTCCGGTGCAGCATCCATAAGCGTACAGCTAACGTTCCTGACCAGAGTAATTACCTGCCGAGCACCCTTTGCATCGTTCAGCCTCTGACGAGCAAACTGTACCTAATAACAGGGCATCGCCATCTCATTAACATATCAGAGGCTCCCAACCAGCTTCCACACACAAGAGTTTCAAGGGCTTTCAATGTGATACTATGAATTACATGAATAATTATTGTTTGGTCGATAGGTCCCGAGTATAAGGCACAATCTTCGTTCATTTTCAGAGTAATTTATAGACAAATAGAGGCGGAGGTCTTTGGCTGTAGAAATTATAGGAATGTAGAATTCTGTCAGCTCATTATTCACCGGCTTGCTTCGAATCTCGTAGAAAGCCAGTGGTGATAATTGCAACTAGAATATAATATACATATATATTATATATTATATATTATATATGGCAGGAAGTCGGTCGATCTCAGTATAAGCTTCATTTTAACGAAATCAGATAACGAAAAGGACAATAGGAGATAGTTAGTTCACGGTGAAACTGACGTCTTAATTAAACATGGTCTCGAAAATGGGTCACAGGATTCATAATTGGAATTGAAATTTTATTCAAGAAAAGGCGAGTTTAATATTCCCTCGAACACATATTCATATACTATGCGGTATGAAGCTGTTACGAATATTTTTCCTCGAATCTCTTTCGTCAAGCATCATTTGTTAAGCTTGAATTACTTCAATCTGTTACACAAGTAATCTCAATTCAGGTGTATCGATCTCCGCCGATTGGGTATTCCGCGCCTGGTTTCCGTATCCCATATTTCGAGCAGATGGGTAGTACATTGGTTAAATTTGTTTTAATTTTGCTCGACTCCATTTAGCACACCATAACATAACCAGCCACCACAGTACGCCAAAATTTCTATGAAAGGATGCAGCTTATTGACCGATAGGTACTCATGTGCAGTATGTCATCTAGTGATTGAAAATTTCTGACTCCAGCTTTGAAAGCTAAACTGCTGATGGTGGACTTCAATTACGAAAATTGATAAGCTGTATGATCGCATGAGGTGATAAGATCAAATTTTATAACTTTCATGTTCATGAAAGGCATATGTGTATTATATTGATGGAAATTGATAACGAGATGGATTTTCAACGACCTATCGATACGAACGGGTTCAAGCTAACCGGTCAGCCTATCACTTTTTTCACAGCGTGAGCTCGGAACGCTAAACGACGTTTCAATCAGGATCACAATCAATGCAAACAGTAGGTACACCTGACCCTTGAACTTTTCATCCGTCTGAATCATTCAGTCCTATAGCTATTAAGCTAATGAGACCCAGCAAACAATAATTTTGGTTCGATTTAATGAAGTCGTGGCCACGTTGTGACACAATCACATAGATTGTCAAAATGAGTTTTTAGTGGGTAGTAAAAATTGCATGGGGCCAGTAAGTCGAGAAATTTATGATGCAACAAACTCGCACGAAGCATCGTTCTGCAGAAGTACCAATTGTACGGAATTCTAAAGACTGATGAAATTAACCCTGCATCACGTCAACTCAGTAATTGTCATTACAATACGTTATTGTCTGGCAGGTTCAATTGAAAATTGATGTGCCGTGCAACGCTCCGAAATAAAATAGATTTAATTGCACCGGCTATGTGTCTAGGCTGACTATATGTTTACAATGACCCACGGTAGGTATTTCTATCCCCTATATTATTTCCTGTGTCATCCACACGTGTCGAGCAATCGTCAAATTAATTCAATATATTCCGGCAAATTTATCTTGCCCAGTGTGAAACCTAGTTGGAAATGAAATTTGACACAAAGCGAGTGACGATAAACGACCAAGAAGCTTGTCTCCAACTATTGTAGTGGTGTTTTGAATGTTTAAAGTAGAAGGATGGGAGTCCCAAGGTGCAGAGCTTTCTCACATCTGCAAAGAAGCTGCGCACGAAACATTTAGCATTGTACCACCATTTCTTTCTTAAACAAGCTTTATCTTTGTTTCACTATTTACCTCTGAATTGTTCCCTGGCGTCTTGCCGCTCACTCGTTCCGTATTTTCCTCAGTCCCCAAAACGGGTGGACTGTAATCTGGTGGGAGATAAAAATAGAGAAAATGAAGCTCGACGAAGCATCGCGCGACTAGACAAAGTTGTCGTTACTAAAAAGAGTGATGACAAGTCCTTTGTTTGAAAGCGACGTTTGATTCACCGCGTAGAACATGGCGCTGATGGGGCTGACAAGAAAATTGAAGACCCAGGAAAGGATGACGACAGATGCCATCCTTTTCCATCCCAACATATTTTTTCAAACGAAGCCTAATATACGACCTGCAGAGGGACTTCATCCTTCCTAACGTGCAAGGGCTTATGTGGCTATTAAAAATTACTTTTATACCAGACTGTGAAATACTACTGTGCTTGAAAGTCCCTCGAATGTAAAGTATAATATCGCACTTCGTACATATTAGTTGTAGTCGACTGAAAAAATATATCCAACGCATCTCGTAATTCCTGGTGTGAGAATTATCATTACTTTTAGACTATAGTATTTTGTTACTATAATTATCTTTAGTTAGGGGCAGGCATCAATGTCATGTTTATAAGGAGATTGTTTGAGTTCCGGCAATTGAGTGTCTTATACGTGCAATAAAATATGCTGCAGTCTGCACTATATGGCGCGAACCGGAAATGAGAAAAGAATTTGCGAGGCAATATTGCGTTGACTCGGAGACTGCTCCTGGGGTATTGCAGCGATGCTAGTGATGGGGAAAATGGAAACGCACGTCTTGTATACATATATACATAGATCTATATAGCTACACCGTCTGCAAGAATGCCCGTGGGAGGGTTCACGATATTAGATGCGTTAGGCAAGACCTGGTTCTGCTGTTTGGAATTAGGAAGGCTCACCAAAGTTCATTTGAGAACAAGCTACACAACGACTTTGGTGAATCGGTATCATTTCCGGTCTAAGTTTTCAAATAACCTAAAACTTTACAGTGGACAAGAATTTCCTACGTCAAGTCGAATCAATTTCGAAATAAATACTGCCCACCTGTTATTATCTAGATACATTTTCCCGAGCATGAATAGTAAAAAATGCTATAATCGATAATGTTCAGAATCTATCAATTCCGGACAAAGTTTGAAGGTGAAATGATATTTCCCTCAGTTCTTGCCAGAAAAAGACCCAACAAGACTAAAAGACGACATGCCTCGCTTCCGTTATTTATTTGCTTAATTTGACTTGGGAATTGAGAGGATTGGACGAGGCTGAGCCGATACAGGGGCTCGTGGGCGGCGTGCCCTGATTATATTTGCTCAGGTAATTACATCAGAGTAGCGAGACGGTGAGGTGGATAGAAACGGATGAAGATGGTAGAGGATTGTCGCTAAATTACCTCAATAATATACTCTTGAAAATCGACTTTCGATGTGATCGTAATCCGACACGATTATACCAAACCAAATTTCACTTCCGCGTGAGCCGATAAACCTTTAAGACAATCTTACAACTTCTCCTTCCGGTGAGATTAATACCAAACAATTAATAACTGTAAATGGTAGAATGACATGGTAAAAGTACCTGATGTTTATTGAAAAATTTGATTGCGAGTAGTTTCCAATGGCAGGTCTTCACTTTTATTTGACGTACACGATTGGCCTGGTTATATGTTACCTAGCAAGACAATTTTTACTCCGATGTATAAAAATATATTTATGTAAAGATAGGCATTGTATAATATACGTATACCCCCGTAGGTGTACGAGCACGACGTGTTTCACTTCGTGTATATATATATATATATATATATATATATATATATATACATATACAGCTGGTCCGTGCTGTATGGTGGGTCGCTTTCGCCTGCGCCTCGTCGGAGAATTGTAAAGCGCGTGGTTCTTTTCAGCGTCCTCGAAGCGGGACTCGAAGCGGGAGTCGGAAAGGGTGTATGAAATATACATATAAACATCTCAGGCTCACAATTGTATGGATATTGGGCCGGAGCGAATGTGTACTACGGCGATACAGCCTCCTCCGTGCATCTCAACCGCTCGAGGGTTGTCATTCTCAAGCCCGTGAAATATCGTGGCTCAATACCACACTCGAATAGAACCTATTGCTCAACCTGGCCAAAGTCCTTCTCTCGAACCGTGAAAGAGACTGAAAGAATTTCATTAGGGTGCCCTAAGATCGTCAGTGTCAAACCATATGGTCTAGGGTAGGGGATTTAAAACGCTAAAATACGGGACAATTTATCCACCCTCTTTATTTTTTCTTCTCTCTTGTTTATCGTATTATTATTATCATCTCATTTCGAAGATGCGAAGACTTTTCAATCAGCATAATTATAGTTTTATACTTCATTTCTGAGGTATGAATTTCTGGACTAAAAGATATTTAGATCGATCAGGGATCATCTATTCGTGATTGGTGAATCAATGCGATCATTTTTAGTTGGCAAGCTGAGTGCATGTATTGTTGAACCGACTAGCTGGTGAACTCGGATCGTCTGGAATCCATTCATAGAATTGGATCCCGATTTTCTGGGATTCAAAAGCCTGCAGGTTTTGTGTTTTTCATTTTCTTGATTTTAAGGGTGAGATTCTTCGCAGTAGTATTTCTAGTGATCGCATGGCGATATAATGAGTACTGATAATTGTTACTAAAACTAGAGTTGGCAAATTTTTTCCAAAACATCTCTGCCCTCAACATTAAGATAAAAGAGAGTTTCTGATTAACGAACAGTAAGGCCAAGTAATTATGAGTCAGTCTCGTATCTGTTTTCGCGAAAATAAGCGGAACAAAAAATTCTTTGAACCGGTAGCTGCAAGCTGGTATATCTTCGGTGAAAACAAATATTTACAGTTATTGCCAGGAGTTTCGTTATTTCTTCGTAACGGGACATCGCAAAGTTGCTCGGGCGCGACAATTTCAAGAGAAAAGTCTGATTCCCTCGAAAAGTAATATTGAGCTAAATTGGGTTACACGTTGAGCTATAGGTGGACCCCAGCCCTGTTTTTGGTGGGATTGAATTCGAGATATAACGAGCTTTGTTTCAAATATTTACGATTTTTTAAATTTCAATCCTGCCTCCCTCTGCCCCTCTACATTATTGCTTTGTTCACTAGTGCAAATATATACTCCTACTGTACCGAAGCACTTTTATCACTGTTGGGTATTAAAAATGAACTCAGTTATAGATGCCATTTCATTGGAACGATCTCCAAATCACTGTGATTTGAATTGAATGTTTACAAAAGGTGTTTTTCTATCGAAAATAATGAAAACAATTTCGAAAGGCACACATGTACCCGTAAAGCTATATCGAATAACAAAATTATTTTCAAAACAAACTGGGTACGTGTTCATAATTCACTCCAATGCCGACTCACCTTATATAATCCACATAAATTAACGATATATTCCTCTGATGCTATGGGTAGTATGTAGATCAATTCTATTGGGATTCTTGGAATGGGCGTGGCTTTGAAATTTTAGCCTTCTTTGAGTAGTTCTTTTTTCGTCACTAGTTGGCGTATCGAGGTTCTAAGCCCTCTCATTGGTTACTGTAGCCTTCTTTGAGCAGTTCTATTTTCTGCCACTAGTTGGCGTATCGAGGTTCTAAGGTTCCCAATATCAGTCCATTGTAATAGAAATGCTTTAACAGCTCAAGTAGTGATGTTGAGAAAGAAAGACTTAGCTTTGTTCAAATGGTAATTATTTATGAAAGTGTGCTAGGTGCATTTAAATTGGATCATACGCCACGTGGGCCGGCTATGCCTAGCATAGTTGAAGCTTTGAGCAGGTGAAACATGGCCGAAGTACTCAAGCCCTTGTGTGCATGCAATCCTTCGGCTTAGCACCTAATCACGAAACGTGAGCGGAACACTCACGCAACTTAAAAGGAATAAGCTCGCTATTCCCGCACTGCACTGACTTTACCGGTGCCATATCCTCAACTGAGGCTCACATTTAGCATCGTGCTTCGGTTTGTTTGCACGAGTTACGAGGCGTGGGTAAAATCCACCGACGCCACGTTGTTCGCTGCCATGTAAATTGCTTGCGCTTTGCGACCGTACTGTACCTACCATGCGTCGCATATACATACATACATATATATATATATATATATATATATATATATATATATATATATATATATATATATATATATATATATATATATTATACATACATACATATATATATATATATATATATATATATATATATATCTGTATGTCCCACTCTCTCAATACCGCAGCATCCGAGCAAAGCGCTAGTCGCGTACCGCTGTTTATACGCCTAGCAAAGCGAACCCCCGGGTATGAATCGTCGGAGCAACCCACTAACGCACGCCGGACCATATTAGATGCATGCGGTGCGGCTGATACTGCCTTGTTCCTTGTATACATACCATGTATACCTTGTTTCATGTTCTTCGGTCTCCGGTCTCCGGTCTATAGTTATAGGAGACGGAAAATATACGTTGAGAAATACCACTTAAAGGGGTGACCGATTAAGCGTTAGAGAAAATGGGACCCGGCAAAATTGCAATTTTTTTCTTCTGATCCCGACCACTTCCGCATTAGAACTACCCCTATACTCTTTCGCAACAGGGAATTGCTATGTTCATATTTCATCACGGAATGGGTCGAAGGAGTTTTACGATAGAGCCAGATATGACGTTTCCGTGCGTAGCATGTTCATACTATACGGAGTAATTGACGAATCCTGGAAGTGCAATTATATTTCATACAGAATACAGATTGGTTAATTATTTCTGAGAAATTGTTGACTGAAAGTTCTCTACGAAGTTTTCCAAGTTTAATATCAGTAGATCGTTTAGCAGATATAAAATCGCATTGATCATGTTGAAGATCTTAATAAGCTCTTGTTTGCGTTTAAAATTAACGGCGAGATTACTTGCGTAAACTCTGATCATATCAAAGTGTCCGCAGGCAAAATCGGAACTTAGTTATATGATGAATTTATTGAATCGAGGGAAAGTACGAGTTTGTGTTTTAAAACCTTATTGAGTCATGGATCAAGATATAGTAACTTTTCAAAACACCGTATAATCTAGCTGGGTCTTTCAATAATTTTTTCACAACTTCTATACGAAATGTGTTAAATCAGTGACAGCTGCAGCCTGCAGCCTGCAGTACAAAGGATAAGGCAGTCGAGCAGTAAAGTTTTATACAACGACGTTCAGAGACGTAATTATCGGTACTGAAATAACGCGTGTCATGCGTAACGTGTGGCGTGATTACCTCGTCTTCGACGTTATATTATACCGGTGCTTATAACCCCGTCTCAAAATACGTAGTTATTTGGCTGAAGCTTCTATCTATATGGACAATTTCCAAAATCTATAACCTACACGAGCCTCTGGGCATCACTAATCTACTCTGCGATGGATTAACAGTTTAGCAAATACCCACGTCACTGGGTTACAAATTCTCGAACCGAATATATACCTATATTAGCTATATAATTTACTAAGCGAGGAATACCCGGTGCAATTAACTAGCTGACATACTAGGTGCGAGCTCAAATCCCTGGCGAATAAACATGACGTGCGCAGCGGATCGATTGCTAGGCCGTACGACCTTTGGCTGATACTAAGATGTCATACAGAGACATTTATGTATACATGTACCTTACCATTCAAGCCCTAACCATACGGTTTTATTTGGTCCCACGTCTTTGAAAGCTCTTATTTGCCCGCACGACAACTCGCGTGGTTACCGCTACGGTATTGAATACCGAAGGTGCTAAGTTGCGAGCCAAGTGAGCGACCTTTGTTGGGGACCGAAGTAGAGATTATTTATACGAGCGAAGCAAACAAACTTCGACTTCAAGACTATGTGTACGACCAGGCGCGTGGCTGAGAGAAAAAATCTGTGTGAATGTCTGTGTGTGTGTGTGTGTGTGTGTGTGTGTGTATGAGTGAGTGAGTGAGTGAACATGCGTGCGTTAGTGTGTAGGTACGCGAACCGAATGAGGGTAGAAAAAGATTTCCTTTCCTGTAGCTGGGGGAAAGCCTTCTGGTCACGTTATCTCGGTATAGGGGATGATAATTTGATTGTTAATATGAGCATTACCACCGCGTTCCCTTGCTATGCAAGTCGCGAAAATAACAGAGCACTCCTCGAAGAATGCACGGGTAGAATTTCATAACTTGATTATTACAACCCCTAAAGCGCAACGTTATTCACCCATTAATAGGGCTCGCGTGTGTTCGTGGGTGAAAATTATTATTGAATATATGCTACGGAGGGGTTTATGGCCGGTGCTTTCATGCGCTTCTCGTCCAATATATCTCTTTGTGATTTTTAAAAGACGACAATAAAAAGATTTTTTAATTAACCAACGGCAACTATAGAGACGAATGCACAAAGCGTAATCGGCGAATATCGTGGACGTGGTAGAATCAGAGCTCGACAATGAATCGTGGATTGGATAGTGACACGAGATAATTTGCAGCTCTAGTTTTGACGATTTTTTTGACGATTTTTTCGAAATTATTTACCTAGCAATGATTCGCACGGTTTTTGAGTTTAATCTCAGATCAATTAATGATAGATGATGTTTGCGTGCGTAGCCTGAATCACTTCTAACATTTATTTGTATGTATATAGGTACATAAACGGTCATCGCATTGCTATATGTAAAGACTGATTACGATCTAGGCGTTAATAATCGATAATTATCACTTGTACAGAAAGAATAATTTATATAATAGTGAAGATCTACGTGAGTTCCTCAAGATAAGAACCCTTAATTATTTAGTTTCTGAATGAGGGCGCTACTATAATTAAATACGATGATTTATACGGCGCGGCGTAAGAAATGATATACAAAGTTATTCGTAAATTTATATAAACGAAAATTCAAACTGAATTGTATTACATGTCTCAATGATTTCAGTATTAAATTCTCTTTGATAGATTTATCACGAATACGATTGCGCTCCAAGTCGATGAAAATATACCGTAAAACTTGTCCACTCAAATCAATGATTTCCGCTATCGAAAATTCTAAGAAAAATAAATAAATAAATAAATAACCCACAAACAGTGACGATGAAACTTTTGCCTATATAGTTGACCAGAAAAAAAATACTAACATCCGAATCAAATTCGTATATCTCTGATACGCGTCGTACTATGAAATAAACCGAGAGTAGGTATTTAGGTAACGCAAAGCCTGGAGCCGAAAGCTACTGAACGAAGCTGAACTGAATAAAAATAATGTGTTTACTCGACGGATCCTCGCGGCGTGTATTTATAAAGAGATGCTTCTATACCAACCAGCTGATGATTCACGCCTTGACTCTGCGTTCATTATTAATAATATTATTATTATTATTATTGTTATTTTTATTATTGTTATTATTATCTGCGGAGAAACTAAATACTGCAAAAGCACAAGTGGTAAGAACATTCTAACCGTGGGGAAAACAGGACTCGCCAGGAGTACCAGACGATGCTGCAGGTGCGGGTGTCCGCCGCGGGACACCTCTTCGCCGTACCATATCAACCTATGTTTCGGCCTGCGGCAGGCCCCGCGACCGTCTCGTAATAACAGCTCCCGGTCGAGGCCACCGCCCGTTCGTTGTACCCCCTGATTACCAGGGCATCCACTCCAAATATGGGAGCACCAGAACCAGCAACACCACCACCATGAGTCCACGAGCATGGTATACCACCAATACCAATGTCAGTCTGATGGCCTCTGCAGTAGAACTCGCCAGGAGTCGGTGGCCGCCGGGCAACAAAAATACGAGATTACGGTAGTAGCCGCATGCAGGAATCAAGATGGTGTCTGAAAGATAGGAGAAAACGCGGTGCTCTCACGTCCGCGATCCACTGCTTTTCTAAAATACCATTTCGGCAAAGAGATTTCATATCATATACGGCCTTTGCTATCATTTTTGTTATTATTATTATGATTATTATTATTATTATTATTATTATTATTATCGTTATTATTATGTCAATAAGCGTCGAGTTACACTTGTCAATAATTCATGCGGTATGCAAATTATTATCTTCTACACAGATTCATTTATATCTGAATACCGCATGGCGTATGTAGAGCGACGTTTACTATTGTTCAGGTTATCGACATGCAACATACATGTGTGTACAGTATCTAACTTGTCAGCGATTATAGATGATGAAACAGCAACGTCATGTCAAACTTTGTCGATTTCGTCCTTCGAATCAGAAACCCACATACCATGAATTTTCCTAACGATGCACGATCCGTGCGCCTACGGGCAGGCAATTAGAATTACGTGATTTTCAAGTGACCACCGTATCTCTTCACGCCCACCCCCCAACCTCAATGATTGTTTGTAAAAATAACCTAATATTGAGGGTATTTGTAAAATCGTAGAAACAATCGTTGAGGTTGGGGGTGGCCGTAAAGAGATACCGTGGCCACTAGAAAATTATGCAATTCAAATTGCCTGCCAGTAGGCGCACGGATCGTGCCATCGTTAGGAAAATTTATGGTATATGCAGTACTTACAGACTCAGTACCTCCCACCTTTTTTTTAAATCGATTTTGTTATGTTACTATATAATATCGTAACATTGTGATGATGAATTTCTGATTAGTCAGCGGTTTGCCGAATTTTACACACTCAGGAAATATCTGAAATTTCTGTAACCATATTGCAAAGTAATAGATCAGGTTAAAGCAATTGAATTCTTAAAAATTAAGTCGCTCTTCAAACTTACGTCTTAATTTTTTCTATTTGTCAGGTTAAAGCCCCGCGCTAAATATGCAGTCGATTATTCGTCATAGGTGGAAGAATTCACAATTTTTAATGTAAAGGAAGAGATTTTTAGGACGAGGACTTTTACGTAACGAGGTTATCCTACGCTATATTTTCAAATACACGAATTTTTTTAACCTCTTATGAAAGCAATTCAATTCGCAAGAAATTCTGTAGGTATACATTGAAGCATCCGGTTCAGAGTGGAAGTCCTATCGTATATGCGAGAGCACTCTGGCATGAATATTTGACACTCATTTTGTCACTTTAAAAGTGAATTTTTAAAGCTAATGGACGTGAAGCGAAAGAAAGAAGTCAGTACGAGTTTTATGCTGTATTGTATCTCCAATTTTCATACCGTTGGCATAACGCCCCGTTAAACACATGATTTACGAAAAAAAAAAAAAAAAAAAAATTTCGAGTGGTAATTGTCATCGTCAATAACCAAAATAGTATTTCTTCTAGTATTACTTATGGATTCAGGTGATAACTACAATCTTGATGAACTAATTCCTAAAATAATCCATCTAATGGTATAACGGCAAATTAAAGCAGACATTTTACTGGCCCGATGAATATATGGATGAGTAAACATACTAAAATGAAAATAATTTTGAGCAACCCTTATTTAGGGAGCTATAAAGTTAGATTTCTAAGAGTTTAATAACACCGACGCTCACCCAATTACTATAAAGAAAAGCATGGTTTGAACCAACCAACTTCATTATTAGAAACTTTTTGCAGGGTTCAGTTATTGCTCGGTGTAGGTTGAACCGTTGAATTCTCCAGGGCGTATTCATAATGAAGCGAGATGGGGGACGACTTTCCGTTATTAGAACCAACGTTGTTCCACGACGAAGACAATGCGATTTATTAACTTAATCAAATATGATCCCATCGACTTTTCAGGCTGGTACAATACGTGTTCGGTGTTAGTAGATAAAAGCAAGCTTCATTCGGTCCACGTTCTACTCTACTCATCTTACAACAGAACACGAACAAATTGTAATCCCCAAACAACCGTGTCTACCTTCCTATTGTCTTGCCTTTGACTGGGCGCATGAAATGACTTCTCAGAGGCCTAAAGCGTGTAAAAGGTAATTCGAACCTGGGCAACCAATAACCTTTTAAACAGTTTCGTTACACAATATACATGCTCTATCATCCATTCCATATCATGCAGCGAACGTGATTATATTGCCTTCAATCACTTGTATTCAGAATTGTCTGTGACAACGAAAACGTTGCAATGCTTTGAGTTCAGAAAAATATAAATCAATGTGCAATTACGTCATTAATTAGCCCAACACAATATTTCAATAAAATTTCAAATATTCTCGAACAAATCAGCCCACAATTCAGGGTAAGTACAATATACTTATTATATATATATTGATTGTATCGAATGATTGAAGAGTACTGAGAGTTCGAATCGCTGCTGTTATACATATTGAAATACGGCTTGGGGAATTCGAGTACAGAAAAATAGGGTGCAAAATGCATGGCGCAATTATTTCACAACAACACTTAATTGATTGACAATGAGACTACGGATTACCGTGTAATTTAAAATGTATTCGTAGTTCTGTGTGCTTTTATTCTTCTTTCTCAATACGATCATTACGTGTTCTGTTCCCAGAACACTTTACGACAGCAGGTTGCTGATAGATGTGTGAAATAATCGTCTGATCGTGAGCTAGACGTATTGATTCACATTAATAATTGGGCTAATTTGTGTCCACGGTGATGTTGAAATGATTATCACGATGAATTATCTATCGTCAGGTCTCTGTTGGTTGTGACCTAAATAGCATTGAATACGTTTCGCGAACTGTGCAGATGAGTTATGTAATCGATAATTCATATAATTCGTCAATGCAGTTCATCAACGTATACATTTCCGTTCTTCGCGTTCGTAGTCAATTTACAAGTTACCCGCAAAATAATAGAACACACAATGTTTTTGTGACAGTTGTCAATTCCAGCTGCATTTACCCAAGTTTTCATTTCAATGAACAATACCGTGTAAATAATATCAACGATAGTTTCGAGTGGGAGCCTCTTTCTCGATCCATTATAGGGACATACATTGGATTGACTCAAAACCTCATAATTTTTCTGAATATGACTCATAGTTCCACGTTGGTTGTGAATTTGGATTTTCGCGTCTCCTAATTCGGCGAATTTGGTGAAAAGGGGGCGCACTGGCGTGATCCGTGTTCAAAAGAACGGCGAAGGAAATGGCAGACGTTCTCCTTCGCTTGTTTCGTCGTGAAAAGCCTCGAAGCTGGCATTCATTCACCATTGATTCCGACTGTTGGTACCTCGCAGAACGGAGGGCGCGAGATGGAGTGACCTTTCGGGCTCAGCCTTCATCCTCGCTTTACCCTCGCTTCATCCTCGATAGCCTCGATCCTAAGCCTTGGCCATCCCCTACCAACCCCAACCCCCTTGGAACTGACGGCCCATAAGACTGGCCAACCGACCGCCCTCAAAGGGCATTGAACCACGGACCTTTAGCAGCAATTGAGTTCTCAATACGCGGTCGGATAGCGAAAAATATATTTGAGAAACAACGGACCTCCAGGCTGTCTACGTTCACCCAAGCGTGAGGTGAGCAAATATTATTCCTGTTTATTACAGCTGAATGGATTCACCATAATCACGACACAACTGATGCATTTTTATTACTGTTTTCAATTCACTCAAATTTGTATCGTATTTTGTTCCTCTTGTGCCAAAGTTGAAATTCATAAAAAATATCCTGATCATTACATACAGAATAATGGATTTAAAGTGTATTTGAATTCTCTTCGACCATGGTGAAAATATTCGATGAGTTCGAAAACAAAATTTCATGGGTATTTCGGTATAATCCAGCCTGCGGATTACCTGTGAGTAAAATCACCGCAGATATCTGAAATGTTATGGAAACTATAGAGTCTGCTTTGTACATCGGATCGGAGCCCAACCGCAAATTATATTAGATCATCAAAGAATCTTGCTGGATTCTAAGATACATAGTGACCTGCAGCAGCTCTCTGTACAATATTATACAGAACTTCGTCCGAACTAACTTTACAGATTTGCTCTCGCTTCAGAAGATTAAGGCAATAAAACCGTAATTCTGATCAAACAGAGAGTGTAGAAATAGTATGAGCTACTTTTTCCCTATAATTTATAGCAACGGTTCGATTCATGTAGCGATATAATCATATCGTCTTTGAGGCTGAACTTTTTTCACCCTACGTAACTTTTACCTAAATAAATTATGCAAAGGGTCACGTTGTTTATTATGTTACCTACTTCGTTGCGATACTGCAAGAAGTCTCTCTGCATTTTGATAATGTAAACGTTCTGTGGTTGGCACTGCCGCTTGCATCGTCATTCAGTCTAATGCGACGAAAATAAATAGCAGGTAGAGGGAGATAAAAGATAGCGACTCGATTTGCGGCAAGCAATATTTCTTGGAACGTCATTCGATTACAAACGACTACTTATCTTCATCAGGATTTATTCTGCGAAGCTGGGGCTTGCAGTTTGTAAAGTTCATAAGAAGTTTTCAGCCTCGATGAAACTTGGATCTCATTAGTTTGCGCACACGAGAAAGTGATTCTCAAATTACCTCAACTTTCCGACAAAAATAATAAAACGTGCACAAATTCACTGGTATAAGTAATTCAAATTTGTTTGTAACCATAATGCTCTGTTACTGTCACTTACTGTTCCCGCGTGTCGTTCATGGAGCATACTTTGTGATAAATTGCGTATATATATATATAAATCTAAACCGTAAGCCCAAATTAAAGAATATGTCATGTGTATCAAACTAAGTGACAATTTAGTCGACTGATTTGCTTTCCTTTCCGTTTCCGTATATTTTTGCTATTCTTTACTACTAATGTTCGTTTACCTGCCGTTGCGGTTAACGATGTTACCACGAATAGTGCGTCTTATAATTATTAATAATCGCATTCGTGAACTCAACACACTGAAAATTCCTTAATAACCCCCGTAGAGTAATACTCGATTCAAGTATCTCACAAGTCTATAAGTTCCAAGTCATATTTGTACACATACTTGTTGCTACGGAACTCTTGTCACATGACAATGAGAATTTGATGTAAAAAGATTCGCGGTGTATCACCACTTTCCGAAGATATCAGGAGAACTGAATTCGTAACTTGGAACCTTCAAGCAATTGACCATCACGCGACACCGAACACCCGTGTAAGAAACGTCAGAACAAATTTCAATCAAGTTAAAGCGGATCTGAGGCGTTCCACGAATGGCCAGAGTCCATCCGGAAGGATCTCCTGGACTCGAGGCAATATGGATGATGGATAAATATTCAACCAACATTCGGAGTATCGGTCATGGTTTTCTTTATGATCACATTCTCATGAATGATGCATGCACCAACGCCAGGCCCAATCGTTGTCCGCACTATCGCTCGCGGCTGTTGGTAAGAGGAGCCACGAGGAACTCTATATAGAACCTGTACGGTGAACAGGAACTTGGAGCCATCTCGAAGAACCACCAAGTCCCCTTCTATCACCACGTCTGTTCGTATCAGGCGCACTCCATTACCCTCGCCCTATACTAATCACCTTTGAGTCTCCGTGCATGCGTCGGAGTTTATGTCACCGAAGTCTTAAGGAATTATTCATGCGGGCTACAACTAATGACGCGTGAACCAAAGGTTTTCTCAGCACCCTCGATTCTTAGCCCTTTGCACTCTTGCACCCGCCCTTTCACCACCCCTTAACCATCCGATTTCCCCCAAATACGGGTACAATATCACCAGAGCAACGCACGTTCACCATGGACAAGCTGACCTTTGTATGCGTCAATCGTCTCCGACGAATGTCTTGAATTCAGACAGCTCTTCCATGCGTGTGTGGGCGTTGCCTTGTAAACGACTTACACTTATGAATCAAGATATAAATTCAAACTCAATTGATTTCGTAAACTATTACCATCTTTTCACCGGATTTTGCAATTAATTATTGTTGCATTCGTGTTAATGACGTGAAATAAAATCAAGAGGATTGTAAAATTATTCTGAAAATCTTCTAAGAAGGAATAATTTAACAACTTGCTCATGATTAATTCATTCACTAATTATGGCACGGTCCAACATCTCACTCGAGTTGTACCATGTTGAATTTCGAATGGCCGATTCAATGAACCGTAGAGATCTGTCTCGGAATGTGTGCTTGGGAGGGTGACACGGCAGTGAGTTTGCATCATTAAATAATCAGAAGCACTATATCCATGGTCGTCGGGGATACCGTCGTTGGACAAGAAATCTTATCGCGGTAGGATGTATTCGAGGGCTGCAACCCTCTGATTCTAAAAGTTTCATGCAATCTCATGGTGTTTATGGGATAAAGCGAATAAAACAGAGAAATAGCTCATGCATACATTAGGAAAAAGAAAATCTCCTAAATTCAAGGGGTGCATTCGTTGAAATTTTTTTTCACTCAAAATGGTTTATTCACGAGGCTTCACCCGCTGATACTAGATGCAGGTGCTTACGACTTATTTTCCTATACACTAGGCTTCCAAGAATTTACAATATTCAGATTGGAGATTCTGTGATCGGCAGACTCCATAAATCTTGCGAATATTCGTAAACTATATATATAGATGTCCACAATAAAGCTGTCAGTATGTAGTGGGATTCTTGGAAATGTAGGTCGAATAAAACGTTAAAAGACAAAGCTTCAATAATTGTCGACGTTTCGGCCTCAAGTGTGGGCCCTCCTCAGGACAGAACGATTCTTTATTCTACAATACAAAGGATTTCGTTTAAAGATTTAAGACATAAACAAAATTAAAATTCAAACTTATAGATTAGCGGTTAGTTTAAAAATGACAGTACTAACCTTATAGACACATGATAATAATACATCGGGATTCTAGAGATAATCGAAACATAAACAAACGCAGTTACGCTGAGATTTAATTTTGCGTACCTTCCACTTATCCATTATAACTATTGAAAGATTAACAAATTAAGAGATCAAAGATCTTTTGTGCTGGCAACTTAATTTGTTAATCTTTCAATAGTTATAATGGATAAGTGGAAGGTACGCAAAATTAAATCTCAGCGTAACTGCGTTTGTTTATGTTTCGATTATCTCTAGAATCCCGATGTATTATTATCATGTGTCTATAAGGTTAGTACTGTCATTTTTAAACTAACCGCTAATCTATAAGTTTGAATTTTAATTTTGTTTATGTCTTAAATCTTTAAACGAAATCCTTTGTATTGTAGAATAAAGAATCGTTCTGTCCTGAGGAGGGCCCACACTTGAGGCCGAAACGTCGACAATTATTGAAGCTTTGTCTTTTAACGTTTTATTCGACCTACATTTCCAAGAATCCCACTACATATTCACTTGAGGTCAAGAATTTTGTTTCTAAAGCTGTCAGTACTTTATGAATACTCTTTAATTACCTAGCCTCAAACAGTCCCTTCTAATTAAATAATTTAGAGCAAGTACTGTGCACAACAGATGAGCAACAAAAAATCTCATCAAAACGGCCTCATCTTGGAAAAATAAATATATAAAATAAATGCATACTGTAGCACAGTTTAACTCTCTGCAGGAATATAAAAGGGCATGTATACAGAAAGGTGAAAGGTATACCACTAGTGAAGCTATACCTATATAGGTAGTGGCAACCTCTTAAACCTCGAGGGATTGAAATCTGACGATACACGATTAGCACCGGGTGGTCGATCCACAGCCGCATACCGCAGCTCTGGATATGAATAAGTCATGTATTATATCTATATACTTGTCGATACGAAATCCATTTTACTGATCCCCATTCATCGAATGCATACGTGCGCATTCGTGCGTGCGTAGGTGTACGTTTAAGGGATGAGGAGGTGGCGAGGATATTCGCCTTTCGAAAGCTCATTTTCGGTTAGCATACATCTCAAAGTCAACTAGAATAGTGTGAACTGTCATGCATCATCCACGATCTTGGGCAGTTCATTCAGTCATTTTTGCTGGACACAATGAGGCGTGACTGGGATGGGATATAGAGGACAATAGGATTGCAGTTCTTAAAGATCTGCAGTGGTTTCTTGAAAATGACTGAGAAGTTTGAGTATAGAAATTTTCGTCAAGTTTTAGCTCGTGTTCTGTATAAGGATTTAGCCCAGGCTGGTGAAGTACATCGAAACGTGCTCGGGCATGAAGTGGTTCTCGTAACTTATTTGAGATAAATCTGAGCGGATATAAGGGGCTGCTACCGAGGGTTCGAAAATAAAGAAATTGAGAGAGGGATGGGGATCAGGAACTGATATTTGTGCCTATTCGAACAGCTGGATTTTAATAATTCTCAAACGCTTTTGATCGAGTCGAGTATAAGCCCGATATTAAATTGGTACGTTGCGCAAAGGCAAGTTTCATCCAATAATACCTATGATATCTGACTTCCACTCTTGAGCTAAAAACTTAGAGATTCGAGGGTATACTTCGACTTTAGCTGAATTACTTGTGAAAGTACAGACAAATATCGAACTTTGTTCCAGCTTCAACATTATTATCTACCTTAAATGAAAAATATCATCAACGGATTACCTGCAGGTCATAGTTCTATCCAATGTATGGTCATAGTTCATATCCAACATACCTAGTCCAAGAAGAATGGCTTATCTAATAACATATATTGTACCGCCCGGCATTTCTATGCACCCGGTGATATGAAGGCAAAAACATATATACTACAATATTTCAGACTACACTCAAACGTTACCATGCTGGTAGCAAGTTAAGTAGGGTAGTTTGATTCAATTACAGATATATACCCCGGTGCTTTGTGCGAAGTGTTAAAGGCAACTCTCTCTCTCTCTCTCTTTTGATGTTGTAGCCTGTAAATGCTGAATTCAACGTCATTGTACATGTGCTCCTACATTTACACGTGTTTGCATGGTTAGTGGACATGTTCCAGGTAGATGACGACATTAGAAGTACGCACCAGCGAGTCTGGCATCTGAACTAAACCCCGTTTCCCGTGTATACAGCTCTACATAGGTCACATGGGGACAGACACACTCGGTTGCAAATACCTAATTATGTATAACATATATGTACATACATATCTATATGCATATATACACGTATAGATACAGGGGGTTCAACTCGGCAATCGTAGCGGATGTTACATGATAAAATGAACGCCCACCGAGAATATTATACCTAATTGTGAGTTCTCAGTTATATGATATACTCAAGCGGCTGAACACTGGTAATACCTGTGGAAATTTATATGCACCTTGATTGTCATCGTTTAAACAGACTCGATGTTTGTCTAGCGTTTGAATAGCTCGGCCAGAGATTCTAATCCTTTCACTTGATATTCATAGACATGGAATCAGAGTTTTATTACCTAATCAACTCAATTCCCAAGGCACTACAATTTCTACAAACATCAGGATTTCAGTATTACCTTGTAATAAAATACGATTTACATATATATTCATTATTGATTCAGGTCGCTTTCATTGAGTATTATGATTCTCCGAGATTAAGAGCATGGGCTTTTATACTTTATTCAAGCATGGTACTTTCTTAGCAATTCCCGAGGTTTTTTTTCCAATATTTATATCCCCACATGTGTAATGGTTAAATTAAAGAAGTATTCATTATTTTCAACACGACTTTTGAGATAGGTTAGTCGACATTACACTCTCCACGAAAATGTGGGTCACTTAAAATGCCATACATCGTGCTACAACGATAGGCATGTATATATCTAATAGTCAGCCATAATCAACTTACGTTTAAGATCGCGTGCCTCTAGGGTAGAATTCATAAATAATAAAAGGTATGCATTTGCTTATAAACAGGTAGCAAGATACGGACGATCAGTGAATATATTTATAATAAAGTTCTAGGTCACAGGTCAAAAGTGAACAATAAGTATTTGAAAAATCTATCCAACCTTATATTTCTATAAACCAACCTTGTATTTTTTGGCCAAAAAATTGATCCATTTGTTGAATTGATCTGTAAGCAGAGTGGCGAGATAATGAACGGATCAAGCGAATACCCATGACCCAGTTGACACAATACGAATAGTCAAAGATTGGGTGTGTACATGTTCGTGGTTATATCGAAATGCTCGTATGCAGGCACGACTCACGGAGATAATGTGAGTATGTATACACGCATGGAGCTCAACGTACGGTCATATGTGCGCTGGCTGCTTCATGCTATCTGTATTTTCCATTTGCCCAAATGCAATCTGAAACTCCATTTGCTAGCAGGCATTGTATCTTCACGCAAATGTGTATTTACGGAAAGCTATTTGTAACACTGCCCACGGGGAGTCAAACTGGCGCATGGTTTCAGATTTCATTTCAGAGGTTTCCTCCGAATAGCCACAGAATATTCAGTGATGGGCGGTGCAAAAATAGGCCTCTGCTTATGGGCTCATAATATATGTGTTGGCGCTTTGTTCCTATATGTATTTCCAGAAAATGAAGAACCAAGAATTCGGAAAAAAATTTTCCTTATATTGACTCACAATAGATTGCTCCCTGCTATCGACTTTATCGCGATTCAATAAAAACGTGAACACTTATTATACGTATTCTGCGAATTTATCACGCAGTAGAAGCCACGACTTTATTCTCGTTTACACAGTATCTTTATTCTAGTATCTGGTGTAAAATTTTTCGAACGTAGTCAACTGGCGCATGGAATTCATAATCTTTTACTCGGAAATAACACTTATTAAAGAAAAGAAACGAAAAAAAAAAAATGTAGAACAAAATGTTTACACCCTGCAGCAAAACTTTAGTACGCGAGCACGGAATTGTGGGGTATTTGTGGCAGGACATAAAATGAAATATGGTCGCTAAGTTCACGGTCTCCTTTTCCAACGGCGAACACCGCCAATACATAAGCTATACCTATTCATACACGTATATATATATATATATATATATGTATCATTCAACATTGGCGAGATATTTTACAACTCTACAGTGGCCGTTGGTGAATTTCTCCGTCAACGAACACACACACGATTCAAATCATCATCATATGTATTCGTCCGGCACGCGAAACGAACTGGGGCAGTTATACAAATCGCCCTCGTTCGTCATAGAGCTCCTACGTTTTAATTACTTTTGTTTAGAAAATATTTGTGGACAGAAAAAACACTGCAATATATCAGAGCATCGGGACAATCGGTATTAGTTTCAAACGAATATAGGTACCGTGATTAAAATGCGATCCATGAGAGAAAATTTAGGTCATTCCAGTGGCGGTCGCTCTTCGAATGCTTTATTGCCGGACTTGCCCCCCCCCCTCCCCCACAAGCTGTTCGGATATGGAATAGAGATATTCGTCTGCCATTTGTGCACGTCAAATATAAATCAATTTCATATGAAATACAATAGTTTTTAGACTTTGATTTCTTTGAAGCGAAAAAAAGATCTGATAATTCATGAATTTGTTAATCGATCAGCTTCTTTTTGCATTGACGGGGCGTAATAGACGTTTGACACTCTTGTCCGTGGATTGAGCAGCAAATATAGGAAATTCGGGAAATCTTGCTTATATAGAGGACTGCAATAAATTTACATTGTAAGCTGCTTATAACAGAAGCCCGATCTACCATACTATCCACAGATTGTAAGTCAAGTTCTACCACCCCGGCGCATGGCTGTAAAGCGGCTTACAGATTTTAGAGCATATAGTATGAGATTAGACAAAAGTAATGTATATATAGTCAAATATAGTCAAATATATCATCGAAGCAAATCTTACCTATGGAAAAATTTCAGTTTCTTTTTCTTTTTTCTTTTTGGGTAAAAATTTGTTAACGATTTTGTAAAATTACTAATTGTTTGTTCGGATCAATTATTAAATTTATTTCTCATACTGTTGGCATTTTATATTGATTTTACCGAAATCAATTCATCAGTTCGAGTGACTATGCATATTTGAGGACCCCATGCGCCGGTCATTGATATTACACTGCCGTATTCCCGAAAGGTAAAATCGTTACTATTAGCATTGAAATTCAATAACGTCAGCAATGTGTTTTGAGAACAATATTGTAATCATCTAATTACATTTAATCTGAAAGTAATGCACATATATCCCAATTTCAAATGACTATTGCGATACTCCCTATAATAGGTCTGCACTAAAGTGCTATTAACGCAGGCTTTAATATCTAACTGTTGGGATCAGATAGCATTCGAAATTACGTTTTATGTCACCAATAATGCTTACACTGCGGTAAACTGTCCTCGCTTTCCCAATGGACCAACATAACCAGTCCAATGGCAAATACTCATATGGCAAGCGTGAATTACGTCCGGTAAAAAGATTAGATAAATCATCACTATATAGCAAATGTTATATATTTTTGTATCCGACCATTTGTCGTTTCCTATCCATACTCCATGTGATATCTTCAATATTATGAGAAATGATATCTGTAATCGGAAAACAAAACGCATTATTGAATTAGAAATTAATTTTTCGAAAATTTCAAACGAGCCTCAATACCAGAAATCGTCGAGGGAATCTTCGGGACTGGAACTATATACTGCATTATTTTATTTATCATACGTCGTCGTGATACACAAAGGAGTCTCTTGTGGGGACAGACTTGACAATATTCAGGGTGAAACTAACAAGGTGCGAAACTTCGTACACGTGCACGGCATAATTCCATTCTCAGCGATTTAGAACAACGCTATACGCGGGAATATAATAAGCAAACGTGAGGCGTAGTGGGTACCTCCAGTGCATGACGTAATATACATATATGAAGGGATATAATGTATTTATGCATGTGTGTACGTGTTTCATAATAATTCTGTACCTGTACCGACTGCTGGACTTTACGTGGGTGGTTTTTATGCCCAGATAATCTGACCGGTAGGCGTGGCAAAAATTTATCATGCACTCCGTTAAAATAGTATTTATCCTTCACTATCCAAATCCCCCCTACTCCCGTTATACTTTGCGCACCATTTCACTTTTCAATGATAATTAGAATGGCTCGGCATGACTAGCTGTAATGGAATATCGCCAAGCAAAGCCCTAGATAATCATATAATATTCCCCTTCGTAGACGAACACTCTCTATTCTACTCGTGCTTCGGTGCTCACTCGTACTGGAATCGTAAAATATTTTAATATCTGACATGCCTGACTCGGTACACCCTACAGATAGTCGGCTTTACGTAGAGTTCTTTCTTAAATAAAGGAAGAATTATTTCCCCAAAAAAATTCACCCCCACGAAACTACTTGGTATAAATGGTGCATGATTCTTAATTAATAGTAGCAAATTCAAGAGAATGAGTAATTTATTCAAAATACAAAAAGACCTTTATTTTTCTAGAAGTAAAAACTTTTCGTGTCGTCGTGTGACTCTCATATTTTTTACTTCTACTCAGTACTCGTTATAACGTAAATTGAAAATTTCATCCGCATAGAACTTGGTTAATTTCGTACAATCGATTTCGTTAAATATATGAATTTCATTGACCCACATCCCATCCTAACGAATGAATCCATGCCAATATAGAATTTCGTAAAGCTGTGTACTCAATTGGCTGGTTTTGAAACTTTGAATTGACAAAAATCGATACTCTTTTATCGATTGTATATTCAATATTCATAATTATTTATCTTGACAATGAAAATGTATTGGTATCGTAGCCCATTGTCGAGATTCTCACTAACAATAGTAAGACGACTCGGGAATATGATCCGGGAGGTTAAAGAACTTTGCGGAAATAACGTGGTGGTACGTTGTTTTTCCCAAAACCGTGCCAACGAAACTTTGAACCGATAAAGATATTTGCCAACGTAGTCAGTCGCAACGAGGGTGAAAGAGAGTGCCTCGCGGAGCGTAACGAAATGTGGGGAGGCACTACGTACAATTAATTATGACGAGTTGACTAACGGTGTGTGCCTTGATGTCGCCCAAACCAACGTATCGGCGTGGTTACGCCAACGGTAGGCGACGCTTTCGACAACGCTTTCGATGGTTCGCCATTAATCACGTGACGGTTGAATACGCGTCGTCTTAAGCTATTCACCACCAGCTGGCTGCTCTCTAGTCTATCAGCGGGATAGTAGTGATAACGTGACGTTATCCAGTTCCGGTTTATCTATAGGCGTTCTAACTCCGGCAAGTTGTCGTTGACGAGTGCAGACAACTGCCATGTCAGCAATTTCAATTGCGAACTTCATACGCTACTAGTCCGCATTTTGCAATAAACTATTTAAAATCGACTTAAAAGCATTTTCGTTAGCCTTTGAGTGGGAGTTATCGCGGATAGAGAATATTCGTTATTTCTACATTTGCAGCACACGATATCGGAGAGATTAAGTCATATTGATGATTTGGTTGAGAATTATTAATAGATATTGGTTTGATAATTCAGTTTTCGGTAAATGTCTGTTTGAGCCAATGCTGACGAGAATTGATGACGTTCTGTCAAACCTCACGACGTCGAGACGTCGGGACTCTTCGAAGATGCAACGTCACGTGCTCAGGGTTCTGCGAATTTGACACGAGGTTCGAGGTGATCCACGCTTCGCCGAGGTATAGTCAACGGATTATATGATTAATGGGGTTAAGACTTGGATAAAAAACTTGACAATTGGAAAGTTAACGAATCGAGTGGTGCAAAAACGAGCCCTAGTTGATACGGGAAATTTGTCATCGGTACGCAATTTGTAATCGTTTAAAACCACCGGTCAAAATGCATGGGCAAAACATGTAGAACGAGTCTCCGGAGTTCGTAGCTATCAATTACTGGTGTCACCTTGACTGATTGCTGAACTAGTTTACGCTCATATTTTTGTGCTTCTCATTCTGCAACGTTAATGATAACCTTATTATTTCCCGACTTGGCGAGACTCGTGGCTTACTAAACATGAATTTTAGCGTGAATGGTTATACGTTCAGGGGCAGGATAATTTTACCGCATAATATAATTCACCTTGGAATTATTTCCAGACTTGGAAGCTCTACCGCCTCATTCACTTTACTCTATTTTGTCAAATTCTACCCCAGAAAAATACAGACATTTCAAATGACAAAATTCTTATCTCCATTCATAATTCTGTCAGCCTCGTCACTTCCTCCTATTAATTAAAAGTAATATTATGACCACGCGACGTCGTGTCATCTTTCGAGTTTATTTTAAGACGTGAGAATATAATAGGGTGAGTACCATGCTGAGAATTTTTCCCACAAGCTACCTAGTCGCAAGCTTTGAGGGACGCTTCGATCGATCATAAGAGGCTTACCTTTGCACCGTCAGTTATTACCGATAATAATTAAGTTAGTTAACACCTAGTGATAACACGTGCGTCGTTCACTGCTATGTTTTTATAGCTATAAGGGAATTTATAAACTTGCCAGTTAGATCGGGTAAGGAAACAGTCTATAGACTCTGCTATTTCTGCCCACTTCCCAACATTTTCACTATAAATATTGAATTTTTAATTCTGTTTTCTTATATGCTTCGCGGACGTCTTGCACACGAATTGAATGAGCCTATAATTATTATTTGATCAGAAGAAATTTACATTCTTGTCTAATTAAAGCCCTTCTATCAAATGCTCATTCGTATTCTAGGTTCGTGTGAATCGAAATGAGAACATCATGGTTATAGCGTGGCTTCAATATGTTACTGAATTGAGAACCGCCCAGAGAATCGGAGATGCTGTTGATACGCGTATCGCTTGTTATACTTCTCGGATGTCTTCTCAACGCCGATGACTCGATTTTTGATCTAATTTTCTGATTTGCCACGCACCCTTGCGTTCGATCGTACGCAAAATGACTCGCAACTTTCATCATACAAGTGGATGCGATGTACTTTATCAATCATTAAAAGATCAATATACTTCCGAATCACGAGGCAATATGAATTATAACATATAAATACAAAATACATATCAAATCACATAAGTCAAGAATTATATTCCTCGTGTATTTCCGATATTGGAAGAGAGCCAGTTGCCTCGAGTAGCCTGATTCATTCAAGTCCATCTAAAAGCAACTACAAGTTTGACCTGTATGGATAGTCTATATTGTATATATCCGACGGTTCAATTGGCAAGAAAGACAATACAGAATCTAAGAAACACAGCGACTATTAGACGGAGTGAAATTATTTATATAGTTTTTCGGAGTGAACGGATGATCATATCCCAAAAGTTATATATGTAAAATAAAAAGTTTACATGCACTTGTTAGAACTTGAAGACTTAGTTTTCAAGTCAAAACCATACCTCTATGATAAGGTATACCTATATGTAGGAAATATAATTATCAGATATCGTTGTAGTTTGGTGAAAACGTGGGATGCAAAGAGGGAACAAATTGTGTTTGTTTGTTGTCTATTTTTCACGAAGAGGGAAACAAAAGCAAGGGACAAAGGATATATCCCCGGATGGGAGCTTCGTCGGGTACAGTATGTTAATTACACAGTTAACAGAAGACAATGCCCTCTGCGGACTAATTAAAATAAAAAAATGTAACAAGCGTGGCTGCACTATCGCGGGTCCATCTAGACTGGTTCACTGTGCCCCGTTTCACCCGTTTCACTCGTTTCACCCGCTTACAAACTTGTCTCATAATCCAGAGTAGAAAACGGTCCTAAACATTTGAATTCATTATTTGTATGTATATATTCGTAATATCCACCTTGTATCTAGGCTGCAAAGTGGACGTCCTAAGTACACGTGACTAATAAATCAATGGAGCTCCGTTTTCCTCGGAGATTCCTACAGCCTTCGTATGTTTCCTTATTATACGAGAATCAGTCATGCCCAGGATACGTGTTTGACGTAGTTTGCCAGGCGTAGATTAATGCTCGTCGTAATGTCTAAAAGTTACACGCGTTAGTTATCGGTCAGAAAAAAAATGGTTCTTGTATTAAGTGCGGTGCATTCCTCGGGTCGACGTCCTTTCCCTAAGAACTTTCAAACCTCAAATCTCACGAATCGCGTGATCAATGTAAATGATAAGCGCTCTCTCGTCTCAACGTGGCGAGGTCTTTAAAGTTAACATGTTTTATAGCGGGTCGTAATTTATTGTATACGACAGCCTCGGATAACGCGGCAGCAATTCGCGCAAGAATCACATTCTGAGTTATATTTTAATTGTCAGTTGAGAAAAAGACCAAGAGATGGCATTAGTTTAATTAACATTAAAGTACGGATCGCGCAATTTGAAGAAAAAATTTATTATGAATTTGAGAAATTGTGATTCCCAACAAATCTCATCAAATCGGAAACAGGCAAAGACCCGTAATGGAAGCGATTCATTCATGCGTAAGACTTCTTTGTATTATTATACTGCAGTGCTTAGACTGATTGGGCTCCAATTTCCAATTTCATTTGACACAGGTTCTTACAAGATTCCATCTGAATTATGGTCACTTTCGAGGGTAGAATGTTGGTATTATATGCGCTGCTTCTTAGCGATACACATCTCTGCTAGTGGCCGCCGGGATTATACTGCAGGTTAATTGGGTCACAGCGACAGCCCTGCCGCAGTATTATTTCTAAGCTGTAGTTTGGCTTGTCGCGTATTTCCTGAAAAAAGATCGTTTCAGTGTCTTATTTATTTTGATTATCAGTAGCTAAATGTAAAACAGGTTTCCGTTGATTAGCAACAACTCATATCAAACGTATTCTGTCCATTACTAAAGCTGGTCTGAAATTTCATCATTGACAAATATTCATCGGTTTTTAGAATTAAATTGAAATAGAAATTTTTGGGAAATTTTCAGGCTATTGCAGTAGCAGTTATACCTATAGCAGTAGCAGCAGCTTAAGTGCCTCGTGGTTTTGTAAATACGCCAACCACGGGCTGCACCCAACCAAGCGAGCTGTCTGCCACCGAGCCCTGCTTCTACTCTTCTAGCTTTGAATTATACCTCGCGGGTCCCGGTCATGATGATACCATCATGCGCACTCCGAAAACAAGTTTCCTCTTAAAAAACGTGTAATGAGGCTACTCCTGCCTCTCTGTCTCTCCTTCTTTATTTTTCTGTCTCTCCTTCAGCCTGACGTATCCTCGCAGCGGTATTCCAGTAGCTGGAAGTCCTTTCCACAGCCGAATTCCTCCATCTCTGGTTCCAGGATGATACGAAAAGCTCAGACCGATATTTCCCAGTCCGTCGAGTATGCAGGGAATTTAGGGACAGTATTTTTATCTTGCAGTTACCGTTGGAAAAATTGTCCTTTAATCTCGAAAGTTTTATTTCTATGATTTTGTTTTAATCCTCGAGAAGGATGAATGGATGAAATTTTTAGCCAAAAGTTAGTCAACGACCATCAATGCCTATACGTACATTTGATATAAATCGTTACAACCGTTAGCAAATCAAATGGAAACTACGGTAATAAAGCAGCAAGGTAACAAACGCAAATCTTCCGTAAAAATGGTAGGGGCTGAGAGAGACAATAAGCATTGACAGATTAAACCAAATTGATTGCGAACCAGTTATAGCGAGAATCGAAAGCGAATCTCCGCAGAGACGAAGGTAAGGCAATAAATTCTCCGTTCGGCTCGTTAAATTAACTTGCTTTATTCGAACGGCGCGGCAAAGCTTCGTTTAAAGGCCCTACGTTGTCGGGTGAGAGAGCCGATACTATACTTATCGGTGATACTTTATCAAAAACGTTGTTAGAACACGATGAATTTTAACCGAGGATTAAATGCCAAACCGCACTGCTAGACCACCAAGGGGTAGCTTGGAAGTCGCTTGTTACGTTAGGAAATTCCCAATTAGTGGCACTTGGTAGCTGGCTATAAATATAGGAACTGGAGGACGTAGAACCATTTGGTAGGGGACGGATCAAGGCGACCTTGTTGTATAATATCGCGCACTTACACCCTCGCGAACTCCCCAACGCAGACTCTTCCGCATAACTGCGTAATGAGAGCCCAGCTCTTAGTTATACTCGTCTTCATATTTAAATTCTCCTAGCGGGTCTGGGTGCTTCCGACATCGCAGCCAGAATCTAATATTTCAATGGAATTTCAAATCGCGAAAATCTTTACAAGGGTCTGTAGTAAAACGTGCTTCCTATATACTCGCCTTCGTCTTCCAACTTTCAACTTTTAACCTTCGACCCTCTGCTACGGTCAAGCCAAGGCTTATCCGTCACCATTTCGTAGACGCTGTTGCTTCGGATACCTCTTTCGCCTCTAAAGACGGTCAGACCCTTTAGTAAGTAGGATCGACGTTTTCTTTGAATACCCGTAAATAAATTTCGACGACAAATTCGACCTAAAAAGAGTCTTACGGTTTGATCAAAATTTTTGACAGTCACAACTCTGCTCTAAAAGCATTAAAAGTATTATGGCGACCTCGTCATTATCGCATAACGTTACCCTGATGAGTTCAGTATGATGACCTGTAAGGAAAGTAAAAATACGTCTAACGTTGCAGTAATTTCAAAGTTTTGCTGAGAACTATAAGATTGGATTGCGAGTGCAAGACTTTGTCATGTTCATTGCCATACAGTCAAAGGGAGTGAACCGCTGGCTTTACCATTATGATAGGTACAAAACTTTTGCACATCATGTTTCCGCGTCAAAAACTACTTCCCTAGGAGCAGATACAGTTCCAGCATCAATTACGATGAAACTCGTAGGACCTTATAACTTTATCAGACGACGTATGCAATACTCAAACGCGGCATTACGCGTATATATAACAATCTCTTACGATGAGTTGTACCTCTGTAATTATATTGCATATTTAGGTAACTGTCTTTGTGTTTGGCGAAGCGGGAATGAAACTGTTAGTCTCACAAGGGCAAGGCTACCTTCGTCTACCTTCCAGTCTGCATCCTACTCTGCCTCGTCTTCGGCATTCTCTTCCGGTTTCTCTTTTACCCTGGAGCGTTGGCATCCTGGCTACCAACCGCACGTAATATATAATGTGATTAATTTCAGCTCGGCTTGTTGGGCGCAGAATAGTGAAAACACCAGCATCTACACCAAAGTAGGTGGTTCTGCTTTGTACTAAGGTACAATGTGGCCCCACGTATTAATTTTACAACATACAATAACCGCACTTTCAGTCATCCTCAACCCATCTTCACTAATTGTCCTTGTCTAGTTTCGTTTGTCCGTCTGTTCATCCGAATTCAGATAAATCTCCGTGAATCATGTGACTTGACGATCATCCTATTGATAAAACATGCTATGTCCTCATAACAGTTTAATGTAAATAACTATATCTAATGTATATAACTATATGCTTTAGATGATATTTTATTATCTGTAGTAACGAAGCGGAGTTAATAAGCTTCTTCGTAGCACAGCATTGAAGATCAGGGCTCAATTCCCTGCGGCGCAACCCCTTCTCACATCTTGTTCAGTCTACGCAATTTCAAGAATCCCAAAATCCCGCCGTATACGTGCGTCTATCTACCAAGCTTCATTGACTACTTAATTAAATAGAAGAAAAAAAAAAAAAAAATTCTGTGAAATGGCGGACGGATTCACATATCGATTATTTAATCAATGGCTCTGGGGCAGTGGGTCTTTTCCACCGCATGTATACCTTGAGGGCGATAATAGTTACGTCAAAAAGCAATCTTCTCGGCTCAGTATAACAGCGCATGATGAGAGCCCGTCGAGACAGTCCCCATCATTCACTCATTTGCGTTATGCAAACATACCTAACTAGGGAAACTAACTGAACCTAATTTGATATCTCCCCGTAATGCAATACCGGGCGCAGCTCAGAGAAATAGGTATACTGATCCTACCATCTTCCACGTATTACCCGAAATGAAGCTGTGCTGCAATTTTGCCCCTCACCCCGTGAGTCAAGTCGTGCGGTATTCCTTGCAGCAGGAAGTGCATCCCTCGACTCGCTCTCCAGAGGCTTGATCAATAAATTCATATTCTAAAGTTTGCATAAATAAAACCGAGGGTTCTACAGAATAAACGCGACTTACCTGGGGTGATGAAAATGTGACTAAAAAATTGATTCGATACAAACGCGTTAGTAGGAGTCGAATCGTCGACTGTTTTACGCTGGATATGCAAAATGTGAATGTTATACGGGGTAGAATTCGATGTGGACTTACCGGATGAAGGAGGTACGAAGTGGATGAAATATATCTTTCGAACCGTAATCGAATTGGTCGCTTGGGAAATACATTCTTTCCTCCACGCATTCTCGCGTATTTTTCTATGAGGTAGGTAAAGGGTAATGAAAAATTGTTGCATTGATGAAAAGTGTCTTACGAACATATCTGAAATCCACGCGATTGAGTTGTGTCTAGTTTATTTCAGAATTGGATGCAACTTATTATACGCCACGTGTATATTTCTTGTTACTATCTCTTCCCTTTATTCATTCATTCATCCGTTAATATATTATTGTTCTTATTATTTTATTAGTATTTTATTATTATGATTGGCCGAGAATATATCTTCAATTGAACATCCTACACAAACCTAGGGTGCATTTTCCAACACGTGGAAGGTTGCGAAATCGTAATTTAAGGGTTCGAGTGACATTAGGGTCGCCAGAGGTGGGACACGAGAATGGACTGAAACTGCCCAGGGTGTGTTAATTATTGACGCAAAAACACTGACCGCTGGCCGTTCGGACCCCAGCCAGATTGGCGGCCTTTGTCGCAGTCATAAATATCCGCAATTATACCCGCCCCTACCGTCCGCTGCAATAACTCGCCCTTTCAAGGCCCCCCTCCTGATTATTGCGCCCGATTAATTATCAAAAAGTGCGTTTCAACTTCTGCTTTGTATGTTCTGTAACCGTGCTTTGTAATCAGTCACGTTCATCGGCTAAATATATACACAGTGTTAGTTAGCGACGATCGAATCTAATCGTAGTAATGCATTTTCGCGTGTCATCAAACGTTTAATTTACCGACTCATTGAGCAAACTGCAAGAAAATTGGATCCTTCGAGTTACCAATCAGGATCTATAACGTCCGTGACTTTTCTAATTCACGGTCAAATGAATCTACCTTATAAGTCGTTAAAATAAACCATGAAACTTTCAACTTACGATATACCTATACCGAAAGAATTAGAGTTCAATCATGTTGAATATACGATAATAATCACGAAGTGATTACAGCTGTTACAGGGGTGTTATATAGCTTTAGAATTGTTGATTAACTGATAATTAGGCTATTAATTCGTCAACAGTGTAGTTGTGGATGCTTCGCTTTCCCAGCTCACCACCTTGCGGAATATATAAAGTACCTGTATAAACTGAGAATTCACATAACTGTTTGTTCAGCTTGAACGCAGCCGGATCAGTTTACTGCCGTCCCTCTGTCATTAAGGGTTTCAGGAAATAACGTGAAACGCTCGCCCGGTAGATAGCTGCCGTTCAGTATGGAGCTCGTCCTTTCCGTATACCTATGTATGTATATTGTATACATATATATGTATGTACGTACTTTCACTGCCATAAATAGAGATTAATTTTCTTGTGACAAACCATTTGGCACAAACGCATATTCTGTCTGACTCAAGCGTTAGTTCCACTTCGCTACAAGTAAGAACAATTTCTTCCCTTCGATTTCTCGGTGGTGCTTTAAGCAGACAAAGATAAAAGGAAAACCAGAAAGAGTGAAAAGTAAATTTTATTAGATTCCGGAGACCGAGACAAAAGAAGAGGAAAAGAGTCAGACTTGAACAGGCGTGGGGTGGGGTTGGACGGAAATAGGGCTGAATCGGTGAGTATTTTGCATAAAGAGTATAATAGCAATAAGAAGGGGTGAATGTCGCAGCAGTAGTGACGGTGGTGACGACGACGACGACGACGACGACGGAGTAGAGTAGAGAAGTCGGGTTCAGCTGGGTTGGGTCGGGTTTGGTTCGAGTTGACGGTGCGCGACTCCCCAGCAAGGCAAGTGAGACACGCCCTGTAAGGTCGATACCGGAACCAACGCATCCATAGGTCCTTTCCACCCGACGCTCACGCCATGTGCTGGTTCTGTCTTGCAAGAACCAGGATGAGAGTGAGGACGAGGACGAGGACGAGGAGAGCGGTGATGCTGTCGGCCCGTTACCGTCAAAAACAACGATAGCCCGAGGGACACGGCAACGACATCTAATCTCTATTCACAGGACTGACTAAATAGATTTCGATTTAACGGAGCGAAGAATTTCTCATTTTATTAGTTTATTCTATTTCTTAGTATAACGTTTTTTAACACGAAATTATTTTCGTTACAGACGAAATTGATAAATTTTTATCACAAGGTAAAACCAATTCATCCCGAACAAGTTCTTTGCTCACTTGCGACTTTTGATTGCGTTCAATGACATTTTCGATAAATATTCTAATACTTAAGATGCTACCTGAATGGTGAACATCTTTTGGTATCGGAAGCAAACCTCCTGCTTATGAGAGATTGAACGAATATCATTATTTGTTTGAAAATCTTCGGTGGCTCAGCGCGATAAAATATTTCATAATATCTCGTCGCGAAAGAAATCAAGGTTCACGTATATAGGGAAGTAAGCGAATTCTTATTCGTCTCACGAATTAATAAAAGCTGTGGAATTTTTTTTTCTTTTTTTTTTTTTTCTTATATTCTCGTATCGAAGACATTTTTATAAACTCGAGATTAAATCAGTAGAAATTGAAGGCAACGTTCATAACAATGGGTTTCGGTAGGTATACCTGGCATCTGTGAGCTTTGACTCCGCGTAACAATATTCTACATATTTGGTATCTGCACCAACCCGCACCTGCTATGAAATGCGTGTTTTGATTCCTCTACGGAAAAATCGCGGCAAAAATTGCCTCGTAAAAGCTAACAACTTGAAAAGATTTTCGGAGAACACGAACTGGCGATAATTGGGATTAAACAATAGCGAACGAAAGCAATATCTCGCTGGAGATACGGGGAAAAATTCGATCATTTGAATAGAAATATCGAAGGTTATCGTATCAAACAGAAACGGCGCTTAAATAAAGGGGTGAGTCTCACAGTAGGTGTGTCTGTGAGTTTGTGAAAGCGTATCAAGATATATATATATAAAAAGAAAGGAGCGATGGCTCAGAGTGTAACGGGTGTTATAGTGGAGCTAGGGGAGGAACAGTATAGAGTTGCCACGATCCATCAACGCTGGTTCAAATTACAAATCAGCACTAACGGAATGCTGAGTACCCACCAGACAGACGGATTGTGAAATTTTCTCAAAATTTCGGCGAGGAAATGCGTAAATCCAAACCCCTTCTCCATCTTGAGTACTTCAATTCGTAGTTATAGTTGCTGAATTCGTCAATTTCGCAAGCTTGATTTAATTCAGATTCAAATTAAATCTGTTTTTCACTGACATACGTGATAATGAGTAGTTTAAGTTGTTAAGAGCGCGGACATCGAGTAATTTGCATTTGACATGACGGGTAATAATTTATTTTAAATACGTACCTTCTAAGAACAGCGTGGTTCATAACTCTCACGAAGTATACTCATAATTAGTTGTACAGCTAGCCTGTGGCTTTAAACGCCGGAATTAATTAAAGTGCTTCGGAATTCAGATGAAGTATAAAACAATTGAATTTCACAGTAAAACGTGATTTCCAGTTGGAATATCATACGTTTACCTACCCCCATGCAGAAATAGACTGCAGAAAATGTCAGCGCGATAATAACGTACAACTTTTGATCGATCGCCTTTAGTCCAATGAGATTTTAAAAATCAATATGTCGGGAGTTCACTGTGGATATTTTTGAATTCTGATGTCTGACTGAAACGTCTAAGATATCGATATTATGTAAATTATTTTGCCACTCATATTTTTTCATTGCGTTGAGCACAATCGCAGTTTAGTTTTCAAGTAAGACGCCTCTGCTCATTACATAGTCACAAGTAAACGCTGTCTACCCGCGTAGGTCGATACGTGGCCGTGAAAGAATCGGGAATATGTTCCCGTGTATTATATTAACCCTTAAAGATATCATTACAGTCATCCCCTCGGCATTCGTAGCTTGTAAAACTCCACAGGGGGATAAATTCAATTCTCTCCCTTACGTTTTGTAAATATATCCGATAAAAGCTTCGTATAGTTTAAAATAACGCGTTGCCTGCCGTGTTCGTGATCGCTCTGTGAAAGCCCTTTTCAGACATCAACTTAAAAAGACAGCCTTTCTAGTCTGCGGCTTGCAACGATCTGCGCTGGCATAAGGTTTCTAAGGTAATGTCATTGACATTCAACTAATGCGAAGCTGCACCGGTAAAATTAATTCTATCTCGCAGAGTCATACGAACTTTATAAAAGTTTCTTAATGAACGTTTCTTTGTTCTCGTTGCAAGTGTAAAGCCCTAAAAGTTCATTAATGTAAGGGTTCTTTTTAAAGTACTCCGTAAAACATGTCTTATCAGTTAGATAAACGGCGACTTATCTGCTCCGTAAAATTAAGCTAGCAGAAAAGGAACTTTCCAGGCTCTTACAGTGATATTATTTTGGACCCCTTTTACTTCACGCCTCGGAAACGACATTTTCTTCAAGTTCTTACTTGGCTCTAGAGATCACTTGGGTGTTTGGATCCTTCGAGTCTCGGGTGATCATTTCGGTACTGTCCGGAGACGATGAAGAGTCTGCAAGATCAAAGTAAACAGAACAGAATCAAACGTCTCTAGCGTAAGGCGAAATAATTTGAGAGAAGATTTGAATGGTACGAATCCTCTCATTCATAATTGATTCAACAGACGATTCGCGCAAACAATTAACTTTAGTCAGATTACGTTGACTGAATATCTCAAAATTTTCGTATGCGGGGCAGAACGATACGACCGAAAATTCTTTAGTGAGCACAGCAATGGCTGGGAGTCGACAATTTCGATTTCAATTTCTTCAATTACAAACCGTAATTCTGTATTGATTTTCTCATGATGTAATCGCAGCCAGCTTTATGTACATCGCACATCGCGAGTTCCGTTCGACGTTCCACCGTTACGTAACATCCCAGCTTCATGAATATTTTATCAATTCAAGGTATCTACTTAATTGGGACTGGGTTTCCTGATTTATGCACTCACGTCACCAGTGTAGAACGCGACTTCACCGTGCGTCAAACTGTCACTCTATTTCCGTTTTAGTAGTAGCTATACGGATATCAGGGTTGCCGAAGTAAATCGTCTGAGCGATAGCATTGGTCGGTGCCCACCGCAGCGATCGACGTTCGGGGAATCTTGACAAAAATTGCTTCCTAGTAGAATTCCCACGAGACATTCCCCCGAAGAAGGAGGTTTTGGAACACTGCGCGTGGCTGTCGCTTTTTACATCACTAGATACTGCAGACATATGAGTACTCAGGAATTGTATTAAGAATTACAATCCGATCTGTCTTCTAACAAAGTAAAGGTGCCGAAAATTTGATTATATTTTCATTTCTCATTTTCGTGTGCTTTTACTGTTCATTCAGCGATGTTTTCGTCATCAAGTGCAGAATTCCAACTTCCATGAAACTGCCGATGTAATCGCAGATCTTCGTCCAGATCAAGCACATACACGGTGCATGTATTGCCGAAGGTCAAGTATCATCAAATCATTTGGAAAAGTACTTGATGATTAGGGGAAAGTGGGGCAGAATGACCGGATGGGGCTAAATGGCCGCCAAAAAAAAAATTGACTTACTGGCATTTTCGCATCAATCATATGAGACGCCATGTAACGCGATTCCGCTGAAAGTGCTCAAAAATTTTCAGGGTGGGGCTAAACGGCCACCCTCATAAAATTAGCGAAATTGCATTTTCACGTCGAAGTGAGTGAAAATCGGTTAATTTCATATGATATTTAATCACACCAATTGAAATTTATTTGTTCCGAATAAATATTTAATTGCGACTATTGAAAAAAATATTTCGTTAATTCAATTATATTTTTTTCTCAGTGTAGGGTGAGTGACTTTGCCCCACCCTTTCAGTTTTGCATCGTTTTCAGAGGAACCACGCTGCATATAGTTTTATCTCACTCACTTCGACGTGAAAATGCAATTTCGCTACTTTCATTAGGGTGGCCGTTTAGCCCCACCCTAAAATTTTTTGAACACTTTCAGCGGAATCGCCTTGCAAGGCGTCTCATACGATCCTCCTTGATGCGAAAATGCGAATAAGTCAATTTTTTTTACCGCGGCCATTTAGCCCCATCCGGCCATTCTGCCCCACTTTCCCTTATATACTACTTAGTCACAAAGCATTCCGAACTATAAGTTTACTTCGCTATATAATCATATCTTGAATCGTGAGGCATTATGAACTGTATAAAAGTGAGGGTTAATATTAACATTTGATGGACACTGCTAGACTCAAAGTATCAGTCAGCCCCCGGTTATTCCTCCGCGAAAAAAGTTTCGGGGCGTTCTTGATCTTAGGGATTATGGGATTCGTGAAATGAGATCCTACCCCACAAAGAAAGTACCTACCCTTCGCAGATAATATGTGAACAAACTTTCCGGGCACACACATCTAGACAAACACGCGTCCGTCAACGCGTCGCGGTGACTTGTACATGTAGTGAATGCTATAGAGACAGGCCTTTCATACAATTATGCCTATATATGCCACGCAAAAATACAAAAGACTACGTTTGATGTGTTCATGGACAAGCCAATTGTGAGCTTCAACAGTCTTCATGATTCTCAAATACTTTCGAATTCATATTTCATCTCTCTTTGCACTCTGTGGAAAATCGACATTGCCAAAAGCAACTTGACACAACTTGAGCCAACAAATTGGCTAACAAAGTTTCCATTGATGAAAACTAAGTGTTTTGCTTTAAGCTAGGTTTGACCCCAATGGCAGTTACGGGCATACAAGCATTCTTTACGAATTATTTTAGTTTTGGGAAGAATTCAAATTTATTGAAAAAGTTACTTCCCTTTCTGAAAGTGAGAAAAACTCATGCTTTCATACGATCGAGGTTTACTCGAGAAAGGCAACAGGAAAGGCCTGGATGCCATCGCGGGCAGACGCGACGGGCATTAATCTCAATCACCGCGGAGTGACAGCGGCGCTCGTCAAACAGCCAAACGGCAACCGATGGTTGCGCAGAGGCAAGAATAGTGGCGTAGCTTTATGGCGAGCACCACTAGCAGAAATCTTATATAAGACCTTGTCAAGAACATCCGAACGGCCCAGAACATCTTGCTCGAAGCACGCTAGTAGCATGAAGTCACATTTGACAAATGTAGTTATCAGGCATCTGTCCAGGCCAAGTCCACTAATGAGCATATTCTGCGCGGAGTTGCTGAAATTGACCTTCTAAGCACGAGGAATCCAAAGTCAAAGACGTTTGAAACGTCAGACTGGTCAGTTTTGACAACTATCTTAAACTGGAGATGATCTACATGAGTTCACACGAGTACAGAGAGCACACGAGACATTTCTTGTAATTACCAAAACGACATGTGCAGCAGTCATCTTGTGTTGCGGCTATATAGACCTGATTCTGATATCTCTACATTTCATTTGAATTAGTTGAACAGTCGGAATCGTCTAAGGTTTAAGATGTTAGATGCATGTCATGGTACGCCGTGAAGTGCAAGTTATGAATTGTGCAGTGTTCAATGTGGTCCACATGGGTGTATGAATGCAGACCTATAGTCATAGTAGGTACGTGTATATAGATATAGATCAGTTAGTTATGCCTTCTGCAGGAGCTCGAGTGGCACCAGCAAGGAAGGCAGACATGTGAGATGCAGAGAGAGATCGGGGACGAGGTGAAGAGAGCAAGAGGAGTCTCGGAAATTGGGGTTTGAGGCTGGGACCTCTGCCGCAAACAGGGCTTATTGTGTGCCGCCACTCGGCAGTTCACTTTTCAATTTTATTTCCAGTCCCCACCCAGTTGTTGAATAGACGCAAATTGCTGTTGGCAAGCCTCAACTCACACCATGCCAAACCAGCCAGGAATCGAACCCGTGTTGAAAACTACGCCCCAAAAAATACGCGCCACTCTGTATTTATGAAAAAAGAAAGCTAAGAGAGTGAACGTGAAAGAGGGAGAAGGAGAGAAAGGGAGGAAGAGGATGAAAAAAATTACAATCAGACCTCTTGCCACAAATTTATTGATTGTCGGCCATCAATTGCATGCGTTATCACGTAACGCCGTAACAGAATAGCCACGGTGATTGGCATCTCTTTGAACTAAGTTGGTAAAATACCGTGTTGGCTTCTCGAGATTTCTTTTGCATATACATCGCATGCATGAATTCATAATCAGCACTTGCATATCAAACTTGGACGCATGAATACTACAGATACTTACCTCATTATCTGTTATTCTATTGGTGCTATCAGAAATAGAAAAATATGGGGATGAAATAATAAGTTGATTTAAGGCAACCCTCGGTACCAGAATTCTATGGTAACTTGATTGGAAGATATAACAGTAGAAGTAATTTTTTCCAATACCACAGAGAAATAGGCTTAGGTGCCCTTGGTATGGGCACTTTTTTCTTTAGCTACAAATATTGATAGTAATTAATTTACTCGGTCGAAGCACGTAGAATTTTATCAATATGTAAATCATTTATGTAGCTTAAGAAATTTACTTGATTTCGCAGTATTGATAAGTATCTGTATTGAAGGTGCTAAGTGATATGTAAAATCGACCAACTATGGATAACTATTTTATCCTCGTATCTAACTCTGTTTGCAGTGGAATTCTTCCACAATCAGGAAGGCAAGCGCATAAAATTTTATCGTCACCAAAACTTTTTACGACCCCTTACTGCAGGAAGAACACGAAAAAACACTTATTAATTGTTTGTCAACGGACGGAAACTCGTAAAATACTCTTCACCGTATAGGTATATTCGCAATCACAGGCTTAGCAATTCGCGAACTAAGACAGATCGCTCACAATCAAAGTAATGTAAAAGTTTTCACGTTACGCTGTCCTGCAATAAAGCAATACAAATATCTGACGAAAGAAAAAGCGAGGACAATTACCACGGCATCCCTTTACTATCAATCAATAATTGGATTCTGTTTGTCTCTGAGACAATACAACATCTAATTTCTCTTTGTCAACTACGAAACGTGCACAACTACAAGCCGCTCTCAAGACTACAGATGAACTTCCTCCCATAAGTCCTTATTTCTCACTGATTTAGATGGCATAGATATAGTACAGATTTGTCGTGCAGAAGGCATGACTGTAATCATAGCAATGGAAACGGGAAGAGAGGTAGACCACGTTCACAATAATACCCCAATTAATGGTTGGTGAGATTATAGTTAAACAGTTATGCGGAGTTGAGAGTAACGGGCAGCGGTTAGCTGAGCTTCTATCTACTCCTAGTAGTGGCTTCCTCCTGGGCAAAGTCGGGCATCCTAATGGCTCTTCCCAACCCTTGCTGATGTAACTTACTCTTCTATGTTGTGGTTGTTGTGCTTTCGGAATATCTACAAAGTTATATTAATTATTATACATACAATAGCTCACATTGAAGTATATACATCCCTGATACGTCAAATTTTATCAACGAAGTTCAGTGAAGCTTCCAGTCAGGAAGGAAACCGACTAGCAATGATTTAATTGATATGTATTTGTTAAATGCATTTAAAAATGACGTGATTAATATAAATGCTACTTCAAAGTAAGAAGAAATTCACGGATATCTATTACTTATTAGTATGAAATTTATTATTAATAATTTATTTATTATTAAATGCTACTTCAAAGTAAGAAGAAATTCACAGATACCTATTACTCATTAGTATGAAATTTAAGTTTCTAATTGAATGAAGCAGCTCACGATTAGTTTATATAGGGTAACCCGCGCGGAAATGAATATATGCACGGAGAAAAAAAGATAGTAATAAGTCCTATAAATATAGTAAACCGAAAACCAGTTCCGCGGTTATAATATTGTTATGAATTTGGCTTTAGAGCTGGAAATTATGTAATAAAGAAATGGGTCCCTGAGTTGAAAGAAAGATTCAAGTCGAATACAAAGAAATTATATTGAAATATTAGCTTTTAAGTTTATTGGAAAATGTATGCGTTTCGTTTAATGTCTGAAACAAGACTAATATTTACAATAATATCGGTTGACGAAGTAACCGCAATCAACTTTTTTACATCTTTTATTTGTAATCATTTATCTTTGAAGACTGCTAGACTGAATGCAATGAAATCTAATGTAAAGTGTAGGAGGGAAAATACACCTTTGTAACAATATTTATTACTGCCCAGCATAGTAAAAATCGTCAACAAAATAGTAAAAATCGTCAAAAATGTATTAACAAGTACTAAAATGTAGTAAAAAGTTTCAAAAAATTTAGTATTTTTTACGAAACTGGTCTCGGCGTTTTCGTTTTACTATATTTTATAGGAATTATTACTATCTTTTTCCATTCCGTTTTCTCCGTGTGCGAAAAATATATGCAACATCTATGTCGCATTACATATCATATACCTAAGTACACAAAATACAAATATGTTTGATGAGTTTTACATAGCGTTGACATCTATGTCGACATCCATGTCGACATACATGCCGCAACATTTATGTTGATGTAGACAGAAAGAAAGGTTAACTTGATTTAAGACAATTTTGCGGTCCAAAAATGAAGACCGAAATTTTTGGACCGCAAAATTATCTTGAATCAAGAATAATTTTCTTGGCTCAAGTTAACCTTTTTTTCTGTGTATATCCGACATTTATGTCAAACTTATAAAAATAGATGTTAGCGCAAAAAACAAATATGTCACATATATAGTCGCATACATTTTTCGCAAATATATATTTCCGTGCGGGAAGTCCGGGGTTTCGTTGGAACCTTATGCACTGGGAGAACTCCGAGCATTGTGGCGCTTCTGCGCGGGAATCTCTTCTCCCCACGTTTTCGGGGCCTTTCAGCTCCGCGCCGGGCGCTCTAACTTCCCTAACTTGCGGGAAGTCTTGGTAGGACCAATAGTTCACTGTATATGAGGAAGGTGGCGTCACCGAAAATAAAAGAACGAGACGTTTGCCTTCTCGCGCGGGCAGATTTTGCGCCCGCATTCACGGTGAGAAAATCCTCTTTGTCGCGGGGAGTCTGTTATGCCGACGGGAACATATACTGCCCGGAGTTCTCCCAGTGTGGTTGGCAAACTACGATGATTGAAACAATATTTTTGGTTTCACTGCAAACTTTGAAGATATTTTCATCATAAAATTACCACATAAATAATTTTTGATCGATATTACATTGAAACAAAAAAACAGTTTCAAAAAAACTTTCGATTGGCCATCTCTCCCGGTATGGTCGGGAGAGATGGCCATATGCTTTATACTCTCCCTTCACCTTTACTAACGACTTTTTTTTTATATTTTTCTTTTTCTTCTGCTCACAAACTAAGCTAAATCATCAACTTCTGTGCAATTTTCGTGCATTAATGGTGAGCAAATTTAATTCCTGTCTAAAAATAATCGCAATTCTCTACGAACTGGAATGCAATTGTTTTCATATCATCAATACTAAGGGAATCCACTTTTTGCATTGCCTTACTATGATCGACAATTTTTCTGTCATTACATAAATCGATGAAACTAAAATGAAGCGAAATCACAGAAGTAACGGTTTTGGCCATCTCTCCCAAATGTCCGGGATAGATGGCCATATCGATTATTTAAACAAATCGGAAATAACCTTTAATGATTCTACGCTAGGATACAACAAAGGTCTCTAATGATACCACATAAGTTCCCAGACAGCATCAAACTTCAAAATATGTCCTATGGATGTCCTATGAACATACCGACGTCCCATGGATGTGCTATGGATATCTTTTGAACTTTGATGCTGTCTGGGTTGTAAAAATATGTAATTATTCAAAATTTATATAGTGAGCACGTAAACAGTGAACGTGCTCAACTAATTCCCAGCAGTCAAAATCCAACAAGGAGGATTTTACTCACTTTTTAATATTTTTTCGCGACACTTTTGAACTTTTACTCGTTCGTATGCTCGGTACGAAGCGATTTACTCTATAGGCAGTGCCATATATCGAGTAACATAAAAAATATTAACGCTGGCCATCCCTCCCATACGGCCACCTACCCCGGTATTACCCTAGGTGAGACAGGATATAGTCGGTTGGATACAGTACTTACGGAAAAGTCAATGTATTTGATTGTAAAGACGCGCTTTGCAAAGGAAAGCGAAAGGCGTTGGAAATATCCAGTTGACCTAGCTTCATTCGCTCGCAAGATCCATGATCATCTTTAATTAAGAGTAAAAGAAACTGAATAAATAACGAGAAAGGAAAAATAATTGTACGAAAATCACAGTTTCACCAAGGCTGAAAGTCTCTAGGACTGGAATTTATTTTACATCGGCAAATTAAATTTCAGGGATTGCGACCCACCCACCGCACGTGTTACGTGTACAACATTTAACTGATGGTCTGAATGTAAAACTATTCAACCGCTCGTTGATCGCATGAATGACTCTGCCGCCGCATCAACCCTGAAAACTGAAATCATTCTATATACATATGGGTACCAGTCAATACTATTGTAGGCATATGAAAGCCTCGCCTGATCTCCACTACACATATCCCATGTCCGTTAACATGGCAGACCATCCCGAGGTGCGCACTCATGTGATGATCGTTACGCACGAGCACGAGCAGGACCTCCGCACGGTCGGCACGGTGGAACCATACCAGGAAAAATGTTCACTGCTACGATATTTCCTTTTTCATTTGCGAGTGCAGAGCACATATAAAGCAGGGTTACCTCCATGTATCGCTTTTTTCAACCCTCATTTGCTACGTTTGATCTAACCTCGGCATTGAAGCCAACGGTCAAAGTTTTTTTACGCAGTGTAGCTATGATTATACGAGAATAATGAATCGAAATGAATTCTGACAATTGCTCTAAGGATCATATTGAGTCTGAAACACTATTCCGGAAATAGTGAGAATAATGAAAATAATTTATCTTCCTGTAGTGGTCTGCATTGAGGAATGCGGAATTTGCGGTCTGAGGGTGCATCGCAGAGATCGAGAATACCGAATAGTTGGTTTAGCTACTAATACTGTATAGGGTGCTTTCAAGAAGTTGGATGCCTTGAGTTTTGAATCACTGACGCATAAGCTTCCTATACCTTGTTCCTGTTCGTAGGGCCCCTTGCCAGCTCGATAAACGATAGGAAAGTTTAATCACTCTTTCTCTGAGTAACTCTCTAAACATTTGTTATAATCGGTGGGATGAAAAAGTTACCGACGGATTCAAGCCAAAGATACTTTAGCCGAAAGATGGCTTCCCGAAAGCCGTGTGATTCACTGGAAATACCTTCGTGAAAACTTAGGGGCGAAACTCACTTTGCCGGATGAAATTCAAGACGCGCGGCAATCGTAGAAGTTGAAACAACAGAAGTAAGCATAAAAAGTTTCGGCAGTCATTCGCCCTCTCGTTTAGCCGGCGGACTACTATACAACATTTCGAAGTAGGTACTAGCTCCGTTTCACATACGCTTTCCTACCATTTCCACCACTTTCTTCACTTCTGGAACTCGTCTTCATGTTCGCAATTGTCTAACAAAATTTGATGCAGCTTTATTCCTCGCTCGCATAGCCTCCCTGCGTGACAAGTTCCGATCTCAATGTTTGCGAGTCACGAATGAAATTCGATTGATTTAATAAAGAATAATCTTTGTTGTTTCACCGCAATTATTATATTTTATTTCTTCTTTTTTTTCCCATTTTCCAAGAATTTATGTGCTTCTATCACGCAACTTCCATAAATCTCTTCTATTGGGCACTTAATTAACGCGTAATAACACACGTCAGAATATGTATATCGTTCACTTTGTACCCTTTGTCGAACCTCTAATGGTCGATTGTTGGGAAAAACGAGGCGAAATATTAATCACCGCTATTTGTAGGGAATAGTATGCATGAACGAGTCGGTTCAAATTTTTTGGGTGTCAGCGGATTCGTCCACCTGTCCCGCATTGCGGTACGTACGTTTTACTGCGATTCAGCGATGCTTTCCTCTCCCACGCGCTCACACTGTTATTCTTCTCGTTTTATTCTTTTCAATTTTTTCATTTTTTATTCTCTTTTTGTTCTTGTTGTTTTTACCCCCCCCCCCCCCCCCCCCCCCACCCTCCCTCGCCCCTTGACTACTCAATCACCCTACATTGATGGAGGTTTTACAGCATGACTAAAGCCCCTCGCTAATTAGCTGTGGCTGAATATTCCAAGTTAATAAAACCTGCACTTAAAGCTCGCCGAGTCTTTAAACCTACATGCGTAAACCGCAAAGCGTCAGCAGCATCGACCTTGTCGTCATTAGATACTCGCACAAATCCTCCTACGTGATATTACCTTGCAAATACAAGGCCTTTATATTGCTATTGAATAAGTGAACAGACGTGGAGCTTTGCTGATTTATTTAGTAGCCCTATACTTCAGAATGCCTATACAACACGAAACAATTCTTCTCGCGTTACAACGTTCTCGTAACGAGTAACGAAAATGTTGACGAAATGACATATCTGACAGCCGGACACTGTCGTGATTAGCGATAGTATCAAGTTGAAGAATTTTTTTTTTTCCTTTTTACTGGCGTTAGTTATATCGAGTCTGAGTTACATGTCCACTTGACAGTTAGGTACCTTCCACGATACAAATCGCGTGTGCATTCGTTATAGGATGAACCTTTGAATAATTGGATGTTTATATTTCGACTGCAGGACCTTACTAATTGAAAGGTCAGATAGTCATCGTTTCAACCAGCGAACTTTAGTGGGTTGATTTTCGTCTGAAATATTCAGAAAATAAATGATGTAACAAATCAACGCGGTTACAGAGATACTTCACAAAAAAAGCAGCGTCTCTTTATTCCGATGGTTTTATTGTCTTGGGTCTGTAAAAATATTAGTGAATACGTATATGGAGTACACATTTGTAGTGGTAAGTAACAAAATAATATTTTTAAAAAGTTTATGGGGGGGAGGCCACGACTTCACAACATAAAAATACGGCTTCGAGGGAGAATGTTTCACTCACACAACTTCATCCTCGTCTGATTCTGAGATGAAATGTTGGTTCACTTGTATTGACGACGAGGCGAGGCAGAGATGGAAAGATGGTCGCGATGCTGGTTGTGAACGAAGGTGGTCTTACTAACACAGAGGAGACAGGGGACGCTATACATACTCCCGCGAGACAGCTTACAAATGCTTTTGATTCGTTCCTTGGTTCTGAAAGGTCCGCTTCACCAGTCTTGCCCGCCAGCCTGTTGGATGATTCTCTTTAAAACGCTCTTTTCATTGGTCGGTTGATTCCTGTCGATTTGAAAAGCATTAATAACGTGCATCCCTACGCGTAGCTGATTGCACGTATTGTTGTGTGACATTTCCATCGTGGCGGCAGTCATTTGTTACTGCCATTGCTGCCACCTTGTCATTATGCAATTATTGTTGCTACGTGCCGTGGCATAATCAAGTAAAAAATCAACGTCGCATCTCCTAATTGGATGTATCGTTGGTAAAAGTTTCACGTCGAAGGCTTTTTGACAGTTTTCAAGCGATCTACTTAAATGCAGGAAATTTCACACCGCGACGCTTTTATACCTTAGTTACATTAAGGACATCTTCGTATTCAATCTTTTAACGGTTGGAGTAAAATCACACAGCATTACGTTTCGCATAAACCGGCGACTTTATCAAGCTACTATTATCGTCAGCCATAAGATTTTAATCCACCATATTTTGGGAAGACTGATCTATATCGGCACGCCGGCCCGGTACTTCCCGCTTCTTGTTACTTAATCCCTGAGAGACTCACTCGTATAATCAGGGTCTAAAAAGATAAGGCTGTATGCCCGGGGCTGTGAATATTCGAACACTGTACTACCGTTTGTATAAGCCCTAATCACGGACATTCATATAACTATACAATTGACGCCAAGCCATTGAATTATTATTCAAAGAACAGAATAATTTTTATACAGATGTGCCAATTGTTCGTACAATCTATTCGAGTGATACTTGGTATGGGGTTCTTTGAACAAAAAAAGTGACTTTTGTCAGCAGTTTGATTTTCTCGTAACAGCGCTTCGTTCAAATGTCACGCGATAAAGTTGATTCGTTTACAAAGAAACGAATCCGCACCTTACGCAAAGACCTTCAAGGAAACGAAAAGAAGTTAAATTTGAAGATTAGTTTGCTTTTTGTCTCTTAAAATATTCATCGACAATGCGAGAATCAGAATCCCAATGGTTAGCGTTGTACTGTGTATATCCAGTATGAATTACTTGGTAAAGTTACTTTGGAGTATAAAAGAGACAAAATATATAAAAGTACTAAATGCAGGTTTAAAAGTTGCAGCCATAGTGCATCCCACTAACACGTGCATAATGGAACCGATGTAATCATAGAACACCTATTAATCGTGCGCCGCTCTATCGACAGCCTCCTCATTCAATTTGCTCTCCTTGTTCCTCATTATTAGCTGCGTTACGTCATTATGTGACGTTGGTGATGTAGCTAATTTCAGGAGCTTATAAACAGAATTAATACAAGACCAGAGTCAGCGATGGAATACCGGGAACGACGAAATGGGAGCCAGGACCCTATCCGAGATTCGAGCTAGTGGGAACCGTCATCGTCGTAGCCACGGCCGCCACCGCCAACGCCAACCCTTCCGCTTTCATGACAGCAGCCGAGGTTGGGAGCGTGCAGCAGGCCAACTTTACAAATTAATTCCGAAACATCGGCCCCGGGGACAAAAAGCAAGACTCTACAGGGATTTGCCTAAGCCTGGAAGGGTGGTGCTAGGGGAGGAAGGGTTTTCAGACGGCAAGTGCAGAGGGTGGGAGCGGGTTAATCGCTCCCATAGCAGAGGGTTGAGTACAAGCTACAACCTCCTCCTAGTTTGGTCTACATTACGAGCCTTGGTAAGGTTTCCGGCAATTTTCGCCTTTCAATTTAATTAATCCAAGCATTTAATTAACCTTTGGACGATTTACCTTTAGTGGAAAAGTAATTGAATCAAAACGAAGTGGGTAACCATTTTTTCAGACACAACAGAGTGGGTATATCAACCCGCCAAAAGATTTTTCAGGCATTCTCATTTCCTTGTGTCGTGGAAAATTATAAAATCAAATCATTGTCGTAGATACACTTTGAAGAATCTCATAAATCGTAATGCAATTCTTGACGCGATCATGAATCATAATCATGGCATCGTTATCCTGCATGATACGATACGTTACCTGTTTCATTTCTACCTGGTGTGGGCATGTCTTAGCAATATACAAATATTGTATTTCCAATTGAGTACCGAGTGCACTAGCAAGTCTCTCAGGAACTTAACTCACATTCTGAAATGTCTGCTCCAGGTCCGTTGCATCCACTGCTTGCGGGGTTGGTTCACCAGTCAAGTAAACCAACCAACTGTCTTCAGTCCTCGCAGAAGCTTTCTGCTCGGCTGGTTGAGTCGCTTGAGAGGTGAAGCAGTCGCAGTGCCTCGGCACAGCATACACACTGCCAAGATTGCTTCTATCAAACTTTGGACAGCAAGGGGACCAAAGTGCCCGAAACTCTGTCCAACTAGTCTCGTGTTCTACATGTTGGTGAATTTCCATATAAATCCACATGTAGATAATCATAGGCGCAGTCTGTATTCACTTATGCGATCGCTTGAAATATTCCACTGCGTATATCTTAGTCAAGGGAATCTGCACTGGAGAATGAATCAGCACGTATATCTTTTCAGCCGTTAATGTAACTGAAATTTGAAGACTGAAACGTCCTGAGCCCAAGACAGTTGAATATTAAGGAGGTTCTTCACCTATTGTCCCACCAAACGTGGGTTTCACAGCAGATTTTGAATACTTCTCGATGAGGAAAAAATCTGAGAAAAATTAAGCATGTAGAAGATCCTCGGGAGATTGATTTTGCATAATAATAATTCAACAAAGTTATTAACAAAATGATGGAAAAAAAAACTGTTCAAGAAATTAGCCGGTGACCCAACTTTTTTTTCAGGTGAAAATGACTTGTCAACTTTTCTAAATACGTATATGAATTTTTTAAGAACTTTGTTCAATTTTTGAAAATTGCGTTTTGTCAGGTATGAAAAATTATATACATTTATAATTATATACAAATTATAATCATACGTATTTAGAAAAATTGGCAAATCATTTTCACCTGAAAAAAAAAATTGGGTCACCGGCTAATTTCTTGAACAGTTTTTTTTTTTTTCCATCATTTTGCTAATAACTTTTTCGAATTATTATTATGCAAAATCAATCTCCCGAGAATCTTCTACATGCTTGATTTTTTTCAGATTTTTTCCTCATCGAAAAGTATTGAAAATCTGCTCTGAAACCCATGTTTGGTGGGACAATAGGTGAAGAACCTCCTTATACCTTGAGTATGTCCTTTGCACTGGCAAGCTTAACCCACATAGTATATTACCGATTGCAGCTAGAAATGCAAAAAACTATGTAAATGTTGCAATGATAGCGTCAGAGGTTAGATTCGTAGCTGGAGGGGCAATGACAGACTTCATAAGGTAACTGAAATTTTTTTTTCCAGCATAAACAAAGCTTCGCGATATCCTGCGCATTCTTTACCGCAAAGAATCTCTGTTTAAGCAAGAGCGAAGAAACTATATTATCTGACATCTCCAGTTCGCTTTGTGCCGCAGCAAAATGAGGAAAATGTATAGAAAGATAAGAGAGAAATAGTGGTTAGATTGTGTTCTAGAGGCTTATCAAGAAACTTGGCAAAGAACTCGTTTGAATCATGTTATCGTTGTATATTTACGCTTTTGGGCAATAAAAATGTTCCAGGAATTATGACCCGCCTCGAAATATACCTGTGTATCTTCGAAAGAAGCCAACTAATACCAGGTAGTACATACAATTTCAATTCTGGGAAAAAATAATCGCAAAAATCAGATGTTGAGAGCAGCGAGATACATGATTTCACCTAGGTGTCACTGATAACTGTGTATGGAAGAAGTACGTGAACTGGTCTCACATTGAAAGATGAATTCAAAAGAAAATAGCGGGACATTATCCTTGTGATAAAATTCTTCTCTCTTATCCACGAAAAAGCAGAAAAATACCGTTTTTATATTCAGCCGGGTTTTAGAGCGATAATTTAAAAATAAAAACGGCCCGGAGGTTGTACTTTCACGTCTCTTTTGTATCGTTCCTCATGAATCACCCTATGTAGGCAGGAAGCTGGCTGTACGCTACTCATTATGCAGCTTGCCTTGCGGCTACGTCTCGCACAAAAAAACTAAATCTCCAGACCTCCCCCAGGAGTCATCGGGAGCCAACCAAGAGTAACAACATGTTTCTCCAAGGCTTACGACGAACGTATGATTCCCTCAGGTACAAATTCGCTTGAAGCGGAGAATACGATACCATAGTAATTCGAGGCTTGTTATTAAAATTTGTTCTTGCTTATATCAAAAAAATGCCTGTGTTGCAAGTAGGTATAATACATCAAGCTCATTTTGGCGTTGACTGAGTAACAATTATTTTTTAACAGATCAACTCTTGAACTGAACATGAAAGCCCATGCGTATCAAAAACACGTCACTATATTTATGACCTGATTTTATAAACCTAATTGAAACCTGGAATAATAGTACTCACATTAGTATTTAGCCAACTTATAGAAGGGATCGAGTAATGTGCCAAACGGTACGGGCGATAAGACCTTACAAAAGGCACATTACAATCGGTGATCTTTAGAATCGTATTTTAACACCCCAATGGTCAAGATCCACAATTTTCCCTGCGGCCAGAAAGACCTGCGACGCCGGTGACCCGGAACGCAGTATCTCCCCTCGAGTCCAGCTTCTCTTTACACTCAGCCTCTGGGAATTGGTTCCTGAACTGGGGATCCATACGTCTGGCAATCGTCAAGGAACCAGGATCCTTTTGTTGCAATATTTTCAACCTCAGAGAAGTTGAACCTGAGCCTTCAAATCGTGAGCTCAAAACGAGATTTCGGTAGCCTCGGGCAGCCTAGCGGTCCTAAGAATCGAGAATCCCATTAGCGCGCTTCCCCTTTACTTCTCCAATCGCTTGAATTTTCAGGGGAAAATAATTTCACAGCTATTACTATACGTGCTTGAAATATTAGTATAGCAAGCATGTAGCGAGACTGCAAAGCTTGTCCGCCAAATAATTATTTTTTTTTTTATCGGTTATCAAGCTTCGACTGTATTCCCGACGCAAAAAATTATCCTGTCTCGAATTCTAGTATCAATTTTGCAACATCTTCGCTGTAGCAACCAATTTTGCAAGACTTTTTTCAGCTGAAGGCTAGTTGACCAAAATTAAAGTTGGCCAAAATTAAAGTTGGAAAATAGTCTAGGGCGTATGCCCTAGACTTCGTAACTCGTGGCGACTAGCCGTTGGTAGATTTCATGTATGTGGGAATAAATTGTGGCCAAGATTTTGTGAACGTCTGGTGAGCTACGGTGGCTCAGGGTGGCGCCGCAGTGCCCCGGCGCCAAGACGAAGGACGATGTACGTCGGGGGTCCGGCCATGCACCACGGGTAGCCTTGGCACAGGCGTGGCTATATTGCACGCAACCGCAAGTTTTAACGTGCCAGTGTTTACTCGCGCCTTCCTGTGCGGGTGTTGCTCACACTCGCGGTCTCGCACCCTGAAACCTAGGGGGTGCGTTGACCCCCCGCTGTTGTGTTACATTACGTGAAAGAGATTTTTCCGCGTATAAAAAAAGCGGCGCACTCAGAACGTTGTCGAGTCTCTCCCCTCGAGCGACGGCGATGTGTTTACCGCCTCCCGGTACCCCGTAGGGCTGACATTCGCCGTACGACCGCACCAAAGAATTTGAATACATTAAACAGCACGTTCTATGATTCGGAAACGACGCCTCGACGGGATGACATGCTGACAGGAGAGACGACGTGGGATCTAACGAAATAAAGTTGTCCAAATTAAGCCCGTTATAGCTAGCGAAGTCTTTCCGCGAGGTAGGGGATCGATTCACAAGGAAAACGGGAATGGTCTTCCTCTTCCCTTCGGTGACAAACGACGCGTGCTTTCAGGTTTTATAGTTGGGTCCTCCGGATCACGACAGCATAGTCCTAGGGTGCTCTGCGGACCGACTAGGACGCAGGATCCAGCCAGACGAAGGTATCACCGCGTCATCCTTCTTCGTCTTCATCTCTTCCTTCTCCTCATCTTCCTTTGCCAGAAAAATTGTGTTTTTTAAACCATAAGAAATCTGAATCCAGCCCGTGGCACGTGCGATTCAATCTTATCATCTTTCTCCTCGCAGGAATACGCGATGCGAATATCGCATCAACGTTTAACCAGCCCGAGTATATCTACCCAGTGAATTTTTTCATCAGTTTTAAACTCAATGAAAGAGGATACCTTGCGGGAAACAAAGTCACTCTCTTGTTAATGTCAAGCAATTAAAATGCTGTAGCGAACAATAAGAGTAACCTAAGAAGGAGGGTTCGAGGGAAAGCTTGCCCCAAGCCCAGCTACACGAGGGCTACGTGATATACGAGGAAACGGAGCGTCCACCCTCCGGAAGCCACGAGATATACAACCAAGAAGTTGGAGGCTCATCCGTTCTGTCCATCCCACCCGCACACACCCCATACGCGAAATGGGGTTGGACTGGTATACCGTCGTCTAGCCGATGCCCCGGAGGTTGTAGCTCGTTTGTGTACGGATTGTCTCCCCTCGACCCACCCTGTCCTTCCGCCACCGCGACCAGTTCCTGCAAAGATAAACCAAATGCCGTTGAAAAGAAGCGTAGAGAAGAAGTACTACGTACGCCCATCGTCTGCACCGCGGCTTCGTAGGCGGCATTGCATTTCAAACAGTACGGAAACCGCGTCGTTGCCGTCAGGTCTACCATGGTGGTGTCAGCAGCAGAGGGTTTGCTGAATTATAAGTTCCGCCATTTCCTTGAGCTGCGAATATAAAATAGGGCGAAATATCAACTGTTAAGTGTAGACGGCAATGGCAATGGTGAGCACCAACCACGGGGGGTAAGATTGTATAGATTTACGCAAGTATCCCGCAGAGCTTTCTGCAAGATTGTGCGTTGTTCTCTAACACTGAACGGTGCACGGACTTTATACCTTGAAACTTAAAAGATGGTGAATTCAGTCGGCTGGCTTCTTATTTTCTATACACCTACTCAATGCTCGAGAAATAAATTGATTCAATCAATCTAATATATCTATTATACTATTATAATATATGTGATATCAGAGTTGTTAATTTTTTACGTCGGAACGGACCTCGCCATTGCCCTCATATCTGACATTTCGTTTTTAGATACGGTCTTTCATGAAAATATGCGGTTAACGATAAGTGAAGAGCTATATATAGGTATCAAAGTCTAGACGAGAAATTGATATTAGCTTTTGATGAAAATTGTCACGCCTATAGCTAAGGTCTAGCCATATTTCGTTCCAAAAGGCGAATTGAAAGTCGTTCCATTGAAACGAGAAATCCAATTACTTTGACTTCCTTTGTTGAGGTATTTTTATTTCTCAAGCTGGTTTGCGAAATGCGCTTGAATAATAGAGATACAAGTTCCGTCCAAGCAGTTAGACGCAGCTATTATTCAAGGTATCCACTGAGACAATTTCGAATCCTCCCATTGCTTTCGCTCCCTGCTCGAATACGCACACAAGAAAGTTCTAGTGCTTTTCGCGGTGCCGTTTATTCGGCTGCCCTTTGTTTTCGCGACTCGTCACTTGTTCATCCAGTCTTTAAATCTTTTGTGCATCGATAGCTACCCTTCCTTTATTCCGCAGGGGCCTCTCTTGTCCTTTTAGAGGATTTATTTCTTTTCTTCCAAGAATTTGTTCTGTTGAATTTTACGGCGGTAAACCGCATCTATCGTTCTTAAATACGATACATCCAAATTTATGAATCAAGTTCAATAGTTACACGGTTTATCCAGATAACAAGATATGTGATATAAATGGGATAGAGATAAACACTATAAAATATGAGACGAGTATAAAATTGGCAGATTGCCTCCAGGGATCAGTCTATGATGCTTACTAAGATACCATGATAAAAGTGTTCATTCTTCCAAGAAGTTTCACGGGTACCGGTATTCACCCTTGTATAATATTTCGGCTTGAATTCACTTGAAGCAAAAGCCTGGGGGATTCTTTTGGATACATTTGTCTTAGACGAAGATTTTACCGCCCTACTAATTTTATTTATGTAGCTTCATATCGTGAGCACTGACAGTCTTTGATTTTTTTTTTTTTTTAATAAAGCTCACGAGTGGATGTCTTTCGTTTAAAAATATTTTCCTTCGCAACACTCGAACTATCTGTAAAACATGCATAAAGATATAAACGTGTGTAGCTCGTAGATCATCTGGAAAAATAATTTAGAATTTTGGTATATCAAGAGATCCAAGAACCGGTTGGATACCTATTCTCCATCATTAATGATATTCTGTCGATTATAGGATACTATTTTCCAATAGGAAACTGAAATATCTGAATCGTGTCAGTTTGAACTCCTGCAGTAAGTCTGTCTACTCGACAGTTGTGACAAGTTGGGCTAGTATTTAGAACAGTAGAAATTGCTTCTGGCAGTTCAAATACAACTCTGACTTCACGACTGTTATACTCTCAAACTTTGTCCCGATTTCTAATAATATTGCAATAACTGTCAGTTCTACTGAAAATCATGAGGTGGCATTGGTTTTATCACGTCAGTTACCATGTAATTCATCAATAAAATTAATATAGTATCTCCAACATCGTAGCCGTTGGAAAAGGGTATCGATTAAACATAAGACAAGTATACCGATAATACACAGTAAAAAAGAATAACTTGGGCCAAGCATTTTTTTTTGGGCCAAACATTTTTTTTTGAACAACCGACAATCTCTCGAGCGAAGTGAAATTCTCTGAAACCAAGTAAAATCTTTCTTGAATCATGAAAATTTTCTTGGTTCCAGAGAATTTTAACTTCGCTCGAGAGATTGTCGGTTATTAAAAAAAAAAAATGCTTGGCCCAAGTTATTCTTTTTTACTGTGTAGAAATGTTACAATAACGGAATCACTGAGTAACAATAGTAGTCCTCCGTTTGAGTTATTGAGAAGAAAATTTCAATCACAGATTCATGGAATAGACTGCATCACCCGAAAACGTTCCTCCTGAAAAATAATTCCACAATTTTTGTTATGCAGGTTGTGCAAAGATTAAGGGTTCCTCGGGTAATCGTCGCCCTGTGCTGACGGACAATCCGTCTCACTTGTTGGTCTCGTGTAGTTGGACAATAAAGAGAATCTATCCTTTAGAAAGGACACCGATAATCTCCTTCTCACTTTTTGGTCCTTTTCGGTCCCTTTATTTTTCTCTCGTCGTCCTCGGTGCCAGCGTTCGCGGCTAAGGACCAACCTCTAGCTTGCTCTCCGCTCAGATTGATGCGAGACAAAGCTCTACGAACGAAGATGTGAGAAGGAGGGGTTGTAGGGATACTGGGTCCTCTGAAAGTCTTCAAAGAATCTACCAAGAAGGCTCGGAATCGGTCCGCAACGACTAGGGCTCGCAGCCGTACAAACAATGACAAGGATCCCATGGGATTACCGGTGACGTCCTTTACCGTAGCGTGATAACGTTTATACCTTTTTCTCTTTCCTTCTTTTCCTGAAAATTATCAGTGCAATCATCTCGAATCCCAAGTTTCCCACTGCATCCATGTGTTTTCTTTGTTCGACTAAGTCTCAGTGTGAATAGAGATTTCGAAAAATTTCGGCATCATGTCTAACGTCTGACTATGAGAGATACGCGCTTCACCAGGTACGTGATAAAGATGGTAATTTAAATAATGCCGTTACCGCTGAAATTCAAGTTTTTAGCTTCTCTCAAGAACGTAAATAAGGATTTACAATCTTTGCATAACTATCTCATTTTAGAGAGCCTTTTCTAACTGATTTATCGTACACTTCTGTTTCGAGAGAGTTTTATTTCAGCTATTTATTCCTGCTGGATGATTCAACAAACCACCATTTATACGTATATAATAATTAATAATAATGACCACATCAATTAACTTGATGGTACTGCGGCTGAACGTTATAGAACGTGAAACCGTTTGACAAGTATATAACGCGGCTTATTCAACAACACGATATTAATTTTTAGACTCGACGATTACTTGAGTGATTTCATTAATTTAAATTCCGTTTCATTAAAACTAACTCGAGTTTCTTCGACTGTACTTGATTTGTTCAGTCGTGCATACCTGGGTCCTGACTCACCCGAGCTTGAGTAAAATATCGGTGTGGTGGTCCACCCTCCGGTTCCCTTTGCTCTTCGCTCTTCGCTCTTCGCCCTTCGCCTGTCACCCTCTCCTCGCCTACTCCCACCTACCGGCGAAAGCACTTGAAATAAAGGGCTGAGTGTTTGCGAGACATTAACTATTCAAATACGAACACATCGGCCCACTTGGATTATAATTGCAGAACGCTACCGCGGATATTTATCATCCATTACATTAGGTTATGGAAAGTGGTCCGCGAAAAACAAACGGGCGTGAAATACGAACGAATGCATAAGTAATAATTACAAAAGCGAGGAAAGCTCCGTTGACTCTCGCTTAATATACTTATACGAACGTGTGGGCGAGGCGGATTATGAATCTGCTAATATACACGCGTGTGCGTACAGTGACCGAAGCACGTGATTCTACACATAGGTGACTATAGTCATGCGTACGTGCTTGCGTGTGTTTTTTTTTTTTTTTTTTTAATTTTCGCCACGTCTCGTGATTTCAAATTTCAGATCTTTTATACTTCAACTGGAGTTACAAGCGCGCTTTTCGCGCGCTGAGGCTGCTTTAAAGTTTCATTGAAAGTAAATTCTGATTTTCTCATAAAGTTTCTCTTATTTCGTACATTATTTATTAGGAATTCTTATAATTATTAGTACGGTGAAACTTCTGAAAGATATTTTCATCCTGCATACATAATAAAATGTTGAAATGACTCACAATAATTATTATTACAATACAATGTATTCCCGCTCACGAGTGGATGTCATATGATGCAATTGTGGGATTGTGGGATCCGATTCTCATTCACAAGAATAATTAATAATTATAGGTCCAACAGCCAATATACATTGCTGTTGACCGGTGTCAACTTCTGCTAGCATATCTTTTTTATCAAAAAGATATCAATTTTTATTAGATGTCTGAAGGAAATCTTTGAAATGTATTGCAAAGCAGCTGCAACTTCAAAATTGTTCAAATAATCAAATTAAGGTTAGGAGTTTTGAAGAAAATTGTAAATGAACTCAACCCTTTTCAGGATCCGCAGGGTTGAACATAAGTTTCCCATTTCGAGAATTTCAATCCAACCCTTCTGTACTCTTCTTTTCACTCTTGAATTGCCAGATCTTTGATCAAAAGTTTGGCTATATACGTAACCCATACATGCAGCCTCGCACTACGATATTGGAAGTATTATTTCGAGCACTGCCAGTGGATATGGTCTTCAAGTATGGCTACATATGCGCATGTATTCGTACATGAGATACGTATCTATATATATGTATAGTATACTTGAACCTGAGTGAGACGGAAGCGACATTTTCATATATTCTTAAAATCCACGGATATTGGTTCAAGCGACGTCTTGTCCTCTACGTTCCGGCTCTGTCCTGGAGAAGCTCGAGGGGGCCGAGCGAAACGTTTAGGCCTCCTTTGTCTGAATTAGACCCAGATATGAAATATAGGCGCATGAGGGTAGAGCATAGCTGCCGTTATGGATTTTACGACACGCACGCCACGCATAATGCATCTGGCAGCTGCGCCCCTTGTGCATAAATATATTTCAAAATCTTACCAGAAAAATATGGGAAATTTTGTGGAACGGCAGCGAACCCCCTATGCTCCAACCTCCCTTGGAAGACGTTTCACGACTTTAAAAGGCCCACGTGCGCGAACACGAGATAAGACAGATAAGAACATCTCCGGTAAGATGATATTTCGACGAGATAACTGAAACGAGATATCCACCCTTCGGACGGAACATACATTTTTTTGATATTTATAAAATAATCTTCATCCCATAAAAGGATCTAGACCCTTTTGACCCTTCGATTTTTGCCTGATTTACAATATTCGAAAAAGCTGGAGTTGATATTTACGCAAAAAAAAAAAAAATTCATTGGCATTAGCGGAGCAGCCTCGATTATTAGCAAACTTTGCTTTTAGCCTGCGATAAAATACATTACACATGATTCGTGAAAATTTTACCGTAATAACTACGTCAGTAATAAATTCAAATTTGTAATATATTCATATAATATGGTCTGTGGATGTGTAGATCGTTCGGTATCTTCTAATTAGAGTATTCCAATCCCGGCACAAATACGTATTTTTTGGAAGCCAAAACAGATGGCAATCCAATTTGGTGTGATGAAAGATTCCTGCTTGATGAAAATTTGGGGAAATACCGGTAATATGACCGGGATCTTCATCGACGATTCTTTTATAGTGTAAATTCTGAGAAATCGAATTAAAAAAAAAAATACACAAAACATTTTCGGCATCAATCGCTTTCGCTTCAATTACTTATCATATAACATGAGGTACTGATTGAATGTTCTAGAACGTAATCTGCTCCTCTTGAACGAGCTGTGTTGAATAACCGGTAGTTATATGCTCTCGGGAAAGCATGTGATCATGGTAATTTTCTATAAGCCAGTCAGAAGTATGAGTAAAGTATCGATAATTTCATACAAACGATATTCACATTCAGAAAATTTCTGTAGTATACGTCTACATATTCCTATAGTTATACCTTTTTGTTTGTACCCTAAAAATTTATTCCGATCACATCATATGGAATACCAGAGCACTCTGAGTTGACTGTGGTTTCGCATATTCCTGACACTTCTGGCGGGGTCGCATTTGGAGTTTCACAGGTTTCCTGACGTGCATGTGAAATTCAGTTTGAATTGATGTTACAATTATCAAGCATTATTTATTGTTATCAAATAGTCTTGTTACCAATCACTTTTTTCTTAATGAAGCTAGTATCTAAGGTGTTCTGAAATTCATCAAGGCCAGATTAAATTACCACAAGAAAATTACAACGTTAAAACTTACGCATCGACAAAAGTAAATTTATTATAGCTGGGTCTTTTTCAACGTATCTTGAATTTTTGTCTTAGAATTCAATTAGCCCTCTCAGATTACAGGACCAACAAAAACATTGGATTTAATTCAGTCGGTGGAAAATACTAAGTCAGTCAATTTGTAAGGCCCCGACCAGCACACTTCAACGAGCCTCTTATTCTGATGAATCGCTCTATCCATTGCACATTACTCTCCGAAAAGTCACTAAGCGTGACTTAAAAAGTGTGAGGGGAGGATTAGTTTTTGGGATAATTAAGGGGTATGTATATAGGTACGTCAATGACACTTGAGGTTCTTGACTTAGGTACACCGAATAGAAACTTCACTAAAAATATGGGGTGGAGCTCAAATGGGGTTTATTTTAAGCATGTGTTCTTCCGTGCGTTTTTCACCGTCTAGAAACTATTTTTAATGAAACTATGCGTCAACCGATGTACTCGAAAAGGGTATCATGGTTTCGCTATTCAATACTTCAAACATTATACTATTTACGTGAGTCTAATCAAATTTGATATTTTAATTCATCGCCAATGAAGTGATTAAATCATCATCGTGGGAAGCACAAGCTTGATAGTGTATTATTATTCCATTCTGCCATCGTTACCAGAATAATTAATGTCTAGAGGTGACAGCCTGCTATCAATTTGTGGCCGACCGCTGTCTTCGAACTTGACATGGACACGCGGAAGAGAAACCTCGAAGTTAAAGTTATCTCGAAATTCGGGGCCGGCTTGAATCGGTACCCCGGGCATATACGGAAATTGTATAGCGAATAAGCTCTTTCTTCCTTATAGTTTGATCGGCAAAATCTTATATCGATTGTGCTACACGGCTGTGGTAAAGGCATTTTGCATGTATGAATGCTCATGGAAAAGCTTAGATAAATTCCAGGTGAAGTAAAGCGATACAGTCCAGTGCAATGCGAAAGTATTACGGGAAAGCACCGCTCGCAGAAATAGTACCAATACGATTTCGGACCCAGATATCCATGACTCCAATATGCCAGTATAGTCGGCCGGGAACGAGTTGCAAAACATTTATTTTCCAACAAAATCCGTATTTCTTTTTGATTTTTTTTTTCGTGTTTTCTATCCTTCAGACGATATTGCGCCTTCAAATTTCTGGTGCCCTTATGTAACTGCCTGTGGATATTGTTTCTCGAACCGGCACTGCAGGATGAAATTGTATACTCGGTCCAAATTATCCCTAATTATTAGGGTTGTCAGTCTCCACAGCTTATTTGGACGTTTTTCCCTTCACTCACTCCTATATTCGGAATACCGTTATACTGCTGTTCACATGTGGAAATATTTTTGTTTCTCAAGTAAAGCTGGGAGATCGTATAGCGACCTGTGCTGCATCTTCAGCTCCCAACTACTGATGAATATTCCACAGTTAACGAATACCTACTGTCAATATCAGTCTCTAAAAGACACGCGTTTAATTCTCCGTGGGGTTTTGCTGATTTCCTTGCAATGTGGACAAGTCTTGATCTCCCGGTTCTCATTCCAGCGAATTTACATGTAATCAAACAAATGTCTCCGTCGATCAGATCCCTTTCAGTATCTATAAGTTCCATTTCTCAAGTCTGGTTGCAAATCCAGACCATATAGTCTCCTCTTTTAGCGCATTTCTTCTGAATCCTGATCACGCCGTGACCTCCAGGAAAGCCCGAAGACTTTAGATACTGAATCCAAGAGGTAGACGCTGATATTTTTGTATGACCGAATCGTCCGTACCTCTTTGTCATATCAGGCGTATGTACTAAATATTCGTTCGCGGTTATAAGCCTTTCCCACGGATCACAATGCAGCATCCATGGCGTTATAGAAACTGTAAGGCCTGAAATTCACAAGCGCACTTTGGCGTGGTTGTGGAGAAAACCTCTGTAAAATAACTACGCACTTTTTGCGGCCACCCGGGACTCAAACAACGTGCCAATGGAACTTTTCATACATTTTCGTCGTCGTTAGTTATTTTTACTACGTCTTGCGGTGCGCCCTTCTACGCCTCGACGACGACAGAGGCGATGAGGAATGACGTCTAACGCTTCAAAGTCGAGGCTGCCGCCAGTCTGACACCACGACCAGCGCAACGTGTGAAATACACATCGTCCTATATTACATTAGCACTACCACACCATGCTTTTGCATTTAATTGCTAAACTCGTATTTTTATTTATTTCTACGTGTACCCGCGTGACAGAATTATGTTCGATGTAATTATTCTTAACCAGAAGCAGTTATGAATTGGTTAATTTTCATCGCAAACGAGCCGTTAGGTTTATTTCTTCGCTGATCAGCTTCGACAGGCGTTTTCTCGTTATCGCCTTTATTGGAGCACAAGTCTTCATTCGAAAGGTGATTTGAAGGAATCAATGGTCCAGTTTACACTCGGGCTGCTACGGTAGCTGCGTGGCTCTGACCTCCGCCCTAACGGGTCACGGAAGTGAGTGAAAGAGAGGTAAGGCGAGGTGAAGCGGATTGGAGCGAGTGGGAGGCAGAGAAGCCCGAGGGTTTATTTACCGGAGTTTTATTCGAGTGGATGATGGATAATAAAGCTGGGCTTTGTGGGTTTCCGCACAGTTGGCTCCCCGACTTGTGGCCCTCCGCTGCTGCCGAATCGAACCAACATCAAACGGGGAACGAACTTGGCGGCTCAAAGGCCAACCGTTCCGAGGTCATCGCTTGCCATCGCTTCTGCTGCGTCCTCCTACTAAGGATTTATAAGATATCGTCGGATTCTCCTCAGATTATCCGTGGAATTAGACCTTGTCCCTTACTACGGTCCGCGAAAACCACTTTAAAGGAACTCGTATTAGCACAAGCCAGATCTCTCAAAGGTTCAGTTCCGTTTCGCCATTGGCGTGCTTGCAATATTACTCCGTCTTTCTTCTTTGTTAGTTATAATCCTCGCTGATCGATCTGCTATATAATGTCGGTAGAAATTCACGACTGGAATGCCATATCGACCAACGTCTTGACCATTTGTTATTTTACTTTACTGTGTAAGTCAAAATTGTCAACAGTTTAACACTTTCGCTCCAATATTATCCTGCGGGTAAAGTTTCCGAAACAGTATAAGCCGTTACTTGAGTCAGGGCAGAAAAAGGTGAAAAAAAATATTTTTAACGCCTCCAAAAAAGGCAAAGTGTCTCAAACATAAAGGGCACCATGTATTATTTAACGGCGTAAAGTCCAATGTATCGCTAGGGTATTTTCGTATTCTTGAACACTGACACCACCCCAAGTATCATCGGGGAGCACTTGACTGAAGTTGTAAACTGAGTCATAGGCCTGACGGAGCCGGACGTAAAGCGCAGCGAAGAGGGATAGAAGAGAGCGAGATAAAGAAGAAGCGAGGATAAGAGGAAAAGAAGTGTAGAGAGAGGAAGAGACAGAAAGATAAAGAGAGAGAAAGAGAAGACAGTAGGGAAAGGTGGGCATATCCATCACGGAGATGGATCGAGACTGACAGCGGCTTGGCGAGGCAAAAACGCACGCATCCCAGCTGCGTTGTTTTTTGATGTGGCACAGAGTTGGCGTAGAGTTGGCGCGGAGTTGGTTCCATAGTGTGACACACATGGACGAACGGACGTGCGGGAGGATGGGCACATTTGTCACCGATCCGTCACCAGAACGAGGGCGATAACGAGCCGGTGGTCCCGAAAAAAAAAAAACCAAGAAAATGTAATTTCGTGAGCATCTTGATAAGTTGCATCTTCGTCCAAAGTTGCTTGGAGGTAGGAGAGCCCAGCCGTATCGAATTTATCTGATTTGCGAAGGGTTGATCGAAGTTTATTGGAAATATTGAGTGTGCCTCTTTCAGTACCTTTGCGAAGATGGTGAGAGGAAAAGCGAAAGAGACTAGAGATTAAACTGCGTAATACAACACAATCGATAACGACGTGGGTACGCGAAATGATATCAAGTTACAATGCTGGGCTGCGGAGTGAAGAATTCATCTCTTAGTAGAAACAGTTTTTGCACAAAAGCGAATTGAAACGTGATTCGATCAACGCAATACCTCGATTGGGGTGACGAGGATACCCTGAAAACTGATACCAGAGAGAAACTATGGCATTATCGAGAATATCATCACGAGATACTCCCAACGTCTCTGTGAAAAGTGGCATCGAAGCCCAGGGGTGAGCCTCGAACATGGAACTGCATTTAACGGCGGATCGTTGCGTCGGCCTTCGACCGTGAAATATTTAGCACCCGCTTGACGTAAGCCGAAGGTATCCCATGGCACCATCTCCACACACCGGGGACCATCGAAATTACCGCGTAGCATTGAATAACCGGAGAAGCTGCAACCCCTCGTCACTCCAAGCCACACGAAAATGGAAACTGTGCGAAATTCAAGCGGTTTGGCGTTCACCGGATATCCTTGCCAAATAACCAAGGGCTTCAGAAGTGAGAATCGATCTTGACAACGCGAGCATTCAAGTACGGAGTACCCTTAAGAATAATAAACTTCTCATCAAACATTAGCAATCTATTTTGTAACCGTCCGACTCTGGCAAATCCATATTATTACTATGAGGTAAAGAAGTAAGCTATTATCCTACTCAGAACTTAACGGAGCATCGTATATTATTGTCCTCCCCCCCCCCCCCCCCCCCCGCCGAAAAACAAACTGTCTGCGTGTATACTGTATATCTATTACTGTTGAATTTAGTAGGTAGGCTCGGATCACTTATGTTGGATGATTTCATTTCAATAGTAGAACAGACTTCACTGATTTTGTTCCTGTTTGAGCAGAAATGATGAGAAGCCTTTGGAATTTGTATTCAGAACGTGACAAGACGCTATATTTTAACGCGGTCTTGATTCAAACGGCTTTCACTCATAAATTTGCGCCAAATGTAAGCGTTAGAACAATAAAAAACCGCTTATTGTTATTCTAGTTATAATCTCTGCATTGTAGTACCTATATACTCAAATATTTACAATTACCGAAATGGTCGTATTTTCAGCTTCCATATAACAGATAACTTTTACTGCATACTACTGAGGTATAATGTAGGAGTACATAACATATATCGATCACTAGTCAAATAAACCAGGTTGCTCTGCACGTTTAAACCTCCTCGGGCTAAAACGAATATAGCATTTCGCGGTAGAAGCAAATGGAAATAGGCAGGGCAACTGTTGTAGCGAATACGAATCATGATTAAAGGTTCATCGGGATTGACAGCTACATTTCACTAAGGTTCAACCGAAGGTAAATTGTGGTGGATGAGCAAATATAGTTATTCTAAAGCGCCACTCGACATGTGACAATTATATGGACAATGTAATTCCGTCCGTCTACAAATCGCCGAATTAGATGCATGCATGTATAGGTTTATAATTACCAACTTCGTTGAGATGCGCAGTTCCTATTCTAGATTGAACGCAATGGTTGTACTAATTCCGTTCCTTCATTGTGATTTCCGTTAAATGCGATATTCTCTTGAAATGCAATTATATTGAAGTATTCGAGTCCCGCAGACTGCCGTGTCGGTGGGGACTTCACTACCCGTCCTCCAAAGACTACGCTCCCAGCAAATGGATTGGATGGTTTTGAATTGAGTAGAAACCAACTCACTATGCCCCTGCACCGGTAAGAGGATAGATATCTTGTCTTGAGGGATGAAAGTGAGAAGAAGGCGAGAGTATCGTATAGGGGGAATGCACTCGAGGGCTCCCTGCCATATTTTGCCTTTAACTCCATATCTATATGCGTGTACAGGGTGATATTCGAGACATCGCAGTAATGCAAGTCTCGGACCATCAGGCGGCTGATAAACATAGGCGACTATTAGGTAGGTATAGTATAGTCGAAATTTGATCAACGGGATCGTAGTCACAGATCGTAGCCATGGATTTTTTTTTTTTTTTTCTTTTATTTCTCATCTACGATCTGTGGCTACGATCGCGTTGATCGAATTTCGGCTATACTATACCTATACCTAATAGTCGAGCGGCGAGCCTGATAATTTCGCGCACATGTTTATCAACCACCTGACGGTCCGAGACCTGCATTACTTCGATGTCTTTGGAATATCACCCTGTATGTATGCATGTGTGAAACAGTATATATGCAGACTTAACACCGTACGTCGTCAAACGTAATGTGTCTAGCATAGAGAAGTGTGGCTAATGGAAGAATGTATACTTACACTGATGCAGAAATTGTTCAGGTATGAATACAATCGAACAATTTTTATGGTAATATTTCCTTGTGATTATTTTTTGGAATATTCAACTCGCGTGACAATCAATTATTCTTTCTGATTAATTGAAGTGTGGAGTTGCAGTTGGTAACATTGAGCTCAACAGCACTTATGAGAAGTCACGCCGATTGAGACATTCTAAATAAGTGTATGAGTTCCTCCAGGCTTGAATCGTGTAAACGATATGCCTATATGTGAGAAGTATCTATAGGAAACGCGACGAAAGAATGATACGACGCGTATGAAATGGCTCATAGTCGTATAGAAAGCCTTACTCAATCCGGCGTGGGCCGGAGGGTGTTTGTTCGCATCATCACGTGCGGAGTGATAACAAGCGACGTAATTTTACGTGAAATGATATATGGTGAGCACGCACTTTTCTAAAGGGCAGAGACCCAAAAGAAATATGTTGGCGGTGGCAAAGACATTAATAAAATCACGCCGCCGAGAAAAACATACCTCCGGCTCTTTTCCGTGCCAGCGCGTCGGCAACGTACGCGAAACACACGTGGAACAGACGTCAAGCGTACGTAAGCTGGTTGGTTGTCATCCGGGTATGCGGAAATACCAACGCATTTACCTTTGCGTGTGAAAATGCGTTTCACACTGCCGACACTGTGACTGATCGTCTCTAGCTGAACTCTCACGGGTGAAATAGAAGGCACGTATAGGGATGTCGGGGGAGGATATGTCAGCAATGTGACCACCGTGTGGTTTTGTGCTGACGTTCCAAATTAGTTTAAGATTAAACTGATTGTACCTTCAATATTCAAAAGTGATTCAAAAAAAATTATATTTCATGTAGTTATGCTTTTCATGCACTCAGTTGACATTCAAAATTTGTTTTCTCGGAACTCCATGATGATGATGTCCCAACGATTGTGGGTCACAATTATACTATCGCGTCGATCTCCGTTGAGCCACGTACTTTAACCAGCTGTCGACAATTTCTCAGGCAATACTATTGCCTGCAGACCCACCTGCTGATCGTGCGGGAAATATTCTGATATTCAACGTACTTAAATTATGTGCACATATACACCTGATTTCCAATTTGAATTATTTCCCATTCATACCAAGTGTAGAAAAGAATTTAAGCATCTATTGAGTTTCGCTATAACAGCAACTTTTTGAATACTTATTATTTTAGGTGCTTCCTTACGCAATTCCACCAGACCTGAAAACATCGGGAAAAAAGGTGCTATTAAACGGAATATCTCTGCCTGAGCACCGAAATCAATGAAACAAAATACGTCGCACAATTCTATGTTCGACTCCGAACATGTACAGTCCAAAACATGTTCGTTTTGCGCGAAAATAGAGAAGATATCCATGGCTGTACATGTTCGGAGTCGCACATAGAATTGCTCGACGTATTTTGTTTCATTGATTTCGGTGCTCAGGCAGAGATATTCCGTTTGATAGCACCTTTTTCCCCGATGTTTTCAGGTCTGGTGGAATTGCGTAAGGAAGCACCTTAAGCGCCGTTTTTTATGCAAACAGAGATTGTTCTCAATTATTCCTGAAACGCCAAGTGATAGCTTCACTCTTATAGTTTTCAGTCAGTGAGAAATATCACAAGGGTTGAATCACGCCTTGAAATCGCATATTCAAGTTTCAAATCAGACCGATTGTATTTTTGGCCAACATGTACTTCCGACTAACAATTGTGAGTAAAATCACTTTCATAAGGTACCTATCAGGCGGAGAACATGTGTATTCTCGAGTTCGTTCCGCTCATATAAATTAAAAAGTGAATCGTATGAAATATTTTAATCTTCCTTCAAGCTGCGCCGCAAGCGCAGCTACAGTAAGTTCTACGTTTCATCACGAAATGAATAATTCTCTTGCGTAGATTAATCGTGCGGGTGCCGTCAGAAGAGTTTTGAACCGCGTGAAAGCTGCGCTGCGGTGTTGGTGTACTGAAATACCCATTTGTGAAGAGAGTGGCCTCAGAGTACTTGGTCGGTGCAAATTTAATACCCGCAACAGAGTTCCAAGAAATTGAAGAGAACAGGGAAAATGCCCAAGGAACTAGAGCCTACGAAGATTACATTGAAGCCAATGGTAAGAAACGTAAAGCAGTCACGTCCGTGCGCTTTACCACGTAGTCATAAAAAAATAGAAGAAGTTACACGCGGGAGTTTAATCAGCAAAAGAGTTTTAACTTTGAGTAAGCGCTTCAAAATTGTCCCTGAATGCATTTAGGCGGCGGTAAGGATGGCGTAGAGGGTGGCTGAGCCACATAAAACTTTACTTTCGTGTCTGGAATAACGTTCCGCGAGTTGTATATAGGTACTTAAACAATAGATTCAGGCACTCACCATTTAAAATAATGCGCATTCAACGGTTGTAAATACTTCGCAGGGTTCTGCAAATCCATCTAATAAGCTAATAAATCAACAGATCAACTGAGTGATAAAAGCGAGAATTTCATACGTTTGACGTAAGTAAATATTCGCTTTGAATAGCAATCTTTTATCCGTTCACCAGATCAGATTTCAGATTTGAAGAAAAAAAATCAGCTTAACCGTCTAAACCATCATGATATAGAATTGATATAGGTAGGTATATGCAGTGCAGGCTCGAACCACTTTGGTCAATTTTTTATTAACAACAAAAACGGGCTCTCCTCAATAAGGAAAGAGATTCAAATGAAGTAGAATAATTTATGCAGTACTTTGCTGGAAACGTTGGACTTATATGGAATAGTCCTTAAATTTTCATCCTGAGATCCAACGAAAGAGAATTTATTGTATTAGTGAGAGTCTGCTGAGCTTGGACTTTGTATCGTTGTGGCTTTTATTAGATATAATGCAAACATAAAATATCTCGAACTCTGAACCAAACTACATTTTCAGTTTAATCCTCTACCCTTCACTTCTCAAACATGTACCCACCTACCTTGATATAAGCATACATAATAATATAATACCAGCGATAATACGAACTATGGCAACAGTCAGCAGTCAAAAGGGGTTGGCGAATTCACTTTCAGGATAATTTTCGCCATACTCATGTCGAGTTTAGGGTAAACGACCAGCTTTCAAGTAGCGTATAAATATTCACACACCCAGCGTCCAGAGTCTAAACGATCAGCGACCTCACCGTTGTCATCACTTAGGAAAATTGAGTGGCATACCCTAACCCTTCGTATTCTGGGTGATCGTTATTGGATCATTCAGAAAACTCTGAGATGGCTTCTGAAAATTTGATTGCTTATTGCCACATCCTAGCTGTGCGGTTAAGGGAAATGATAAAGTTAACTGTACAAGGGCCAAGTAGGTACTTATTTAAGAGTTTTGTAGAAATTTACTTATCCCTCGTCGGGTTTGCTTCAGAAAATCATAATCCAATGGTACAATCGCGAAAATATATTATATATTTCGCGAGGGAATTTTTGATAATGCGAATTCCAAAGTGCCCTGCGGCATCGAGGGTAAGAATCAGCTGCCTGGACGCTGAAACAATATTTGCGATGAATTTCATTATAGTCGGCAGCCAATGCAGCAATATTACAGCCCCTGGCGTCGTTCGGAAACTTCGGCAAACATTATAACTTTGCCAACTATTCCAATGCATCCGCCATTTTATACCGCATGGGCCACAAATGACGTAGCATCGGAAGCGAGCGCCGTCGTTGGCCACAAACCGTTCCATTGCTCAAAAGCATTAATCATAATTGTAATGGGTCATGAGGAAATGATATACTTCTGCAACCCTAATCACCGCCAGTACAACGCGTTACTTTGGATGCGGACCGCTAGTGGTCTGTCATATTACAAGTGTCAGTGCTGCGCTGCATATATGTATTAGTGACAAAGCTGCGAATATACCTGCGCAATTACCTATCTACATAAAAAAAGATACACAGGCCCAACCAATCTGTAAACAGTTTGTTGAAGTTCTACATCGATGGGTTTGATCCTCCGACGAGTAATAGAGTTGGAAACAACGATAAGAGTGGCGAGCGGAATTGAAAATAAATACAAGGCTACCGCTCACATTATCGGTTTAAACTACAGGGCAGCAGCGTTTCAATTCAGCAGACCGGATATCGGCGGAAGTTAACATTTTCCCAATTCCAGTTAGCGAAGCAGCCAATCAGCGTCCACCTTTGTTCGATACACCCCGATCTTGGCAGTCGCGCCGCACCAGCGTATGGGTTAGAAGCAACTCCTGCAGTAACTAGGTACCTTCCTAGGTATGTACCTTCGTACGTAGATAGACTGCGATAGAAGTTAGCGATGAAGTAATCGCAGCATCTATTCGAGAGTCCAATCAGAGGATATCGGGTATGAGAGCCCACGGCCAGCGTCGCGCCGAGAACGAGCAGAAAGTGGCCTGGGGCTTCCATTGTAATCGACCATCCGAACTTCCCATCCTTTGAATACCGTCAAGAGCCTGCTTCGACAACCCTATGTGATATTTGCAAACGAGTACAAATTTTTCCAATTCCAACGACTCACGAGTGAGTGGTTTTTTATTACATCGTTTGTATGATTCCATACTTTAAAAATTATTTTCACATATACCTATATGTATATTATACATATGGAAATAAAATCACGAGCTATCTTCACATTCGTGGAATTGATCGAATTAATTAAATTGCAATACTTTCTCGTTTGCTCGACGTTTTCAATCCCGTATGTTCTGCTCATCTGCACTTCGTACAAGGAAAATATTGAAATACAAATATATGATTGAATGAAATGAGTAAAGGCGTGGAATTCTCCTGGTCTGACGACGAGTCTGGCAGCTGTAAAAGGAGACCGTCAAGATTCCACAGTGTGTTGATGCCGAAAATCTTGAAGCGAATAGGTGGTCTGGCTATTGCTAGATACGCTAAAGACCAATTTTTTTTAATTCTGGCGCATTTATATGTTATCCTGACATGTTACTTGCGATTTAGTGTCGGAATTGTACAGAAGTTGGAATGCAGATATTCCTCCTTTCTATGATTACCCGCCACAGCTGAAGATATCCGTATTGGCACGATGCCAAGGTTCAACGTTTGATCTTCTTCACTAGGCAACACTAACGCATGGAAAGGCATCACAGAATATTATCGAGATTCAACTTCATTCCGTGCTTTTATGTTACACCTGAAGTCCTACTGAGATTTCATTTTCATCGTTCGTGTTTTAGCGTTTGATAGAAAACAGGCAATTGGCTAATGCCATAAATGGCATAACTGCTGTATGTCAAGCTAGTCCGTTAATGCAGGTATACATACATTATAATTCGCACTGCAGTGTTATACGAACATCTGTTGATCTGTTGAAGGTAAAGGAAAAAGGGGATCGAGCTTGGAGTGATTACACCGCCAATGAAGACCGACAGCAGATCGTTGTGTGGATTCCTATTTGCGCCATACGCCATTACAGCTATCTATTCTGACCTTTTTCAATCACCTTTTGAATCAAACTACCATCTTCCATTTGTGATTCTGCCAGCGAAAACTTCTGGCAATTCCCAATACATTCATGCACCCAAGCCGTACCGCCCATACAGTAATGCAGAAATTTTTCTAGCCATCTAGTATGTAAATTCTCGTCAATTCAGGAAATAAAAAAACTGTTGCGGGTGTTAGGTTCGCAGTAAAAGTCCATTCCCGTCATTATCAACATTCAAAAATGCTTGAAAATGTGGTCACCGAATGAGAAATATTTTGAAAACTGTACTCGTCACTTGGACTGGCTCTCACAATTAACTAATTACGAGATGTTTCAGTAAAAAGGCTTGCAAATCTCCATGCAATTTGAATAAAATTCTGCGCCTAAAATAACTTGACACATTCCGATGATATACCTAATTGTCTCGAAAGCCGTGACCTGGCCCCAGTTAATATGGCAGCTTGAAAGCACCAAGAAGACAAGTGTAGTACTTCCGGCCTAATACGAGCTATCATGTAGGCCGTTTCATATATTGATCTGATAAAACCTCGTAGGTTCAGAGCCGCCCATCATGTCTTACGAATTCTCAGTGCTAAAACGCCAAACAAATAAAGTTACGTAACGGATCAGAATGTAGTAGTGTATCAATTCTTTCATTCAAGGCCTTCGAAACCAAACTTTGAAAGAAGCGTAGTATAGTCGGAGAAAGAATTTGGTAGAGAGTATCTACAGGGGAATCCGGAAAAGTCAGAGAGAAAATAGGGGGGTAGGAGTGATTACTCGAACTAGGCTTAATTTTTGACGTGTTTGTCAGGAAATTGCGGTGGGCTGGTAGCCACTATACGGGCCTGCCATGGTATACGACCGAAGCTGTGCCAGAGCACACCTTTACCACTCCCGGCCAAACCTGACGAAGTCCTCCACTAATTGGGCAGGGGGACTGCGCATCCCGAGTCCCGGGGGACAAGTCTATCCAACGACCGACTCCCTAGTTCCACGTGAGCGACGTGAGATCGAATATCTCGTCTGTCAAACTTCCTCGTGGAAGCCGGACTATTAGACGTTACCGCAGACCTTGTGCCTCTTTTCTGATGGCTTTTCTGTATCCTATCACTCTCTCGCATATAAGCCGATTTATCAATAGCTAGACTATGGTTTTGATCTGTTTCAACTGCTAAAGAAAGATATGAGGGTTGTACTCCGGAGTATATTCAACCTACATATGTGAAGAACCATGAGGTCACTGTGATCAATGGACCGTATTGCCCGAAACTGAGTACCTGTTTTCACCTGTCCAAATCTCTGACCCCTAATTGATTGATTTATTGCTTTAGTTGATTTCCCAATACTGCGGAATTACTTGATCTCGACAGTCAAGCCAATACCATTATACCAATAAATATATCAAAATTAGGGAGACGGAAGAGGTTCTGAAATTCTTAGATTAGATTGACTTGCCAAATATTATTCGTTCGCACTTTATATTTGGAGTAGGTGAAATCCGAACTGTGAATATGCGAGCTGCCACAGGAGGATCTATATCGTTAGACGATCTCGTTTTCGGTGAACAACTAAACTTTGCAAGCACTACAAGATAATTGCAGATGGTGCCGGAATCCCAGGATATTTCACAGCCATGTTAACCGGACATGGGTCCCTCGTGGCCGATTCGTACGTATCTATCTGCCTCCATCTCTATGTATACTTCTGGCTCACTTTGGCCGGACCGCAACGCGACTGTGTGTCCTCCCTTCCGTCCTTTCTAGTCTTCTCTAGTCCTCTCAGCTTAAATAGAATTACTCGAGCGGATTTTCGACCGTCGAGCAGACGGCAGCTAGACTTCTCATTTACGCAATACTATCACTGCCGCCACCACCATTACAGAGGGGTGAATTTTAGCGAGGTGAAATATCCTGCACTGGCGCAGTCGTGATCATCAGTACATAAAAAGCAGTCCAAGTTAAAGGAGACAGACAATTTACACAAAACTCAATACCATCCGGTAATACGACAGGATATGCTGAGATACATGAACCAAGAATTCAGCCTACGGTATTATAAATGCTAGAAAACTAAAAAATACATCCAAAGAATTGAGAAAATTGGTAACAGATTCTGTGAAGTCCAAGTTGGTAGAAAATGGTTTGCCGTTAGAGGGTGGTATGGTGTTTGTGAAGGAGAGATGGACCTAAGGAAGAGAGACGAAGCAGAGTATAAGGACAGTCACCGCAGTGCTTATGCTGGCACAGACTCCTCGGCGCGGCGCAGTCTGCTTACTTTGAATTAACGGCACGCTTGCAAACAGTCTCTGCATAATAATGCCAACTCGTCGGTAAGTCGACGAGCCCTCTTCACTTCCACTTCCAGTTCCACTTCCACTCACCCCCATGCCCACGCGTTCGTGAAATTGCGGAAGGCAAATTATTGCACGGTGGTTGAAAGTAAATAGGTTTGTTCTCAATAAACAATCGAATTTCCAAACGGTTTGCTTCGCATTGCCGAATTATAAAACGATCGCGGAACAGAGGTAACAAATAAAAGAGATAGATCGTTGTTTAAATAATTCAACACCGTTTCTAACTCTCTGATGAAAATATAATGATTATATAAGAATTATAGCAGAACTACCAAACTTAGCTTATTCTTTTACGCGAGCTTCAGATGGCACGTAGACAATATCACTTCTGTACGCTTCAGATGCTGAAATTGCACAAGACAACGAGATCAGTAACGAACAAAGTTTCGAATGTGAGCCTCCGCCTGGGTCTGAGATCTAGCATGCTATCCAATCTTACTCCTCTTACCTTTACGGCTGACGAATTGCAGTGCATTTTACCACAGAACTGAAGACTAGTATTGCGTTTACTGCAAAAGGCCATTGCCTAGATGAAATCATAATCCGTATCATCAGTTTGTAGAAGAGGCCACACAGGTGGCGAGACAGAGCAAAAACTTCACTCAGCTATTGGTTTCGTTATGTGAACGTAGAGGAAGGTTATAACATTTATAACTAGTGCACCATGCCCATTCCTTTGGGGTTTTTAGTCTTTGATAATCAAAGTTGCAAGGTATAATAATTGTAGTATCGAGAGGATTATCGTCTCTGACTTATACCTTAATTGAACGGAACCTTTTCAGCCGGGATTCCGGATGGTTCTGTAAAGCAGACTATCCCAATATAATATAGGTGGCGAATGACGCGAACAAACGTGGCAGAAAATTCCGAACATTTTGACCATTATGAAAATTGGATTGGTAGGTTGAAGTGGACGTTGTACGGACGGATGAGTTGGCACGAATGCCTATTCATCCACTCGCATATTTCCGTAGGTGCAATTATTGACGCGGAAGAGGAAGGCTTAGTCACTCTTCTGGAAACTGATCTGGATTCCAAAACGTGATGTGAGTTACTGCTCTTGGCGTTTACGCCTGCTAAAAATTAATACAGTAATTCTTTAAGCGGTTGATTTTTAACTAGGATTTTTACCATTATCTATGCACTATTTTGCCTTAGAAAAAGTCACGAACAATTATGGAGAGCCCACCATTTGCCTTCGCTGGCACGTAGGTACTTACGTACCACAGAATTTTCATATCTCGTTTGCGAAAATACCGACCATGATAACCACGAAGCTTTTATAATATTGCGCCTTACATATTCAAATGAAGTCCTTATAGGACAAAAGAGACCTATATCACCTGGGCGATGTCTGTTATTGGTCCCGTGGGTACTGCACGCTGTTTGAGATCTTGGTAACTGATATATTTCGTCCATTATAGGGACGTGTCTTGCGCTAGGCGATATCGGTTCCGTTCCGCAAAACTTATATTATACGAATTATACAGTACCAGCCAATGTATGATACATACCTATACCCACCTCGGAGTTAGAGTTAATCGAACTTTAATTAACAGGCTCTTTGAGGGCCCGTTTTTTCGAAATATCAAGACGTATTTCTGTAAGACGATAGGAGTCCACTTTTACGAATCATTTCAATTCTTCATTCGTTGGAACTAAAATTTCTCTTCACTACGTCGCTGTGCAAACAACTATATGTATATATACAATCCATTGATATCGCGTTCGACTCATTTCTGAATCACTAATAATTAGAGTGCCGTAAATGCAGGGTACTGTTCAACCGAGCAGTTGCTTCTAAAGATCAAAGAGAAACTAAATGGAAGAAATAAATGGGAGTCTGTTTGCGCAAGTTCAGCATTGGGATTGAGTCGGGAAACTTGCAGGCTTGATTGAAACGTCATTACGATATCGAAGGCTTTGGAAAAAAAGTATACCCTGGATATAGTCGGTAAGAAATTCTACGAGAATCATGTATTGAAACGAAGAGACAACTTCGAAAGTTAGGTTTCAGGAGCCGTAGATAAATTGACGCTTCATAATCGATACTTGAATGAGCTTCATAATGAACGATACCTCATCAAGGGCTATTGGAACCATGACTTCTCTTATGGGCTTCAAATATTAAATTTTCAGATATACCCTCATGGCAGCAAATCATTGACACTCAAAAAATTATGGATCACGCTTTTCTCGTCCTCAGCTCTCGATATAATGGAGGGATAGAATCATTCAGATTAAACCAATTCTGTGCCAGTCACCGATTTGAACTGCATCTTCCAGATTTTTACAGCCAACCGTATTCTCGAAATGGGTCACGGCTTTACTGGTGCCGATGCTCGGTTCAGTAAGGCTGGTTATGAGATCGTCCATACGTAGTCGTGTGGTTGCGAGAACTCGTATTGGTGAATGGAGGAACGACGTTAGCGGAGCACCCTTTTGAGAAGTTCTCGCAAAGACGTTCGCCGTGTTGTTAGCAGCCCACGAGACTCGTATAAATTTGTGAAAAGGATTTTTTATATCCAACAGAACCCACACTCGAGCTCAAATATTTGTCCTTACCTTTCATTTGGGTTGGAGAACCGTGGCTATGGTCAGCACGGGAAGGGTGCACCACCCTGACCCCAATTACTGGTCTCGTATTCGAAGTCAACAGCCCGTGATATCTGGGAGCCTACACCCGTCGCCACAACCCCACCCATCCTGCACTCTGGCAGAACTGTAAGTTCTACAATTCCTCGTCTGTGGTGCGCCGGTTTTGATCTCGAATGCCACAACGAAAATAAAATTGGTCGCTATTCATGTCGATCAGCATAAAGTCTATTAGAAAAATTGATTGAAGCCCTGAGTTTTGAATGGTTGGACCTCGTTGGAACAGAAACTAATACGGACCTGAAATGTACTATATAGAAATCGGTCGATTTGGTACAGTAACGATGTATCTGCTGTTAGCGATTACGTTTTCGTTTATTGGCCTATATTTTTCGCGCATCGCGTTTCCTCTTCTTTTTAAAATTTTCGTTTTTAGGCGACTTGACCACAAGCTCGACTCTTATAGTGGTCGTACTTTTCGTCAGCTACAGAGCCAAACAGAAAGAAAGACAGACAATTATGGCCGAGCCAGCGGGTATAAAGCGTAGCGAGTCGACAGAGCGAAGGAGATTTTTGGTAAGCGGCAGGGATTTGCGATCCAATCAACATGCGTCACAATAAAGGAGATAGAAGAGGCAGAGGGAAAAGTAATAAATCAGTTATCTTTTGATCTAGATGGAATCATCTGTTAACGCCTAGCGAAGGGAGACCAGGCGAGTAAACGGAACCCCGAAAGACGGAAGGACCCCGAAGATGCAGGATTCGAGGTATAAATATATATATACACACACAGACACATAAAAATTCTTGTGTGACTTTATATGTGTGTGTAAGGAGGGCTCGTCGCTGCCCGGCTACTCGACCGAACTTTTTGATTTAGGACCTTGCCAAATGGCCGCGCTAATCATTTAATCTTTTTCCTTCGTATAGTTGGCGCGTCCTTTGCCCTCCTCAGACTTTCTCTATACTCTCCTTTTGGCCGCAGCCTCTGCCTTACGCCGACGCCTCGATACTACGATTTATGGGGACCAACGTTTTAAAAGTTTTGTCCTTCGATCGCTTCGCACCCCATTGGCGTCGCGGAAAATAGAGGACCTGAAACGACACCGATCCTGAGAAATTTTTTCGGACTTCGCACGTCTTCGCTACAGTGACGACAAAACGGCTGCGCCAGATCTTCTCCGCTCCGGTTGATGCTCTTTCTGCGAAGCCGAGTTCGCTTTACGTTACTTACGATGGTTCCTTGTAACGGTCAATTTCAGATCGGGCTGCTTGCTTCGTAACATAAATTTTCTAGGAGAAAAGTTAAAAGCTGTAATAAACTAAACTACGCAGTTTGGGGGGTGGCGGCACTAGTGACGCTGCGGTTATTTTAATTAATAGCGCACCACGACGCTTTCACGAACCCCTCGAATGGTGGACCACCGCTGACTATGCAGCCCCTGAACCGTCGTTCACGCTGAAAAAATTAAGTCAGGCTAATATTAAGTAAAAGATCGTTAGCACATAATGAAACTGCGCAATGTCATTTATTTTTTAAGTTGAGGAGTTAATGCACCAGCAATTCAATAGCACAACTAAAAGTTTGCAACAACTGTAATATTTGACTAACAAGGTGATTATTCGGTACCGATTAGTTTATCTAATGCCTTGGAATCAGTGGAATACCTTGGATCTGTGAGTTTCATGGGAAAAAATGGTATTCAATCGAGGTATGCTTTCTAACATGGAATACCGTAAGTTAATGCCTAAGCATTCACACCCACTTTCAAAATCGCGATAAAATATATTTCTGACATTCTGAAGAGTTTGTTTTTGCATACCTAAGTCAACTGAAGTAATAACTACTTCATTTTATTCGTTAGAAAAAGATTTTCCATGTATCTGATTGACTGACCAACTGTTGAACTGTTGACAACTGAGTATAGACTAAATAAACTGTTTTCAAGGTAAGAACCATACATTCAAAAAGACTCGTATATATCTTGAGCTATAGACCATTATCACATCATCCATTACGAAGAATAGGTCAAACCTTCATATATCAGTGGGAGTACTGATCGACCTAAACTTTCGTGAAATATTGGAATGTGTCATGCTTCAACAAGGGTTATTTCACATCAGAACACTTGACTGAATCATTTCATGGAAAAGTCTGTTCGATTCAGTCTGAAATCACATAAAACACCTTTCGATTGCTTTCAAAGTTTTGTGAGATGAGACATTCAGAGATCAGTGCGAAAGTAAGACGGTCTTATCTCTGTACATTCCAGTTATTAGTTGGCAATGATCATTCAGCTAATGACGTTATCAGTCTGAAAAGTTTAACGAGACACTGCTCATTCGTTTCCAATCAAACCAACTTGAAAGTATTTCAACGACGACGTTATATTGCACGTCATGAATTTCGTGGCAATGGCACATGTTTGACTTTGAATATTAGTGAGTGAGCGCTCACAAGCACTTATTAGGTAAGACTTGTTGTCTTTGTTATACCTATTTGTTTATTGGTTATATTTAATTACATATAACCAATACCACAGAAGGTGGGGCAGTTAGCCGAAGAATGATTTTAAGTTAGAAGACTTAAAATTCTTGACAAGAAAAATTTTATCCGGCGTCCCGGGAATCGAACCCGAGCCTACTGGCTGCCAATCCGGGGGCTTATACCACTAGACCACCTAGCCGCCTTCAAATTCAACTCGTCATTTTTCAAGTCCATTTTTCGTATGCTATGATTGTATATACCACCTTCTGTGGAATTGGTTATATTTAATATATTGGTAATATTTAATTAAATATAACCAAAAAAAAAAAAAAAAATAGGTATAACAAAGACAACAAGTCTTACCTAATAAGTATTTGTAAGCCTGGGCGCTCACTCACTAATATTCAAAGTCAAACCTGTGCCATCGCCACGAAATTCATAACATACAATCATAGCACACGAAAAATGTACTTGAAGAATGATGAGTTGAATTTGAAGGCGGGCCAGTAGGCTCGGGTTCGATTCCCGGGACGACGGATGAAATTTTTCTCGTCAAGAATTTTAAGTCTTCTAGGTTATATTGCACTGCATTCAGTTCATATTATTCGACCGTCTCATTTTTTAATAGAGCGAGTCCTTTTGACCACATTGAAAACAGTGAGAATTCAAGTATCGCTGAACTTTGAGACTTAAATCGTGATTCATAACTGGGTGGCCCGGTATGACATTATATTATATAGTTTGGCAGGAAGAAAACGGAAAAATGAAAACACTGATCCCGGTGCACGGATGGACTGTCACGCGCATCCAATTTCATCACGCAACTTTCGTAAAGCCTTCACGACTAGTATTAGCTAACCGCTGGTGAAATCCATTTGAACCTTGTTTGTCGAATGGCTATGCCTGGGTTGCAATAAAACGAATTGAAGTATCGCACTGCTGTAACACATACAGTAGCTTAATCAAACAGTTCTCTCTGTACCAAATACACAGGCAACTATAGGTATAAGCTGCGCACATTTACTGACGCGCACGTATCTGAACCCTCGCCGCGCAGTAGAGATGACTGGGTGAGTGCAATGGGGCAGACAATTGCTGGCCATGACTCAGGCCAATCACTTATATCTATCTTTCTAGGAATCTTACGCGAACCTATCCGTTGAACTGCAGCTTTTGTCACTGGTATAGTTACGCTGCACCCCTATCGTTGCTCCGCATCCCTTCTTATAGAAAACCAAACTGCCGAGAGTTTGGGGTGAGACGGAATATGCAGTCGTTAAATTTTTGCGGGGGGACGTGTGGAATAAAAATATACGAGCCGAAAGAATGTTGTATACGACGGAAAAACAAAATTGATTAAAAAGAAATGATGCGTACGAGAGCGGAAATTAAATTCTTTCATCGACGTTTGTCGCAAGGGCGGCTTTGGCTCGATCGATTTTTATATTCTAAGATACACGAATCTTTCCCTCGTCTGCATTTAAGTCACGTGTAGGCTGAAACGTGTAACTTGCACGTGACAGAGCTCATGAGTTCTTCCAGAGATCAGATGCTACTATGCCATTGGAAACGAGCAGCTGAGCCATTCTGCTGCTGGTTAATTGTAGGCATAGGTGGTAACTGCTGTGAGTATAAGTCGTTTTCTGAATCGAGGATTATCGATTTACTACTGAATCCTTACCGGGTAAGAGTTTCCATCATGCTTTCCATGCCCGACTGTATAGCCGATAGCAACATCTGATGTCATTCAATTCAACAATTCTGTCAATTCATTTAGGTCAATCTCTCCAGTAACAACGTAGATTTGAAATCTGTGCTTCGCACGTTTTCATTCTGATCTTCGTCAACAAAGTTTCTTCAAACATAATTAAAACAAAGTTTGAGAATGAGTCGATCACCATGAGCATCTGCGGCGTATCAGAGGATAGAGGCAATGGACAAGGCCCCATCTACCCCAATGACACGGGAGAGCAGCGAGTTTTGTAAGCCGAACATATCGAATGAACCCAATTGAATCGGATTGTATGAAACGAGGTTCGGCACTCTGTGGACAGAAGGCATCTGCTATTTGCACAGGCCCAATTCACTCGCATCATGTAGTAAAAATACTGCCATGTAGCATGCAGTGAAACATACGATCGACCAATGCAGGTTGTCGTCATTCTTCCAGTACAGCGATAGACTGAACTAGATTTATTCTGAACAAACCAGCTATATTCTTGAACTGTAGAATGCAATAAACGGTAATGCTTTATAGCCACGTATATACTTCGGCAACAACACCAGCTGTAAATATTAGGGCTAATCATTTTGGGGTCATATTTTTTGATTTGCCCTCGCACCCCTCAAAATGTGAGTGTGTGAGGTCAGTATCAGTACCTATCAATATGACCACGGTGCGATTTTTTTTGGCGTGGCCCATTGCAAAAGTATTTTTCCCATTCAAATAACACGGGAAATGTTTTTTTTTTTTTATTTGAAATTTTATTCCAATCTAACGAATCATCGCGTTGTAAAAATCAATACATATTCTTGTAGGAAATTAAACGATCTCCAAAAAAGGTCTGATATGATTTTTCGCTAAGTCCACTCGTTTGGAAGTTATTGAAGGTGAAAGTTCAACCTCAAACGGTATATGACGACTTTTTTTTCGTCCTAGCGAAAAATCGTATCAGACCTTTTTTGGAGATCGTTCAATTTCGTACAAGAATATGTGTTGATTTTTACAACACAATGATTTGTTAGAACGAAATAAAATTCCAAATAAAAAAACAAAACATTTCCCGTGTTATTTAAATGGGAAAAATACTTTTGCAATGGGCCACGCCAAAAAAAATCGCACCGTGGTCATATTGATAGGTGCTGATACTGACCTCATACACTCACATTTTGAGGGGTGCGAGGGCAAATCAAAAAATATGACCCCAAAATGATTAGCCCTAGTAAATATACGGCAGGCTTTCAGAAGACACGCCTAACCCTGAAGGAAAAGTATGCTGTAACTGCATAGCGGTGGACGCGTTTTTTTTTTTTTTTTTTATCGTATTTGGTTTTTTTTTCTTTAGAATTTTAAACAGACATTAACTACTTTGCAGCATATTCGCAGATAAGGACACGCAGAATGTCAAATTTGTTGAAATTGATCAGTCGAGGATGATCGGTTGATCATTTACTGTCATAACAATTCCTTTTGTGAATTTATCCCAGAATTCAGTGCGTCCCATAGCAAACCGCATGCGTCTATCAGAAAATATATATTTTTTCCTTCGTATATACCATCGCTGCGATCCGAAACTCTGTCTGGCCATAAACATGAAATGTAATCCGGCGTCCTTATACGAGTAGACCCCAGAGTTGAGTGCCGAATGAAAAAGTGTATGTCTGGGTTCTAAAACGCACCGTTTTTTCGCGTAAGGTGTAACGCATGGATTCCGACCGGCAAAAGAATCTTGGTGTTGCACGTTAATTGGTGCGCACTTGCAGGTAGTAGGCACGATTTAAGTACGAAGCAGTGCAGTGCGTGCGAATCGTGCGTGAAATAACGCAGACGTGCGCGACGGACTAATGGGTATACATTTAGCTCATTTAAATATTCTTTTAATAAATATTTTCAACATCCCTCCGAAGGCAAACGGTAAATGTAATTTCACTCCCATTGGTAATATAAGCAATCATTTGAGATGATGAAAGGATCGAGGGATTGAAGCATGTCAAATATTTTTTCTAACAATTAAAAGCATCCGCCAATCGCAAATTGGGTTCAAAACGGTAACGTAGGTTTTATGCGAAGCAAGGCTCACTCGAGTTACCTGTGAGAGTGGCAGATGGCGCCCCGAAAAGTTTCGTGACAAGCAACTATATGGAGTCCTGGTTATCCTCCCTTGGTTTCGTAAATTGCGTACAAGGTAGAAATGAACGGTTATTTAGTCATTAATCATTCGATAATTGGCGCACTCAACGGGTAGCACGCGCCACCGAAATCTCTTGTAAATCGAATTAACACAAACTATGCATTTACAGGTATAAAGTCTTACGAGCCCCTTGATTTTATTCCATGTTTATGAAGGACGTCGTAAAAGTCATAACTAAAAGCTTGACGTATATGATTCTTCTTCTAAGTATATCGTCGTATCAAGTGTTGTCATTTCTTGCTACGCGTAAATTTTTACCTGAGCCTTTGCAGTTATCATGTGCGTGGAGGATACCATATATTTCAACGAATAGCAAAACTGAATTCTACTCCATATCGATTCATCTCTGGTACCCACTGGCAGCTGTACTACAATCTCCAATCTAATGTCCGAATGAAATCTGTGAGATGAGAAGAATTGGTAAGATGCCTTGTTGATTTCAGTATTCCAGATTGTAACGGACCAGTGGTAATCATAGTTCGAAATGCGTCCCTCTCCGTCTAATTGAAGAGAGAATTAGGAATCCTTTGATCGCAAAGACGTCGAAAGTGTTCCTCTTCGTTGGCGTCAGAGCCAAGAGTCGCCAATAACACAGTTTTACTGCGATCAATACTCTGGATTACGTGGCCAAGGGCGTAACCTTTCAACCTTTGAATATCCTAAGCAGGTGATTCAGAATTCATTTCACATTAGTCACGCTGAATTCGTTGCACCGAAGACACATATTGCGGACATAGATCGACACGACCGGGCACCAACAGAATACCAAATGGCAATGAAAATACATCTTATTGGCTATTTGACACGGGATAGACTCTCGATCCACATAGCCATAAGAAAGAGTGAAGAAGAAGGACTGAACACCTTTCATAATGTAGCTTTAGCCATTTCGAGAGCCGAGTCAGCGCTATTTCGAATCGTGCCAACGTGGTCTAGCGTCGTTCTACGGTAGCATTCGTCTATCCATCCAACCGTTCGACTGTTCGACCATCCGACCGTTCTGCCGACCCTGGGCGTTCGTTTCTGGTAAAATAATTAAATTACTAAGACTGTCCAATAGGTACGGTTAGATGATTCAACCTACTTTCTGAAATTAACTACACTTCTCTCTTAATTGAACTAGATCAGCAGATTATTTAATTGGTACGACCTCGTGGAGACTATTGAACCGATAACTCTGAACCCATAATAGTTTTGAGGCGGGTTAAGTTCCAGTCGATGTTTAATCATTATATACTACATAGGGAAAAATATCAAATTTGGTTATTCGAAATATCTGGCGGGATTGAATTGGAGGTTGTCAAGTAGCCTGCGCCCCGCTCTGTGTGAATTATTGAAGAAGCTGTGAAAACAATCTCCTTTTTCGCCGTTTCATCAGAATAAAATTCTGCCAAAGTGGGAACCCATAGGATGTTTCGAAAATTTATTGGGTTTTACTGTCCTAAATGTAAAATTAAACGGATCGAGAATTTACTGAGCCGGTGGGGTCCGAAACGTTTTTTTTCCCTCTATCCTCTTTTTCCCTGCTCAGCCTCCCCAACCCTTGATTCTATCTCTGTCTATCTGGTTCTCTACATTTCCCAGGCATCGCCCCCCCTTAAACGATAAATTCTTTTTATAGGTATTTTCGTTGTTAACGTAGAAATCTCTTCTGCGAAACAAATTATCATAAAAATCAAATGCATATATTAAACAGGGCGTCGAGTTGCCCCAGAAGAGCCATTCGGCGATGATTCTGACTGCGGCAGCATCAAGCCGTATCGAGATACACAACTTTGGTTATGACTCTAACGTGGATAGGACTAGCATAAACTGCGACATTAGAACGCCTTCCCGCCCATAGCGCGACAATGAATCGGAGATACTTTAGTATCTGTTCAGTCACGGTTTCCCCTAGCTCGAGTGTTTGGCCAGTTACTATATACAGCACACAGGCTCGCTTGGTGGATAAGGAAGGGTGTGCCTGCGTGTCAACCCCTATATTTGACGATATAACGTCTTAATCTAGTTACGTATTTGCCAAAGTACTTAAACTTTGAACGAGAGAATGTCACACGTTATCTGCCATACTCGTCGAACCTTCAACAGTTGAATTATATACATTCCTGTTTTCAACACATGGCTATAATGGGTGTATAATCAAACCGTTAGAAATCAATATTGACCTTCTGAATGATTGTTCAACCCTGGCGAATTGTCTTCATTTATACATCTGCAACGGAAGATCAATGAACTTCATGCATAGAAAATACTCTCCGCTTACACGCGGCGAGTAAATCGCTTTATTTCTAGTTGACTGGGACGGTGGTGTGAATAAGGTGCTCTTGACGAGTACGAGGAGTTTCACACTTATAATAAGATCTGTCATTCTGGGGTGAAAGATGCAAAGAGATCAGACGAGGAGACGCATAACCGTGCGAGAGATAGAGTGATAAAAACGGACGGGTGTATGTATGTATATTGTATATGTATGTATACGAAGGGCTTAGAATTAGAGGGCGATAGAACATAACAGGAACCCTGGAGGGACCCGAAGAGTAAGTAATAAGTCTTTAGTGGGACATGTTAATCCCGGACATCATTAAACCTTACCGTTGGCTCGTGGATCTGTCCTTCGGTCCTATCGTCAGTCCCATTCGCTAGTCCTTAGCCGACGCCCGGTTTTTACCGTAATCAATCAAGTTATTCCATCTTCAAGAAGCTCACGGGCCCGTTTTTGCAAAGGCCTCTAATCTATTTTAAATCATAAGAAAACCATTAAGTAAATTACAACGTCTCTTCGAGCGGCCAAAAAACAGAATTAATTATTCCAAGACTGAGAAGACTACAGAGAAATGAGAAGCGATGAATGGCGAAAGCAGGCATTCTTATCTTAATTCTTGTCGTTTATAATATATAATACGGAATAGCAACCAAAAAATGACACGAATATTTTTCGCGTACGATTGATTATTTTATCGTTTAATCCTAATCGCATCTTGACCGCGAAACGATGTTCATGTAAACAGCAAAAACGAATAATGAAGGAGCTGAACATCAGGAATTTGGGAATTATCGATTATCTAAGCCGGATTTATTTTCCTACCCGAGTTAATCATTTTCGTAATAATCGTGAAAGATAGGAGCTGCTCGAAAAAGCTTACGTTACATCAAGGTTTCGCTCGCAATTTTTTTACGGCGTTTCTTCGTTAACATATACGGATAAATTCTGAATTAAGTTTCGCTTGTCAAGATCTATATTTAAATGATAATAGACCCCTTTGTGGCTCCCGACAACAAGAAGAAAGGAGAAAAAAGAGATTTGAAATGAAAAAAGGAACGCGCTTACCTCTGAACGCTTTGCAAATATCTACTTTGTAGAATTATATTTTATCCCGTTGAGAGAAGACAGGTCCTTGTTTTTCCTCGAGCTGTGAAATATCGTGTGCTTTCAGGAATACATTTGCCGCATTCTTTTTTTCATTTAAGGGTATACGCTCTTTCTTTGTAAGTAACGTGGTCTGCTGGGGTGAAGAAAGGATGGAGTGCAGAAGGTTTGCCAATGGAATGGAGGCCATGTCTGTCGGTTTTCTGTCTGCTCTCGCGTATACACAGTGCTCTGTGTCGACGAACGACTGGACCGCCATCCATCCACGTTGAGTCAGACTATTATTTCCATTTGTCATGTGGATAACAAATATCAAGGCTCGATATTAGACGGGCGAGAAAACTCAATAATCGAATTACGATGGCAATTGGCTGTCTCGACACATGGAGTCTGCGTAGGTATCAGTCACTTACATCTTCCACCAACAAAATAGTTCTTCCCTGAAATCCTCGTCCTACGATAAAATCACCAGAGGTATTTCGATTGAATTTCTTTGATATTAATTCAAATAAGCAACTTATAACGACTCAGTGGGTTTATCTTGGTTAAATTTCCAATTTTCGAACACCAATAATTGTCCCCACTTAATTTTATCAAGGCATTTGCATCTGTCTACGGCATTCATTGATTTGTGACAGACTGGATGAGTTTCGAATCTAAAACGAGAAATGATAGCTCAAATTCGAATAATATTCGGTCTAACGTTATTATTGATGTGTAGGCATAGGTATATAGGTATATACATATAGGGGCAGGTGGGGCAGAACAGACAGTGGGGCAGAACGGTCACTAAATCCAAAAAAAAATAATGTCGTCGGAAATTATTTTTTATGAAATGTGACGGCATATTTTGGATAAATAATGACACAAAAAAAAAGAAAAACTGAATTTTTTTTCCCCTTTTTAATTTTTTAAATTTTATATATTTTTTTTTGTGTCATTATTTATTCGAAATACGTCGCCATATTTCATAAAAAATCATTTCCGACAACAATATTTTTTTTTTGTTTTGGTGTCCGTTCTGCCCCACCTTCCCTTATATGTTGAAAGTGACGATGGTAGATGTGGCGTAACTTGTCAACGACGTGCCGATGTGTGACGTACCACAAAATTGGCGATGGTTTGATAATTCTGTTATAAATCGACGTTTACGTATTAATCTGCGTACCTACCTACGCATTCGCGGGAAACAATTTTCTCACACGAATTTTACAGCATTATGAGCCACTCTGCCGCACCACAGCGCGTTTTCAGCACGCCCTGTTCGGTCGAAACTACCCCTCAGCGCACATTCTGTGGCTAATTTGTATTTGATATCTCCCGCAGATATATTTTTGCATCATTGTTGCTGTTTGTGATAGTAATTGCTCAACAGCCCATACATTTGCTAAAAAATTCACCAGCCTGTGATGTACGTGAATTTTGCAATGTGCGACCCATTCAATCCAATTCGATTCAATTCCGAACAATTTTTGTACCGTAACTGTCCGGAGTCGTAATTTGGATTATATTAATTAATATTTACTCGATCGTGCTTTACACATAACGCTTACAATACTGCGGGAATTTAATTTTTATTTCAATCCCTCCAGGGTATCATTTTTATGCAAACCTAATCAACCTTAAAATTACACGTTTGTGATAATGTTACAGATAATATTTTTCTGTTTTCAACATACACTACCCAGGATAAATTTTTGGATGAAAATACAGATCAAACAAAGCACTACCGACCATAAAATCCAGTAACTGAAATAGACATATGTATAGGAGACAATTGGAATTTCCTACCGCTATTGTATTCACTCTTACAATTAAACAATGAACGGTCACAAAAGATTTTGATGTATAATCATGTCGTGGCATGGAAAGTACGGTCATTTTTCAGCCGACAATCGAGCATTGCGTGGAGCTGCTCGTGGCGTCGATTTCCGTCATGTCGTCGTACTGTCAGGACTATGCGTGGGTGGATAGAGAAGCGGGCATTCACACGTCACTCAGTTCTGCTTGCCCCACTTTCACTCGTTTTTCCCTGTTTCCTCTTCTCTCCTTTCCCTTTTCCGGTCTTTCGCCACTCTGCCGGCAAACAATAACCAGTCCACAAGCATACGACAGCGTACACGTCCGTGGACCAGGGGCTTTATCGGGTTTGCATGTTGTCAGCGTGGACCAAATTTGATGGAAGTGATACACATTTTTACATTCTGTGATTTGTGACCGAGTATTTTTCTTCAACACCTTCAGAACAGTTGCATGTGGAATCTTCAACAGATTCCGATATCCGATTTACAGTCGAGTATTGGCAAATTCATATCTTATGATAGCGTGAGATCCGATTTTATCATTCTCGCGGCAAATGAATAATATGAAAACTCCGCTGAATCCTCAGATTCCGCAAGTTCCATTTTAGGCACTGTGGTAATTCAATTAACAGCGCACTCTCCGAATATACGCTCCCTTAAATTTCAACTCGTCCGCACTATTATTCTCGACGGAGTCTCCTGTTCCCGAGCAAATTGCTACAAAACAGGACCAGTTCCCTTATCCCGAGCATGTATCACGTTTCTCATTTCCATGATAAGGGGGACAAATTGGTGCGGTAAAGACGAATGCAGCTTTAGCACAGCCGCCTTTTGTCGGGTTTGTAGTAATTCGGAGTTGTTCGTAGTGGTTCGTAAGGTTTTGGCATAAATAAAATAGGGCCAATAGCTTCCAGGTAGACATTAACGACGTTTGTTGGTGGAGAAACGGGAGTGATGTGACCGTGCGCAGTAGCATAGGAGGAGTTTTATTTATTTATTGGATAAAGGAGCCGCATTCCGAATCACCACATAACCGCGTAATGGCGTGGCTTGGGTCTTTTTTACGGCTCAGGAACCTGATAGTTTTCGCTGCCTTTTCGGTAAATCTTCTAGCCCTATCCAAGGGGTCAGGTTCATGTTCCTCCGTAGGGTGTACACCGGTCAGATAGCCTCGTACACGCTCTATAGTGCGATCCGCAGATGTACCCTAACACAACCGTAGTTATACAGTTGTGTGAGTTAGCGGTAAAATATATAGCCTCGTGGAAAGGCCCACGGTACCTCTTTAAAGGGGCGATTAAGTCCGCCCATATTCCATTTCTTATTGATCCCTATTCGGCCACCCGTTTGCTTAGCGCCACTTCAGAATTTATGTATACCTACACGTTCTGTACGTCGGCAAAATCCTTACGCCTCCACTCTACCGTATCGAACGACACGGAAAATGTTAAATGGTATCAGGGCTCTGAGTTAGCCACTTTTCAAAGGTCCGATATTTACTTGGCTGATAATTAAGGTCTTAGAGGAGAGAAATTAATTCGCTAAACTTTCGACTCTCTAAGCTCTGAAGTGAGAAAGTCTCGACTATTAATCATCCAGTTTGCTCGAGTAATCTCTTAGGTGAGATACGCTAGGCATAGAAAATACATGTATACCTACATGGACATGTACCTACTATCGCTACGAGACGTTTCGTCTAAGCGATTATCGTATTTAGGCACTAATTTAACGTCCGCAGACCTCTCCCATATCTGCAAATAATTTTAGCGAATTTACAGACACTGTACGAAACTACAGTACTACTGACCTGTAATCGGTTATTAATATCATTAATAGACTGTAATTGTGAGCAATAGCCTTCACTGTGCTGATCGCTGACAGCCTACAGCTGATCAAATATCACTTAATAATCTATATTTAGGGAGTGCCTTTAACCTCCCCTAATTGCCTTTACCAAGTTTATTCGCTATGGTCGCTTCATCGAGCTTACTTGCCGTGGACATTATACGCGTATAGAAATGGGCAAAGCGTTAGTTATGAATGATAGAATACTTGATACTCATATATATATTAGAGCGTGATAGGCGTAGCGAAGAAATTTTTCTTGGAGCCATATATAGCCATTCATAACTGGCTACCAAAATCTATGCGACAGGCGAGATGGCTTCAAGTCCAGGGTAAGAGGTACGTTATGGTCTATTCTTTAAAAGTGGCAAGCTCGTGACAACAGCCCCGATAAACCAACCAATAACTTTTCCAATCTATTGACCTTTAACGACTGTCATAAGTCGTGCCACGTTATGGTGCGTTTGTCGATGCTGTCGGCACAAATATGACCGAGGAAGTGCAGTTTATGGAAGCAGCTTCACAAGGCCATTATTCACTCCGTCCATCCAGAACCTAATATATTATAATATAGCTAAGATTCATACTGTCTTACTCAGAAATCCCTTTGCGAATATCGCTTTTGGATTACATACAATTATCAATAGTATACGCTCTGGACTAAGAACTGACAATGGGCGAAACCGAAGATTGTTTAATGGAACTGTTGCTCAGCACGCAATTCACGGTGATCGTGATCACAGTGACTTACAGCTTGCGACTTGACACGACGAAAAGTTATTTATCGTTTAATACGCTAATGGGCGACTCTCGTTGAAAGGCTTCGCAGGTAAATTATGTCATCTGACTCGGCACATGGCTTCCTTCTATGAACCTGTCAGAAGTTGGAGTCTATTTCACTGTTTCATATAGAAACGGAATCTTATTTTCCTACCCAATAATGTATCAGAATGCGATTAATATGGATATGCATAAAACGTATTGGAAATTTATCATCTTGCTCTGCTGACGATGAGCCGGGTTACCTCGCTGAACGGTTGCCAGAATTTTGGTTCTAACAAGATGAAAAGGTTTAAACAAAAATTACGAATTGAGGTGAAGAAAAAAGATCATGAGGATAGTGCTCTGCTCTGGGCCACCCAGTGACCTAGGGTGAGAGATAAGCATCGAGAGAGTCGCTCCCGAGAAGGGGTTGTTCGATTTACTATTCAAGTGCATCAAAAGTATAACATAAAGCAGGCATACGCATATAATACGTGCACATACGTATACCGAACACTTGACTCAAGAGTCAAGCGGTAATCCTTGCCCTCTTCCATCCACCCGCACATATGGCGTAGGTTCCCGGCCCCTTTAGCCGACAGGCAAACAAATTAAGCCATCAACAACATGTAAACTGCTTAAAAATGCAATTACGGGCTGGTGAACAGGCGGGAATGGAATTCTATAGGTCTTCGAAATCTCCTTTGCTTGCTCTGCCTACTACAGCTCTGTGATACCCCGGGCCGCCTTTTAATACATGAATCACAACATTGGATTCAGATTGTGAACGCCTTGCGCGCTGGGGCTTTGGCCAACTTTCGGACCAAGGATATAACTCGGACGCCGGGGTTAGTGGAAGGGTGGCATTGCTAGATGGGACGTGGGGTCGGGGGCGAGAGTAATCGCGGACCTTTTAATTACATTAGCTGCCGCCGGGGATGCCTTCGGCTGCACCCCTGTACGCTTTTCCCCATCTCCCTCATACCCGCTCGTTGTCCCTGTTCGGTCCTTTCATCTCACCGCTCTAGCAGGACAGTTACGCGTACTATGAGTCTATATATATGCACATTATATACTCTATTATGTTACCTTTAATTAAATGAGGGGTTATATTCCGAACGTCCATTGGCGACGTTAAATCACCTGCATGGTATTTCTTCTGAATCAGTGCCATCATTGCTTTCAGTTTAGAATCGGTAATGGGAATGATTCTTTGCAAATCGTGTTCTGGGGGTCCGAACATCGTAAGCATCTACATATTGTTTATACATGTGCGTGTGTGGATCAAGTGGAGGAGCGAATGCTGCATAGTGAGAGCATTCTTGATGTCGAGGGTTACCAAACATCGAGGTTCCGTCAATGTGGTCGCGCGACTCGAACTTTTATTAATTTTTTATCGCTCTGTCCACCTGACAAATACCATGTATAGAGAATATATGGTACCCACGCCAGACAGCCTAGATACGTATATTTGTGAATACGGATACGGTTGGTTGCACTATGGGCGACTGGTTGTAAAACAGCGACGTTAATGCCGTCGAGAATAATGGGTAATGGCTGTAATTTGCTACTGGTCACGATCCGAAATACAATCCACTGTCACCCTTATAAAGCACGATATCGATTTCGGTATAAATGTGCTTTGATTATTCTATGAAGTAGAATTTTTCAAAATACGATGTCGGAAATGTTCAGCTTTGCGATGATCGCATATATATAGGTATGAGGTATACCTTCGCCTTCGAATATGTTAATTTGATATATTATTCGGAATTTTATACGGAAAAAAATGACGATCCACTTAAGGTGTGTCCTTACTGTATGTTGTACATGAACAACAAAGGCGAACGAATTATTTCCTAATTGTAAGCGATTAATAAATACAAATTACATTTTAATTGCTTGAGCTGTAATTAATTAGAATTCGAGGCAATTGAAAGTCGCAGGCTAATTCATCATTTTCAATTACCAATTATAATTAATATGCCGAATTTCTATATTTGTAAGAATAACTACTGGGCATTGTTCCAATGGTATGCTATTCTCTCATGATATAGGTATATATGAGTAGAATATGAGACGCGCGAATTTAATTGAACAACCGAATTTACTATCAACCACTTCCACTAAATCTTCGTATAATTGTGAATTTTTAGCATGCTACCATGAGTGCTGACTTGGTTGAGATTAGGGATTTCCTTTCCGCGCCTTCAATCATTTTGAGCAACGACCAATCTGACATAACGATTTTAACCCCAGTCGGTGAGGAATCGGCGATGAAGTCGTTCGTTGATAAAATTGTAAGTATTATACTCGAATACCATTATACTGCACAACTTACTATAATTTATTTAAAACGAACATGGCTGCAGAAGTGTGAATATTAGCTTCATGTACAGAATAAATGCGATTGCAAAATGACGATGAATTTTCAAACATTTTCTGCCCGACATGAGGAGCAAGTATAAAGGTTGTCGATTCATAACTTTCCATGATCAAGGTGATAATTTGTACGAAACTAAGAAATGAAGAAGAACGGTGTGCAAAAACGCCTACAATTTTATTGTTGTATACTACAAGCTATTGTGGATTGATTAAGATGAGATGATTCAGATAAAAATTTATCTGGATATAATCAAAGATCAACTACCATAAAATGATCACTGTACGAAGTAAGATTGTTCTCACTTTCAATCAAGACGATTAAAAAGCTCGTGATAGAGTAATAAAATCCGTTGCCAGAAGTTACGAGGAATTTTCGCCTTTTGTAACGCGAAAATAGATTTGTCTAACAAATTTGTCCACTGAACTCCGAATTTTCAGCGTGGCACACAGCTTCAGAAGAAAATATATATCTAAAACTTTCACAAATTGTAATCTGATTGACACGATACAAAAAATTGCTTTAGAAATTTTCCACTCAACAGTCTTGACGGCCTGTCGAGTCTGTCCATGTACGATATTGGCAGTTGAATATCGATATCTATTAGCAGTCTGCCTGTGCCACACTGAGAGCAAGTTTTGACCGAAGATCAATTTTTTTACCCCACTTTAGTACGTGTCAAATCAGACGTAAGCCTGAAGAATAGGATTTATAGTGATCTTGTCATATTAATTGACAAAAAATAAAGATGAACAATAGTTTTATCCAGATAAGAGTCGTAGACGAACTCAACTGTCTGGAACCAGATAAGCAAAGGAAAGATGATGCAAACTTAACTAAAATTATTATCTATCATATAAAATTATCCGAATAACTTGCATCACTGATGCCTTCTCTCTCTATACCAAGACAATTTTTACCATGTTGTTACTTGTTAGGGTGTGTGGAGCGTCAACTTCATTGATGGTTGATATTTTCCGTCTAAAGTCGGAACAAACTGAGATCATGTGTTTCGATCGTAAAATCGGAAGGATTTAGTATCGACTTGTATCTCCTTGCAATTATTCCGATATTTGTACAACTATATTCCATTATTAATGATTTTTTTTTTTTTTTTTTTTTTTTTAAATTCGATAATAATCGGTTATATAAAAAGAAATAAGAAAAGAAAAGCGTTTCGAAAATTACGTAATTGATACGGCAATAATGAAACTAAGCGGGTAACTGGATCACATGCAATCAATTACTGGCCACCTCAGATCCTGACACAACCGCAAGTCGAAAATACATAATTTAGAAGTCTTCGACACACATAGACAAGGACGTGAATACATGCATGATATTTAGGGATTATTATCAGCGTGCAGAACGCGTAGTATAGTGTGGAAGATTGATGGACGAGCGGAAGAGTGAGCGGATGACTAAACGGACCGTTAGGACGTAGTGAATATAATTAAGGGAACAAATGAGAAAAACCGAAATACATATTCAGTAGCTTTAGCAACCACTATAACGGCATTCACCCAAGAGGCACACTGACTGTGCAATCTTGAATGTTTGCTGGAGTATAAAATGCATTCACTTTGAACCATATCCACCCTAACTCGAACGTAATTGCTCACTCGCTTAGACATTCGTGTCTAACCAATTATATACGAAAACTGCGTGGCAGTTTCAATTATCTGTTGTGATAATTGTTGGGGGGGTTCGATTTTCCTAAGGGGGTTTGATCGCGTCAGTTGTAAAACAAGCAGTGGTGCCAGAATCAGTGAATAATATATGCAGGAAGATTTATCCTATCCTGAAGCATAGAACTCGCGAATGCGATATCTGCAAACTATAGCAGCCGATTAACATCTACAATATCTATAAATTTGGACACGGTTGAAACGGATGGATGAAGGAATCAATAATGCACTCGATAGCCGGGGTCGCCAATAAATATAAAGTGTCTAGAAATGTGGGCATATCCCACATACGAGGAATGCAGGTAATTGCATCTATTAATCTAATTACTCAATGCAAGTTCAGGCGTAGTCCCCTTGAGAATAATTCTGGAATCCTGTCTATTATATCCTACTGGTGGTAGATTCCGAAAAATTATTTTAAACAAAGAGCGTTAATAAGATCAATAATGACATATGGCTTGTTGACGGTTCCTAATTATTAATCGCGTACAATCGAGGTGCACGATTCGCTCCGGATGTATGTGCAGATCATGAAATTTTGCATTTTAATTGCGATTCATGTGACCGCTCGTCGGAGTAGCGATGCTGCAGGGGTTGGAAAATAGGGAGCCCGTTATCCCTCTTTTTCCTCCACATTGTCCCTTGTCTCCGACTCCCGCTCCAGCTCTAACCCCACAGAGGATCCCTTTGTCGGCGATGCTTTGATATCTTTCTGTCCGTAGGCAAATTAATTGTCTACGCGCTCACGGGGTCTTTTTTATGGTTGGCATAAATATTTTCACTTAGTTAACCTTTGACGGTACTGCTATTTAGAATATTTAGCCGCTTTATTTCAGTAGGGGCTTCCATTGTTTGCATTTCGCGTAAGAAGGGGGAAAATTGTTGATTTTCTTCACTCGAGTATATCTTCACCTGAACTCTACGACCCAGAAAGTAATTTTATAAAGTATACAGAACAGCAGCTTTCAAGACGAATCCATTGTTTCAAAGGCTTCAATTTATTCCCTACACCATAATGTATCTAATGGAATCTATAAAGACGCTTGCCTTATCTGATCAACTGCAAATTCATTTCGAAGCATTTCTTATTTATATTACTCTATGTCGCTGTCTGGCATTACGTGACTGAAGAACAAATTTGTGGTTCAGTATAATATTCTATTGGCAAAAAAACTTTTAAATGTTTTACGAATGCTGTGAAAAGTTAGAAATTCGGAACTGAAACTGGAATGAAAGGAGCCATGCAAATCATGCAAATCAGTAATTAAAACTCTGTGAATTTCAATTATCGATTCATCATTACCGAAACAATAATTAGGAGATTTGATTTAAGGCAAGGAGCTGCTGTAGCATCCACCTTATGGCATATGGATCACCTGCTGCAATACGACATACAAATATTTTGAAATTTACGATATCAAGGACTACGACTTAACCCATCACGAATGATAAACTGCATAAAAGCCAGCTGAATCCAAGAGGTGGGTTTTTTCGACAGTTCATCATTGCCATATCTGAATGTCTGCTCGAACTACCGAGCTAATAGATTATGCGAGCACCTTTCGATTCTCTAATCATTTATGACTTCTTCCAAATTTTAAAGAACTCGTTTTGTACTAAAAAAATTTGGTAAAAAGAAATCGAGCTGAGGAAAGCATCAAGTGTCTCCCATCGGATAGTCAGCGTCGCCGAAAAGAGAACACGAGAGCGAACTGAAATAAATTCTTCATTTATCTTCCGGAAGTAAGTCGCTGTTGCTTCTCCTGCTAGCTAACACCAGCTAGCTAACTTACATACACGTTGAAAAATAAAAAGGAACAAACTGAAAATGGAAAGACTTTGACCCTGGTCTATCTGGAACATTGTAGATACACCGAGAGTGACAGCCCGTTAGCATAAGTCACGTGGGAATCACGCTGATTGGGTTGTTTCTGGCTCCGTAAGGCACCGTAAGGTTCCGTAAGGATCCAGCGTCTGGGTCGTTCCCGCGGGAGAACCCGGTAACTTCCAACTGACAAGGATGAGAAGACTCCGCTCCAGAATATAGCTCTTCTTTATTTTCGCCTGCTCCACAAACTGAGTGGCAATTGAATTTTCGCTCACCTGATCGCACCGCCAGATTTTTTCGAATTGATCTTTCCATTGAATTTCCATACTCTCGTGTGTTTGAAGAGTTTGCGATACGAAATAAGGTGAAAGAAGGTAAGGATTTGACGCCCCATTAACTTGAACGTCGAGTAAAACCGTAAATAATTTCATATTTAGGTACCACACATAGTTTGTCATTCGATTTCGATTTTCAAACTCGATAGAAGGAAAATAGACAAGTGGTAATTCAAGCCGAATATATAAGTAAATAGGTACGAATATGTATATTCTGGGTCTAAATGCGCCGGTCGGAATCATGTGTTAACAAACAGTTAATGTCGGCTACGCGTGACCTAAGATTTATGTGCGAGTAGCGTTTAGCGCTCTTTCACTCTGTCGTATAGTTTATAGTTATGGTTACCTGGTGCCTGCTGCCCCGTTTATAGGCAATTTATAATGGATTCGTTGCTTTTTTACGCAATATGATATCCCTCCTTCTGTCATGACAAAAAAAATGCAACAAATACTGCAGTTCTATGTAGTTATATGCAATGACGTTCACCAGGCGAGTTATACAGTTTTATATACTTAATCTAGATTTATGTGAGTATAATATGCACGGCCATGTTATGAATTTTAGCAAGGGATAGGTCCCCCTTGTGAATCGGTGATCTGCGTGACTCTTTCGGAAACTCTTATCAAGCCAGATTTCGAAGATCGCAGGTGATAAAAGTGTAATTGATATGGCAGAATGAAAGTGCTTATAAAACGCGTCCGGTTGACTCGGTGCCATTTTATCCTCCTGGTAGTTTCACGCATGAAAAGACAATTTCTAATGGGAAGTGAAACCGTCGCCGAGTCACTCACCCGAGACGACCTCTTCGCATCCAGAGTTTTCCCAGTATCGGAAAATAAATAGCCAAGGCTGAGCTTCGTCCATGATGGTTATACGCGATGTTTTCCCAGGACAGCAAGGGGATGCAAATTATACCTCTCAGAGTTAGCAGTCTTAAGTGTAGGTATAATAAGTCCAAGGCAATACATACACATATTTGCACCACCATGAGAAACTGTAGAGCTCCTACTTTATATATACCTACTTACCTAGAATGTAAAGAAGTAGGGGATTGCGTAGGAGGTGGATCCGCAAGATTACAATATTTCTATTCAAGGGTAATTACTGCCCTTCTCCGAAGGAGAACTGACTGCGTCGGAGAGGTTGTGTATTGCCCATGAGGTGAAGCGTAACTCTATAGTAGAGGGTAGAAGTTGTGATGCAAAGTGGGGATAACGAGGGCAACGGCGAAGAGCAGGGGTCTTATCGAGGCCGCACGCACTTAGATAACACACCCTCGGACACCTTCATATAGACTTGCCATGGTCTGCCCAAGAAGCCTCGGCGACCACGGGATGAAACTAGTTGAATTTTGAGTCAAACTATCGTAAATTATACGAGAATGTGTATTACGGTGGTGCTTAATTTGATCATTTTCGAATCTCAATGCTCCCATACGCCAGGACGTCTCCAAATATATACAAAAAAATGTAGCTAAAACCCCCATCTATAATCCGAGTACCGCCCCAAAGCCTTTGAATTTTCTCCGTTTGGATAAAACACCATTTGTGATATTTCGCCGTTAATTTCTTTCTTCCTATTGCAGTAGAGCTCTGAAAAATCTCCAAGATGGTACACTCCTTGCCTGTAGTAGCCAGTATTTCATAAAAATTCGACAGATTTTCCTGAAGAATGTATTATCTCGAAATCGTGATAGATAAAATTTTGTCGTTGAACATCTGTAAATTTCTCACCGATACCGAATCACTCTACTACTATAGGCAAGAAGTGTGCGAAGTTTCAGATTCAGAGATGCGATAATGCGAACAGGAAGTTAAAAATAACCCCGAAGTACTAAAAATCGTGTGTTATTTGAACGGGAAAGTTCGAAGGCTTTAGGGCGGTACTTAGAATTGAGATAGGAACTTGTGGTTTTGACTACATTTCTATGTATATATTTGGAGACGTTCTGGCACATGGAAGCATTAAAATTCGAATGTAACCGATTTAAGAATCACCCTAGTAGGTATACATAGGCAAGTAATCCAAATTATTTATGACGGCTTTTAACTCATCAATGTAAATTGCATACACATGGGATCAATTGGAGAGTGCTTTCATTGTAATTCGTTGACATGGATTTATTTAGGGTACACTAGTGTCTTACACAGATCCTCGTAGGCCCATCTACGAGACACTAGACCATACCCCGGCCTTACTGTGCTCTTCGGAGCAGGCCCAGCTCTAAGTGACAATTAGTGCGACCCGGAATCCCCTCGGTCTACCTGAAAACGGTTACTCGTCCTTACCTGGAAGTGCGATGGTAGGGGCAGCGTTCAGGAGAAATAAAAGGAACTAAGGGGTGTGCGGTCTATTTGGGACGGCAACAACTGCGTAAGACCGTCCAGGTCTTTTCATACTTGCATATCCCCACTCATACCTACCAAAATCCAAGAAATGGCATTAAAAGGATTACTGCCGGTGAACGGGTTAAGTGGATTAACAGCTTAGACTCTTTCGACTAATGAGTGTGCCGGGGTATGCACTAGACCATCTATGGCTCTCCCACAGATCATCATTAACTATTCTTATTCTACTTTTGCTTGTGCTTGCCTTTTTTCTTCCATGCACTTACATTTGACGTTCAGTTATGAGAGCAAACATTATCGCATCAAGAGTGTTAGTCTCGTTAATCTCTTCGGAAGACTTCGTTAATTACAATAATATCCTGAAGTGTAGTTCAAGCGGAAGCGAAGGTCCTATCTACAGCGACAGTGCTTCCGGGATTCCTTTGAACTTAACTTATCATTCGGACTTGATCCTTCGTTCTACGTTTGTCTTGGCGGATATAACGTGATTACAACAAACGGTGGCGTAATTTTTCACTTTTAGAAAGTGAGTATCGACATATGTTCCGAATCCCGATCTGTTAAGCTTTACTCCCTTTCGAAAGTTCCTGCGTCGTGCAGCGTTCATTGTATTTTTGTACAGTAGTAGAAACGTGAAAAATTCCAGCTATGTTCAACTCAGCGCTAAGCACCCGTGCAGCAATATTTTCTCGTGTAAACGGCTTCAATTAATCACGGGATCAGATAACCACGTGAAACCCACGATTCCATTCCGGGCTCACCAAATTAAATTAACACTCGCCACGAAATAAATCATGCACTCGTATACACCTATAGGTATGTATGTATACATGAATATGTCTACATAACACTAAGCAGCTAGCGCAAGCGCTCTGATATGCTCCCGTTTGCAAATGTTGCCATATCATACCTTTATATACATACATATATATGCACGAATCATATCATACTGAAACGTACAAACAGACTCAGTGTAGGTATAGATCCGTAGGAGACAACCCTTACAGCGCCTGTAGAAGCATATGGGACATTACGCGGTTAGTATTGCGCTAATGGAATGATAGAGGCTGAACGATAAACTACCCCCGAGGCTGCGTGACGCTAGTGACGACAACTGAGGTCACGCAAGCACCGAGGCCCCAGTTACGAGACTTGAGGCTACCGGCGGTATAAGGATTATAGCGTAGCTCACAATCAGCCCCGTATTTTGATACCAGGAGGAATCGACAGGCTTTATAATTATACCCTGGCGATGCTTTGATTAGTAAGCCTGTGGAGATACTGCCTCGTTGCGAGGTGAAAGAGCGTCATTATACCCAAATTTGCAAGGGTCGGACGCAGGTGCGGACTCTCTACCCTATGACCCACGGTCATCATCTAGATCACAACCATATCAATCGCCGTCTAACCACGTCGAATTTGCAATCATCGATCCCTATACATCGCTGTTCAGTAGCAGATGATCAAAGGATACCGGTGTAGGCATAATTGTGGTGCCTCTGCCATCTTGGGTTCATGGGTTGCATTACTTTCTCATTTATTTTTGACACTTCATCCAATATTTCGTGAATGTCACTTTGCGAGATCGTGCGAGTTGAGGGGATCTTCTGTGATGAAAGGGATACTCATTTTTTGAAACAATGATCTATTACTGGGAATAATTGCGACAGTGATCGCGAGTCTTGGTGTGAATGGACGCAGGTATTGGTATTTGAGTGCATTCTGAAAAGTAATCCGTGCCCATATCTACATACATCAACGACGGTATCTGTGCGATACTAATTGGTTGACGCATTCTTCAGTCCTCCCCCATTATCGACGATTCTTATCGTTGCTTTGAGCGTGTTCATTTCTGTTCTTTGTTTTCATCGACTGACGTACGAGCCGAGAACTAACGAGTATTTTAATTAAACGAAGATTCGTACTGATCACTGGGTGACGCTGTTCAATATCAGCACGATGCAAATGGTCTCTGATTTTTCCTTCAAACTTTACCAACATTTTTCACATGCAGAACGAATCGGGAAAATCTATGTGAAAACAGTAACTCAATAATAAATATCGTATATTTCAAGCAAAATATTGCGACAATTTTTTACCAAGTTTAATATCAGCTTTCCAGTTCCATACTATAAAGCTGTGTGAATGTGTTACGCCTGAATAAAGTGACGCTGCCAGGAAAGCTCATCCTGAAAAAATAATTTCATGAAAAATACTTCGCTGTAGAAAATAATTAGCGATTCGTTAAATCTTTCATTGACGTGTCACGCAGTCCATTGTATTCGCGGTTTGATCGATGGATTCGTAGGACTGCGTTACGTAACCTCGCTATTCCTCAATATTCTTTTTGAACTCATATTTCTGTTTCTATATATTTACGAATATAGACTTCCACTGAAAGTAGAGTTAATAAAACCATTGTGTAATAGACTCGTGGTGAAGCTTAGTGGCAAATATACTTCCCGAATGTCCTAGATCAGCCAATTACTCACAGCTGGGATAGTAATAAAACCTACTCAAATTTAATGGTTCGCAGGTAGGTACTGGTTGTCTATTTCCGACCAGCAACGTACGATCGATGTGAATGTAACGTGTCGGTCACAATTTGATTTTAATATTGATAAATCATGACGCATAGCGATAATGTGAATTCAAATTAATAGCAGGGCGTTATTAAGGATTTAGAATTCATCGTATAGTGGAACTGTCACTCGAATAAGTTGTAATATACCAATCCACTAACGCAAATGTCTCGATGGTAAAATGAGCAGCACCTAGATTAATAATTCACCCGATTTAGAAAAGAATGCTACCATCATCTACTAAGAGGTAATGCACAAAGTGGATGATGTTTTATGTGGATAATTATTCAAATTATAAGACTGCGAGTAGTGTGAGTCTAGCAAAAAGTGTCGAGTTATTTCAAACAAATTGGCGCTTAAAATCTTATTGAAAGTTTAAATTTGAATACTTCATCGACATGCTTAGCACCGTACCTATACTTAGACAAATTATTTCGAACAAGCTGCTAGCTGTGAATAAATTTCGTAATTCAAATGACTAAATTGCTATTTCCAAAGGAGTTGCGAGTTAGCCGAAATATAGGGCGGGAATTATATACGGGAGACCTTCGACCCACAACCTTTGACCCTTGACCTTTGAAGGATCGAACGCGCGTAGACCAAACTGTTTCCTTACATTTGCCTTACTTCGTCCTCGATGAACGGTGGCGTAGAATTACCAGCGCGGTCATTAAGCCTAAAGGCTTTCGTTTAATTATCATATGCCTTGGGGTATAACAGTTTTGCCACGAGAACTTAATTAATTATTCGTAAAGGCGGGAAAATAATTGCAAAACTAATTTTTATTTCTTCATTAAAATGTATTGAAGTGAGTAAACGAGTAGCGACCCGCCAACTTTAGTGGCGCCGTTAACTTTTACGTCTCATTTTATTGCAGCGTTCTTTATACTTTATATCCGTCCTGTGCTATTTCGATTCGGCCGGACTGTCTTGCCATCTAGAAGTCGGATGATGTGGTGGAGACGAAGATGGCGATGGGGGAGGATTTAGAGGGTGAGGAGGTGACCATCAACTTCGCATCGGCCCAGGGCTACAAAAGCTACGACACGTAGTATAGTAGCTCCATTCGGCAGGCTCCTAAATTGGAAAAATAATTTCGCACCGAAGCGGATCAATCGGCAAGCCGAATAGCAGCGTTAAGGGTGATCGATAACTCTCGTTAATCTGTGACTACGTATAGTTGAGGTCTTCTTTCAAACGACGAAACTGTTTACAAACTCTTGCGGTGACATTCCTATCAAGATTTCTATTCACTAACTTTCGCTTCAGATATCACATACCTCTCATAGATAGAGGATCGTGTAATAGACGAGGTGTCAGGCTTCCGATTTGATATACCTATATACCATTGAAAATTCAAGTGTTTCGATTGTATACCTACGCTTGGCACCATTGAGTGTCCGGAAGTACCGACGGAATGCTACTCAAAGTAGGGTAACCTCGGCACACAGAGTTAGTCAACGATCGTTGACGAGGCTACAAGAGGTATTTGAACATATATATATATATATATATATTTATGTGTAGGCATACCACACATTGGTGTATCAGATTGTATCGACCTGTTGATAAAATGTGCTGTGATTATTTCAAAGGGGGAAAAAAATCGGTGTAGATAAACTTTGATTATGCGTGCGTATTTTTTTTTGTTGTTTTTCTCTCTTTATCGACACGCGTTCAAACTTTCAGTCTGTTTCACATTAGCGATCAACGAATTATGATCAATCTTGCCATAAAATACAAATTGCTGACGTCTGCCTGGGTCCACCAACCTCAATGACCCTCATAAAAATCACTCAAGCTTCAGTCGGAAATTATTCTAGCTCAATTATCCACTGATTTCATTTACGATGGTACTATATTCGATCGATCTTCCTGGCGCCGGAAGGGCAGCTTCATATATACATGTACATCAGCCATAAAATCACTCCGGTTACAACAAATACAATAATCAGTGTTTACATCCCATGACAATGGTTGTGCAAAAATCTTGTCAAATTTTTTTCAAGAATCATCACATATACAATATTGGTTTGCGTTATAGTGAACCATTTTTTAATCGTGCCTATCCTTATTTCCTTCGACACAGGTATATCGAATTTGACGAACTGTTTCTTAATCTTAGTTTGCTTTCGTAAGTGTGCACACCTTGCACAAGATTTTTGCATACGTATGACTCGAGTGCAGTACAGTATATGCTATAGAGTATTGCAAAGTAGGTATAACATAGCACAGCGGCTAGTATAGTAAGAACGTTAGTTGGCGGCTGGTTGGGGGTAGGTATATATACAAATGAGGGTGTGAGCGCGATATCTGGTGACGTTAATTACAAACGGGCGTGATGAATTATGACGTGAGGAATAACGTGCCTCCTGCTGCGGCTCCGGGAACCACGAACATTTGCGAACAGTAACGAACACTTCCGACTTTCACCGAAAGCTTCTACCAAACAGCCATTTGCACATTGGTCCAACGAACTCCATATATAGGTATGTACATATAATACCCAGGTATGTATAAATATAATGCAAATATGCGGCAGTAGGTCATACCAGTGATCCCAATTCGATTTGGAATTTATCTGTTCTATTGTTCCATAGTTCAAAATTCAGTCTAGCGCCTGGAAAGTTATAATCTCATCAGATTTCACATTTTTTTTCAAACACAGGAGATCCAAAATCACTGCGCCACAGGTCATCGGGTGAATTTCCTATCGATATTTAAAACTAGACATATCCTTCACCAAAAATTCGAGGGAACGATACTTTCCAAGTTACGAAAGGTCTTAGTTGACTAATTACAAAGCTTATACGTGTCCATGATAGGACCGGCTCAAAAGTTTAATTAGATCAGGGCCCGTAACAAATCGAGTGGTTGGCTCGAAATTGTGTTCCTAGCTAAGTACGGCATCGTCTCTGACTCAAATGTAGCTTCCGTAGTTATTCACGGTGTCCAGGCCTTTCGCTCATGATGCATGATGGTTGAATGATTTTTGTCAGGATTTAGGTATCACGGACAAAAGATCTGGCTAATCGATAAAGCAACGGCGATCAATTAATTAATTGATTGTGGAGACGTTGAGCCAACATCAAGGATTATATAGGTCGTGGCATATAAGATTATGTAATTTTTGTGGCATTGTGTAGCCATATTTTTTGAACATGGCGAAGTTTTTCCAAATTATAATTCTATTTCGTAGCTAGTTAATGGGTAATTTATGTGACATTTGATTTTAATTTTAACCCTCGTTCTCAGCCTAGTATTCTCTGTATTATCGGAGAACCACGCAAGCTTGCTTGGCCTCCGTAAGTCTGGTGGTGGTTCACGCACGCATACATGCATACACGCACGCTGGCATGCGCAACGTGGCTGAGAGCCAAACACACCAGAGCCTAACATTTATAATATCACACATTTACGATAACGGCCACCCTATGTATTCCTGCAAAGCCGGGGTTACAGAGTTGGTTATCGCTCGATCGGTGGCGTTTTAAATATTGCGTGTTGAAAAACACACATATACTCCCAACCTCGATTCGCGTGGCTCGGCCTGGCCTGGCCTGGCCTAGCGTGGCGTGGCGTGGCGTGGCTCACATATGGGCGCTGCCCGCTGGTTCAGAAAATGTACTATTTTTCCAGATTCAGAAATAATTGGATACTTACCCCTTAGCACATATATAATTCCTATAGATATATACATAGCCACCCACACGCTGCACGCATCTTACGCAATTCGGGTATATCTATGGATATACTAGGCTTTTGCTACTCGATGCTATGCTTCTACATATAAATCTACGTGATTGGTACCCAAATACTTTGCTATTTAACGTCAGAATTTATGCTTAACTCTTAAGGGGGTATCCCCACCTTTAAATGGGTTAACATTCTGAGAAAGAGATTGATATTTTACAGCGAATTTGAGAGTCTGATCAAATCCAAAAAAATCATGAAGTTTAGGGAGGGTTTGACCCTCATTATCCATACTTAACATTGAATATTACTTTGAGTCTAATAGTAGTGACGCTGAATATAGAAAAATACAAAATTACTCGGTTGTCGCAAAGAATCAGTAGTACCGTTGGATCGATTCTGGAATTTTTGGTCTTCAATTGTTCAGAAGAGATGCCTCTATCATATGAACAGTAATGTTCATTAATGGTTTTTCAGTGGCTAACTGTTTTTTTTCGGACTTTTTCGTAAACGAGACTCCATTTCAGTCGTATTTCATGTGCCGATAGTCGAAATTATAATATTAATAATTATCAACCCTTATAAAAATAATATAATATTATTTTATTCGATTCTATCCGAAAAAGTCCGAAAAAACAGTTAGCCACCGCGAAGCCATTAATGAACATTACTGAACATAGAAATTTTTGATATGACTATTTTCGGTTGAGATAATAGAAAAAGTAGAGAAAAAAAATTGAAGAATTAGAAAAATCTCAGTAAAAACTGAGCGAGTCAGGCAATTTTCGCGATATCAAAAAGTTCTATGTTCATATGATAGAGGCATCTCTTCTGAACAATTGAACACCAAAAATTCTAGAATCGAACCAACGGTAGGGGAGACTGGGTACGGTTGAGACAGGGGGGTCGGTTGGTACAACGCAAATAACTCAAAAACTGTTAGAGATAGTGGGGGGATACAAGGACAGAAAGAAGCGGCATTATTTACTGTTTATTTGTTCACTTTATTTACTTTAGTAACTCTATTAGTTTTTGAGTTATCAGCGTTGTATCAACCGACCCCCGTGTCTCAACCGTACCCAGTCTACCCTACTACTGATTCTTTGCGACAACCGAGTAATTTTGTATTTTTCTATATTCAGCGCAACTACTATTAGACTCAAAGTAATATTCAATGTTAGGTATGGATAATGAGGGTCAAACCCTCCCTAAACTTCATGATTTTTTTGGATTTGATCAGACTTTCAAATTCGCTGTAAAATATCAATCTCTTTATCAGAATGTTAACCCATTTAAAGGTGGAGATACCCCCTTAAAACGAAATTCTATATAAAAGATCAGCCGTCGTAGCGTTGGAAAATTTCGCAATGAATTTTCTCGTCATAGGTGTATAGTCTACGTATACCATACCTACCTATTGCAAAAAATAGAATACCTATCCCTCGCTTGGTGAGTTTATCGCAAGAATAATGAAAAATGAAACAGACAATAGCGAAATTGAAAGTAGGTGGTCTTGTAGCGGCTTAAGCCAGAGGTTCCATGGTTTTGAAGAAAAATTATTGTCACAAAGTTTTCCTATAAAGCTCGCGGTTTACTGCACTGAGGTCTTACCTCAAAGCTGAGAGCGAAACTTAAGCTACCCTTAGCGGCTGACGATAAGACAGTTTTCTAAATGGCTTCTATTGTTGGTGAGAGTTAAGTGAGAACCTGGAGCCTCAAAAATAAGACGAGATAGACGAATTTCGGTATAACGACGGAGGATTAGTCTTCGGATATGAAACGAAGGTCGTGTACGTTATATTCGTAGTACCTATATCCCGCAGACATCAAAGTAACACCCGACGCATTTCCTCTTGGCAAGGTTCGAAAAATTTACAAAATAAATCATGAAATTATTATGCGTGAAGGAGTAAAATATGCCTGTTTATGTATAGGTACATGAATTTAATTTGGCAGCCACGATGTGCGCAGGAAGAGAATACAAAAAATACTGCGCTAGGTAGACATACCTTATGGTGTTAATTAGCTATTAAAGCGGTATACTTTGGCAAACTAATTTTTTTTTTTTTTTTTTTAAACGCTACCTAAGTAATAAAGATAAAATCTGATCATAAACCGCAAATGGACCATCCACTCTCTCTCTCTCGCTCTATCTCTCATCCCCCGACAAAACTCGATTATGTACCAAGTACAACGTGCCTGTTAATTCTGATCATAAACGGAAAATTGACACTAAAATATAATATCAACAGCGTGGTTCGCCCGATAGTGTTTAACTAATTATCGTAAGTTTATTTCCCGATCGGATTGAATTGTGATTAAAATGCGATGGAGCACGTTCTCGGAACGTTACCAACAAATTTTTACAGCAAAGCCATTCAGTTTATATCCGTTTAGTAATAAAAAATTCCGATACCTGGTCAATAAGAGATAATTGCTAATTAACAAGATCCACCCTAGTCTTCACGCAGACGCAATCCATAAGGCATAAGTTTCTAAGCAGACTTATCAATAAGGTTACACGAGAGCCACAGTATCGAAAAATGTTCCTGCCGTGGAGTACGGCTGCTTGCATCGCGTAACGCAAGAGCAAAATAAAGTCGATTGCATAATTAATCACGACAAAACCAATTAAAAACCCGTAATCTCGCGCTTGACGGTGTCGAGAGTTTTCGCTCATATTTATACATATAGCAAGGACAAAGCCAACGCGTTCGCGTCACTCTCAACACGTGTGCATTAATAATTATTCTAAGCCCTAGTGAATGTATATATGTGCTGGCATAAAGTTGCCCAGGCAGAGGTGGCATGATAAATGTAGTTACGTCACAAACACCAGGTTACTGACGTTTTTCAAATGTTTTTCATTAGGCGCACATCATCTGGCTCGCAAATAGAAGCCCTTCTTCATCCTTCCTCATCCTTTTTCTCATTTTTTTCTTTCTCGTATCTTTCGCCCCTTAGACTTTGTTCGAATGGCTTCACCCTTCGGCTGACCATAGCCAGACTGATTTACTGATTTATTTTTCAATACCTACGCCTGTTCCAACCCCACGCAACCATAAGGTTCACAACCCTGTCCAGACTGCGTGCGTAAATCTTATTAATCGCAACGTTCTTTCGATGCCATTAACGACTGATAGGTATGATATTTTATCGGGCATTGGGGATCCATAGTCCCCTGCGAGTCGAGTCTAGTTACCGTTTCATCTCATTTGTTACATTTTCGTTTCTCATTTGGTGCTTGTCTATACTATCGGCTTGAAGAGCGAAATTCTAGTTACCTGAACAACCAGGTACCTCAAATACCCCAGTTGGACTTCAATGTCAAGTATACGCATCATAGGTGTGGTTCGTTTCGGAGTGCAAAGTGGCGTGGGATGTACGCGTGAATGAACAATGGTATGAGATTATTTTTCGAGTTGCATTTCGATTCGTTGAGTATTGACAAATCACTCGTACGAAATTGAACACTTTTGTTCACTAAACCGTGTACGCGTTCCTCAAACAGTTTTCAATTCCTGCATACCACTCCTAAAATAATGTTATTTAACGTGCACAAAGGATTTGCATCACCGTTTAATTGTTTTTATACCCCCACGCTCGGTTTGTGAAAATAAATAGAAATGCGGTGACCAGGAAGTAGGGATGGAGAATAGATTAAACAGTCGAGATCAATGACGTCGCGTGTGCGACCCTCCATCCGTTCGCCTGTCTGCCTGTGAATCCCTCGCGGCTCTCCTACTTGCGACGCACCGGTGCAGAGTAGGACTCGCAACGGGCGTAGACACGGCGCTCAGTGAATGAGCTCGTAACTCAGTCGCGTCAGACGAGCCAGGAATGCAGTGGCCTTGCATTAGCGTATCTTTACACCCCTGCTGGGTATGATTGCTCGATACCAAACGCCTGGACACGCGAGGTGCAGAACCTCCGTAATGTATAGCAGCGGTCCTTTTACTATTCTATTTATTTACCTTTTATTTTATGAGGATTAAGGAGCTATGATTTGTCGTGGAAATACGCTTGCAATACGATATGAACATCGGCTGGTACAACTTTACGGCAGGGTTTCAAAATGCACTAGTGCCTTTTTTGGCTCGTTTTCTATTTGCCGATACATTCATATCCTTCCGAAAGAAATGTTTCGATGAGAAATTTTTCGTGAACATAAAATTGCTGATTTATATAGAATTAATTTCGAATCCGAAATAGAACATTCGGATCGTTTTAAGATTATTAATTCCGGTTTTTTTCATAGACTTACTGTTATCGTCAGCACGAGACCACCAGATATGTCTGTTTTATCAACACGCAAGCCAACAGAATTTTAATACTGACGGAATATACACATCGATTGCTGGTATGCATTGCCCTGATAGGATTATATCGTCATGTTCAAAGCGTTCATTATCGTTATGTATCAGAGCGTGGTAACTCATATACACACGTAACTTCACTTCTGTCGATAAGCCAGTAAGTCACTCGAGGTTTACTGTCAGCTGCAAATTTGATAAGGTAGATTTACGAGATATGAAATGTTGGTGTCTTCTCTCGGGATATTGTTGCAGAAAAATATTTGTTGCTAACATTATCAGCATTCACAATTGGAATTAAACTCCTCGCATATAAACTAGTCGCAATAGAGTTACCGACAGATATCATATCCTATATAGCTAATAACACCTGAAATGTTGCCAGTTCACTTCGGAAGCTATCTTATCGACAGAGGCACTATCTTGTCGGCTAACGGCAGCTTACCAATTGTTGCACTCTAATATTTTCAGCTGTGAATAAGGTAAGGTATGAAAGACAATTAAGGAGGGTTCTCAGTTATTTTATGAAAAAAGGAACGCAATGATGTACAGCTTTGAAATTTTAAGAATACATTCATTAATTAGTCCTAAATGAATCCTCAAAATTTCAAATACATTTACCGTACACATTGCTGAGAAAAAAAAAGAATGAAAACTTGAATTTCACATTTTTTTTTTTTTTTCGAAAAAAAAAATGGCAATGATCTACGGAAAAACTTGATTCAGATATATATTCTTAGGCAGTTAAGCTTTATATTTCCATAATAAAAATACCCACTAACTGTTATATCTTTTGCGAAATGATTAAAAACCTACGAGGTAACCTCGAATTAACTGTCAAATCAAAGGTGCCAAACTCAATAATAATCAAAATGAAGCATTTCAGACGGTTTTCCGTAAAAATCATTGCATTTTTCAACGTTCATTATTTTTTCCCGCAACTTGCAGCTCACTGTAGGCCCCTTTGAAGTTTACCTCACTTCTCACCCCTGAATGCAACTGAGGACCCTCCTTAAGAAATAAAAAGATGGAAATTGGTTGTTTCTTTTCTACATCCATTCATTCGGGAATCAGTAATTTTTGTCTTAGGTACTGCTGAAACTAGAATCGAGATATGCTTGGTAAAATACCATAGTTGAAACAAACAGAGAATCATAACGGTATAAATATTGATGTGAATGCATATTCTTATTTTCATCCTATATGATCATACGATTTCGGAAACTGTAGCATGACCAATATTGTGGTATCACAAGATTTAGGAGAAGAAGTTACAGTCAACATTTATCTCAAAAATCATTCTATCAAATACATTTCGTCAAGTGTTACCGTACCCTAACGTATACATAAGTACGTGTAGCAAGTCGAGTATCAAAATTTATACCTAACACGTATGTAGATAACATATGTTCAGGTGACGCAGATTGATTCCTTGGTATGTCATCGTGATCTCCGAGACGCACTATCCATTGTAAAACACGCAGCTATTATAAAATGCTAACGGTGCCGGGAGTCATCACCTGGACTCCCTGGAACAATGACTTATCATTTCTCGATGACAAAGCTTTTATTAAGCCACCAGCCCACGGTGTGTAGTCGCATCTATGAGATCTGAATCGACGTAATTATGTAGACAGAGAATAATAAATATTTCATATCCATTGGTTAGCCCTAAAGAAATCCGAGTCTAAAGCTACCTTTTCTTATCGAATCCTCGTCATTAAATCTGGAGCAGTTTCTTCAACTTGTTTCTCCAAGTCCATAAAAATGAGTAGAAAGTGAGTAGTACCTTCGTCGACCAAATATACGTCCTGATAGGCAATGACTAGTATTTCGTTAGACAACGAGTTACGTGCGTGATTTTGTAATCGTACACCTTTGTTTGCACACACATGCGGATATCCTTACCGGATGCAGTTGAAAGCATTAGGTGAACATTGCTAATTATTCTGTGAAACATACCTAGTACTTAGTATTTAATAGTTACGGGAATTCAGGTAAATGCACATCGAACTAGAGAAGCTTTGTGGATTCTCTTTAAAGACCACCCGGCAAGAGTGAAAAGTAAATATTCTAACTTTTCCTGCTTCATGTACTGCTCGAAGCACTTCAGTTTTATCATTCTCCATTCGATACGCAGAAGGTTCTTCCTTCCTGTTACTAATTATGGCCTGGCCCATTCAGTTTAACGCAGACGAGTATACCCACTCGATTCATTTCCAACTTTTTTTTTTTGTGACTTTTTCATTTCTTTTTTATGTTTCGTCGTACGATTTTTGTTGTTCTTAGACGCCACGCGTCTCGAAACAGTCCCCAGAATCTTCTGTGCGACGATCTGAATTCTATCAGCATTCCGCCGGCCTAATTTGTACAAATTATTTCCGGACCGATCAGGCGCAGCGTTCTATGCTCCTGTTTACGAAGAATTTCCGAGATGAAAATCTGTGCCCAACCTGTTGGTCAGCTGCTAGTCTGCTGCATAGTTTCCCGTCCGGTGTTCCGTCCTCGTCAACATTTTGACAAATTTTATAATTATTTCCGCCTTTGGTTAAAAAATGTTAATCACATATTAGTTTGCTTTCTGAAGACTTGTCTTCGGAAATCAGGCAGATGCCTGCTAATGATATTAAAAACCTGATTCCTGAAATGGTTCAGAATAAAAAGTGAGATGCTCCAATGGCTGCACCCTAGAGAAAAGCAGATAGGTGCTTGTGTACGTAAACACTTGATCGTAATTACCACTCGCCCATAATATAATTACTACGTAAGTTCTGAAGTGTGTCATGCATCGCGTATATATATATATATATATATATATATATATATATATATATATATATATATATATATATATATATATATATATATATATATATATAATATACAACGTGCGCTAAGAAACGACACGAACCGTGCGAATGTTTGCTCAACGTGCAGACTAAACCATTGCCTGAATTCGCACGTGCATATTCTACACTTGTGGGTTTTATTTACATATCACGCATGACCCAAGCAATTTTCGTATTAAAATTTACTGACGCGTACCAGCTCGCAGCAATATGGTCGAAGCCCTACGAGGAAAGATTGTTTTACTGTACCACGATTGGCCTCTTGGGTGAAAAGTTTTGCATTTGACGACTTTAACTAAACAGAGGCTCGCCGCGCGCGTTATATAAAGTAAATGAAAATAAAAGTTAAAAGAAAAACGAAAAAAAGAACCGGGTCGTCAATTCTTACGAAGCTGGCGACCTATTTTACAGCGAATATCATTACACTTTGAATAAAATCACGTGTCTTGTGCAACGGGACAAAGCAAACGATAAGAAACGCAATAGCCCTTTGAAATTCACATGCATAGGTACATACGTTTGCATTATAAGTACGCGCGAATATCCACTATGTATTCCTAGACCCTATTTCACACTTGGCATCGATAGAATCGGGCCAGCGCGTATTGTCGTTGCTGTTAGCACCAAAATACTAATCCGGAAACCTATTCATACGACTATCAGGAATGAATGAATATAATATAGTAATATACGAGTCATTATACAAATCAACTTTTAGAAATGGACGGCGATATGGTTTCCTCTCGTCGAAAATACTGCATTCGTAACTAAAGTAAGTGTTGCAGCCAATTATTTAATGAAATATCATATTGTGATTGCAATGTTAAGATGAATACAGAAACTGTTTGCAAACTAGATGAAACGGTATTGCAGGTTCTACGCACGTGGTGCATATAAGAAATCGCTTATGTATTGGCTTTTGCGTTATTATGTGGTCTCCCATGAGGTAGCATACGGAGAGTATCCTAACAAGATCTATTCATCCATATATGCATTAGTGGAGCCTGAACCCTAATACCCTATTTTCTTTCTCAAAAACGTTTCGCCTCTAAGAACCACAACACTCGTATGGCCGGATGGTCGAGAAGTCAGTGCCAGGTGCGCCAGGTCTTCCATTTTGTCTTCGCCTCTGTTGCGGTGTCACCATTGTTGATATTCGACGACCGTCGTTTACGAATCTATGACTTCTTGTTGTGCCGCATCGTATTGTGTCGTTGCAAGTTGCCCTTTTGGTGAAACGGCCACCCTGAAACTGATCTTGAACAGTATTTCGTAGAAGCTACAACACTGTAGAGCGAAAGATTTTGCTATGAGTTTTACTGGGCGCAAATATCTTGTTGCGAGCAATATCCAATACTCGTAAGATTTGCACAACTATGTTTTTGCACGGACAAAACTTATACAACGAACTCTAATTTAACGCCTTACTACTGAAACAATAACGTTCAAGTTTCGATTTCACGATTCTGCATATAAAGGGCACACTTCTGACATAAACTTCTCGAATTCTGAGGTAGGGATGATGTTTTCGAGAGAAACCCATTCATGAACATATTCATAGTCAAATTGACATTATCTAAAATAAGACAGAAGAAAAGCTACTAATAATGTGAATTTTGCACCCCCTAATATTGTATTGTTTATATACCTGTTGCACCAGCCCAGTTGTGCTACTTTGTTAAAAATATTTCACTCAGGCAAACATTATTTCCAGAATCCGAATACCTCACCGTTCTTGTTATGATTTTTATGATTGTGAACTGATTTCACTATGCTTTTAATCCATCTCGTATCTACAAAGGTATCCTGTTAGACACAACCTTATCATTCATTTTTTCGGCATAGGCATTGAAAAGTCACTTTTTGACGCCTGTTTTCGATCCACAAAGTGTCACTTTATACGGTTGGTTTCAGAACTGCCCTATAAAGTCTTTATACGGCAGTGTGGATGCGCAGTTCGAAGTGCGCATTCCAAAGCTGCCATATAAAGTCTTTATACGGCAGTTTCGATGCGCGGTTCGAAGTGCGCGACAGATCGCACCATAACCTGACTCTTCGTCTAGTGAATCTCAACAGGCGTCAAAGTGACTTTTCATGCCTATTTCGAAAAAAATACAGTATGGGGCGCACCCGTAAACCGTTTTTGACTCGAATAATGATTTCAGAACTCGCTTACGGCTCGCCTTCGGCTCGCCTTTAGCTCGTCCTGAAATCATTATTCTCGCCGAAAAACACTTGGTTTACGGGCATGCCACATAATATACTATTATATGGATATAATTATGGCACCACAATACCACTGTGCCACATGGGTATGGCACGTGCTCGATTTAAGGATCATCATATGGTCGTTAAACGGAATATCAAGTTCCTCGGAATCTAGGTAAGAGCGCATAGTAAGCCTCGTCAATTAATCGAGTCAGAGATTATCCCCCAGCTCGGTCGTGAGATGATTATAAATAATTCATGTGTATAGCGAGCTCGAGACACGCTGGCTAGATATAGCTATACCTACATATCCCTATAGCGGCGAACGCACGATAAAGTCAGTTGTTCACGGGGTAATGAAGTTTTCATAAGAGGCATGGAGGTGGGTAGAAGGTGGGCGGTGGTGAAGGTGGCGGCCGGTCGCACGTTGATGCTTCGCCGGAAGAAGCGAACACCGTGGTTAATGTATTCATTAACGTTTCTCTGCCACAGTATGCCACCCTTCCTCATAACCACCCCTCTTCACCCTTCGCCGTTCACCCTTCAACCTCCGCACTCCTCTCTTAGTCTTACTCTCGCGGCCTCATTGCTACTTCACTGCTCAACACTTACCCTGCATGTGTAGGTACATACGTCGCTGCCACAGCCATGTATGCCTCCCTCTTTGCCGTCCTGAGGAGACTCCATCGGATAGGAATGACGGACATCTGCCTCGTCGGCTCCGCCTCCCTTACTCTGCTTCCTCGTCCCTATTTCTACTCTTTCGTACACCTACCTGCAGGTTTTCTATAGTCTTTTTAACAGAACTGTTGAATACCTATAGCACCCACTTACCCGACCAGAGCTTTTCTTAAAAGCTTTGTTAGGTAAAGAGACATTTTATCTTTCGTCTTTACTTCTGAATTATGCTAAAACACCATCGTTCCATATATATATGCTATGCTTTTCTATAACGTTGGAATTATGATACGGTTACTTTTGTGAGAAAAGTTTTTCTTTAAAATCGTTGCGATCATTAATTGATATACATTTTATCGCTGAGATGATCTTCTGAAGTATTCAAATTCAAATTTATCAACTAATGACCCTTGGTCAACACAGTTACGTAATTAAATTAAAAATCGCGATCTGCTTGCTAAGTTTGTTATTTGAAGAGTTGTGGGTCCTTATGTAGTTAACATGGTGTAAATCACGCTGGTAGCGTTGGCAGTTTGAATCCTCGACGCCTGACTATGTGCTCGAATCGAGAAGCAAAAGGACCACATGCATATTGATTGATCGATATCCCTTTAGGGGTGTAAAATATATTATAATCCCGTGGTTGACGTTACTTTATACAGGTGCAGAGTGTCGATTGAATATTGCCGACGAATGGCAAAACGAAGGCAACGGCTAATTCTGCTATCAAGGCCAAAAGCACGGTCGGGTCGCGCGTCGTGTTGAAATCTGATCATGGAAAGTAAATAAATTGGACGACGAATCGATGGCTGTATAGTCCTTCGTCGTATTCTTTCTCATGTCGCGGGTTATTATGGGAAGTCGGTACGCACCGTTGATTAAACGATATAAAATATGGACGCCCCTAAACACGGTACGCTCAAGGCGCCCTCCAGGATGCGTGGGCTACGGGGAAGGCGAGGATGCCTCTTCGCCGTGGTACAGGATCTGGGCGGCCAAAGCCTCGCCCACCTGTCCACGACGCGTCTTTCCGAAGCCCACTTGACTACCAAGGCATGCCGCAATATTCAAGTTTGAAATATTTTAGTCACTAGCGTATCCGATTTTTCTGAAATTTTTGAAAATCTGTACGTGCGAGAAGCTGAAATCTTTTGCGCACCCGTAGCTCGACTCTCATGACATGTGTACATCGAGTGTCTCTTCAGTGTTGAAGATTTTTATACACTCTTTCGACGCGTCAAGGGTAATAACTGTAACGTGTATAATCGTTCCGAGGATCGGAGCACGCGAACGGCGAGGACCCAGAACCCAAAGACCCGGGGACCATTACTCAACTTACCTTCACTCGTTACTCTCCCCTTTTTACTTCTTACTTTTTCGTTTCGGACTCAAGATTTATCACGCTCTTCGCGATTACGTTCGTTCCGAAGCGACTATTCTTCGCACGCTTGGCAAAAATTAATCAAACGAATAACGTAGCTGTTATTACATACGAACACACATATGTATGTATATATAAAGGTATATGTCTATACGGGAAAAAGTACGGGTGCGTGATATACTTGCAACTTACGACCTTTGCGATGGACGAATATCGATAAGCGAGAGTAGAGAAGCGGGAATCATTTCTATACGCTCGAATGTTACGGCAGGTCTTTTGCGAAGCGTTGCAGTCATAAAGCGAAAGAAGGTGAAGTAAAAAACTGGCAAATTTCTTAATATGTTCACCAAGCAATATTATCGTTACTTTCGAATTCCATGGGTAATGGAAGTACGGCTGTGAAATAAGATTTGTGATAATATTATGCAGGGAATAAGCAAAGGCGCGCAGGTTTGTAGCTTTTGTGCTACGGAAATAAGCTCGAAGAACAATTGATCTCATAAATTTGTCAGCTAGCAGTTTTACGAAGTACCTAGTGTTAGGTCACTCCTGTGAGTCTTCACTCTTGGCTCTGGCGAAGAACGTCAACCGCATCCTTTTGTTCAACCCTAAAAAATGTCCCCGATCATTTGTAGGGTATTGTTCGAGGCCTGTTTGCGTCTTCCAAGCCAAACATGCCCGATGTCTAGGAGGGGCGTGTTCCTCCGATTCTCCGCGTCGAAATGCCTGCTCCGTTTGAACAAAGGAGCCACACGATCAACGCCTCACAACGAAGATGTGTATGAAGAATGAAACTCAAAAGGCATTTATATGTCGTCGGGTAACGACGAAACTTCTTCTTTTTACATTACCAAACCAACGAGGAGCGGATAACTTACTTCAGATTTTCCTCTCTCGCTGTGCACAGATTCTTCACCTTCACCTTCCAGATAATCTGGATGATCGAAATTTTGTGATTTATTACTTTATTTGGACCAAGTATAGTTTGCCAGATAAGTATCAAGGTCTCTCATTCCCAAGATGTCATGAACCGTCACGTCACAATTCTCAGAAGTCCTAAGGCTTTTAAAGTTTTACGTTCTTCGAACTTCACAAGGCCATCGCACTTTCAAGGCTATTAACTTTGCTGAACAAAACTTTCTTGTATTGTATATTCAGATAAGCCTTCATTCTGAACAACCTCAAACACAGGGTCTGAACTTAAGGCTGTAAGGTAAATGTGTCGAGATCTGTGCCAAGATATACAAGATCAGCACATTCATTCACTCGGTTCAGCTGCATCACCTCGATTGGGTCTGTCGATATCTTACATTAGGTAATAAAAAAAATAAATAAAAAAAACTATTGTATACCTGGAGCATTTGTATTCAAGCGCTGTGAGTCAAACTGATACCTGCAGCCGAGGTTATTTCAGCGGTCGAACTTCCTCATTCTAAAAGAAGAGGAACCATAAGCTGCAGCTGTCGCTGTCAGTGTCAAAAAACCGCAGATCATATTATGCTGATAATATACAAATGACATAATTTAGTACAGGAAAATATATCTCTCGCGAGTGATAAACCTTCTCGCGTTTCTATAGAAAGAATATATTTATTTAAACTAAAGCCCTAATTAATGACACCGGGACGTGAAGTGGAAGTGAAAAACCACACGTCTAAAACATTTATTCATTTTCATATTCATGCCACTCGAAAAACTTTGGTTCGCTAAGCCTGTGAAGAAATATCACCGATCGTCTGACGAATATTGTCCCAGAGGGCGCTTGGTGGCTTATTTTCCTAAGCTTTATTCGTGCGAGCTGCAGGGGATTCATTTGATGAAGAACAGAATTGTTCAGCCGAGATAAAAAATTCCCAGTAGTCACTCAGTTCAGTATTTGAAAACGTGGAATCTTTCGCATCTATTTAGGTGGTGATATAGCAATGAACAAGAAAATTGTGAAGACCCAATATACCAGGGTAATTCATCCGCAAAGGTGATTCGTTTCTACAGACAAGCGATTCTACCAATGGGAGTTGAGTATCCATTCATGGATACTCGATTAAAAGTCTATCAATACCATACAATTTACAAACCGCAATGCGGAATCTCTTGGTGGAAGGTTTCCCTTCGTTATAAGGCCCTTATCTTGCTATAGAGAACGAAGAACGATATAATGTCATTTTTTTATGCTGGTTTTATCTACGGTGACTCGCAGTTGTGACTTTTAGTTAAACCTGTCATCGTTACACGCCGTTCAAAAACCCCCCTAACGAGGAAATTTGCCGCATATGTCAAGCGATCCCCCGAAATCTGGGATAAAATAAATTTTGATTATACCGCTGGAGTATATATATTTTTTTATTGTATTTTGACGGGATGATTCGCCACGCGGTATACACAGCATCTGCCATGAACCGTAGAATCAACGCCATTCACAATTTACTTTTCAGCTTCACCGACCAAGTCCCACCCCTCTGCTCCAATGATGCGTAAAACTGTATTTAGTGACATTGTGGCGATTTTTTATTGCGGGATGTTTGGAAACATCCGAAATTTATATACCTGTGAGTCCCGATCCCATAACGGCAGGAGGTATCCTATGGAATCGGTTCTAGAACCAGAATAGGAAAGTGAAACCGACGAGGGTGAGGAAGGGGAAAACTCCTCCGCAGAGATCTGCACTTTTGTACGTCGCGACAGCGGGGGGTGCCGCGACTGACACGCCACTGGGAAACGCTGCTGACTTTAATTTTACTCTGTATGCCGACTTCACTTCGTATGTACAGGGCCAGGCAGAGCAGAGATTCAAAGTTATCGGGCTTGAAAAAGAACTGAGGTACCGCCAACACATGTGCGGTAGCGCCGCGTGTTCGACAAACATTATTTCAACCCTTGATCCACTGAGAGCTCATATTACGATGATTTCCTACTCAATTCGGGCCTCGTTGAAAAGAAATTAACGAAGATCAAAGTTCAGCAGAAATAATTAGTCTCATTCCACTGACATGATTTTCTCTTCTGTAAATTTAATAATGATCAATTTCATGACATTATGATTACATTTCGACTCTAAGGCGATTATCCGCATATACCTGGAACATTATAAATCCACAGAAGTTATACGTAACTCTTTTTCACGAAACATCGCAGGATTTATTTGCGCTTTCAATTACCGCGTCTTCTTGAGTCAGTTTTGAGGCATGTGGAAGTCGTTCAGCTGAAACAATTCTTTGCGAGTAGTATGTAGACGTACACATGAAATGATGATTTCATTTGAATAAAAATACTATGCAATAAACGGTATAAGCGAATTTTTAATTTATTCGCGCATTAAACTCCCTTGCACTTTATACCATTCACGACTGACTATAAATCAGCATCACGAAATTGCAGCGCGTGTTATGCCAAAACGTGTTCCGGACCTTTCGCAGGTTCGGTCATGCATAAGACACTTTGCGAATGAGAGGCGGCGAATATGTCGTGCGGTTCGTATTTATGTAACACGACTGGAATAAATCCATATTGCTCCAGCTTCAGCTATCGAGCTTGCGCAACCATCGAGTATTATGCATTGTACATTATTAATACCCGTACGATGAGACAGTGGCGCCACTCCTACGGGGAACGACCTGGACAATGAATTCAATGAATTTCCAGCTACCATGGTTACGTAAAAAGACTTCGTAAATTCCACTTCAGTTATACGTAGGCATATATCGATCTATTCAAATCTAAAGAAGAGCCTGGACCTTTCGGCGCCAGTTTTTCGTCGTTTGAATCCAATCACCTCTCGGTTACATGGCCAATTTTGAATTCAATAACTTAGGCCGCTTTCGGACGGGCTTATTTCGAGTGATCTGGCTGAGTTGAAAGGTCTTTTGGGATTGTGGGGATATTCCAACGCTTGACACTAACGAACCTCGTTGTATGCATGCGCGTGAACAAAAAGAAAGTTTTGTTTTCATATTATTCTTATTATTTGTATTTTTCTTACGGTCGCTCCTAAATTTATGACCCTACGAGGCTACCGATGGGTTGAAAAATAAGTGAGAAAAAATGAGCCACTGCTGAGTTATTTATTTGAATCGCTTATTTATGCACGTTAGTCAAAGAAACATATATATGAAAGATATGCTGGGAAAAGGTAAAGGCTGTGTCAGACGAATGCGAGTAGGCTGTATAAGTAATCTGTACGATTTGGAAAAGAAAATTACCTGACCTAGCAATGCTGCTTTAAATTAACACCTATACTCACCACTGCTACAATCAATTTTTGAATTTGCGATCCTTCTCGCAAAAACTGTATTTCGTCTAAAGCAGAAGCGACAAGAAATTGAGACGTGGTACTCCGCAAACAAGGAACCGAATTTGAGAGAGTGGAAGAAGGATTCGGTGGCAGAGGCCCAGAGAATCAGGAAGCGTGACGATAAGTTTGTCGACCGGGATGCCAACCACCATTTGGAATTATTTCACATTTGGCACGCACCCTTGTGAGTCTGAAAAGTGGCCAGTCACTTCGAGCTACCTCGTTTTCCTTCTTCGTCCTTCTGCTGTGAAGATTTTCGTTCAAAATTTTAGTGCATAGATTTATGACTTCCAAGGCGTTAGTTTATGTCCAACAGCAACTTTGCACCGACGATTTATGGCGTTCCCGCAGCGTGACGTTACGCAAAATCTCATTGTCTACAGCGAAATATGAAAAGTACGAAAAACACGGCTTTGTGGGAGTCTATGAACGCCGAGAGTATATATAACTTTGTAAAACAATAACTGAAATATAGATCCTCACAGGCCCAATGTACCAAAGCTTACCAGAAAAGATCTTCAGCCTACGTAGACGCTGCGCCAAGACGGTGTGAACCTATCCTCATTGTAAGACCAGAAGTGCTGGTATGATATACCACTGTACCTACTCTTCAAAGTTGTATGCGACTTGCACAATTTCGTGGGTAAACTAAACAAATTTACGATTGAATGAGGCTTCAAAGCGTTGGTAAAATTATCCAAACGTTCTCAGAATTAGGTAATCATTTGATAATTAATTAGCATGACCAATTTTCAGCCATGTGTATCGCAGGCCTAATAAAATAGCCTCGCATAAATTAATTGGGATCTGAATGTTGCAGCAGAATTCATTGGACAGAAAACCCCTAAAGGCGTTTCCATACCGGATAATGGGCACAGATCTTTCGTCCGCTCTCCAACAGCTGAAAAATCCTGCAAATATTGAAAAAGAAATTGCACGTTTGTAATAAGAGCAATTTCTACAGTCTAATGTCAAATGCGGTTGGACAGGGGGAAAAGTGAGAGAGACAGGAAAACTAAGTAGCAAGACCCTCCTTGGGTAAAGGAGGGAAAGGAGCAGGGTACACCCCACAAAGTAGAATTAATAGCGGTTTGATGCGAGCGGGCGCCTAATGGTAAATCAGACGGTTTTGTCACAACAGCCTTCCCGGATGATGGATCGCCTTGGGCGGCCCGTGACGCGCGGAGACCCCGTGTATCTTTCTATGGGTATCTTCCATATATGCGGGGGGATTGGTGGCTAGTAGGTACACCCCGTGGGGGCCCGCGTGGGGTCCAATGGGCCTCGTTAGGATCCCGTGGCTTGGGGCAACGATGATCCCCTGAACCCCCGTGTAAGCCGAAGCTTACAATCACATGCCGGAAGATGATCTGCTTTTGGGCGATCTTAAACAGATAGTGAATGCCGTTCCCGAGAGTATGCGGTTGTAACATGTATAACCCTCGTAGCGGCAACTTTTTGCCTGATTTTTATTTTTTATTTTTATTTTTTTGTGCTTTTTCCTGCTTGTAGGAACATCCAAGTTTATCAGGTCGCTCGATCGGGTTGACATAATCTTACTTAGCTACTTTTTACTTCAATTCTTGTTCCACCATGGATACCTATTACAGCTACTATTAGCATTTAAGTATTATACGAAGATTGAAGTTCAATGGTGTTTGACTTATGTCTGGTTTCTTTCTTTTTTTTTTCTGCGATGGAAAACAATCTTTCAATAGCTTGGAGATAATTTTTTTCAATCCAATCAACCCGTAGTTCAGAGAGCGGCGTCTGGACGTGTTAAATTGATGAGTAGAACAAGTCCGAGTAATTAATCCAGCTAACTCCCAAAATATGGAATTACATTTGACTTGTAATAAATCAACAGTATACCTGCCTACCCACCTATAGTAACTCTTTTCAAACTAATTACCATAAAAAGTTTCGTATTTGTTTAAGAAACATTTCAATTTAATTTCAAAGCTCCCTCTCCGTAATAGCCAGTTGTTTACTCAAAACTGAGTCAGATCTTTGCGGACCCGTTACGCAAATTCTGAACTGAACCCAAGAGACGTAACGTAACATAATAAACTGAATAAACTAAACGACCGAGGAGGGTGCATCTACTCAACGATTTCACAGCACATACAACAAGAGTAAATTGTTGCCACCTGAACGACTCGAGGTAAAAACACGACCATACATACTTATACCATAGCCAGACTAAGGGAGAGCCAACCAAAGTTGGTGATAGTTCATTTTTATGGCAAATGAAGAATGACACAGATAATTATATCTTGTGTTCAATTCGATTGCCGCCATTGAAATTAGTAGTACAAACTCTACGACATTCAGTGTGAAAATATGCTACTTCGTTCAGATGATGATCCCTCTCACTCGATCGAAAGCTCACTTTACCTAGTATACTGACTCTGCCGGAGTTTTCCCTATAGATGACTCTTTCGTATTTGCCATGACGTGATCCTGTGAGGCATTCAACGAAGCCCGACCCCTTCCATGTCCGGGGCCTTAGGGCGGGCCCAACATTGCCGCGTTAATTCAATTTCTTATCTTTTCCGTGGGACGTAAGAAACATGGACAGGTCACGTGAGGTTAGGCCAAGTTAGGTTCAGTTAAGTAAGGATAGGTCGCTGCATCCAGCTCTTACGAATTTTCAGGTACGCGAGAGAAAACCTTGATAACTCCTTGCAAGTTTTCACTTCGTCATAACTTCGAGCATGCAGCACTAAGATAATTTATAAACCTTTATTAAACTCACGTGTTCATCACACTGCGGCACTTGCAGGCTTTTCAAAGATAGAATCTTGACAGTTTATTATATTCGTGTATTCGTAACAAATCAAAGTTGTAATGTGTCACTATTAGTCACGCCGATCTGTGTATCCTTTTATTTTTCATCCGTTAATTTTGAAAACCAATGGATTGTTTAGGGATTTCTTGGCTGAACCCTTCCTTCATAAAAAGATTCCAATATCAAGGTCTTGCTCTGATCACAATGAGCAGCAAACGAGTCTGTCAGAATGTCTCTTATCGGTGTTGACTATCCCGACTTCTACCTATCAACTGCCTATCATAAAAACTAAATATGTCCAGAGTTTATCTCTTATCTCTAGACTGCCTGGTTTTATGTATATTTATGAATCTATAAAGGTCTGTTTAGCCTAATTGGACGCGTACCTAATCCAGATAATTACTCGTAAATGAGCTACCGATGAGATTGGTTATTGATACGTATGTGATATCGAGATATATTTTAAATCACAAGTCACTAGGTCGTTTTAAGATTAACATGATTGGAAAATAAATCTGAAGGTGATAAAGTGAATAATGCGACCGAGGATTGTGGCACAGCAAGTGGGTCGTAGGTTGATATGCCACTTTACGCTTCCACTTTTATGACCACATGTATGGTTTTGGAATATACTTAACTTTATCAAGCCGCCTGCGAGAACCAAAGACACGGTCTCTGTTTCTTTGATATTCGAACTTGTAATTGACTCGAAAGTTTTCGAATATCTATGATTATCACACAGGATCTCATGGATATGAATATAAAGTTAAGAACATTCTTAACCACAGCTCAACCATTGCACGCATGTATATCATAACGGTTCTTGTACTCGAGCGGGTTTCGTCGATCGCACGCACGCGTTTATCTTTTACAGTTGCTCTGTTACCTACGTGGGAGAACACAACGGTGCACCGACGTAAGGATGAATAAACAATTACATAAAACGTTCATAGAGTGGATAAAATTGAACTGAATAACACGAAGAAAAAATCAATCCCTCTCCGAACGTATAAAGTTGATCTCGTAACCTTGAGTGACGTGCAGCGATGCCCAATTGCCATTCAGCATGGACCTTCGTGGTCATCGTGATACAGAGTTCCACAGGGGGATTCTGAAATTACTTGAACAATTAATCTTGAATAGCGGCAGGTGGCAATTCAGGATGACCTTGAAGCTAACAAGAGTGAGCTGCCTTAACGATCGATCGAGCGCCAAAAATAAAAGAAGATAAAGAAATAAGTTCGAAACAACCCAGCTAATAAAATAACCTATAGATACTATTTCTATGTAATAACTACGCTGGTCTCTGTTTGTTTTACGGCCCCCACCCTGTAATTAAAGACTCGTAATTATATGTAATTATTGATGTGAGCGAACTCTTGAAAGGACCGACCAGCCGGGACCCCTCGGTAGAGAGGGGGGCAGTAATTGCGCCTTGCCCACGGCCAGCCACTCGAAATATCTAGGATTCAAAGTTCCACTAGGTCGGCGTCCGAATGCGTTCCGTTTGGTCAAGGCTGGTCCGAACAAGGTATATCATACTTTCATACATACATAGATTATACATTTGACATGGGCCTTTCCGTAATGGTTAGGTGGAGTTACGAAGGCCTTCCTCTGCTTTCTTCGATTTGAGACACGTCCGTCTATTCTTGTAAGCGTTCTAGCGCTGTGTTCAATCTTAGCTTCCCTGACTGGCTACCGAAGTTGATTGAGGTGAAACGAGCTGGCAGCGGTTCGTTTAATAATTATTTACGCCCGGTTATCGAACCGTTATACAACTTTGGCACCGTAAATATATGGAATTACAACAAGTATTTATACATACAGATTCGATCAGGTGTATTTGTTTGCAAGAAATCACCATATCTAATAAATATTAATGGAGCTTATAAGCAGCGTCATGGAAAACCTCAGTCAAAATGAGATGAATATTGAAGACATAAAGCATCGGAATTTGCTAAACGGTGAATTGCTCTGATGATGCAGGAACGATTCTTCGCTTATATCCTTCCGGCACAATTATCTAACGGATAATTCACTATTCACGAGACCAGAGGCTATAATAAGCAAGTGGATGATGAAGATAAGCTTCTCTTCTCAAGCTGAACCGAACTCTCTAAATCTGAATCAGTAAACACTACTGACCAATCAGTGAATATTCACTGATTCAAATTTAGAAAATTTAGAGAGAACGAAAAATCCAGAATCTATATAGTATACCTATATATATCTATCGTGCATTGGAAAGACTGTTGCGGAAACAGCTTATGAGAAATATCATAATTTCTGACTAATTGTTACCACCCAAATCGCAAGGGCATTGACCCGATGTTTTACAAATCAACATGGCATTAACTGTTACTTGATCAAATAAATCCCCCACTTACCTATCAAGTGAAACCAACATATTAACGAACGAACATCTTCCGGGGTGCCCAAGAAACATGATCCGCCAGTTTTAAAATAGGTACAACGTACACATCTACCTATCACATCCATCTATGGAATCCTGCTAAAATTTGAACTCTGTACATTTGGTATTGGTATGTGTATAATGTATAAATATGTAGATATATCGAGTACGAGATATGTGTACAACTCCATTGCGTTTAGTCACGTGATCGTCGACGTGAAGCACTATATCGTTTAATGATGGACAAGCTTAGATGGGAGAGTGGATCTGATGGATCCTAGAACGCCCCCTTTTTAATGGGTACTACCCGTCAGGGGTTCTCAATTATACCTGAGTGGTTGGCATAAGATGCCAACGGGGTTTCTTCAGAACTGGACTTCATGGGCCAGTGGCGATACCGAGAAACTGATGAATTCGAGGAAAACGTATATAGATGAGTACATCGATATTTTGTATTTAGTACACCGAACAGCTTGCTGACGTATGGATGTTATACCTTTTGATAATTGCTACTTCAACCTCAACTTGTAGGTACTGGTAATTCACTGCATCCGGAATTAGAGGCAAGAGCCTCGGAGTTCCGTACACTTAATCCTCCCGCATAATTACTGCTTTTCAATTAAATTTAATTGCAAAAAAAGTTGCAAACAAGTTTTCTTAATTGTATTCATATACCTGTCTATTCCCGAGCAAGCTTGGGAATTTAATCTTACTGAAATACGTATACAAACTTTACGGTTTACACACATAGATTTCTTGTTAATTATAAATATCGCTATAGCCGTTACATTTACAAATAACCTCACTGCAAACTATTCCCAAGTGAAAATCAAATAATAATTATATATTAGAAAAAAAAAAAAAAAAAAAATATGTAGTTTCATCCTCGTGAGCTTTTGCATTGCCGCAATGCATGGATAAACTACAAGCGATGAGCTTCGGCATAACGTTCCGACAACGTTCTTTGATTCATCGTGTGATTCATTGTGTCATTGTCCAATCCAGTTCTATCTAGGTCTGGCATTCGTCAGACATGTGCGACCAGGTCAATTGTCTGCGCATTTCAATATTTCATCAGACAGTTAGCGCGGCTTTGTTACTTTTTTGTAACATTTTCTAAAGATGATATATAATAGCTGATGCAGTTGACCCTTTTTATAGACTTTTGTAGATCCAACCGTAACCAATCGAAGACGGTTCTCCGTTGCATATATACGCGTGACAAAACTTACCTTCTTACTCAAGCATGCGTAAATTTTCAAAATACTTTACAGAATATTATTGTTTTCTATGGACAGTACCTAGTTCATAATTCACTCAAAATGACAACCACAACGTAATTTAATAATGGTTTATATATACCTATATATACATTATACATGTCTATGACACGTATGAAAGAAGCATACCGCGGTGAGGAGGCTACAAATTGGATTTGCCATTATAGAAATGATTGGCTGCCTGCAAAGCTTAGCTTTTTCATAACGGGCACTGCTTAACTATGCATAGGATTGAAGCTCGATTTTGACCGACCTTCCGTTTTTACGTTCGCTTCTACCGTGCGATCATCTTGACATCAATTAAATTTTATGGTAAATAAATTAGCGCATGGTTTAGAGGCCCTTAACACGGGAACACTTAACACTTGAACAGTTAACAGTTAAAAGTTATGAGACTTTAGAGTTAACAGGTCCGCCCAACGCCTTCGCACGCCCACGTATCCTGAACACGTACTGGATTTACATACACCTCAAATTGTCCGCCCGGGCAGGTTCGTAAAATTGACTTACTTATTAGCTCTGCCGAACTATATTTTAGAGCCACTCGATCCGATTGGTAATCGTAAGATTCTCACTAGTGATTATCGTTCGACTTGAAACCAGATTTTCAATAGATCGTAGCAACATCTCATCTTAGAATGGTGAAAATGAAAAAATATTCATGTAATAATGATCGTGGACAGAATAACCATTAATTAGCCTAAGGCGATTGACATTGACTAGCCGACTTTTCTAATTTGACAAGATATGTGGCTTCCTCTTTCCGCCTTTTCGAACGTTCGTTACGAAATATGTCAAGACTCGGGGCTCAATCAACGTCAAATTGTTGAGTGTGCTGGCTAAAACATCACATGAAGTAAGAAAAAATGAAGGTTTTCCGAACCTTTCTCCACTATGCATATTATTTTAACTGTGTGATCGAACACCTGCTCTAGTCTGTCTAATAATTCTAAGTTGAAATAACTAATAATCAATCTTTTGAATTTGTGAAAATTATTATTCACATCTCAATTATACTATTTTCAGAAAAATTTGGATGAAAACGTAAATACGGGTGACACCATGGTGGTGGATTCAAAAATTTATTACACACGTATGCGTGCAGATTACGATAACTGACACGAATGGAATATTCGCCGACGAAACTATTCTTCTGGAAGACACGCTTGAAACAAACTTGAGAAACTCGTCGAAGCGTTGAAACTTATGGTTCAGTCATATAAACGAACGGCAATGATCATTTGGAAGAATACTTTAGTTTGTTTAATTAAACTTTGGCTCCGGAACAGAAGTCGTCTCTTATTCCTACCTGCATGCAGTGTCTAACTCGCTACTGTGAATTCTGACGATAACGCTGTAACGCTGCTTGGGAAACAGCTCTTTATTCCTAAGGATGTCGTCGTCACTGGCGTCTAGACTACCTTGGCTGTTTCCCGAATAGCTCGACAATAAACACTGATTAGCTACGGGCGAAGGAAAAACTTCAAGCCACGACGAAGTAAAACGTCCGCGTTCAAGAAGATGGGATATAAAAGAAATCAAATATAGATCGATCGGTTCCTTCGTATAAGTATGTGTACAGAGCTGATACTGCAGAGGTTTGATTATTTATTGATGAGGCTGTTTTGTCGGATTCAATGAACTTTTGCTATATATATATTATATATAGTATATATATGTTCGTTAGTCGAGTCGATAATATTCAAACATTAATTTAGGCTTATAGTAATCGATACTTTCATCGAAGGCTTAGAAGGTGTCGGCGATGTTCGATTCTTGTATACACACATGTATACTAGGGTGGGCCAAAAAAAACTTTTAATTTTTTTTTCTTTAGTTACCATGAAAATATTGCTCAAGATGATGAAAAAAAAGTCCTCTGAAAATTTGAGCTCTTAATATCAATATTAAGAGGTGCCTAATCGCGATTTTTGATTTCCCATTTAAATAACACAGGAAATTTTTTTTTTTTTATTTGGAATTTTATTCCGTTCCAACGAATCATCGTGTTATAAAAATCAATACATATTCTTGTAGGAAATTAAACGATCTCCAAAAAAGGTCTGATGTGATTTTTCGCTAAGTCGAAAAAAAAGTCGTCATATACCGTTTGAGGTTGAACTTTAACCTTGAATAACTTTGAAACGAGTGAACTTAGCGAAAAATCACATCAGACCTTTTTTGGAGATCGTTTAATTTCCTACAAGAATATGTATTGATTTTTATAACACGATGATTCGTTGGAACGGAATAAAATTCCAAATAAAAAAAAAAAAATTTCCTGTGTTATTTAAATGGGAAATCAAAAATCGCGATTAGGCACCTCTTAATATTGATATTAAGAGCTCAAATTTTCAGAGGACTTTTTTTTCATCATCTTGAGCAATATTTTCATGGTAACTAAAGAAAAAAAAATTAAAAGTTTTTTTTGGCCCACCCTAATGTATACATATGAGATTCATGGAAAATAAATATCGCGCCTCGTTAGTATAACTCAGTCGGTTACCTATACGTGAATTTTTTTAGTTCAAGATTATCAGTCTTGTAATAAATTGAAAGTTTAAATTCAAACGCGTAACTCAACGGCCCTCAATTTCAGGCCATTCCCATTCTATGGGTTAATAAATTGAACACATTAAATTTAAAATTAACGACGATGTAACGTATGGCTATTCAATATTTAATTATATGGTAATTTTTCACACGAGGGTTAAATTCGTTAAGCATATGTAGAGGTGCGTATAGGTATACTTCAACAGTCTAACTGATAACCAATAATTTGGTAAACTTGTCCTTTAAAGTTATCCAATCTCCACTTGAACTTCGGCGTGGCTATGGGAATCACGGCAAAAGGACCAAAGGCTAACAACACAATTTTTGTCTTTGTTAGCAAAGTTAATCGACCAGAGAAAACGTCCGGCCTCTTCATCTCGTCATGGCATCGTCTGAAGAGATTCGTCCGTCTGTCGTGTCGAGGCGTGCATCCTTGCCCCCGGGCCTTTCCATATTCCTTGCTATAACTCGGGTGACGGCCTCGGGTCTATCATTAGTCCTTCGAGATCTTTCTATTAAAGCAGGAGAGATGAAGACTCCGCTCTATATTATTATCTCTATATGCTTTACTTTTTTCCTCATTACAGTAGACTGCTTAATGGCAATGTCTTCTTGTTTGTTACACTTACCCTCACCCTGTCAAATATTCTGAGTCTTGTTAATAGTTCTTTTGCGTGTCTTGTGCGGCTACTTGACTTTGAATCGTGATTTCAACGTCCTCGAGTCATTTCTCATTGATTAAGCCTACGGACATCGTGTAACAGAAGGAAGCCCCTTTTTAAGGTTCTAAATCAGCGAATAAAATGTTTACGGATTTCTAAAAATCAATAATATAGTAAGAGGTGCTATGCGAAATAAACTTCAACGTGAAGTTCAATGCTCGCCACAAAATCAGATATATTCTTGACCGCCTCCGGGTAATACACTCGAAAGATTCAAAACAATTTCATTTAATCCTCCCCTGGAGCGCAAGAGTCAAATAAACACGAAATTATAATAATGTGTTAACGCAAGACGAACGCCCACGGGCACGCATCCAAGCATCCAGCATGCATCCACGCAAGCACGAATGGATCATCGCGTTGCGTTACGTTGCGTTGGCACGAATATAGACCGTAATACGTATTTGCTGTGTACCTATGTCGTATACACTCCCACGCGCTTGAACAACGGCTTTCATGTTCTGAAAAAGTCGCCTCCCTAACTCTACAATTTATTTATGTTCAGGCGCTCTGGAATCATGAACAGGGTGTATCAGAACTCGCGACGACCATTTTACAGGGTAAATCTTGATCAAAAATAGAATCGAAAATGCATAGGTTTCCCGTTATAATTATTTTAATTTCAGTCAATGACGCGCGGCTTATGAATGGCCGTTTGTCGGTGTGTTTACCGCTTGGTTGTGTGCACTTTTGTTCTCGGCGACAATAGGGTGAGGGACGCGCACACAACCGAGCGGTAATCACATATCGACAAACGGCCGTTCATAAGCCGCGCGTCATTAGCTGAAATGAAAATAAATATAACGGAAAATCTATGCATTAAAAAAAAAAAAAAAAACGACTGAGGAAATTTCGATTTCATTTTTGATCAAGATTTACCCTGTAAAATGATCGTCGCGAGTTTTGATACACCCTGTACATCTGTTCGTATATAGGTATATTATGTATTTCACGCATTCGCACTCAAGAAGAATCGAAACACACTTAGATACCCTCTGTTGAGTATTTCAGCAGTAACTGAACGATTAAACGAACTTTCGAATGTTCCATCACAATTACATTCGTAATTAAGACTTGAGATTACAAGAAAAACGCACCACCGGTTTATACCATACGTAGTACCATAATGGAGTGACTGCGCCAGTAAAATTGAGCTATAGCACAGAATTGTCGGCCATCATATTCCAGTAAGTCGAATATAACTCCAGATTTATTAGTTCATTCGACCTATTTCCTTGATTCCTAGATATTCTGCCAAGTATTTGTTTTATTCCTATAATACAAGCGAACGCCGTATTAGAAGATAAGAAATTTTTTCCCGAGATTCCTGTGCAATTTATACGATTACAGCATCGAACCAGGTCGCAGGTAAAAAGCAAACAAATTTTTTTTAACGTTCTTGTATCGCTTGTTTGACCAGAGGATTCTGCCGAGTACATTTTCTGCCTCTAAAGAGCCCTGCCTATCTGGAAGATGAAGTTTCGTTACCTTTAATTTTCAATTAATTCATTCATTTTGGTTCAAATATTTCGTTACCATCTTCTGAATCTTCAAGTTCCGTACAGGTGTCAACACTCTACGTTTGATCCATGAGTCGAACGTGAGATGGTCTGATATACCTTCCTCTCTCCTCACTATTATTTTAGAATTTTTGCATGTATTGCATGCGAACTGCGCCAGTTTCTGATCTTCTCTTACCTTTTGTGTACACTCAGGCCCTGGAATTACTAAATTAGTTATCACTTAGTATTGAGTGATCATTGATAAATCTCCTCAGTGATTCTGAAGCCTTTTTTTCCTCGTTTGCGATCGAGCGTAGCTTGGCCTTCAGAAAGGTCTGTAAAAACCAGTCCGAGGAATACAGAAACTGGGGACTGTATAGTCTCGTTTTTTAACGCATAATATTTCTGGCGTCATCTAGCATAAAGTAGCAGACTACGTTTTTGTAATCTCAAAAACAAGAGTTTGGATATAATTACAATTACATATATACTGTACGAAGTCAACGACCACGGTGGATAGGACAACGATTAGAATGAATTTCCGATGCAAATCACGGTTTATTTTCACACTTGGATCAATAGCCCTAACTTTGATACGGTAATCCTACGGTTTTGGTTAGAGCTGCTGAAGTCAGTGATAAGGTGATACCACTGACTTTAAGAGTTGTAGCTTGCAACTATCTAGGGCATGGCTAGTGAGTCAGACTACAGACATAACGCGGTACTGGTGAATATTTCCTTTTTGCAAATCCACACTTCTAGACGATCATAGCGAACGAGCTATGCGGAAACGATTAGGGAGCGGCCAATGTCGAAATTCTCTTTGCTCGTTTTCGCCAACGAGTTCTTCGAACCACTATTATCGAGGATCAAATAAACGTGAAACTGTTGCCGAAATATTAAACATCCTAAAATTCACGTCAGGATATTTATTTCTTGCCTGTCGAACGCTGCTTTCGATTTCCAGGTATAGATTGCGGAAGGTTTTGCTCACGGTATGTAAGCAGTCTGTTGAGAGAAGAAATACATGAGTAAGAACATGGACGTTACCATATATTGCGTAGCTTGAGTGATATGTATAGTGTATATCGCCTCAAAGTATCCTACTTAATCAATTGATGGATGAATATGAGAGAATGCATCAGTGTGCCCGAATGCTGAACATCAGTATGTCTACGTAATTTTAGTATTGGATGAGGCGACGGGAATTTATAATTATCCTATCTCACATAGCTTACATGCTGCTTATTATTGGATGTATGAAGCATTCTTCACCAAACGAGCCACTTTTCTTTGTAACCTTACCCGAAATGTTCGAAACTTTGCCAGTTTGTGGAACTGAGTAGTTAAAGAGACTTTCTGCAATGAATTATTTCAGATTTATAAATCCAACCGTTTTGGAAATGCTGTATTTTTTTCAACTATATACATATCTCAAAAAATTTAGGTGATGCGTTCAAGGTGAAGCGTTCAAGAAATACCACTTTCGTTTTGCTACCAAATTTGCTAATTCCTCGGGCACATTGTTCAGATTCAGTGAAAAAATTGCCAGCCTGGGAGCGTCAAGGGTTCTGGACTGAGAAAAAAAAAAAAAAACAAATCCCGCATCTCAATCTTTATTCGGAGTTTCTGCTAATGATATTCACGGGAAAACCACACTTTCTCATTTCTTTAAATTCAATTTTTTTCCTAGTTGAACGAGTTACTTGCCACTCACTATTACTCCAAGAGATTTATTTTCGTTTCATTTTCGTTCCGAGTCACTGACGGTCCCATTCTGGCGATTTTTCCACTGAAGCTACACATGTGCTCGAAGATTTCGTAAATTTGGCAGCATAAATAGAAGTGGTTTTTCTTGAACAGAAAAAAATATTTTTTACCTTTTTTACTGAAAAATCTAGTTTACAAAGACGATAAAATAATAACGTGAATTTCGTTGAAGAGATGATGGAAAACTACAACTTTTATCATGAACAATTTTTTTCCTGCGGCCTATATTTTCTGAGATATAGGTAGTTATACTTGAAAGAAATATAGTATTTCCGAAACGGTTGGATTTTAAAATCTGAAATAATTCACAGAAAATCTTTTTAACTATCTACGAACTGGCAAAGTTTCGAAAATTTCAGGATGGGTGACGAAAAGAAGTGGCTGGTTTGGTGGAGATGCTTCATTATGTGAAATGAATTATTTGTAACAGTTACCGGACTCGTTCATCCGCTGTGAGCTAATTTGATATGATATTAAAACAGAAGTGTTCACCGGTGAATGGATTCTACCGTTGCAGATCGTTTGCGATTTCTAATGAGCCGATTATTCGAAGGCAATGATTTAATCGCATTTTAATTGAGGCTATTCAACAGAAATTGGACCGTAAAATCAAACGATTGATTATAAATCCACAGCAGTCGTATTATCTATTCTGAGAGTAATCTGTTAAGTAGAATGCTACCAGTCCGTGAGTTTGGTGAGAGGAGATATTCATCAAGCTGGAGATTCGGCTTAGGTAATTACGTACTAAATTCACGGAATGCTGTCGTCCATCGGAAAGGTATCATTAGACGCTGGTAACCAGCCGTTTCCGGTTTGACGTGGGACGGCCAGACGGAGAGACGACCAAACTGAGTATCGAGGGACGTCTGGCCTTGTTAACGTATTAAATGATGCGTGATATTAATACCGATTACACGCATTATTCGCCCGTTGTCTCGAAGGAACTAGAGGAGGTAGCCGTATGTCTGAGACTATTTGGGCCGACGAGTTTATTACCTAGCGTCTTCCGTGCGAATGAAACGCCTGGAACCCTTCAAACTTCCACCTTGCAGCTCCTTACTTAAAGGATGGGGCTTTACTTTACGACTGACATGGTAAAATTTATCTCTTAACGTTCATCAAGCTACAAGCTTGTAAGACCAGCATGCAGAATCAGAGTAGACATCAAATACATCAGATACATTATAGAAGATTTTCGCAGATCTTTCTCAAAACGATGTGCTCATTTGTGATGTTCAGTAGGTGATAATCAGATCTGGTAACAACAAGGTCTAATATTGGTATATTCGATTTCTTCCAGTAGTCTTCAGAGCACCGGTCAGTTACCTCAGCCTGCATCAGATACATCATAGAAAATTTTCGCAGATCTTTCTCAAAACGATGTGTTCACTTGTGATGTTCATTAGGTGATGATCAGACCTGGTAACAACAAAATCTAATATTGGTACATTTGATTTTTTCCAGTAGTCTGCAGAGCACCGGTCAGCTACCTCAGCCTGCATTTCCAAAACGTATCAGTGAAGACGGATTGTTTCAACGCCAAAACAACACAGACTGCTAGAAAATGACTCTTCTCAAGAGACACCAGCCACCTGTTGATTTCTTGCAAAGGATTTCCCTCGAGGGATAATACAGCTTTTATACTGGCCCAACACAGTATCTGTAAGTTCTGCTCGAGATGTCGCCGTGGTGCAGTACAATGGGTTCATGTATCCGTTCTTGTGTGTTATATTTCTACGTTCCTACGTGCCACATGCATATATCTGCGTACACGTATGGGTCTGTATAGTATCTATGTATAGCACGATGTCACGGTCGCGCGGATGCTAGGCGTCCGAGACAATACCGGTCAACTCAAGTCCACATAACTCAGGTACCACCACCCCCTTACCATGTGCCAGCGGTCCTCTTGACAGCTCGAATTCCTCTCCGGTGGAACGTTGAATGCGCATAAATATTTATGGACAGTGGACAGAGGAAGCATCTGAATATGGAAGCTAGCGGAACGAGTAGCGCTGCCACGAAGGTGGTCCTTGCTGGAGTACAAAAGTTCGTTTGTGTACGCACGCAGCTTCAGCTAATTATCTAATTACCTCCTGCTGGCTGTGACTGATTTGGGCCAGAGTCCGTTTCCGTGAAATCATTCAAATTCACTGTTCCGAAATCTTTGAAATTCTCATGCAACTTTACAGGCGAGCCTACTTGAAGTTATACTGTTACTTCAGAGGTCTAGTTAGCTCGTTAGGTGTTCGGGAACGCGAACCCTTCGTGGCGATATTCGAAACCAGTAATCTTCGTTTGGAATTGTGCCTGAAACGGGAAAGTCGACGATGAGCAAAGGCGAATGTATTTGGATGCCACGCGACGCAGATGCCATGCCGAGAGACAGTAACTAATATGCTTCCTGTGCTCTTCGAAACGTAACGCTGGAATAAAAACATTTCTAGCAAAACACATTTAGCTAACTCGAAGCACGTTCTTTCCATGATAAGTTAGTACATGGAGCGCGGGTAGGCGCCTTCCTGCTAAGGGGCTGTCCACGCTCCATTTGTAATAAAATACACGTGTGCTACAGTACGCGGGTAAGCTAATTTGAGAAACAACTTCAAAAGGACCAATTCACTTCAATCAATGTGACGATGGCTAAAAATATCGCCTTGCAGAATAGGTAAGCGTGTACTCAATTTTACGCGAAGTAAGCATATCACGGGAACCTCCAAATCGGTATCTTCAATTTGAAATTACAACCAAAATTGTAGTCGACACGAGGATTCATTTCAAAATACAAACTAGCCTTCGAGAGAAATCGACGAGTCAAAGAAGAACGTTCGAAATGTCGCGTGGGTATGCATATTTGAGTGTAGACGATACTTCGGCTCAGTTTGAATATATTTTCAAGCTACAGAAGCAGTAGAATATTAACATTTGAATGTCGTGCACTTAAAAATGATTTACTTCTTTCCATGCTTAGTATAATCTTGGACCAAAAAGTCACGGTCATAATTATTTTCTTCATTGTTATTATTGTACTAACGGTTCTGCATTATTTTTAAGATCATAGGTACCGACATACGAGACTGCCCTTCTCGCCGCCCAGATAAAAGTCTTACGTGAAACGAAAATGAGTATGTGTTCATACGTCAGTCTTTTTGATATTCGCTCGAAGCGCTACTTTTGATGAACAGTTTGGGCCGCGTTATACTCACGGCATTATATGCTGCTTGCATCTTTTCCCTCGACCAGAGAATACGTTATGAAAGTAAACAAAGTAGAAAATGGCGAGGTCTCTGCACAGCCTAGTAAATTGAAAAGGGTTGCTGTAAAATGGAAGTGTCTTTCTTCCTGTACACATGGAAGTCACATCCAACCGTGCTACGAGCAGATTATGAAATTCCGCAGTCAGATGATTCTTGACTCACACTCAAAGATTCGACTAGTATAGCTCGTAAAATACATATGCGTAAACTTATACTCGCGTGGAAATGTCGTTCTTACAGTGCGAAAGATTTATTCCTTCAAGTCCATTGTGCGTGAGAAGTGTCGTTCAAATAAACGGGACATGCTCGAAACATTTAGTTCCTATTATGTTCCATTCAACGCGAGACATATACGTGAAAGTGGAGCAGCCACATTAGAATGTTAACACATGCGCATACATTACGGATGGAAGATGCAGTGAGTGGTCACTCGCCGTCCGCGAGGAAGAGCAAGGACGATTCTTGGTCGAACCTCGTGTCCGAGGTGTACCATCGATCCATCTTCCGGGCGACTCCAAGGTTCGGACAAGCGGGAAAGAAATGTCCTTCCGACTAGTCGTAGTCGAGAGCTTATTCAGTTTGACACTTTCTGATCAGTGATATCCTATACGTATATATACGTATAGTTCTGATACATCGCCGTTTCCTCGTCACTTCTTTTTTCGGCTTAATGCAGTCCTTCGTCTACCACCCTGAGTCACACCATCGGAGTATCTCATCACTCGCGATTATCGGAGATCCGCTAAAAGCGTTGATCGAACGAGATATTTGAAATACTGACACACGGTGTGCAAAACGCTGCGTCATATGGCCTCACGAAAGCCGCAGCTTTCGCACGTTCAAAGTGTCCCGGGATATCTTGGGATTTGACATTCCAGTCTAAAAATAATAACAATCGAGATACCCTGCACGGCGGGTGTTCTTAAGCCCGAGAAAATCCAAGACCGAAATTAATTCAATCGCGACAGGTATTTTTTCACAGCAATAAGAGAAAAGCTTAAGTAAAGCTTGATTAAAAGTTCAATTTGCGAATCACTTAGGATTGCAAAAAGGTTAAGCTGAGGTCGAAGGGAACAATCGCTCTTACTTTTTCCGTCATCGCGAGTATTCAATCATTTCGCTTGTTTGAGTAGCGAGTGTCGTACTGCGAGTAGAAACGCTAAAACGTTTATCAATTTCGTGACAGCAATTATTGTCCATATTGCAATAAGCTGTGTCTTTTTATACACGATAGTAAAGTAAAAGTAATTATAACGATAATACAATTAAATAACGGATTACGATGTTTGATTAGCCATCACCATCAGCGATGTACGAAACCTATCGACTGATGACGTGCGTGGCTGACAGCGCAGCGGCGTGAGCCCCTGCTGGTTTCTCGGGCATCCCGCTGGTCGCGTTACCCCCCGCTGCAACCGATCAAATTCTGTCCACCTCAATTACCTAAGAGGCTACATTACTTCTACGGACTTCGGAGCACTAGGATCCAGGTGTATTGTAGCTCATACAGTGGTTCATGTCACATGGGGAATCTTCTTCATCATGTTTTGTCAAGATACGAAGAGCCAGAAATTCCACCGTGCCATTTCTTGTATAGTTCGAATGCACCACTGCGATTTTCACATGGCAAGACGAAAAAAACGTCCCGTTGACGTCCGATCAATGTATTGATATTTTCGACCACTATTTGCGAGATTCTTAGAATAATTGATTTTTAACTGTGCAGTTCTGATGTCTTTCAGTATCAATGTGAAGTTTAATAGTATGATCACGAAAACCGATAAGTCTCATGGGGAAATACCGAACCGATGGAAATTAATAATTCTGCAAGCAATGTTTAATCAAAAAAATAATTAGAACATGCCTTCGTATTTTTTATAGCCTCATATCTTGAATTTAAATCATAGCCGCACAGCAGTCGTAGACTTGATATCAAATCTGTTTGCCTTTCAAATCAAGACAATACATTGTCCGGCGGCAAGAAACAACACATAGGTGTAAATATTAGTGTAGAGTGGTAATGCGGGCCACGAAAGGTCGCCGAGGTTAGACTCCTCTCACGGGATCCTCGACCATTTGGACACCATCGCCCCGACACTATATACTAACTGACTGTATGGTATGCGTCAGTCAAACTGGCTAGTTAGTCTCGAAAAACTATACCGGGTGTTTAAGTTATGATCAAATGTAAAAACACTCTTCATTTGTAGAAAATCGTATTATATTCTTAAATCGGTATCCAAATGCTAAAACCATTGTGCAAATGGAATACCGAACGAATTAGAACGACTGTAACGCAAGGTTGCATTTCAAGTATATATGATTTATATTCTTATACGACGCCGGACCTTGTGGTTTATAATCCACAGTGATTATACTGTGAATTGAGTGGATGCTGGTTAAAATGCGCCCGCGTGATGAGTAATGTTAAAAATGTTAATAAGAATTGACTCGGTTCCATTCGGCGATGCGCGCAATGTCGTTTCAGAAGAAAGTTATAACGAAGTTGTCAAGCAGAAAATTGCATCGAACTTAGTGAACGGGTGCAGGACAGAGCGCGTTAAAAGCTGATTTATCTGTGTTGAGAATCAAGAAGCGTGGAAGAGGATTAAACTTTTGGAGACTTACGGAACACCCCGTACATGACATGTGCCTATAATCCAGCGGACGGCTGTGGATTGGTGTGATTAGATCTTACAGCTTGCATACAGAACGACTCGACGTTGCTGCGCTCTCTTATTTGGAATTCATCATTTTTGAAAGGCCGATAGATTCTTTGTGATCATCCTACAAAATCATGTATCGCATCGTCATACAGGGCACAGTATGTTCGGAATGGACAATTATTAGTCAACTAAATTTGTAATATTTCTCAAGACGTCGAACCGCTCACGAGGCCCCAGATCAACGAAAAGTCGGCGGACCAGAGTGCCACACGGTAGCCAGTCCTGAATAATGCATCGCAGATTATATAAATGAATAAGTGAATTATTATCCTGTCAAGTGGTCGTTATTTCGGCCACCCGTAAGATGAATTGTACAATTTTTGGAAATCTTTTATCTCCTGCCTTCGAGATGTTTTACGGTAAGAAATCGTATTTATGTAGGGATACCTACTGCACGTGTATATATACATAGATATATATTTATTCGTCATACCGAGCATAGCACGCACCGGATAACCGGTCTTGTAGATCGCGTCTTATTTTACGAGTCATTCTAACTTTAGTGGCTCAAGGCGACAATTTTGGATCGTAGACATTTTTTACTATCCCTAGATTTTATGTGACAAACAGTGTAGAATTTTCTGAACCGATAAATATTGTTTGTACTTTATCTGGTCTGATGTTTGATACATACGAAGATTTTTATATTCCTTAGAACACAAGAAAACAAAACCAAAAGCAAACAACAACTCTTCTAACCGTATGAACTTCCTTTATTTCTTCCACTCGCGTGGCGGGCCTATACTTGAGACCTTCACAAATCTATAATTCATAGCAAACGGACCGCGCGGGCGAGAAGTTTTTCGGGGATACTCACGAAGACGAAGAGAGCTGTTCTCTTGGTAGAATCGCCACTAATTCCGCTTGACCGTTTGAATTATTAATGAATCGTCCCTTTTTGACCCTTCCCTGGATCTGCAGTTCTCCGCTACGCTTGATAGGAAACTTTTTTTCCGTATACCGAGATGGCTCCGGATTTTCTACGCATAGGTCTATACCAATATAAATTTTATTCATTTATTTATTCATTCGGTTCATATTTGATACAGTAAATCGAGCTTTTATTAGTTTCGAAACGACATTGAGGAAGCAGAGTATATCACTTCTCGTTATTGCTCATTAGATTTAATCCTACGACGACTGAGTTAATACCACGCTAAGTATTATACATGTAGATTAGGATTAGTAATGGGGTAGGGGTAGGGTAAAGCATCGTGGCACCGCTAGGACTTGACTCCATAAAGTGATCAGCTTCGAAATAACAGACAACTCTTCGCGGCCCCTTAAAAGCAAACATCGCAAATTCACCGACTAACATAACAACCGTCTAGCCAGATAGAATAATTGATAACGTACTAAATTTTGCCGACTGTGTGGAGTAATTGTTATATATGACTGTAATCAATCATTAGTGATTCAACGCTAATGCTTTATATTTTGAGTATACCTATAGTATAGGTGTAATAACACTGGCGTTAATAATAAAGATAAAAGAACCAAGGATCTTCAATTCTATATACTGCCTTTCAGTAGCACTGACATTGAGCCAACAGATGTGGGCATCGTTCAGCCCATGTGTGATGTGTTATAATTATTTTTATCGATCCCCTGCACTAATGAATTTTTCTACTCTGCCATTAATCGCATTGATATACAGTGATTAAGAATAATCCCAAGGTAAAAAATGTATTGATATTCATCGTTTTATTAGTATAACACAAGGCGTGCAATCCCTGCATTACATAAGCAATATTGTAACTGATTTTACAGAACACTCAAAAGTTAAATCACGTTAATGTGTTAGCGGTAATAAACAAAGGGTATTCACTGCTCTATAGACGTTCGCAGCTCCAAGCCAATCTGAAACTGTTAACAGTTAACGCGTCTATAAACGATAAACGCATCTCGGCTGCCTAATGCGAGCATTAAGCCGTGCTTACATCGAGTAACATCGAATTACGTGGCAAACCTTTAAAGCCTGTTAAAGCGTTAACTGAAGAGGTAATTGTGAGTACCCGTGTAGGTAAGTATACACCTGAGTGGCGCTGCTATAGCGTATTACTAAATAGCTACATATCACTAAAAAACGTCATGGTTACGCCTGTGAGAAAATCAACTTGGAAATCATCGGATAGATACTCGGTACATGAATGAGCGTGAATCTGTCGAAGCTTTCGATTAGTTATTAAATCGAAACCTCGCTGATTGCTGAGTCTTGATGAAATAAGAATTAAAAGCGGCTCCGAGAACGAAGACGCGGGTTACGGTGGCAGCGACGTCGGCGACGGTGTCCTTGCAATCGACTCACGCATCGCTGCCCCGTCAACCTCCGAAGTTCAGCAAGAAGACAGATATCATCGACAATAAATATGTAGCACGTACACGGAGACAGATTGACGGGCTGGGTTGGCTTCGCATTCGTTGCTCCTGGACGTCTCCTGGTACACCAGTTCGGGCTGCATTATGTATAGGTATATGTACCCTACGGGAACGGGATTATCCCGCACCTATACCTTCACCAAGCGCGTGAATTATGGGCGCCACGTGTGACATCTGCGCGTCCGATCCTTGCTACCCTTTTTAGCCACCCTGTCTGTGTCCCTGTCTAACAGTCCACACTTGAACTAGGGGCGTTGGCGTGATGCCTGTGCTGATTGATAGGTTTGTTTTCACTGTATCTCTCCACTTTAAGACATTTCGAGGGTACTCCACGCTCTCCTTGAATATATTCGAGCGCGTTTCAATCTCGTGCAAATCGATGACAATTCGCGGCACCGATTTTTTTTCCCTCATGTTTCAGCAAGTAGAGATTATTGTAGAACTTGGATTGTTTCTTATTGATGAAACACTCTAATGGAAGAATACACACAGAACTATGTTTATGGCACGTATTATATGAGGGATTCCACGTCAACCGGGCCACTTCTTTACCGCAACAATTTCAATCTTTTTGTACTTGGAATATACTTGAGTATTTTCCAAACGATAATTTTGAAGTATATTTATCGGACGATCGGATGAAGTGTTTTGGACTTACAGACTGATGCCGGGTCTACACGCTGTGTTGAAGATCGGGTATTCAGCCAACCACTGAATTTCCACAACAGAAGTGACCAATCAGTTGACAGATTTCTGAAGACACCACGTTCAAGATCCCACTTGAAGACAGCGTGTAGACCAGGCATGAAGGAATTCTTTGACACTTTTTTTCCAAGTCATATTATCTCGAAAACGACTAATGCCCCATCTCCACGCGCTGTTTAACTGGGTTGGTTTATCCAATCCCAGCTCGAGCCTAGTCGAAAGGGCCAATGCGAAGATAAATACATCAACTTAAAGTGCAGTTAAACACCGTGTGCAGATCAGGCATAATCGAACATCAAAATTGAACTTCACTTTTTTCATAGTACATTTCACGAGCTTCGCAAAAAAAATGTCATCATTGGATTCTCTCTATTTCAGGGTGCAAACGCACTTTGAAGTTTAGAAATCGATTTTTCGGCAATTATGACATTTTTGAGAAACTTGAAACTATAGTACTTTTTTCTGATTCCGCGGAATTTTTCCCACAGACCCGAGTATTTTTCCAGATGGAGAAATTTGAATCTTGTGTACAATAAAACAGATGTAATGTATCTCATTTGGAATAGAAATTGAATGAATAACAAAATACAACCGCATGGTCGAAATATTTACTTAAAATATTTATTCAAAATATTTCAACATAGCAAAATCAATGTTCCATTCGCAAGTGAATCTCTGAAGAGTTAACTTTTCTGATTTTCCACCTGAGATTTTTTCCGTATATTAAAGTGCACATCATTTTCGGTTCGAGCTAAAAGTGGGTGACCGTATGAAGAAAGGGGCCATCCTATCTCACAGAAAACGCTTGGTATAGCTATCGCTGAAACGATGTGTATTCCGACGAATTCAGGAACGCAAGATTCAATTATTTCTTCGACACCCATGATAGTTCCACATTACTTGAATACACACTTACGTGATCGTACGGCCATCGACCATAGAATGAAAGGCTTCATTCAAAAAAAAAAAGATCAATCCAATCGCATATCAGAACATGTCCATCAGATTACTACAAGATATTTTAAAAAGATATATACATGTGATTCTATGGTTTTTTCAATAATTTTTCATCTTATCTGTTTTATTGTGAACAAGATTTGAATTTCTTTATCTCGAAAAGTACACAGTTCTGTGGGAAAAATTTCGTAGAATCCGAAAAAAGTAGGTTCAAAATTCTGAAAAATGTCATAATTGCCGAAAAATCGATTTCGAGACTTCAAAGTGCGTTTGTACTTTGAAATAGAGAGAATCCAATGATGACTACTTTTTTTTCGTGAAGCTCGTGATATGAACTATGAAAAAAGTGAAGTTCAATTTTGATGTTCAATTAGTCGTTTTCGAGATAATGAGACTTGAACAAAAAGTTTCAAAGAATTCCTGCAGTCTGTAAGTCCAGAACACTTCATCCGATCGTCCGATAAATATACTTCAAAATTTTCTTTTGGAGAATACTCGAACATATTCCAAGTACAAAAAGATTGGAATTATCGCGGTAAAAAAGTGGCCCGGTTGACGTGGAATACCTCATATATTCCGTCAATATTTCGATCAGGTGAAGTTTGGTCAGGTGTATACATCTGATTATACTTGGACAAATCAAGCAATTTTCACGCTTGTGTTCGAATTGTGGGGTGCCGAAATTACTCTGGAGGAAGCAGAGGGCTGACGGAGAGAAAGTTGATTGCTTAACAATCAAGAGGAGCTGATTAAATTTATGTCGTACCATTGTGCGGGGGTAGATCTCGTCGTACTTTTCGCTCTGATAGAAATGAACCCATGTATTTTGTGTCAGTGGAAAAAATATCGAGTCGTTATATACATATATACATATAGTGGCTATAGGCACTAAAATCTTTCAAACCTTTTACGAAAACGGTGTTATTTCGAAGTGGTAAAAATCACCGAGTGAAAGATTAAATTCGAAACGTAAACCAAAGTTGTTGGACCGTTAAAAAAAGAACGGAATACTTTTTTTTCTCCAAAGAACAAGATAATATTATCGAAGAAAGAAGACGGGATATTGAGATATATTTTCCTTGAAGATGAAGGAAATTATTTTTATTCCTCAAAGAATCAGCCGCTGCTTCGGGTCGGCTTATTTAATCTGAAAGTACAAATTCTAATAGTTACCAAACCTAAAACTGCTTTACTTATCACTCAAATGGGAATTGAATAACAAAAATAAAAACGTATCGAAATACGCGAGATGTACATTAATACCATAGTAAAAATGGGTAGGTATAGGAAATGGTATTATCGAGAGCTGTTTAATTTTTTTCACATCCTTGACACGTGTTTTTCCAGTCAGGCAGCCGAGAAGCCCCTGCACCAACTCCACGTTTTTTAATCACTCATTTAGTCCGGGTTGTTCTTGGTTTCCTTCAGCTTTTCTTACGCCCCTTCGTTCCGGAGGAATCGTAAATACGGGGTTATCGCTACCGTGACCGAACGAAGGGTTAAAATAATATTTGTCTTTTACTTACGTTGATAGTATTGATGGCGCTCGCCCCACACGTATTCCACATGTAGGAGATTAACTACGAAAAACAATTCTAGAATTAATTGCGCGCGATGCTTGAAGATATTTTTCATTTCAAGCAAGATCTTCGACGAGTCGAATACGGGGCTCACCCGAAATATTTTATATAGCTACAAACATTCGTGATGGGAAAAAGTGAATTCACTTTAAAACCAACTTTTCTTCAACATTTTACCTAATTTTTCAATTTACTGTCTACGCCACGCTGTCCTATGGGATTTCAGTCTGTCAATGCCTGCGTGTGACACAATGAACAAAAAATAGACAAATTATGCAGGCCGTTAATATTAATACTGTAACTGTGACATTAATTCAACTGTCCGTCCGAATCAATGACATAAGCGACTCGTAGTGCGTTATAATTAAAGCCGGACAGTCCAAGGGCTTAAGAATAAGATTCAGAGCTGATACAAATCCATCTTCTTTTTGGTCCTGGACTAAGAGGACCATTTAATCATATTCCGGTCGTTGACAACGTCGAACCATCCCGAATTATATTCGTCCCCCTTGTTTCTTCAGGACTACCGTGGTTACCAACGTATCTATATCCTTCGTATATGTCGACGAATTGAATCAGTAAGATATTTTTCGATTAGGCTCACTTTTTTTCTATTTACTAGTGTATTATTTTATGGAAATATTCAAACAGAACAAGATGGATGTTCAATAGTCTAGAATTTTTGAAAGTATGTCTTTCAATCAATACCATTTGAGATATCGAGTGAAATTGGAATACAAATAATTTGAAAGATAGAAAGACAATCCGAGAATTACACAATTGAAAATGCTATATGGGTTGGAAATTTCGTGCTGCCGACTTTCCAAAAATGTCAGCATTTCTTTCTTGTTCGCCACCCTGTAAACAGATTCACCCTCAAAATGATGGACAAACCATTGAACCGTGAATATTAGTGGGATCAAATCCTCCATCGATCTTTTGCAGGAACCTAAATTCGTGCGCATATAGCAGTCAGCGGGGCTGTTTGTCTCGTACGAGATGTCAGTGACGTGGTCCAGCCCCATTGCAGTCACCCTCGATCTATACCACCCTGCACCCGTCTATAGCGCATAATTTTCGACAACCATTACGAAATGAATTTCGCCATTTACTTCTGATTCAACGGATCCTTACAAATTTTCTGAGTGCAATGACACAGACCTATAGACGATATTACACGAATGAGATATCTGAGGACAGGCGCGCGGGTGGGTCACATTATGTTAACACTTAACAATGAAATGGAATTCCCAACAACGTATCGATACATCGCACACGTAGTTCACCATGCTTCGAAGATTGCTCAAAGTCGAAGGAAAATAATTTGCGCAATGAACCTGGCCGCAAATACGCGAGCTGAGTTCGCTGGCCGTTTTCAACCTCTCTGTGTATACATATATATACATATATATAATATAGGTAGACGATATCGAAATTTCCAAGTATTTGCCAAGGAATTATCCGGCCAAGTTTCCTGCGTATAATCTATCCGATAACATAGTTGCAAATCCGCGGCTTGGCCAGTGCGCTGGAATAATATACCGTCGGGAATGTATGCAGCAGGGATCGGTAACGCTCGAGGCTTCTGCGATATTCTCTTATGCTAAGACTCCGCAAATATTCTCAAATATTTTTTTAACATCTATAAGTATAGTATATACCTCTACAAATATATCTACGCATGCATACAGACATTTTACATCAAGCATAACGAGTACCTGTAGGTACGATAAAGAATCATGGTCAGTCAAAATTATAGTCCTTATAAACATTAGATATGTAATTGAAGCGACTAAGAAGATAAGTTTCAAGCGAATCTCGTACATCGAAAATTTCACATATGCAACTACCGTCGTCGAAAGATGCGAAACGATTAAGGCCCGTTTCTTCGGGCGGACAGTTCCTCTTAAAATTCATAACATTTTAATCCATCCACGCAGTGAGACGCCCGGCAGTGTTTTAAATGGCCGAGACTCGGTGGGCAGTGAAGAGCGACGTCTTTTTTTCCACCATCTTTTTCTCTTGTCTCTTCACTCTGCGCTTGCCAGCGCATAATTATCACTTCCCAGTGGTTTCTTCATTACAGGTCTCAGGTTCGCAAGGCAGCTGTCCAACTTGAACAGTTGCTCGCTCAGCCACAACCAAGGCAGATCAATAAGTCTCCTCTGCAATGATCACGACTCATCGAGCTGCAAAGCAAACCTCGGGAATCCGCATTTAAATAAAAATCTCCAATTATCCTCAAGCAGATAGTCACTCGAAGAACTTGTAGTTGCCTTTTTGCTCCTCACGGCGAGTTAATTCTTATTGGTCAATAATCGTTAGCTGGATCGATTAAACCGGTTCTCTGTCGTCGGTGAAAATAAATACTGACTAGTTGGTTGAAAGGCTTCTGCCAAATATTTATTATTAATATCATAATGCAGATTTCACAGTAGGTATATATCTAACTTTCCGAGCATTTCACGTACACACATAGGCTACGTGAAATATAGAAATTATCTCATTTGGTAAATAACTAGATATATATATACATATGCATATGGGGAAATTGTATATATAATATCACAGGATAACAGGTTGTTGAAGAGGTCCCGCTGTCCCGCCCATCCAGGATAGAAACTCAGAAGCGCGTCGACGCCGTGAATAATGTTGATATTTGCATTCGTTCGAGCTCTTTCGAAGACTCCATGCCATGGCGAAAGCTGAACCCTGAGTCGCACGCATCGGCTACTCATCACGGTTAACGCTGGTAAGCTCTGGCTCAGATCCTACCCGCTGGCCGTCCACATCCATATCCACATTCACATCTATATCCACATTCACATTCACATCCACATCCACATCCACGATCCACAGTACACATCTACCAAATACTAAATCATACTCCGACTGGATGGGATTAGCCCCCTCCCTAATTTATAGGACTCTGTCCTGGTTTGAGGGGCTGAGGGACTCCGAGGGAGTCGACGGCAACCCCGACTCTTCCTGGTGTAACTCGAACCTAGTTTTGAGGGCCGAGGTGGTCTTGATGAACACCCCACGCCCCACGCCCCACGCGCCACGCGGCGCAGCCGTGTCACGTCGCCGGCGCTCCGCTCGCCGTCAGCGATACGCGATACGTATTTATTATCTCGTAAATATGTTATTTCGTGTAATTAAAAAGTGGAACAGAGTAAGCCGACGCTTTGATTAGCGCTGATGAACAGAGCATCGTGCCCTGAAAATATACCGGGGAGTTATACTTTGTAAATAAAATTTTGTTAATACTCCAGCCTCGCTCCAAGATTCGGCGGGGTTTATAGTCAGAATGAAAGTTTGTAGATTAAAAATTTACTTTTCTTTTTTTATATGAGCTGAATTATGATGTAAAAAAGTAAAAAATTCGCAGTCATTTTATATTTACAAGATAACGAAACACTGCGAGTAATCTCTCTCTCTAGTACAATAAAATTTTCGATTGGTTTTTTACCCTTGTTGACTCTAACGCAGTTAAACGCATCGATGAAAATGCTAATGAACTAAAATGAACGAATTTTTTTTTAATCGATATTTTAATTCTTTTACGCTTTTTCTTTGTGAGCAATTTTCTCTGTAAATTATTTTACGAATACTTTTCAATTCCATTTGCCCAATACCAGTATATGTCGTGACCATTACACGCCTATTTATAACATTCTTATAATGGAAGCACCTGGGATATAGGAGATCATTGTTCCTAGAAAGAACTCCGCTGTCCAGAAAATTAATCGATAATTGCATAATGAATTTACTATGATAAATTCATGGAGGGACTTAGCTTGTAAAATCACAATCTACTTGAGATTAATTGTTAATTCATCGTGGAATAGACAATAGTCAATAAAACATGTGTCTTGGCGGAAGTGAGGAATTGAAAGTCCTCCGTAAGGTTCGAGGTGCAAACAGGAAGAGCCATCTATCACCGTTAGAAGCGGGTGCCAATGGCCAACGTGAAATCCTTCTTTCCGGAAATCTTCCCGAGACTCGGCAGATTGCTCGCCAAAAAGCCATAAATCAGACCTACCAAATAAATCAGATTCTAGCTGCCGGCGACGCGACGCTACGGTCAAAAGACTGCAATTTTTTTGATCCCACCTAAATTTCGTAATTGCTTACGAGCCGACAAATCGCTATCGTAACTCAAACTCGATTCCAGCTTCTTCTATATAATTTGGATTCATCAATCGAAGAAGTTAACGAAGTCAGAAATAAGAATACAGACTGAGCATTTAACACGTTAATTTTCACATTTTGCATCATATTATGTTCATCAGCCACTGTCAACAATTTTGCTCATGGAGCCAAATTTTTGTAGCCAAAGTATTTTGTGGAAAAAAATCTTTATCAAGCATAAAGGTATGATGCGACCGAGCAAAGAGCACGTCATTCTATTTACCAGACGAAGGAAGATTGAGAGCATATAAATACGGGTCAACCCACAGAGGCATAAACTAATCAGTCTAATAGAATCTCCCCCGTTACCAATCGAGTGATTCATAGTTCGTGGTATGGGAAGCGAATTTATTAATACGGTACAGTCAACTATGTTCGTACTCGGGTTGGCTGCTCCACTCTTGGGATATACCCGAACTGGTGTCCGCTGATGCGAACCAATTCAAGCTGGTGCAAGCTGAACCAGCGCAACAACTGTGGCCACTGTTATTATATCGAACATACATTATGCCCTGCATGTACTAATTGGTCGTCAAACAAATAGTTCAATCGGTGATACATCGCGTTAGCTCACAGCACATAAATATATATATATATACGTCATATATTTATACCCATTTATTCGTATATGTTTATGCATGCTGAACCCGCAGTAACTCATCGCCACCCTAAAGAATCCCACTTGTTTGATATCATCTTTAGACGTACTATATCTTACGGAATATTACCTACCATTAAACGATAGCTGTGTATGATCTATCGCAGTCGATATTTCTAAAGGGCGAAGAACTCTGCGTGTATACATAACGATAAATATAGTCAGCAGAATCGTTTCCAACTGGATAATAAAGTGACACGTTCGAGAGGTTTTGGAACTCGTCGAATAAACGCGGATTTTTGAATACTTCAGGCTCGTGATTGTTACATGAATCATTATTTTCAACGTTGGTTTGAAAAATATCGTTCACGTAATTACAGATATTATTATTGCACACTATTCGTCTGTCTTTTTATAGTGACGTGAAAGTGCGCAGTGATTCGTCATTGTTAACGCGGATCCTGGAGATGTATTCCTTGGGGTCTCTGGAGGTTCTGCCGTGGGTTTCTACCGGGTTTTGGTCAGGATTCTCCCAGGGGCTAGTTGAGTAGACAGGGGATAACAACACCCTGGTGTTTCTTAAGTGCCTCTATACGACTCACACTCACTCTACTCCTCTCTTCTTCTGACTCGTCTGATTAAACTCAAGATTCTTCTGTAATCAAATTACACCCCACACTTGTGTCTAATGTAATCGACCTTTGGCTTCGCCAAGCATTAAATCAATTTCCTGTATTGTTTCCTCCGACCTATTTTCTTTAGTGCCCCCAACAGCCCTCTAACAAATTGCAACATCTCATTCGAAAATGTTCTGTTTTTTTTTCATTTTCATTCATCAGAAGGCATAATCATTTGGTTTTAAAGACTGCGGAGGTTTTCAACCGAACAAGAAGCAGATATTAGTCGTACTCAGTCTGCTACTCGTGAAAAATAATAGATCATGTAAATTTATTGTCGATATGACGTATAACAATGGTGCGGTGCGAGGGCCGTTCTTGCTAAGCTGGCTCAGCGAGATTACGTGAGTATTAAGGTCGCCCCGACAATCAATGCACATATTAGCTCTGGAGCTTGGCATCCGAGAAGACGCGGATGAACCAGTTCTTTCCATCCCATCCTCCCAGGCTCCCGAACGTACTAATTGCCAGCGCCCCTCAATTTCCGGGTTGGATTTAGCGTGAAGCACGTATCTTCTTTTGGGGATCAGCGAGGGAAAAGAAGGGACGTTTAAGCTCAAAGAGACAAGGACAATGCAGGAATTTAGAGGAAATAAATTAATCGCCAACCGAGATACAACCTTCTGAAAATCCTTTGTTTCTCTTGTAAGTAAAAAAAAAACCTGATTTCTCTCCATGAAGAACAAAAAAAATATCTACACTTTTTTGAAAAATAACATTTCCAAACTGAAATATACCTACACCCTACTTTTCCTAATCGTCCTAAAGTTGCCCCGGATTGACAGTGATCTGACAAAGGTATGGTGTGTGTCTGAAAAACCTCGGAAAAATCCTCCGTAACTCCTTCGTGGATTAGGCCCGTCCCCCAATGACAGCTAAAAACAATAAGATCGTCTTCGTAACAAGTTACCTTATCTGCTGAGTAAGCAGAGCTTAAACCTGCGAATTAATTCCATCTCGTGCAATAATCCTATTAGATTTAGATCCCTTCGAGCGCTGACGATAAAGATCCGATAAAGACGAGGTAGAGATTACCAGCTGTGAGGCGAAAACGATTTTTCATTATTTCAAAGAATTCGAAATTTCTCAACGAGTATAAAATAGCATATACTATTGAAGATATATATTCATGTGTATGACTGTAGTCGGTATTATATGCCAAGTCTGCAGCGGATGCAGTATTTTTTAAGTTTGAATCGATATGCGGTTTAGAAGGGTAGCATGACTCGTGCAGAGTTAACACAATGTCACTAAAGCCAGAAAGTTTTTGTGCGACACACCAGTGCGATATGAATATACATATTGAAATAAATTTAAGGGTCTGCACGCTTTTCTATATTCATTATCGGTAAAAGGCACCGTACCATAATCTGGAGAAAAAAAAACCTGCGCCGATAAGCATAACGGAACGTTATAAGCAGTTTGCATGCTCAATTTAACCCAGAGTGATGTCGCGGTTTCCACCTGTGAAAACTTTGAGAACTATTAGATATAAGTATATGGGTTGAGAACTTTGGGAACTATTATAGTATATGGATTGTTGTACTTATACGTTATCGCGAAATCCATGTATTGTGAAAAGTCAACCGGAAAACTTAGTTAATGTATGCAAATTTGAACCGTATTGCAGACTTTTTGATTCCTCTCTCTCCCTCTCTCTCTCTCTCTCTCTCTCTCTCTCTCTCTCTCTCTCTCTCTCTCTCTAAGAGAAGCGTTGTATCAAACGGAATGGAAGAGACTCCTGCAGGGAGTAAAATTCATAGCTCATGTTCTCGGGGAAACAAGAAGCTTCTCGGAGATGTTATTCGTATAAAGGAAAATACGAGAAGTGGGGATGGAGCTGAAGTTGGCGGATCGTTGTGGCGGTGTCACGATGTATCCGGTGAACATCCGGCGTATTTCCGGAACGGCAGCATCTCGTGGGACCTCTGAACCCACTCGTATCCCTTCAGAATTCTTAGGGATCATGAAACTAACTATGTTAGACCAAGATTTCAGGATGAATTATGGGCGGATACCCGCCGATGTATTGATATTATCAAGATAAAAGCCTATTGATACATATATGGCGAAAAAATTAATTGCCATCACGGGAAAATTGAGTTCCAAAGACAACGAAGCTAACTCGAACACAGAAGGATCAATATTTCCGTGAAAGCTGTAGCCTATAGGCCAAGTAATATCTTAGAGAATATCATATTAGGACCATTCCATATATATGAAGTAATTACGGCTTTCGAATACAGAACTAACATTTTTTTATACTTCGATGGAAACGTTGTTGCGTCGTCGAAAGAGGAATGAGTAAAAATATGTACAAGCTCATTATTTCGTATAGGTCAAAAGTACCATGAATTCTTGCCTGATTCCAAAACCGTTCACATTGTAATTCTATATTCGATCAGTATATCAATTTCCTTTACGGTGATGCGCATATATACTCCCATATTTACCGCTATGGGGTAGGACTTGGCAAGTGTAATTCACAGGCTCGAATGGAGAATACATATTGGTTTGGCAAGCGTTGGGTCAAACTGTATTCTTTTCCCTTCGATTTTCTCCGAGCTAAAGAATTCGGGATAACTACGCTGTTTGTTCTCCACACAATCTCTCCACTTCTCGATCGCAGACCTATCCTGTGAAAATCTTATTCCACACCTTGTTGCCTTCGTCCAGTTGATAGCTACAGCTAGGATACAAATTGTGAGTCGTTCAAGAATTTGTCTAGAATGCCAGAGGCAGAGGGAGAACAAAGTAGTTTTATCGTCGACGGTATTTATCAATTATGTAATCTAATCCGACTTTTTATAGAGATTCACTGTCCTCCGAATAGTGGTATATATACCTACTCTTCGAAACAAATTATGGTAATCCGAAAATGGAAACTTTTTGCATTAACGTTAGACTGTTTCATACATATACCCATACCCTGGAGATTCGAATGACAAAGAACTTTCAGCTCTCTATAGGTAGTTGTATTATAAAATGAGAAATACCTAGATTCAGAAAGAAAAATTCAACATTTTGAGCCAGTGAATATGCGGAGAGAGCGAGTCTTGTTAGAAATAGGTGGCCTCAGGGTATTATTTCAGTGAACTGTTCGAACGAGCCTGCGATACGTTTGGAAATATGTATAGGTATACATCTACGCACATATATAGCGGGTGATCCGTACGGAATGCAACCTGGCCAGATGGTTACGATACTGCCAGATGATGCTGAATAATGTATTGCGTAGCAAGAACTTATTTTTCAATCTCGAAACTTGGAGAGATTACGAGGATATCACGTGCGAGCATGGGAAGGCGATAGTAGTATAGACACGAAACGCATCAATTTTATATTACTCGAGAGATGCTGGTGGCAGGTACATACGACACGTAATTGAATAAAATTCCTATGGGACAAATCGAGACTTTCATAACGATTTTTCGCAATTGCTTATTCCAAGAAACGATGAAAATCGTCGGCGAAATAAACTTCACCGTATGTATTCACAGAAAAAAGAAGAGATTTTAATAAAGTCCACCGTTATATGTTGAAGAGGGAGAAATCTGGGTCTTTGCAAACAGAGCACCCCGTACATGTGTATAATCGCGGTGGGACCGTTCCATTTTATACATCTTTTGCCTCTTTGTGACCCGCCGCCCCATAAACGGCCCCAATTGAATAATGAAACGATTCAGTTATGGTCGCACACATTTTTATTTGCTTTTTATGTCAGCACGAGGTATTCCTTGAAAATGGCTGCGTAACGCTTTGGTAAAACTTGTGAACCAAAATATTCAGAGAAGGTAGAATAAAAATTCAGCCACAGATGACTAACGAGCTTATGCAGAAATACTCCAAGCAAATACGTTCTCACATTTCAATGCGAATTGGATAAAATTTAGATATATATACCTAATATCAATTATGCTTCCAGTTCCCTTTTTTCGTCTTCCCCATTTTTTGTTTCCTTGTTGTTTCGAATCAAGTCTAACCTATAGTCACACACTTCACTAACTAGACGTTCAATCCTCCTATTTCATGCTGAAATTAATGGCTAATTAGCGAGCATTCATTAATACTTGATACGGTCGAACTAAAGGGCGTATCCGTTCGACGGGATGCAATATATTATTGCATTAATAGGTCAACTTAATATATGATTGGTAGTGGACATGCCTTCACCGTCCGGTAGCGCTATTAAATCCTTGTTACAATATTACTACGTCACATTATCGTCCATTGGTCGGTCAGCAGCATATTATACCTACTACCAGGTAGCGGCATAACCTGCGATCAAGTTAGTTATTACCCAATCTGTTTTCGTTATGATACCGCATCCCATATCTGGCAGATATCGGTCCTCCTCTCGTTCCGCAGCCTCCGTACAATTAGGCGATGATATCAACTTCACTATTTACTTTATGTTAATTTAGATATTTATGTTACTTAAGACGATCGCCATACGCATCTAATGGTTGGAAACGGGAGCTAATGCACATACCTGTACCCTGATTATGATCGTGATTACGTAGCGTGAGGATGAAATTTTGTTCACCTACATAATAACCAAAATTAAATGATCTTCTTGAACTGTAATGGGTTAACATCGAAAAATTGATTGCAATTTGAACGAAGATCATCTCATTGAATCGCGATAAGATGAATACTTTCGCAGAAATATTGGCTTACCTATAATCCCAATATCTGAAATATTTTCCCACAATGAATCTGAAATAACCGTGGGAAACAAAGGACTAGAGTGATCATCGTATTGTTCTGAGTGAAAAATATAGATAAGAAGTTCAAAGACGGGAATAAGGCTCACAATAGATTAGATGGATATAAGCCAAAGAATTGAGAGATGATCAATGTGGGTGAACCGAAAGTGAACAGAACACAGGATACAGGAGTGTCATGTCGCCATTGTGATAATCCGATGAATGCTAAATGCTAATGCAATTATGACCCCAACGGCCCTAACCCTTCGGTGCACGGTGAGTGAACCAACGCAGCCAGCCAGCCCCACGCGACTATTCGTGAGATATGAATCACCGAGAGCTATCCGGAGTAGTGCAAAAATGTGTACGTTTGATATAAGTGACGCAAAATAGCTTTTATGATATTGCCCATAACTTAAAATTCTCTCCGGCTGAAAATTCCTCAGCGGATTCGCTGTCGTTAGATTAGTTTTTTCGTAGATAGTGGCTATACTTTTTCAAACTACCCCACGTATTCATCAAAATGATATTCTATAGCTCTGCAAAAATATAAACGATAAAATTTCAGATTTTTAACCGACCGTGGACATAGAGTTTAAAATATAGCGACTTAACGGAGCACTCTTGGCAAGTGTCCATCATATGTGGTCGATTTATCTTTTAATTGTCTGGAATCCTTTCATTCTATGTAGGTATATGCTTTAACAGCTCAGTTTAGAAACTGACATGAATCGCGCTCCGCTGTTAAAGATTGAAATACGTATACCTACGCCAGGTATGACGCAATATCCTCTTTAAGATTGAGTTCTTTAACTGGCGTACTGTATTTTCACCACAGGTATTATATATTACTCGTTCTATTCCAATGTCAACCTGAACCTTTTGTTTGCTTGTAGGTCAACCAGCAACGTCATTAGACCACACTGCTTGCAGATACGACTATTAACCTTTGTCGCGGCGAAAGTGCAGAGGGAGTATAACAACACGAAATATAATATACCTAATTATAGGACTACTATAGCCATATGAAAAGACGCAATGAAAATTAACGCGCTGTTACCGCATAACTAGAAGGCCCTCGATATCACAAAGATGAAGGTTAATCCTGCGGGCTCGCACAAATTCGTTCAAGGAAAAGTGAGGTTTGGTGAGAGAAGACCACATAAACGATATGATAAGAATAAGCTCAGCCAAGAGCTGAAGAGATTATGAAGCATGCTGTACTGAAATTCGCGCAGTTTGTATCATGCCATACCAGTTTGTCGAGTACTGATCAAGCACTGATCGTATACCCAAGTGAAGAACTACATGGTTCTATTCGATGACTCGGCGAACAAAGTAATATAGTACCTATACTTCACTTCCATTCATCGTCGTGAAATGAAGATCCCTGGAGTTGAAACCCGCAAAATGAGCTGACACTGGCTTCAGAAGTGGCAATAGCCCCGGAGGAAGTAGCATCCCTTCTCCTTGTATAAACTCGTTGCTATCGGTTGATGTTTGCAGCTCTTTGCTGCTAAAGGTTGACACGACAATCCGACCGAAGATATGACCGTTGGCATAGCCGTGTACAAAGACATAAACGTGGTTGAAAACACCATACATCGTGGCATAGTTACACCGTAACATGGATCTTATCCCTTCGTGTTCCTCTTTGCCCCAAGCGATCTTCCGTTGGTTATCCAACCTGGGGACAGGTTGCCTTGGCTAATTGATATAGCCAGAGTGCTTCACCTCACCTCTGGTCAATGCGTTTTGTTGGTAAAGCTGTTCAGTTCGGCCACACGAATGATTTCATATCATTAATGGACATTGTTTTGTCCACGGACTCCACAAGATGGGGTCATACTCGATTTTCATATATTTCCCATTTGTTTTTTATGCAATTGTTTACACCTTGATTACAAAAAATTCCAAATTTTTTTGGATTCTTCAAATCTACCCTGTCGGAGCTATGAGCTTGTTCATCCTGGAGGACCTTTTTTAAAATGCTGAAAAAAATTACAAAAATCCTGTCGATGATGTAGAACAATCTCCCACTCGCAGAAACGTGGGCAGAATCTTTTTTATATTTTTTTTCAGATCAAAAAAAATTTTATTCCGAAAAATGTTTCACTAATGACATTTATCCTACCACTCATCCGCCCACGATAAAAGTGTTTCTTTGGGGGCTCAACGCAAATACAATGTGAAAATCAAAGGCTTTGAAAAATCTGAATGGTGCAAGTTTGAAAGATTTTCGGTAGCATAAATGTCATTAAGGAAGCATTTTTTGGAATAAAAATTTGTTAAAATTGAAAAAAAAATATAAGAAAGATTCTGCCCACGTTTCTGTGATTTTTTTTCAGAATTCTAAGAAAGGTCCTTATTTTAAGGATGAAAAAATTCACAGCTTCGCAAGCGTTGATTTGAAAAGTCAAAAAAAAAAAAAAAAAAATCGGAAGGTACCCCAGACATGGAATGATAACATATAAAATTGAAAACCAAATCGGAGATGATGAGGTCTGGAGCCGTGTCGAGTTAACGTGGACAGCCCCATATATTACTCGTAAAAAAAAAGAATCCGAAATCAGATGCCAAGTACCACTATCTCCAATTTTTTTTCTTTAATCTTTTTATTTTCATTTTTTTTATGTTTTTGGCCTAATTATCATTTTGAGAAAAAGTGAATCTGATGTAGGTGCTTGGCAGTAATATCTGATTTCGAATCTTTTTTTTTTTTACTAGTATGTATATTGTATACATTAATGTACTTGGCGAAAGGTTTTTGCACCTGAGGTGCTTTTTATGGGGATGTCACTACTTTTTCCAGAATTTGATTCACTAATCATTCCCGTTCGTACTGAATTGCACACATTGTCCGACGACTCTTGATGTGGCAGGTATAGGTATACATAGAATTCCGTGACACTTCTGGCGTTAATTATTTAACCATATATTATTTAAATATATCTAACCTAACACTGCCACCTAGTCATCATAATGCCAGTCGTTACGCAATCATTTCCAATAACCCATGGAAATGGCCAACGCATGAAGGTGTAAGAAGTATTATGTTTAAGAGGAGTACGTAATTGCATGTGGAAAAAAAGAAGAACGAAACTAGAGATCTGAAACTAGGACAAACTCCTTCAATGAGGATCGGCTTAATTAACGAACTCTCGGCTAGCTCGTTCTCGCAAGACCAACACCTTCTTTCATTTCGGTATGTCTATTTTATGCAATAAAGAGAACCTCCTTTTTTTGTGACTCTCAACCCAAAAAATTTTCTGTGGCAAGATTTCGGCTCTATCTGAAAAGCTGCAATGCCAGAACTCTTTGAATCACGGTTCAATAAAATCAGAAACCTAGCGAAATATAATCATCAGAAAGCTTTCAGTTCCTGCTAAAGAATAACTCATCGCAATCAGAAATCAATTGAATGATACAAAAACAGCGATATATTATATTCTTGTGTGTCTTAACATGGTATAGTGTTCCGGTCATTGCTTTTACATAATATATATATACGTATGAAACGTACTACGTACCCTGCTCATTTAAAGTGTGATATTAACGGGTCACGGTGCGCAGATACGATCATATATTATATGTACCTATATATTAGCCAACGGCATCTTATTATGCAAACAGTATAGTGCTGAGAATTGTTCAATACACCGACGACCTGGTCACTGTTGAACACACGCGGCTTGAGTTATTAGTACTATGATAAAATGAATAGTATAGTATCAGTGCGTAATAAAATTTGTTTGGCTCCAGGCCCAGATATCTTGATACACCGCATGTACGTGTGCCCACTTTTTTTTATCGATTAATTGAATCGAAAAGTAATCTAGTTTGAATTTTTTTTTCAATTCGGGTGTCGCAACATAAGAATGAAATTGATATAAAGTTGAAAAAAAAAAAAAACAATAACAATAATAATTGATGACCGGGGAATGTGAAATTTTTGAGAACGTGTCATGACGGAAAATGTTTCAAATCGACATTAAAATACAGAGACAGCTTAAGCCGTAGGGTGAATGATACGATACGGAGTTACTATAGAGAATCATCACCGTACGCTCACCCCCATCTCCCGGAGCCTGCTTGTTCAGTTTCCCTCGTATATAGGGTGGTGAAGAAAACAAATTAGGTTTGAATAATCCCCACTAATATATGGTGGAACAATTGCATGATATTTGTTATGCAAATCGATTTTAATGGAAACTGCCAATTGCGAAAACAATATTCCGAGGATTGAGGCGGGTATCCAAACAAGATTTTGTTCGGACTGGATCTCATTATTATACAATTGGATATCTAAATTGAGTTTGAAAATAACTCCCATAAGAAATGACGAATAGTTCTGGCATAGCATTGCGGTATGTGTGAATTTTCAAAGTCTATTCAAATCAATAAGTTCATGTAGGTACTACTTGTATTGCCAGAAATACGTTTTCACCAACCGTCATTGCATTTTGAGTGAAACACTTCCGAAGATGCTCTCGTTCAAGACCTTTCTTCACGTTTTCGTGCGGATTTATCAAAAATTGCCCCACTTCCGAAAAGCCTTCGACGGTATACGGAAGATCGACGTTACGTTACGCATAAAGTTTAACAATAAATACGAAATTTTTCACCAAACTGCGGCAGACATCTCTTCGGCATCACGTGTAGCAGGAGTAGAGGTCGGTATATGAGTACCTGTGCTAAATGCTGAATGAAAAAAGTTTGCAAGGATCGTGCAAATACAGATTTCCAGGAGCGAATATGATGGGAAGTAAAAGCGCTTGTCCGCAATATGCCTAACCATTCCAGCTTGGATTTGAAGATCAAAAAAAGTTCTATATAGATGGTCAGAAACAAATAATAAGTACCGATTCAAAGATTGCGCACCTGTCCCCCTTAGGCATAAAAAAGAATTCCACAATGATCGACGGTTAACCACGTACCTTAATCCAAGATCTCAATAAGGTTGAACACAAGTAACGTATTTGGCATGAGCTGTCCCAGCGCCTAAGGGCATGCCTAGCCCAGGCCCAAGGCGTTGGTCGTAAAACCATGAATCGCTACTCCTAGAGCCAACTGCAGAGTCTGCAGTCTTGCATTACTGGCAAGTTCTCGGGATAATGCTAGAGTCTTAGTGTTTGCTAGTGTGAGACAGCCAGGGCTGCAGCTAAGCTATTAGTAATTCTAGTACAAGAGGAGCATCCTGTACAAACAGACTCCCAGAACCAAGCCCAGGAAACATTCGCGCGGCGCCCAAGGGCGTCAAGACTAACTATACGTGATGTAGATCTTTATTGTATGCGGTTTGTGGTAGTGACCTAAGAGAAACAGGCTGCAGTCAGATGGTTATATGTTAGTGTTCCCGTGCGATACCCATGGAAAACACTCGCTTATGGGTAAAACGTGTGGACCCATACACATACCTGTATGTCTAGTGCTCGCAGGCATGTTTGTACCTTTCACTTGACAACGACTTCCATCTCCATTATGCTATTCTATTGAGACGTTGTACGCGACAAATGTAGATCACACGACCTACCGCATTAGTCATATGTTATATTGCTCGCGGCTATTACAGCTATCTTGTGAGTCGAATTTAAATTTATGAGTTTCAAAAATTGATAAAAAATGTTCCATGATTGAAATACGTACCAAATCCTAATGAAAGGAAAAGGAAAAAAGGTCTTCAGTAAACAATCCAAAGTCGAGATTCTTTCTCCAGAAGCATACGTTTAAATTAAACGATAAATACTTGGGAAAATTCTTGATGCCCATCATTTGAATGTAAAGTTCCTCAAATTCTAGATCTTATCATCGTTTCTCGAATCATTGCGCGAGTTAGTCGGATAGACCGATAGACAGACCGACCTCTGTATAATCATCTGTTCTTCAGAAGAGAAAGGCCGAAGAAAGTAAAGATTCGTTAAAATTAGCAAAAGTCTTTTTCGTCCCAAAACAATACTTTATTTTAATTTCACCACAGAGTGATAAAAAGTTAGCAATTATAACCACAGTACCACTAGGCAATTCACCTCACAAAACGAATCCTTGCATATAAAACATGCCAAAGGTAGGCAGTCTTGCATTCGCCAACGGCAAGGGCACTTCCATAGTCCCCTTGTGTATTAATAAAGAATTTTTCTGCAGTGGCTGCCAGGGTAACCAGGCAGACTCACATGGATCACGGACAGAAAGCTGTAACATAAATTACCTACTAAGCAGTGAAAGAGGAAAAGAACGAAACCATTTGCACGTAGGCCGTCAGAAGAAGGGTGAATAGAATCAAGAGAGTATTTTCTCTCATTTCACTGAGGAAAGGTAGACAGGTTCTTCGTGACTAGGTCTATGTTGGCGAACAGTCGCAGATATGGTAAGGCAAATAGGTCAACTGTGGTCCACAATCGCAACTATCACAACCTCTGAAAAGCTGCCATCAACACAACCTTTGCGTTGTATTTGCCCGAAGCTAGTTTCACCATCCGCAAATATGTGTGGTGATAAAATTGTCCTTCTCTCCTGGTTGGGTTTCGTATTAACAGAATTACGATCTTCCTCCTGTATTTCGTTTGAACATAAGGCAAAGTCGACGACGATGGACCATTGCCGGAAGCTGGATTGTGTAATTTGTCAAAACATACCTAGGTGGTAATTTTTTTTTGAAATTTCACACACATTATTTGGATTTGGTACTATCCGAAGGCTAAAAAAAAACTTTTATCCAGTTCTCATTTGCGGTGGTTTCATATTTTTCAAGTCGGAAAGACTGGAAACAAATATTTCAAACTTGATGATCCATCTTCGCACACTTTACCCTGTCCATAATCTTTTAGTCAAATTTTTATGACTTTTCTAGATGATGGCAAGCGATACTCAATGGAGTCCTTGCGAACCGAATTCTTTGCCCACACACATATCCTTGTCATGGTGTCAAAGCTTTTGCTTCACTTGTGTGATGTCGTGGATTCTGATATGTTTGTGAGCAGATTTCTCGGCCATGCCTACTTCAGGGGAGTGATTCTGTAACTCATATAACGGCAAAATAGCACTGAAATCACGAAAAACAATAGGCCGCTGCCAATGAGCTGCTCCTACCTGCTGGATTGACATTGTTTTCTGCAGCTATTCTGCAGTTATGAAGTTACAGAATCAGCCCCCAGATTTTGCACGCAGTATATCAATCCATTACATATTTACGGATATATGGAACTGAGTATTCGTGACATCGTATCGAAAGATGGATAATGAAAGAATATTTTCTCGGAATGTTTAAACCATTTTCAAATTTATCACGATGTGTACACTAAACGTAATGGATTCTGATCCGGACGAGTTGGACAATTCTAGAAACAGCCAATCGGCGCTCTGGATTAAAAAAATCCAGAGCGCCGATTGGCTGTTTCTAGAATTGTCCAACTCGTCCGGATCAGAATCCATTACGTTTAGTGTACGTGTACGCGAATTTCTTCGACAAATTATACGATGAGTACATCAGATACCTTCTTGGCGATATTTTTGAAAGAGTATCGTAATACTGACTGAGCTATGTTTATTTTAAGCCTCCGCGAAACTCTCTCTTATGTCTTCAATCAAATGTGAAATATGCAATGAAATAATGAATTTCTAAGGGACGTGCATAGAATCAGATGTGAAGTATTCCACAAAATATTTTTTTCTGGTACTGCAAAAACTCGCCGCTTCAGCATTCAACTCTTCACAGAAAATCTCGAGTAGTTGTTCGCTCTTTTAATTACTCTGGCTGTTTGCAGAGGGCTCCAGGGTAATCACCAACCTTACATACCCGTGAGTCCTTGCCTCCGTGTATATAGTTATACTCATTCTAGAAATGATATTTTCTGGCGCTCAGAAAACTCGCAAAACCCTTTGAAAAAGAAAGGTAACCACTTTTGAATATAAATCACATAAAAATATGAGCTCACAAATTTCATTTTCGAATAATATTCTTCGATACCACATGCTACAAAACTAGCTCCAGTTTCGATTGATTAAAAAATCTAATTGAACACATGCATAACAAAAATTATTTATATGGGGTATTCCACGTGAAACGGATCGGTTTTTGGCCGGAGGTCATCGAATTAGACGCCAATGCAGATGCAGATTCCTTGTTACTACATGAGCCGCCTCCAACAGTTACAGACCATGAAAATAATTGGTATTATACATATCGTCACCCGAAAATTTAATTCGACACACTTTCAACTCTCCAAGTATCTCAGCTATGCATGACCGAAGTCATAACTTCCCATAGTGCATTCGACGCGCATAAATGAGCCATTTGAAAATAGTGGCAATTGAATTATTTCTGAAAGTTTGGAGCATGTGAAACTTTGGAAATATGTGAATTATCTTTTCTCTACTTGAAGGGTCGCATGATTCGCCTTGACATTGTTACCGAAATCATTTCGAACAGGCACAAAAAAAGTGATCAAATTTTCAGCTTGCCTTTTTTCGATGACCTCCGGCCAAAACCGGTCCGTTTCACGTGGAACACCCCATATATAGTTTGAAGTCGTGAAAGTTGAATTTCGGATCCCAAAAAATCGAACAGAAACTGTATTTCGATAATTCTTACCATTCGTGTCGATTTGTTAGAGACAAACTAAAACATACCTAATCGGGAATTAGACATGGGCCTCCTTACTCTGCTCGCACTATATAACGAAGTCTGATAATTTCTGAAACTTCGAAGATTACATTACGATAAATGAAATTGGCAGATCCTCAAAGTCCAGCAGTGAAGGTCACTCGAGATATACCAACACGGTATAACAGGAGTCTACGGATCGCAGCATTGAAGCTCGCGCTAGTTGTGTGGTCCACCTAATTGCCGATGGATTGATCGTGCAATCCCTCTTCCCTTTTCGTCCCTCATCACAGTTCCCTCATCTCTCCCTCATTCGACCGGCGCACATCCTTCCCACTGGATCTTTCCGCGGGCTGCAATTACCTCTCCCCTTAACCCCGCATCCCGCGATGCCGCGGGTTGGCGATCTCGTGACGACCGGACGTCTCGTTAATATATCAATACATCCTTCTAGAGTAGATATAGATATGGCTGTGAACTGCAAACTGGCTGAGCTGCAACTCGGGCCATTATGTGATCGCGATGCCAATATAATAGAGGCGCCTGCGAGACGGATCTGCAGAGATGAAGGTCTGGACGTATTCTCAGCGCCTGAAAATTCACCGAACGTTACACATGAATTAAATTTTTCCTACACGGAAAGACCCGCGGGATAACCATTCTCCTTCGCGAAATTTTTTGTCGATAAGTTACACCAAATTCACGGAGAATCGATATCTCTGAATCTTGATCTAACAGTTAATTCATTTTGGGATAAAATGTCGACGTGAGTGATTGAAAGAACTGCTATGTTCAAGTCATCTTTTCGCGCGAGGGCGAAAAATTCTCCCAGAATCGAAGACTTGCATGACAATTTCCAAGGAAGAACGGTTATACAACGCTAAGTTAAAGCGCCTTCCCACGGGTCTTTCCGTGTAGAGAAACATCGTAGACGCTAAATACTCTTGAGAAGGTGGAGAGTTTCAAGTAAGCTAGTCATGGTATGGATTTAAATTTAAAACATCAAATCGATTTTTCCGATTGGAGCTTCCTGCATGTAACTCTTAGTGCTGTATGTAACACGGATACCATTGTTTTAAATAAAATAATAGACAACTTTGATATTATACGCAATCTACGCAAGAATGGCTCAGTTCGATTTTGGACTACGTCGTAGGGGTACCTTGACTCGGAAATCCTTAGAGGTTCAATGTTTCAAATTTTAGAGAAGGTGTACAGCCCATCTCAGGTTACGCTACGCCAAACGTTGATGATATTAAATGTATAAGAGATTTTCATTATGAAGGGATTCCTGAATTATTGAACCAAGAGTTTCCATCCAAGGCAGCATCGTCAATTTTCAGAATACCTGTTAATTATTTATTCATTAATCCTAGGCATATATACGTATCTACTACCTCCGGTTAATGAACCAGAAAGTATTTATTAGATGATCATTTTTCAATTCCACCACCGCGAACATGGGCAACCCGAATGTCAAATTTATGTGTACGTCTAGGCTAAAGATAACGCCTAATATCAGCTGTGTCAACTCGTAAATTGAATTGATAGCTGTCACGAAAGAATGGGTCTTGTAATTGTCAATCAAACAGTGAATTTGTCCTTCCAACGTTAATAAGCTCAATGACATAGTACACCTTGGAAGAAGTATTGAACTGATAATCATCAGCTGAAATTCCCGACTCTTTGATTGTTCTCATCGTAAATAGCGAAAGAAATGAGACTGTTATAGCATGGCACCACAGTAGGCTGCAGCAGGAAACGGCAATTACTTATTATTACATCAAGAGGCAAGACGTTCCCGCAGATAAGCGAAACCTATTCTTCCACCACTAATGGGATTATCTCAATAGATACGGTGATGAGGGAATTTAACAAATTTATCTATCGTAGTTAATTCAATTTCCTTCCAGCGTAGGAGTTTCTCGAATTCACTCCCGAAGCAGTTCTTTATTTATTCGTCAGCCGATAGCCTCTTGAAGTAGAATGAGGCTTATTAGTCAGTTTTTACTCATTTCACTACCCAATACTGATTCGGTAATTGTCAAGTTCCCAATTGGATGCACCGTTTTTGATATTTATTATCTGTTTAGTCTCATTCAAAGTAACATTTTCATAAAGTTGACAGCGGCTTACCATAAGATTCCTCAGTGATTGAGATTAAATAAAATGCCTGTCACATTCATAACCCAATGAAAACCCGAAGCTGAAGAGTTTTGAAAACCAACTGGTAGCGACTTGTACTACATCCGCTCGAAAATTTTCAACGTAAATTATCAACCCATAATTGGTGGTTGTGGAAGAACCAATAAATTCGCAGAATTTGCATTAATTTCTCATCGAAGATTGGCACACTTTTCGCTGAAGACAAAAACTCGGCTCTATACTTGCCTGCTCAACGGCGAGATGTCGAACTTTGCAGATAAAGTGTATAAACGTATGAATGCTTCATTGCTGACGCGTTAATCGCTATACTGCCCGTCAGCGTGACTATGCAAAGCCAATTACTCCACAAAATTGTGTTACATTTTCATGCAGTATTTAATAACCGTGCATCCAGCGTGTTACGGATGATTTCCTGTGGAACCCACATGGCCGGCTCTTGCACTGATTTATACAGTGAAAATTAATACTATGAGAGACCGTATTTACAAGCAAATTTATACCTTGAGTAGGTATACCAGCTTTTGATCACTGCAATGTAGTTTCCTATAATTTTCGAAATAATTTCTGAAGAATAATGAAATATTTATTCGTATTTATTTATATTTCACACGCCATAAGACTTTAACTACAAGGGTAAAACAACCAAAGAAATCGGTGGACTATAAATATAGGTGAGGATCGGGGGATTAAAAAGGATACCCGATGGACTCTTCTTGACAATACACGTCGACAAAGAAACCGATGAAAAGTAAATCGAAACATTGGGACCGTGTCCACGATTAAGACCATTAAATCGATTACCACAGTATAATTGATCCTATAGATTATCTCTGCCCGTTTCGGTTTAATGCTCGATAGTGTGGTGATCGTATTGGTCAAGTAATTCTAAAGGCGGGTATTGATTGGTCAAATGAATGCGGAGGATGTTACCGAAGACCGATAGCACGGACGGGTGTAAAGTATAACGGGTGTCGTTGGGAAAAAGCAACGGGATTGAAAGAATTTAAAACGCGGTATTTTACGAGCAGATAAAAAAGGACACCGGGCTATCCCGAAGTGCAGGAATGTTGAGGCTGGAATCGGGTTGTTCCTGCCGGTTGGCGGCTGGCGTCCTGCAATTTAATTGATCCGGGAACTCGCCATACTTGCACACGCCGGTCCCAAAATGCATTTTACCTGCTACCTACGGATCCAACTGAAATATCGCCGCGACCTCTTTCCTCTCACTTTCTTTTTCTCACTCGATCTTATACGTCTCTTTGATCCTCTCTTTCCTTCACTCCTGCAGCCTCGAGTTATTCCTCTATAGGTCTCGTTCCCACCAATCGCTAGTATAAATTAACAAGAATTACCATTCGTTATATACCGGCGTCCCTTCCATACTATACCTACTATCAAATACTACGCAATCTTCGCGCTATATTTTTGGAAAATCAGATACGATCACCTCGCGGTTCTCACGGATTTTTTTAATCGCACAACACTTTCACCTAAATTAGGCAAAACCTGTTTTTCTACGTTTATAACAGTGCAGAGTGAATTCGTGCTTGTTATTTTGCACAATATGAAAAAAGTGAAAAATGTCATCAATCCAATACACAAATTTGAAAAGAAAAAAAGAAAAGAGAACCTTTCGGGAACGTCAATCTCTCGCATTATTATGGGCTTTTATTGTAGATCGGGGCCGCTACAGCATCAACCCAGAATACCGGCATTTGCGGGATGTCGCGGGTGAGTGCGCCTTGTAACTTCACAAATTTAAGACGTACACGCATAGTATACCCGTGGCATACCTCGCTCGTTGATATAATTCAGTTTTTCTCGGTGCCGAATGAATGATCGTGAATCGGGCGAGAATTAATAGAGTAGCGTGATTCCCGTGTTGCCGATGGAGAGGACCTTTCCTCTCTCTTCGCACCCGCCATCTTCTCACTCCACACGGTTGAAGAGGAGTCAGACCACCCACGGGTCCTGCAGCTTGTCGTTGCCACGTTCCTCGCATCGTGTACTGTGACACTGCTAACCCTGCCTCCTACAGTTCGATCACAAGACGTTAACCGTCGAGAAGGCAAAAGCTGGACTGACTTTATAATTCTGTGATTAAGTCATTTTCTCTACAGATATTATAGTATGAAATTGTGTCAGTTCATAGAGGGCGCAATCTGTCATGGTCGCTTTAGTCTGAAGAAAATTTCTTCAAGATATATGGATATATTGATACAACGAGTAGTTCCTTCATCAGTGTATGGGAAAATACTATGGCATACGTGAGAAGTTTAATCAACGAATTGACTAGGTGGAAAGTTTGAATGGTGGTGAAATATAACTACGTCAAACATAACCACGAGCAAGTGAAATGAATAAATCCACACGACGTTGTCTTTGTTAGACAAAGTTTATCGCAACTTGTTCAAACTTCCGGGCGTCCCCTTTTACTTACTCGTACACCAAGTGAGATTATGTAGGTATGGAATTAAAACAGAGTGGGAGAAAAAAAAATATTTATAATATATAAAACGAAAGCCCATAGGCGTTTCGGTTTGAAACTTTTAATGCTTCACTCGGCTCAAAAATAACATTTTAAAAATACGCGGGGCTTACGTCGATCGTTAATCTTGTATCAAACTCAATCTACGCACGGTTTTACCAATGAGTATAATTTTCTTGAAAGAGCTGCGCCAGAAAATTCAATTTCAGTATCACATTGCAAAATTTGAATAACTAACGTACTTTGTTGGAATATGGTCCCGCTCGCCACCCCATCTCTTGTTCCTACATCACTCCAGTATACACGAAGGACTTTAATCATTGTGAGTAACGGGTGTATATCCTTGCATTATCCGCAATGTTGTATAGGTAGTGGTAATTGTTTGCAGGCAATTAGGTGAATTGAAACCGGGTGTAGGAGTTCAGATACGTGCAGGGTACCGAGATCGCTAAGTCCGCTTCTGTACCTTCTGCGTGTTTAACCACAGAATTGAAAGTAAACGATGGACTTCTAGGGCACTTAATTTGAGAAGAGGTATGTTTTTATTCAGTCATGTAGACGGAATTCTGTTAAGCGGTTCTAGCATTATATACAATATAATGGATCGTCTCAGATTAAAAGATAATCTCATTCTGGTTTGAACGGGGCCCTTTTGTTCTTGAACCATTTTGCACCGTCACTAACTGATTGTAATAGTTTTTTGTTTATTTATTTATTCATTCATTTTTATTATTTTTCTTTTCTTTCTATTCTTTATTTTCTTTATTTTCATTCAAGGAAGTTCTCAATATGGTTTCCATCAAGGCAGATAGAATCGCACTCAGCGCCTTCCGTAAAAACACGTCCCGATCTCGCAGGGTGACTTGCGATCGTGGATTGTTGGCTCAGTGACGAAGGCAACGTGTAGATACCTACATCTGCCAACTTTGCATGTTTACCCGGGCTCTGGTAGAATTCTGCTTCCTCGGGAAATCTCTTGTCCCGTGACTACAACCATTTCGTACTTTGCCTTGCTAGCTAGGCTAAACAAACAGGACTTCTAAATATAAGATAATTAGATTAAAATATTAACCACCAAACATAAGCCAAGCGTGGGTACCAAGAAACGGTCTGGCCTACTTCCGTATCGACGTGAGTTAAATTAAACAATGCAATTTTCATGAACCGAGACAAACTACAGTTGAGTAAGAAACCACGGCGTGAAGTCACGCCTAACACACACCCGGAACAAAGCCTAGGCACGCACCAACCCACTAAACTATATTCTGACCTATAAATAACACTCGGACAATGCTGAAGCGGGTGCGAATTCTCAGGAAGCTGTTGACAACCGTGTGGTGTCCAATAGCAACAGGATGGTCAATGACGGGGGTCTCACCGCATTGTCATATCTGCATGCGAAACGGTGACAGCCGGTCGCACGCCTCCACTTCCACCTCCACCCCCACCCAAGCGTACCACGACCCTGTACTGACCGGAAGTAAGAGGTTCTTGCAAAGTTCTGCGGTATGGGCGTTCGTGGTTGCCTTAGTTAGTCCCTCCAAAAGCCACGAATCTTAACGCGAAGACAACCAGCTTACGCACGAGCCTCTTGAGTCTAATTTGCCCCAGTTACTTACTGAGTTTGTCAAGGTTGCTATAGCTGTGGGTAGGCACCAACGTCCCAAAATTATCTCACTTGGGTTAGCGGATGGTCTTGAATTTCGACTGTTGAGAGATATTACGAAAACATTGAAATCAGTGAAAATGTAGTAAAGCTAGTTGACACAGCTGACGTCACGTCGTTAATACTGCATGTATAAAACATTTTTATGACCCTCATCTTGATCTTACAACATCCCTTGACATCACCGCCGTTGCACTTGGTATCAAATTACGACCCCAGGGTGTTTTTAATTTTTATTATCCTGCAGACATCATTGAAGGGGTTTCTTACTACCAGAAAGAGCCAGGCTCTTCGTGCACTCGTAACTAACATTTTTTTAATGATTAAGAGCGGAGATTAGCAAGCTTGTTCTTGCTTCTTGTAGCATCTCAAAGTTATTGCAGTAAAATGACGAACACCATGGCAGTGACTGTCAAAGGTGTACGTACATGTAAACCTATACATTTATGATGACTGATTTTCTTCCAGTTGTCATCCGATCCACACGTCCGTCCACCCTCGCCGTGCTACAACGAGCGTGAGCCCGAATTAACTTTGATACATGCGCGTGGCTTGCGATCTTGAAAGCCCAGCGAGAGTCGGTCCTTCTAGTCATTTATTTTATTACTCTAACACGCGACCAGCTACGAGTCTCTATAATCGCAGTGGGCGCATCGTGCTATTCATCGGGACATCTGCCCGTGTAACATCCCATAACAATTAGCAGCCCATATCTGATAAATGGAGCGGTGTGATGGTGGCTCGATTGTGGCGGGAACTAAGGGATGCCGGGATGCCCGGCCGATGCCAGCGGGTGACTTGAGTAGAGCAGAATCGAGTCGAGTTATGCCACAAGAACGGCTGAGGTAAACGAGGGAAATTGGTGGCTAAGGGAGGTAGGGTCCACGCTCTGCACGCCTAAGCGCAAAGTCATCTCGCATCTATTACTTGCTAGTTGGCCACTGGGGAGTGTAAATATTTGGGTTTTGCGATGGCATTGAAGATACCAGATTTCTTCCTATTGTTGAAAATAGGTTATTTATGACTTTCATTTGCGCCGTCACTGCGGGCGTGAGCACCTGGCTTTGAACAATATGAAATTTACGGAAAATTCGCAAGGTTCGAAACCCATACGGATAGGCCTGTTTTCCCTAAAGAATAAAATACCCTGTGTCTAGAAATTGATAGTAAAATATTTTCTTCGTTTCAATAGATCTGCAGATCGCATCGTTCCATCAGATGAATCCATATAATATGTCAGCTTCAATACTTGTGAAATGTTTGTACAAGATATTATTCCGAATTCACTTTTTCGAGAGGCAATAACAATATTACACGTGGATTCATCAGCCCAAAGACTTAGGATTTGCCTTTTCTCCAACCCCCCTAAATTTCAAGTCTTAAATCACTATCGAATAGTTCTACATCCGTCTGGTAACCGGATCCAGGCGAAGATCCTTGACTCTTTAAACCTTAAAGTATGCTTTCGAAGAAGCCAGCTGGCGTCGTAAGCTAGCTGAGTTAGATTCTGAATTTTTCTAGGATCCTGGACGAACAAACACGAAACGCTTTATTAATCCCAAAGGGACTAGTGTCCCATTCGAGTCTGCTCGCGCCAAGAGGTTGTCCAGAGTTGATCGCAGGGATTCAGGCCGGATGTCGCAGCCCCAAGGCAGCAGACGCACAACATCCTTGGTTCATAAATCAGCACCGAAAATTGTCGCAAAAAAGTGAGGAAAAAGAAAAAAAAAAAAAAAATAGAAAAAAAAATACCAGGTTAGTTGTGGGGCTGCGCGCGCGCCCGGAATTCATAATCTATGAGATGTTCATGCTATACAGGTCGTTTGTAAGGGCATCTGATACTTTCTTCCCTTTTTTTCTTTTCTTTTTCTTTCTTCATTATTCTCTAGTTTTTTGTCATGTTTTCTTTCTCCAGCGTGAAGAAGGAACAACATTTTTTATCTCTGCAGTTACAAAAATAGATTCATTTGAAAGAGACCGTGACTCGTAAGCGTGATTCGACTTAGAGCTGTTACGAGGTCAAGTCGTTAACTCAAAAATATTTTCTACATCTTTAAAACCGTTGAAATTCTAATGGCACATCTGGGATTTACTAATTACTTTATTGTGATTGTTCTCCACGTTTGCTGGATTAGTTCTGTGATTGTCTACTTCTAAGTGAAACGATAGTTTACCCGGCGAACTCATTTTCATTCGGGGTCTTAAGTGCATCACGTGAAGCAAGTCTGTGGGACGCTGCAGTTTACCGAGCAGCCTTCCGATTTTCCTATTCAGCTAGAGAATGTACTTTCGAGTCGGAGAGCCTCCTGAAATAATATTTGAGGAATTCGTTTTCCAGAGTCTTGGGTAAATACTAGACGAACAAATGGCTACAAATATGCATACGAGTCACAGCGCCTCTACGCCAGGTTGCAGCTGCGCGTGTCATTCTTTCGTTTAATGCACTTCAAGGTTTAGATTTCTACTAGATATATACCTGACCTGCCTTCATACCTGACGCGGTTTTTCGAGGGCTAGAACAGAAGATCGGGAGTAGAGCCGGCGATCTGAAAATTTGAGAAAATCTCTCATTTTCTTGACGGCAGCTGCGGTGGTAGTAAGCAATATCAATTTAATCGCAAAGGTATGTGAAGAATCTTTTCATTTAACCTCTGAAAAATTCCATCTCTTTGACGGGTAATGAAAAGACATGAATTATCCAACTGTATCAGGAGTTTAAAAAAGCAGGATATTCGCTTGAATATCGTTAGATTTCAATTCCACACTTTCACACGCGATAGCAGTTCGTTCCGATAGTCTAATACTGCAATATCAGAAATTGATTACATGGCGTTCAATGGTCTACGAATAATTAGCCATTACGTAAAACTACGTATAAAATGGGGGGTAACAGCTGCGAGGAATTCGCCTGATTCTTTTTTTTTTTTTCTTTATCTCGTCTCGAGCGAATTTCTCAAATCACAGAAAAGGTGTGGGATGAGAGCACGCGCCGTTGTTTTGTTGCTTTGGAATGCATGACCGCAGTTTTCGCTGAACCAAAGATAAAGGGATAAGTGATGAAATTCTTTCATCTTATAGGATCATGTTTTTAATTTACTTACAACGACACACGCGGAACTTAAAATTATTCATTTCTGTGTGGAATGCCAATAATTGTACAGCTGTGACTTTTTCAGTATTTGGCATTAGGTCGCGACAGCAACACACTTAACACCCTTGATAACACGAAAAGATAGGGGCCAGACACAAAAAACGCGCACATCTTGTCACAGCTGATATTTAATCAGTCTACCACACCCACTGACGAAACATGAGACTTTTCTTCAACTTTGACATTAAATTTAGACCCTATTTTCCCTCCCACGTAAGATCTTGACTTTGGAACCTCCTAGAATCAAGGTTGTTCTTGTTCAACTTTTTTTTCACATCAAAGTGAATCACTTCTTATACTACCGCTTCAACAAAGGAGTATATCGAATTACTATTATCGAAGGAGTAAATTTTTTGGCGTTGAAACGGAGGGTTAGTATATCTTCATGGTTATTTTCATTTGCCAAGCTTACATCGATTATCAATAGCTTTGATCGCATCTAATGCGATTTTAATATCGAAACTATCAAATCGCGTACCACATATCGTTAGATCTATATACGTTAAGGATGTAGTTCGGGTTAAAAATGCCTTTTTTTGTAAAAAACGTATTAAAAATTAAATTTCTCAAGTTTTGTCCACTGTACAACAAATTCCTCACGTGAATCTTTTATTTCTGACTCTCTGATACCACAAAAAAATGGAGATTGCTGTATCCTAAGTATTTCATCGCCAGTTCCATTTCCAGCGAAGCACTGCTTTGAGGCCTTTTTGGTGCTTCCCATCTGATCTTTAGCTTGTTTGCACAATGTTATACGTTTTTTTTCGTAGTCTTAAGTGTACAAATGTATACCAAAAAGTTAGCATTAATATATTATCAATTTTAGAAGATAGCTTTTAACGTGAACTACATCCTTAAGCCCGTAAAATGATTAACCCAATAAAAATTTAGCCGTAGAGAAAGTGTTACACATTTATCAAAGCTGCATTTTCAGAAATAAGTGATCGTGTGAAGTAGCGAACTCGCCTGAAGCAGACAGATTTATAATTTCACGGGAACGTACAGAGTGCCCTGTGCTGCAGGTATGCCGACACACGCGACAGAGAGATAATTCATCTGCCCGCACAGCATCCCTTTACCAAATCCCCTTATAATTTTTCCAGTCTTGTGATGGATGTAATCTTAATTGGTGTTCCTAATGCAGCTTAAATTTTCAACGTAGTCTACCTGCTTGAAAAAGGATATGGAAAAGTAGAAATTATTATGGCAGCAAAAGGCCTAATTACCCGAATCCTTGAAAATATGTAATAGTCAGGTATCTACGGTTCGAATCGATCGAACAATACAACGTAATTACGAACTTACGATAATTTACAGCCTCAATTTCATTCATAAGCAGCTGTGGACACGCATAGATCAGTATTAACGTCGAATGAAAAAGCCAACCCGGTCTGCAGTCTTGTCGAGTTGGCCGCGTCGCGACGCTCAGCATCTCCCAGATGTCGCAGTGGGGTGTCTGGTCTCTGTCATCATGTTTTCGAGTCTCACTCCCGCGTCAAGTCGCCGTCATCTCCCACTTAAAAAGCGCAAACGAGCCGAACAGAGACCAAGAGTTTTCCATCCAGTCCGAGGAAAAGGGAAAGGTCCCTTTCGAGCTGATAACTCTGCCGCTTCCCATTGTGGTTAAGAACTCTTGAAGGGACTCAAGATGACCACGCGATATTGCGGCTAGTACAGAGGATGGTTTCTCAACAGGCCATTACCTCGAAGTTGAAATGGTCGATGGTACGCGGTACCTATCTACATAAGTATGGATACTGCATATAGAAGCGAAATAAAATTCGCGGTAAGGGTCTAACATTGTCCCCTGGGATTGCTGTAGCTGAGAAAAGGCTCACACTCGCTCCAGAAAGTCAGAATATCAGAAAAATAGGGAGTACAAGAAGTTTACTCAAAAAGACTAAAACTACCATATCCACGCCCTATACGACGTGGACAAGCATTTGATCGAATCGTTGACAAAAATGATCACGGAAATTGGTTATTGATTATTGGTTATTGGTAGAATTACGGATTCTACTCTATATAATTACTACATTTCAAAGTGAGCGTCTCTCGCAAATATTTTCTCTGATCAACGTAATGTTGAATAATCGAAATAAATATCCTGTTTTTATTGGAAAATGATCAGTTATATGCATTAGCGATGTTTTTCTAAAGGGACGTATGTACCTAGTTATATTCTCATGAATCAAAATTCTACGTTAATTCGTGAAACTTAATTACCTCATTAACTATATAAAGAGTTAGTTGGCGGGAATTAAAGTTTATTGACTGAAACAACGAGCGGATTGTTAGCTTGCTGTTTGACTGGTTGGGGATGGTCGCGCGTTAGCTGCAGGAATGGAAACTATTTTAAATAGACAATGGACTTTGGCGGTGCCTTGAAAGACTCGGTGTGTCGCGTGTTTCTGTATCCCGTTCGAGTTTAATTTATAGCACGCCTCCAATTTAGAAGGAAAACTGGTACTTGCCAAGGACATCGCGAGGAATAATATACAGGTATATTGGTATTCGTTACCGAGCAAAACTTCTGATCGCCAAACTATTTGCTGTTGAAATTTTAGATCCTTCTGAGTTTCGTTGTACAATTAATATATTACCTACTTATGACAACTTGAATTCCAACTTTTAATCATAGCTATATTATAATGAAAGCTGTTTTTTAGTTTATCCCTTGTATATTTCAAACTGTTGAAATTATTTCGCTTTATCTCATGTCCGCGATCGTGTTTTATCTCCGAATTTCTTTCTCGCCCCTAATTATACAAGATGGGTTCTCGACTCGAAGCTTTTTTGCGATATACCGAAACGTCGTTTAGCAATGGGCATTACCAGGGCAAACATCTATCCTGCTGGTTTCATCAGAAAAACAAGACTCTGGGACAACAGAGGTATTTCCAGTTATGTTAAATCGGACTAAATATCTTATGCTATGGTCAATATTTACACGCCATCAATATTAATCAATCGATCAGACCCGCTATTAAGTTACACTTTAATGTTTCTTCATTAGCTTTTTACACTTTCTACTAATAAATGCACATACGAGAAACTATAGAGGCCTGAACCACTTGAACATTACACGAGAATTACATTATTCGTCTATAAAGGAAATCGAATATCATATATACATTATCATGTGCATCGTACAAATTGTGTACATCTATTTGCATAACCAGAGTATGTGTACACATATGTGGGAAACTGTTGTGGTGAATCAAAGTAGAATGGGTCACAAAATAGCCTATGCTATACCATACCTACATTGAATGTGCAATAATTCCAGTAGGATTATAGATTGTGATGGCCATTAGGTATTATTGCCCTGCTGTTCATTATTAACTTTGATTATACGGTAATTCTCATCGTTGTTCTGCGCTCTGCGATTACCATGCGGATTGTAACGAATAGCTGTATTATGTTAATTGCTTTTATATCTTGTGGGTGCTTATGTAGCTACTATTTTGGTTTAGTTTATTAACAAAGCTGTTACCCTGCTATTAACAAGTGAACTAATGCTATTCCATCCGCTCTACTACCTCCAATTGACAAAAAAAATCTGCAACATCGTTTAACGACAGTTTCGAATGCAACAGATGACCGAAGACTAAGGTAAGACCATACTGGCAGAAAATGACAGGACAGTTGTATGATATTATTAATTTCAAGAACGGCAATCAATTCGTACGCGACGTTCCCGGAAATGCTGAATTCATACTTTTACCTCGTATCCTGACTTGAGGTAATACTAATATAAGATTGGCATATGCGGAGAGCCAGGTAATCGTAAGCTAAAGTTTCTCTCAGGCGTAACTAGTAGGTCACAAAGTCATGCTTCGGTACGTATGGCCTTTTTTACTTATTGTACATGCGGGTGTGTATTCTAAGTTGCTGGTGGATTCTACTACCGAATACTTGTAATATGTTAATTGTAAGTGTGCCTGCGACTCAAGGACTAACCTTTGGTTACACACAAAAGTAAAGAAGAAACAAGAACAGTATCAGAATAGCGTGTATAAAAGACCAAAGATATACTTCAAAACAGAAGTGAATACAGAACAGGGATACATCAGTCAGTCTCAAAACTATGCATTCTGAGTGAAGCTGCCGAGAAATTGTGAACTAACTCCTCTGGTGGCTAAGGAGGGAACCTTTTTCCCCACTTCCTGATTCGACAGGGTTTAGGGGTCCCAATTTCAGGCTCAGCGGGGTCCCAAAGGTTGTCCTCATACAGGGTCGCGCATAGCCTTCCTAGAGAAGGTTGAATTCTGAAAATTACCATTTTAGTCAAAGATATTTTTCGACAGATTTAAGAAACTATCGCGTCAAATACAAGTTCATCAGGAATACACACAAATCGTCGCTATCTGTGTAGCACCGTCGAAGTAGAAATTCCGCTAGAAAATGCCGTCAAGCGGATATAATGAAGCTTAAGAAAAAAAAATCTTCACCGAGGAAACAAACTCAGCAACTACAAGCCCTGGGCCCGAAATGCATCAGGTCTGAAGTCAGGAGAATCCTTGTGATCGATACTATGTTGAAAATGGCCCAGGGGCCCAAGGCGGTGGTTGGATCCGGGTATGGTGTCTATACGCTCAAGATATGTATGTATTTAGTGAATGTGTGTATATTTGAATGTATATATATAGATTTAGGCATGTAACGTATAGGATTACGGGTATAAGGTACCGGGGCCGCCATGCCGGTTGACAGACAGGACAGTCTGGCCATGTGACGGCGACAATTCGTTACCGCAGCAAAAGAAACACGCACATACTCGACCAGCCGTTACCTTCAGTTACACTCGCGCTTACCGAGAGTTACCCTGTTACAGAGTTACTCAGGCCCGCCCTCACCACTACCTGGCTAACGACAGTAATTAAACAAAACACAAGCCCAATACGCCAATGAATCGCCCGCGCCGCACCGGCGACCTTTTCCACTGGGAAACCACGCGGCCTATTAGTCAATCAAGATGCTGGCCAGTGTCAGTCGCGCGCCTCCGAAAAAGCCGAGAATCTTAAAGATCCGAAAAATAAAATACGAGAAGGCAAGATATATTCGATCGCAGCGAGTGTAACCGGTATCGATTATAGTAAATCTGGACACGACGATTTCGTGCGGACTTGATTACACTTAAAGTTCCGTTATCCTACATGCTTCGGCCATTCTTTACTAGTTTCATATATTCATATCACATTGCAAATTTTCGCATTCTCACTGTTATGATTTGATTTCGAACTATAGTAGCCGCATTCATACTAATTAGGGATGAGACGTGTATTATTGATTCGCTAGAATAGAAATAGTAGAAATATCGATGATGCGAATGAGAAACAAAATGAGAAGGACATTTTCACCAAACGCACAGCTGCGAGGATCAATCAGAAAAAATGTAAAATATTTTCATCTGCTCAGAAGACGAAGACGTTTTAGCGATGGACGTAATAGCCGCAGGATCGTCCCGTCGTGTCGAGTTTTTTCGTGTTCAGAACGTCACTAGGTCATTATGAAGGTTTCCAGTTTCAAACGAGGTAAATTTTGGACCCTTCGAACCCTTAAGCGTCGGCATCTAGTCCTATAAAGTGGACTATTTTTCCACCCCAAGAATCACCTCTCTCACATTCTCGCAATCGGCACCACGTAGGTATATAAATATACGTGTAAAGGAAACACCATTTTTTTGGGTATGCATATATATACCTATACATATCTATACCATACACTTGTACAGCATATATATATACATGCGCGTATCCTGCCAAGGATCTCTCGGTGTTGTCTCGCTGTGCAAACTTTCGTCAATATCTTCAGACAGCGCGCGATTCCTGTCGCGACGTCCCCGCAATGTACTGTATGACCCGTATAGGGTACATAATTCAAGACCACACGGATACGAGCGTTTGCACAGCTCATGCTTTCCGTATATGGGTGCGATAGGTACCTTTATGGATATACTGTGTACACACAGATACGAAGACGTGCATGTATGTATGCATATATATACACCAATGTAATACACGCATACACCCAGACAGCTTCATATAAGATACACGATATAGGTGTATGTGTGTGTTTTATATACATAGGGTGGTTAAAAAAAGTTGATATTTTTTTTTTCCCCCCATAAAGTGAAAAATGTTAATACCTACATGTTAAAAAAGAAAATGTTCTTCAAATATGAGCACTATAGATTAATTTTAAAAGGGAGCTCAAGCTATTTTTAGCCTACTTTCCTAATTGTACTTAATATCATGGTTTTTCACATTTTTAATGAAAATAATTGTTGTGAAATGTGTTGAAAGTTGTTTATGTCAAAATGTATAATAAAATTACAGAGCAAAGTTATTTGTTATTTGATATTTATTAACATAAATAACTTTTCTCTAGGTATACCTTTTTTTTATATATATTTTGAAACAAACATCTTCTAACACATTTTACAATCATTCCTTTTATTGGAATGTGAAAAACCATAATATTAAGTACAATTAGGAAAATAAGCTGAAAATCGCTTGAGCTCCCTGTTTAAAATCAATCCATATATAAAGCTCATATTTGGAGAACATTTTTCTTTTACCATGTATTAACATTTCTCACGTAATGGTAGAAAAATAAAATATCGACTTTTTTTTAAACCTCATACAGTATATTATATTATATATATTACATATAGATACACGGATACAGCATTCACCGTCTACTTCTAGGGCTCTACGCGATATCGCCAGGGGCAGAGCCTTACGACCTGCAGATGATGTTTAATTCAGTCCAGCTTGTACAATGCTTCCTCAAGAAGCGGCTCACTCACTTTTAGTATAAATTATTCCCCGGTTCACATTCAGGCATCGCGACTTCGCTGTAGGATAATGCGCGGAAACAACCCGTGAAAAAATCCAGGCGTTAAACATTCATCTTGTCTATTATGGCTGGAAATTTTGATAGGGTATAGAGAAGAGCTTTGAAAACCGGCCAGTGTTCTCCTCGAGACTTTTAAGGCGACTTCTTACTATGGTCTGACCGCAAAGACTTTACATTTGAAAGGCCTTTGCTTGCCTTTTGACCATGTGTATATATCTATAGCGAAGCCAACCCCTCCGCCTTCGGGGATGCCAACTGACTCTGAAATGTATCTTTCTTTCACGGAAAGCGAAAAACGTGCGTCTCGCTTTTTAATAATTTCCTGAAAACAATAAAGAAAGAAAGAGAACTTACGAAAGCTTGCATATCGATCCAGGAGATAGCGACGCTTTAACTTGGCTCTCACAACGCATTATCAAACTTTACGAAGAGCTGTTAAATGTTCTGCAACGGCGGGACCTTAAGTACAAGAAAATTGACTTTTCAGTGATACGTTATTCATATATTGACCTGGGGCTGAAACTTTTACGACTGACTGCTCTGGCTATAGCTATGTGGTCGGGGCAGCAACTGTTAGCGCGTAGGCGGGAGGCAAGGGCAGTTCGAGGGCCAAGGATTGTGGCAGGTCTACGGGCCTAGACAAAGACCCCGGTGGAAGCCGCACAGTGGCCAATATGGTCCCAAACAATTAGCGATCTGCTCGTAATGGAATGAAATGGCACCTGAATAAATGCGCTCAACAAATACTACCTACCTACCGGAAAGCAAATACTTTTCAAGTTAATTTTTAGAAGAAACACGGGCTCCGTACGTCACTTTGTGCCTCGCGTCTGCGTACGAATAACGTCCGTAGCCTTACCTCGAAAATCTTTTTTTCCCGGAAAGATTTGTTTACCCACAGTTCTCGCATTTGTTGTCCCGATGACAAAGCCCTTTTTTAGAATCGAAGTAGCTACGCATACCTTATACTTCGTACACGAAACTAGACCGCGGGTAATTAAAGAATGCCAATTCGGCGAGGATTGCCATAGCGGACAAAGGACCGAGGCAACGTGTACACGGTCCGGGTAACGTATAAGAATCTTTTATCCTTTTTCTCATTTTTTTTTTTTTTTTTCTTTCTCTTCTTCTTCTTCATCTTCTTCTTCTTACTATTCGCCTCGAAATTCTCTATTCCGATACCTCGCGAGGACCCGAACATTCCCACAGGATATCAAACGCCCGCCGCGATTCTCCCAAACGAGACTGTATAAGCTCAAAAAGATTGAGGACTCGTAGTCCGTAGGAACGCCAACGAAATGTTGAATGAACGGGAATGCAGATCTAACGCTGGCGCTCCTACGAGTTATAAGCGACGAAATAAAGGATGTCGTCAGGAGTCCTTGATTTATTCTGGCAGATGGCCGTGGCCGATATAATAGACGGTATATTTACTGGGTAATCCTACACCTAACGTGTCAGGGGAAAAACAGGGATGCTCAGGCTACAGGTGCCACGCGATGGACACCCATGGGACCAACAATGAAGATTTAAGTAATATTGCCAGCTGGACATTAGCCCTTCGAAGCTTATTATGAACTGTGACTATTCTAGTGGAGAAAAATTTCGTGAACCGTTTACATGGGATGAATTCTGACATTTACGCGCATTTACGACAAGATTTTTGGGAAGCAAACGAGAGCGAATCTTTTACAAAATGAGGAGAAACTTTTAATTAAACGTGGTAAGTATGGACGTTGAATTCTGTTCTTGGTTAATTTTAGCTGCGATAATACAGTGGAGGTTCGTGACGTGCAGATTTAATTAACGAATTTGGTTAAACGAATTTCTTCTCCCCTGAAAGCCCGTCGCCGACTGACAAATCTAGGCTTACCGCAAGATACTTTTTATTATTGTTATCATTATTATTATTATTATATCATTATTAGTATTATTCGAGTTCAAACACACGGAGGGGAACGGTAAATTTATTTATACTGCCAACTGCGGACACTCGAGACTATATGTATATTACCCATTACCCATTGCCCATTAACGGGAATATTTACACATTCGCTCGTATTCGGTTGCGCACAATGTATACTCCTACTCCTCGTTGTTGGTTTCATATTCTTCCGCGGAAATTCGAATATAGGCAAAAATTTGAGTAGCCACATGGCGGGGATTCAAGCGGGAATCCACATGTCGAGCCATATGGTCATGTTCAGTTGTATGCAGGGGCAGTTTATTAATACCTGATCCACCGGCAGGGCAGGGCAGGCCAGGGTGCATACTGCAGTCTGCTAGCTCGATAACTACTGGTTACATCGGGTGCGGGTTTGCAAAGCGTGCCGACAACACCGCGCCAAATCACATTGAGCTAGGGATTGATGCTAATTTTGTAGATGCTCTGTCTGCCCTATATCACCTTCCATTCTAGCCCTATACTTGCATAAAAATGGGTATATTTGTTGCCTCAACTTACCTGATGAAACGAGGGTGCTTCTGTCCCTTATAACGCTTAAAGTACCAACGGGGGGTTCACGTATGACTATATGTTTATGCATGTAGTTATATATACGTAATCGTGGATGGATTTTTTCTTTTTTTTTTTTGAATTTACCCTAAGCTACGACATTTTTGTTTGGGATCATTTACTATTTTACTTAACGGTCTGTCAATTATCCTTTCTTAGCTGGAATAAAAAGATATGGTTAAGCCTATTGCTCGTGACGGAGGCAGTAAGTTGATGACGGTATGGGACTATACAGGCGTAAAGCGGGTTTGCGATGCTTGTTTATTAGATACAGGTATGGGGATAGAAATTTAAAGTTTATTGATTCCAATCTGGTGATTTATGTTCGAGGCTTATCGAGGTCGAATTGTATTTCGTGTAAATTTATAGTAAGAACTTGTTACGTACAATTCTCTAGCTGGTAAGTGGAGGATTATTTTAAAAGGAATGGGAATACGTAGCGAGCGCGTGATCAAGATCACTGAAAAATGTCATTTGTAAATTAAACGGGACAAGCCAGAAGACAAGAGGAGAAACAAGTATAGTAAGGCAGCGACTTGGCCGTTGAATTTTACGTCCAACTGATCCCCAATTACCGGTTCTATTTATGGCACGCCGATATCTATCTACCTACGTGGTTTCCCATGTATTTTTCAACCCTCCTCTACCGAATACCCTGCGCCCCAGTTGCATCCCCGTCGATCCTCTACTTTCCCGAGTCTCTCGGCACCCCTCGAACAACCTCGACACCGATGCAGGCGCGTATGTTTACGCTCTCTTTAATTGCTCTCCATAAATATCTCCTGGCTTGTCTCGAGCTACTCGCGCCTTGCCATCCTTGCTATCCTCGTCGCCTTTCATGTTTACGACTAACCAATGATACTCTTTTGGCGCCCATAAACTCTGGCCCCCATGCAGGTACTGCAACACAACGTACGTACGTCCTATTCCGTGGAAATAGCAGCAAGTCCTTCGCGAATCCGCACGGACTTTTAAAATAGAAAATCGAGTTCCATAAAGGCAACAGAGGATTCAGAATTATGTTCTTATAAGATCTAAAGATGATATTATAAAGTTTGATACACAAGGATGCAACTGAAAATAAATTGACCTAACTGTTATCTTGAACAAGATTAAAGCAAACAGAAATTGATTTCCAAGCACACTTCACTCAACCGTTTGTTTATTGCATTTGCCATATTAATTCGTGCAATCAGATCCATTAGATGAATAATTTTGACATATCGTTGGCCGGAAATACACAACTGGAGATATTGATGCATGCAGAAGCGATTTTACTGGTCTAATGCCACGATAGAGACGTATGATCACGTGTGAAGATCTAAATTATGTTGAAACTGATCGTTCGATTGAAAGTGTGTATAATATATTGTATGAAGTTGGTATTGAATGTTCCGCATCAAATAATCTGTTGTTGGAATCTGACTCTTTATGATTTATTCAATAGTTTACCCGACATAACGTAAGATGTCGTAAATAATTCTTTATACGTGGTAAAAATAAATCAATTTTATGGAAAGTGCAACAGTAAAACAAATAAGCTGCAGTGATATTAAAAGCTGCAGCAATACGGTGTATCACTTTATGCATAAAAGATAGAAAACCGAGTTATTTGTTCGATCTGGTGAACCTAAATCGATGTTGTTGTTTCATGTATGTAATATACATAACGTATATTTTACGACTCAAAGTGCATGAATATGGCGCCACGATGAGGCTGGGATTCCGAATGTCGGATAAAATAAAAATCCAATATTTTTTAGCATCTATATGATCCCTCCACTTATTGAATTAAAAACAAAAAAAAAAAAATAACAACATGAACATTCATAAATTTGCGTCATAACTCTTCCCCACCATCCCGATACATGTACATGCGTGTAATAGCAAAATCTCATTATTATGAGTAATTGGAGAACTGCTCTTCCGTTTTTCAAGCCCTGAGGGAATCGAGATCTCTAGTATCGATGCAGGGTAAGGGGAAAAAATTGTTTAGCAGAATCGAGGAAAATGCGTAAACAGGCACGCCGCGCAGCTCCTTACTCGTTCTTGGAGGAGATATAGAAGTGCCGACGGGGTGATCGGGCTCCCTTTACCCGCACCCTCACCGTCACATTACCAACGAGGAAATATCTCCATTGGATTTAAAAATTGGCTGCGACGAAATTGGCTTACGACGTGGAATGCAAAGCAGGGATCACGGGGAACAACAAGGTAAGCCTGGGGATCACCAGACACAAAAAGCAATGGTGACATGTCAGGCGGCCGCTGTAGCTTCTGCAGGGTAAAGTGCGTAGCTAGAATATTCCACGTTCTACGGGTAGATGATCACAGAGCCATCCCATAGACGCTGAGACTTTCGACCCCACGGTTCAGAACGATGCTTTGAACTCTCGCGCATGGATCGAGTGTCGGACAAAGCCCCTCCATTGTTTGTGTGCGTAGAGGTAATTAAGATTAATTAGCTGGAAAGCAATTACAATGAGAACCCGGTGATTCGCTTCTTACAAGTTAATTATTGAAAATGATTATCCCACGTTATCAATTAGCTATCTTCCTATCTTTGTATATATACGTGATGTTATTAGACGGTTATTTGCGTCTCTCGTAGTTACGCGAGGTGAATCTTTATCTTGAACTTGGAGAAAAAACAATAAAAAAGAAAAACACAAAAAAAGAAAACGGGAAAAAGCTCTGATGCTCTACGAACGGAGCTCACGTTTCCTACTTTAACGGTACGATACACCAGTGACCGACTCCGTATAACAGTGTGAGACCGAAGTTATGACGTTATTTATACCTATTTAATTACAATATATTATCTACGCTCGAAGACTTACCGCCAGACAAGATCTCCACGTGGTTATGGAACCCGGTTACTCGGTGATTGGTAATAAAGATCTATTAAAAAATTGATACGTCATTCCATATCTCGTAAGCGCATTCGTCCGTTATAGAAAAATACGTATCAGCTTATATCTATAAACTTCTATATAAGTATATTAAATTGTTCGGTTCAACTTCCAGGACATAAATAAAACCTATAAAACTAAATGATAATCGTGTAGATATAATATTATTTCTTTCTTCAACAATCCGCTCTAGACTGGTGTGTCATAAACGTGATCAGAAAATGTCCAGTCCAGTCCAGTCCAGTCCGGTCCGTAAACGGACATACACACCTACGGATTAAATTTCATTATAAATCGATGGACTCGCGGCTCATGTGTCTGCAGATGTACTTATCGTGTATATTAATCGAAAGTCGCACATATCCACGCCTGAGTATCATATTTGAGAATAATCACTGGTCTTGAGCCGTTTAATTGCCGCACGTGTTTCAATATTGGAATATCCTTTCAGGGTACTTGGATAAGATTCCAATAACCAGCCTGGTAAAACCAACGAAAATATATATATATATACTATATTTGGGGCAATATGCGATCGTTCACGTAAGTAGAATTTTCGATTCAAATTTGGTCGACTTATCCAATCCAAAGACACGTGAATCTAATATCTGAGCTTGTAAATAAGTGACTTTTACGATGGGATATGTACCTATATATACAACAGGTAAAGTCAGAATTCACGATGAGGGGACAAAGTTTCGAGAGGTTTATGGGCGCCGTACAAAGGGTTAGATTTTCTAAAGATCTCACCCAACGCATCAGACGCACAAGGTTCAGCACCATACTTATACCATACTACGGTAACAGGTGGCGGGTAGAACTTGACACTTTTATTTCGAGTAAATTAACTGAAATTTGAATAAATGTCCAGACGCCTAATTTCCCGCGACTGTGGCTTGGCGTCAGATGCTGGAAAAGGGTCGCGAGGGCTGCCAGCCCCGATAGTTCACCGGGAGATTTGCCGTGGAGGATTCGTCGGAATCCACTTCTTTCTGTTTGCTCCTTATTCCACTAAACTACCCCTAGACTTCTTCAGCACGATCTACCACCATTTAAGTTCCGTTTAGGACTCAGTTTATTTTTGGTATAGGGTACAGGTATGAAAAGTCCATTATTTCCGAATATCTAGAATACACAAGGCAGGTGTTATGTATACAGTTGACCGACATTAATTTACATCTGTATGGCGTGAAAAATCGAAAGGTATAATTTTCGGCAAACAGTTATTACCAAAGTACATAAATTTCAACTTTTACACGTCGCGTGATGACAGGCCAACAAATTCAATATAAATATAGAAAATTAGTCTTATTATACCCGCATAAAGGAGCTTTCAACGAAGACGAGCACGTGAACGATTGTTGATCTTTCGAAATGACGCCTTGAGCGGCTACAGCTAGACTATAAGATATACCCCTGCAGTTATCATATATCATTATACGGAGTAGTTTCTGGTGGTAAAGTTATTGTTCCGCGGAGGGTTGCCCATGATTAATAGAGCCTTGACCAGGTGTCTATTTACTAAGCCAAATTAACCGACTTCCTTGCACCGGTAGAGGTTCCTATCACCTGTAGCGGAATTGGAACCGTGAAGAACTAACACGAGTATATTTCTCGCGACGAAAGTCTTTAAAAAATTAATACCATTATAAATCATCGCTGATAAGAGATCGGGTCCCTAATGTGAGGACATCACCGCACACACCGCGATCTCTCAGTTTCTTCTCGAATCCCTTCGCGTCTCTAGATCTCTCTTCGTCCCTCTTCCACTCTTGGCCTCTACCCATCTCTGTCCGTCCACCTCACCCCACAGAGTTAAGTTTCCTGCGACGGCGGCTATCCACGCGGCGATCAGATAAAAACACGAGGCTCGCTTTGGTTTGTCACCATCGTTGAGGGGGGAGGAACGGAGGAGGAAGAGGATTTATAGGACTTGTCTGAGAGGAAATCAAGACTCGGCGTTGCCAGACCTGCCCTCTCGGGGAACCCAATTAATTTGGACGACAGACCCAAAAGATTCCGCCTTTGCCTGCTCACCCAACCTTGCCTTATTCTTCGTTTATTTTCAACACAAATTGAGGATCTTATAGGAACACCACGCCACGCCACGCCGCGTGAAGGCTCTTGGTCAATCTGTTACCGATCTGTGCGCGCCATGCGATCGCCTCCTGCCTAACTGTCTGACTCTATATGTTCTTCCGCCTCTGCAGAAGTTGAATACTATACAGGGGAAACCCGTTCTTTTCCAATAAGATTCTTCATTTCAACATCTAAGAGGATATTTTTGGAATAGTTCAGTTCTCGGCCTTCTATCACACTCTCTTTCTAATTCACCCATAATCACTGCTGCCTTGATGAAGGGCTGAATATATGTCATAATCAGTTGATAGGGGAGGCGCATCCTATCGAAAATGTTGTAACTGCACTATCACAGAGGTTAGCTATTATTGAAGTATTTGATCTTATTCAGGGTATTCGATCGTGATCACACTTGGCTCGCCGAAAAAAATCTTTTCAGGAACAAAGGTGCATAAATTAAAATGAATGAAGTCTGAATGAGTCATTTATTCGCAGCTCAACTTAGATGTACTTTTATACACATCCGGTCTTTGTTGATAACAAATGGGGTGGTTAGTTTCTTCATACTCTGTCAATGTGACCCGATCATTCCATAGGTTTGAAAACGTCCTTGTTTTAAGTTATGCAACTATTTTCTGAAATCGATTCCCACGCCGAAGGAAGAGGCCTGGGAACTTGAATCACTGTATCCACCGCCAAAGCTAGGGTATTCTCTCTGTCCTCCATACCCTCCATACCCCCTATGTCCTCCAGAGTAACCACCATATCCTATTGGGTATTCGTCGTATCCTCTGTTGTATCCTCCGTCGTATCCTCCGAATCCTCCAGGGTATCCACCACCGAATCCAGTAGCAGAGCTATCTGCTCTAGCAAACGAACCGCTCAACCCCAATCCTCCATGATGAGGGTGATGAGGAGAACGCCGAGTCCTTGCGTATTCTAAAAGGCAAAAACAATCATCCGTTTAACCTACGACAACATTTTGCACTGAAAATATCCTACATTCGATTTCAAATGAAGAAGACGCGGTTTTAACCATTGATCCGGCCGGTCAGTATTATGGGCAAATCCTCAAAACTTTTAACTTTCAGCGAGGGATAAGAAATTATCTGATAGAGCTAAAACTAACACCGTCATCTTTCCAAAAATTTTTTTCACGGTGCTATAGACGAATATCAACTTTTTTGTTCAACCAGATGTACCAAAATGTCATTTACAAACTTATGAAAAATAAAGGAATAGTGAAAAATTGGAAAAACGTCTGCGAGTTTTTGCAAAATCTTCAACTCGTAATGACTTTTTTAGGACGCCCCTCCAGATTTCGTTATGCTCTTCGGTTTTTCAGATACTTATTCATACAGTGTAACTTTACCTATGAGGTCGTGCATGTGCCTATGTTGATTCAAAAAGTTATAGGACCACAAAAATGAGAGTCTCAATTTTTTCATTTTTCATTTTTTAGCAAAGTTATGATATTTACTTGAGCGCCCCCTTGTCTATCAACGTATTGGCCAAATTTACTTCATTTCAACACAAAAATAAATGCTTTGCATGCGATCCGATAAGTGTGCTATCAATAATCTGCATACAGCAGCTATTACAAATTGATTGTTTGAATCTTAAACACCTGCAATGATTCCATTTTTTTAATAGCACACGAAAATGATCATATTTGAAAATAGCACACGAAAATTATATTTGAAATTTTGATGTTATACCAAATGTAAATTTTGGTGTGCATAACTGAAGGAAAAAAGCGCGTCAATTCGGTGGCATACATCATAAGTAAATCACTTAAGAATAGCCTCAGTTTTTGATAATTATTATGATATTAAGTGTGTTGAAAATGTATTACTAGCATTTGAGCCATTCTTATACGTACTCGGCCTCATCTTTTATATTTGTCTGTTGTTGATTATTTTTATTGTTATTTTTTTTCATCATTTTTTTTATGCGTTTTGATTTTTTCTGTTTTGTTTTGAAAAACAAATATTTATGTCTGTTATTATTTGGTTAGTGTTTTTTTTATCATGTATCAAACAAAGTCAACTACAGTGATTGTTTTTTTCATTTGTTCCCGCATTTAAAAGATGTTAAATAATGTATTGATAACGTTTAGATAAAGAAAAATTCATTTACATAATGATGACGTCGTCATTTTCTCGCCCCCACCTTAAAATGATTAACGAATATCTTATGATCATCTTGAATTCTAACCAAAACTGTTCACCAAAGCTAAAGCGTGTGCTCTTAACTTTTCTTTTATCATTTTTTTTTTTTCCGGAATATCAAAAGTTTCGAGGATTTGCCCATATAACTATATTCACATCGTATTACTTCGTATCCAGTAAGCTTATATAAGCGTATAACTTTGATGATATTTTCAAATTTTCAGGCAATTATAACGATTGGAAGTGAAAAATATTGATCTGGTTTAATTACCTTCAGGCATGGCGCAAGCAGCCGTGATCAGGACCGAAAGTACCAGAAGTTTAAACATTTTTATTAATATTGTCTCTGCACTTGACTTTCGTAGCTGAGATTCTCGGCTGAACTGATATTCTCTTTACCTGGTCAATAAGCTTTTATATACACTGACCACTGTGAGACTTAATTACTTGCCCACTCCACAGTTTCACATTCATTTTTAGAATGAAAAGGACTAATTCTCCGGAAATTGATGGTTTTTCAAAAAGCTATAGCCTAACCATGACGATCAACTTATAACACATACAAATTTCCATCCTTAATTAATATTTGAGTACTTGTTTACTGAGATGGTGATCGCACTGACGTTAATGGGTTTAGGGAAATCGGGAATTTTTCGATGAATATATAACACATATAAAGGGGATTACCCCTGATTCAAAATCTGTTAATTTGTAGAGTATTGCGGTCACAGTTACGAGCTGCGTGTTTTCCACTTTTGGAAAATAAATGAATGGTCAAGTTGAAAGAATGGAAAGTAGGCACTCAAATATTGCGGATATGAAGCAAGGGACCCTCTCGATGGTTTACGGTGGTCAATATACTTGCGCAACGCGATTGTAGTGGGTTATTGTGTCGGGCGAAAAGTGGAATATGCAGTTAACGATTAATTAATCAATCTGTGAAATACCATAACGCACGTATATGTATATTTACTCACTACGCTCAACCAGCGGAGGATAATTTGAATTTCGAAGAAAATTATTCTGGTCTGTTTGAACAGAGGCAATACAACGTCGAGTTATTTTACGGCTTCGCTGGTCGGTCAGCTGATAAAATAAAAATCGAAAAAAAGAAGAAGAAAAAATAAAACGACCTGCAGCAGAGTTGTAGTTGAAAATTAATCTCCTGCAGCAACTCTGTAAATTGACTGCGTTACCATGTGCATACCTCGTACCAACCTATACTTCTTGTCCTTTGAATGTGTGCATGTCATGAGGCAATGCATGGCTGCAGGCACTATTCTTACCTCCTACTGTTTAGCTCGATCGAAATGACCCCGCAGTTGAAAAACGTATTAATATCTAATAATTGTGCGTGAACAAGTTCTACGAGCCTGCACAGGTATTATGTATGTACATAGTATAGGTATACATGCATACTTATAGTGGTAATAATCGTATTCGAATGAGGCGCGATATGAGATAATATTAGACGATGAAAGCGTTGTCTTTGAAGCGTTGTGACTCGTGGCTTGAATATAACATGCAAATACGTGAAGGCAATATTTATGAAATTTTAAGTCACTGCACAGCGTTGTCGTAAATGACAAGGCGATATTTTAGTCCCTTTGTGAAAACGATTCTAGCACCTTTGGCGGAAGCATGGATGAATATTAACGCGGGGGTGAATCTGAATAATTCAGGACAGGCGTGCATTTGGGGAAACTCTAAATAATGTCAGGCGTGAAAGTGCGTATTGCCGTCAGACCTTGGCTAAGGGCTACGCCATAGGTAGGTCATTTGTTAAAACAAATGCCAACGGACATAGCACGTGCCCCCCCTGAACCGTATATACTTATACTCTTATTACTATGAGATGGTAACCGTCCCCCTGTGTAACTAATATATAAACATCTATTCACCTCCTTAGTACAGTACTAGCATACAAATTGTCCTGTGATTATCAATTAGTTCGCAGCTATCGTCGCTGTGACAATCTTGATCGGGCGATAACTCGCTATAGTTGGTTCGTTGAAAGAGGAAAGAATATCGTATCGTATCGTATCGTATGCCTACCTATATAATCCCTACAGCCCCCGAGGTCGAAACGATAGGACCGGCCTTCGTCGACGTAATTAAGTTGGCTTCCGCCATCTGTTGCGCGACGCAGAAGGCAAAGGTTACTTTTCCGCAATCATGCAAATTGTAAATTGATTCCGCTACGGGGTAGCCCCAGGGTGCCCGGAGGTCCGGGTACCAGGAACATCGGGCGTCCCAACGGACGGCCCCGGGCTTTCTGAAGTCCCAATTAACCAGAGCGACTTACTAGCGTCCTATATCGATCAATATACGGTCCAATATACCCATACAAGGTATTATGCAGGCATAGCTATGTATAGCTTCTCCTTTGTTGAGTCTGTACTCACGATACTCTATAAATGCAGTTTCTATACTGCAAATCGCCTCAAGCCGGTTCTCCACTATAAACGTACATAATACCCATAAGCTCGCGCACCTGTACCATTCACCGCTGAAAGAATTCGGTCAAAAGAAAAATAATTCAAATGAAAATAGCGCGTTGGCGTCTACCAGGCTGTGAGCCTTGGAGTGAGTCGAAAGTCGCGTGCCGTTTTGATAGTGCGACCCTCCGACCTGGCTGCCGCGTTACCGAGTCTAGCTTTTTTCTGCTTATTTCCCTCTGTGCTGCCTTCCGTCAAACTCCCTTTCAACTCCCCGATAACATTGTCGGCTCTCAACCACGCCGCAAATGTCCACGATGATTCTACGTTCGGTTTCCCGTAAATATATACCGAGCGTGGGATGATGTCGTTAAAACGGAATACTTTGGAACTCTCAATCTTAGATTCGTGGTAAGTTCATTCTTTACGTAAATTTGCTTATTCTCTCTTCCCCTTGACGGTACGAGACATCGCCATATCAGCTACTCGTTTTCAGGTTGTAGCCAAAAATGAAAAAGCTATCGTACTTTCCGCGGAACTGAAATCCATGGTAATTTCTGAAACTTCGGCTTTGGTTTAAATTTGGAAATTATCATGCTTTGATATTTAGTTTCCCGCATCGTTGCGGTGTTTACTATGACGTCAGCTATAGGAAACGTTTGATACAATTCGAATATTGCTCGGTTAACCTGGTATTTCATCGTTTAATCAATTCGGCGAGATCGCGTGAATATTAACCGGTTATATATATGTACATCTACCCTCACCGGTTGGTTGCGGTGCGTGGAACCCACGGGTCAGCATTTTGGGGCGTACAGGCGTCGGCTAGGCGTCGGGGCGCCGCGGTGCCGGGGTGAGGGTTAAGCGCGCGGAGCGTTACGAGAATGCGAGCCCCTGGCGGGTGATAAATATTCAGAACGAGGTGCGGACACGCCACGCTATCAACACCGCGTGCGCTAATATACCCTGTTGGCCGAGGGAAAGGGGAAAGTTTGTTATCGAGCCCTGCCTGTCTCCAAAAAAATTTACTGACCCCCCTATGATAACGCGATAACATCCGAGGATTCGTCATTCCGCGAAATTATTCAAAAGCTTTTCTGTGCATGATTCCACGGCATTTTATCCGGTTGCGACTATCGCAACTGAATGCATTCTACCAAGGCGCACCGATACGTACTAGTTGCAAAAATGTTCAAACTTATTCAGGTACGACGGATTAATGACCAAAATTGGAACAAGAAACAATTTTTCATCTCAACCTTAGCTGAAGGTAGTTGTCCACTTTAGAAGGCTAAAAAAAAAAAAAACTTACAAAAAAAAAAATTCCTCAGTTCCTTTATTAGATATTAAAATGAAACTTTTTTTTCAAATATTATTTAATTCTTCTCAAGTACAAAAACAATTTTGTTTTTTTTTCATTTTCATTTTTTAAATAATATCCAGAGAGCGTCAAAGTTGAGCCTTTAAAAAAATGTTGTTCCATGACCACCAGTTAATCTCACAATGGGCAAGTCGGAAACAAAAAAATCAAATGTTATCTTAAGAAAAATAGTACATTACAATACGAGTCCGGTAAAACTTTTTCTGACGAGTGTGAGGTTGCAGCACGAGCCGAAAGCGAGTTTTGCAATCACACGAGATCAGAAAAAGTTTTTCCGTCGAGTATTGTACAAAATTTTACTTCAGGAGGTGTGAAAATGGGGGTTTTACCCACGCGAGGCGTGGGTAAAACGTCCAAAATCATACGGAGTGAAGTAAAGGTTTCTTACGTGCCAATTCACTTTATTTAGTAAAAAATCCTATTAAAAAAAAAAAAAAAAAATGGCGGTTGTGTGAAAAAAAAAGTGAAAAATCTGCTTATTTTTTAACTATCTTTTTTTTGCTGACATTTTATATTTTTATTTTTTGGCCAAATTGAGGTGAATTGGCATGGAAAACATGTCAATCAACAAAACGCGCCAAGATTTATTAAAATCGGTTCAGTAGTTCCAGAGATTAACTGTCGGCCATTTGAAAGTAAGTAATTTCGAGAAAAACGCGCTCAAAGTTTTTCAAGTTCTATCACTTACAAATAGTTAATCTGCTATCCCTGGACCATATAACTATATATGACTCGAATTTCTCAAAGATATCGAATCACTAATGCCATAAGGTCGTAAGCGCCAAAAAGTTTTTTTTTTTTTTTTTTTTTGCAGATATGCCCAAGCGATATTATATGGCATGAAAAAGATTTTGCCACCAAAAAAAATGAATTTTTTTTTTTTTTTTTTTTTTGTGGCGCCTACGACCTTATGTCATTAGTGATGCGATATTTTAGAAGGTGATTTTTGAAGGTCTATGCAGTTAAGAAATGCAGGAAAAAAAATCGATTTCTCGAAAATTCTAAAGTGGACAAGTACCTTAACAATGAAATATTGCGATATTAACGAGTTCGAATTAATTTCTAACATCGGTATGCTGAACAGATATATACCGTTGAATAAATCAACTGCTCTATTTGTAATGTCGTTATTTATATATACTACGAAAATATTTTACGACCAAAGTAAATTATTTCAAATTAATTGAATATTATTATACGGTACAGGTTTGGTTAACGTAGCGAAATTATCATCACATTGACTCCAATTCAATGGTAGGTATCTAGTTTTCATTGAGTGTAGAATAATTTTCACAAAATTATTGAGGCAGTCAACGGTGAGCTTTCGCACCACTAAAAAATGTAAATGACGTAAGTAAAGATGTTCGTGCTCACTAATCACGACGTTTGTCGGATGCTAATTGCTGGCTGAAATTTACGGGTATAGGAATTGTCAAACTATGCGAACGTAGAAGTGATTCAAAGAGACATGATTGTAATCTAGCAGAGCTTTTATTTGCACGAGTATCGTCAGTGTCTCTACAAGAATTTGCAGGAGTAATGTGTTCAACGCCTTTGTCAAACGCGTACAAATTCGTTGACCGAGATATAAACGGGTCTTTACGTTTGCACAGGACTCTGGAGCCCGGCTGCTCGACTATTTTGCTAGGTCGTCACAAGGTTCGCGTTGAAGTCTGGCCGCCAGTTGTTTGTGCTCCACGGTTGACGGGACGTCCGAAATTCAGGTAAAAATTAAAACATTGTGTTTACAGACTTGAAATGTTTACTAGCTTACTAATGGAATGTCGCCCAATTTGCAAATATTTATACGATACTTCTGTCCGAGCTCACCGCTGCCAACAGTAGCTATATATTTCGCTGGACTTTTTTCTCGCCGCAAATATTGCGATGTATGTATACCTACTCTTAGATTTTTATTAGATATTGAAACGATCATTTTTTACCAAACCCCATTTGAACTCCTCTTCGCAAGTTCATGTGGAATTACAAATGTAAGTCAGCCAGGATTCTAGTATACGTAATAAGTGAGTTTATCTATACGTGACGAATGGAAAAGAGAGGATCTTCCGGCTGCCAGCCTTTTTTTTTTTTTTTTTTTTTTTTTTTTTTCGTAAGCACACGGTGGAGTGAGTTTGCGTGAGCTCAGAAAAAAGTCAGCGATAGTATTTCCTCAAGGAGACCAAGTAGCGGATAATCTTGATTATACGAGGACAGCTTGGAATTAGGGTAACAATTAACTGATGTATTGATAGATGTTCGCGTCAGCAAATAAGACAGCAATTGCGGAGGTCAAATATCAACGTAGCCCAATCTAGTTTGTCGTGATTTTTTTTTGTTCACCGTCTTATCTTAACGACTAATAGAAAAGTTAGGAAATGTCGTGGCAAATATTATAGCGACTTCAATTTATTAATTATGGAGGCATTTAAAGCCTTGTTATCATAATGGGTTTTGCAATAAAAAGCATAATGCGAGTCGAGGCTTTAGGTGAGCTTGTCACGTGAGAAGATAGTGGCCACGTGGTGCCTAGGGGTCGCTCGATACGGTAACATTACTGTGCTCGATTCTGAGCGCGTTTATACCTCCTATTTCTACTCAAATTTCGTTATATTTCTTCTATTAAATCGTGACCGATGATTGCGATAAGGCTACCTACGACCGAAACGTCAATATCAACGTATAAACCTTCAAAATATCACCGACACTTTGAAAACCATAGAAAAGTCGACTCATGATTCTCAGTCGAATTTGAAATGGACAATTTTTTTATCTGACAAAGTATCGGGGCCCAATTTGATATTTGTAAGTACGATGGTAGAAGTGGGTCATCCCACGTATGTATCCTAGCTTAAGGGCTGATTAGATCGCCATTGTTCTGACTAAATGGACACAAAGGATTATCATTAGCGACATACATCAAAGAGGCTACGCAACCGTAGATCTGTGACGAGCCTATTGCCTCCGAGCGCGTCTTACTGTTAGCTTCTTCCGTAATTACCAGAAAATAATTACCATAATAGTGTAGGACGGTATTACCCTATATAGTGACAAATTATCTCACACCTAATTTCTAGCCTCTGCAGACAGTGAGCTCTGACGAGTCATGTTTTGACAAAGTCGGATAATTATCCGGTAGTTTTTTGAATATGGTTTAAAAACGAGAGTTTTTTGCTACCATAGTCGTGCAAACTTTGTCTGAAATGATTGATGGAAAAACTAATTTTCGTAACCCTGCGTTGGATGTTATGTAACTTGGCTATGGCTATAGTATTGGGAAAGAAATGGGGAAAAAGTCGACACAAAGTCCGAATGGACTTTGCAACAGAGATGATAACATCCGATGAATCCAGGTGGAAATTTCGTTCGATCATATCTGGTGCAAAAGCAGGCTGAGAGCTTGTGCTAGAGTAAATCCGAGAAGCACAACCCCTGCACGGAAATATCAGACGTCGTGTTTCGTTGTGTCCACGTTTTCCAGTAGGACGTGGCCTTATCTATAACCTTGCTTCGCAACACCTCTTCTCACCTAACCAACCTAACCTACATTCGTAGATGTAATCATAGAGCAAAGCCGGTCTGAGACTCCCTGTTCGTGTTTGACGCAGATACAAAACACAGAATCCTTCGTACAAATGGATTTCTCTTTACGATCACAATTTTCCATATTGAAAGTTGAAATCCTATTCTTATTCGACTTTTCTTTCCAAGGTATACATAGAGCTAGGAGTTCGTAGACGTCACTTCAGAGGCACAATAAGGCACAAGCAAATTGCTACTTCAATAATACATAAGTGAGTGAAGGTAAAAAAACAGCTAACCTAAGGGTAATCAATAATCGTTGTAGTTTTATACTCACGTGTAGAAAAATCGTAAAATAAAATCTATTTTTGCTATATTTTCTCATCAGAGTTCAGTTAAATATAAATATATAAATATAATATCCTACAGTAAACATAGACAGCTAAAGTAGCTTAATGTTTTTCTGTGCAAGATTGCGATAAAATCCTTCGGCAAACAAACTGTTAATAAAATATTACAACAATATTGTGACGACGTCGCTGCATCAACTACTCATAACGACTTTCACATGGTAGTCAAAGCCATGTCGGCCAAGACGGGTAGACAAAAATCAAAGTATTTATTAATATCGTACACCACGTGCTTGCAGTTAAAACCCTGTGCTATGGATTCAAAGTTTTCAATCATTTCCTCGAATCATTTAATCATTTTGCGTATAATTATAAGAAAGCAAAAACCTTTCTCGCGATATGATGCAGTTTTTATCCATTTCGTTCGAGTTTTCATATACCTATGTATATGGAGTGGGTACCTACTCCAATTGGACTAAAAAGTTTGCTAAAAAAATAGCCGGCTCTCGAGTTCTATAGAATTATAGTTCCATAAACTATATGATTGATATACAAGCTGAAGGTGTAATGTACAATGGTATCCCTCTGCATATTGCTTTCCAATGTTTTATACACTTTTAATACCATATCGCAACGTTGTTTCGAACATGTTTCCGAACCTTTGTTTCCTGATTCCTCTGGAAATTACCATATTCATAGAATAGAGTTCGCCCACAATGCTGCGCAGTCCTTCAATTAATAAAGCTCGAGGTCAAAACATCCATCAAAGTATAATCACACTTGTAGCATTGGGCAGAATTGGAATACCTATATACAGCTATATATACTGAATTTCCAGATATGTATTGTATAGACTAGGGCTGTACGATTTAACCAGCCTAACTGGCCAAAACGGTTAACCTGGTTAATTAGCCGATGGCTTAACCGGTTAACCGGCCAAGTTGGCCAGACGTTTAACCGGTTAACCGGCCAAAACGGTTAACTCGGATAACCGGCCAATAGGCTTAACCGGTTAACCGGCTAACCGGCCAAGACGATTAACCATTCAACTGCGGTTAACGGTTGAATCGGCCAAAAACTTTGTCAAAATTTGAAAATTTCCAAATTTTGGAAATTTTGACAAATTTTGAAATTTTAAAATTTTGAAAAAGTTTTTGGCCGATTCAACCGCTAACCGCAGTTGAATGGTTAACCGTCTTGGCCGGTTATCCGGTTAACCGGTTAAGCCATTGGCCGGTTATCCGAGTTAACCGTTTTGGCCGGTTAACCGGTTAAACGTCTGGCCAACTTGGCCGGTTAACCGGTTAAGCCATCGGCTAATTAACCAGGTTAACCGTTTTGGCCGGTTAAGCTGGTTAAACCGTACAGCCCTAGTATAGACACATTCATGCGATAGTATATGGCGATGTCTTTGAACGTCGCATCAGCATCTAATACGTTCAATAGGTGAATAGGAAACCTTTATTACTTGCATTATTAACTGGTAACTATACCTAAACCTGGTCCATAGCTGTATGGAAATTGCATCAGCCTCTTGCAACCTCCCATCGTATAATTACAAACTGCGACAAAACGAACAGGAACATCCACTGCAATATCCACGTTTAAACGGAAATTAAACAAAACAAATAAAACGCGGGCCGCGAGTTCTCGGCGCGCCGTAAATGCTGATAGGAAAAATGTGAGAGCTCGCAATTGAGAAAAAACCAAAAAGCCTTCTGTACGTAATCAGCATAATATGTATGCGCTATACATACACGCGTGTCGATAATATCACACAATAATCATCTGCACCGTATGATACATAATAATTTTCATAACGTATGTAAACTGACAGAAAAAATGTAAGAAGTAAAAGTAACGACCGCAGTATCAAAGGATATATAGTTACTATTACATTATACTATATCTAATTGATGAAACAATTAATCAACACAGCGGGGCCAATATAATTTGCACATGTATAGAAGGAGCACCGGTTCTTGAAAAGTTATTTATTATCAACGGAGTTATTATAAATGCTAATTCTTACCATTGTGAACGAAGAACCACTTTCCAAGGGTAGGCTTGGTTCCAAAAATATTCACTACCAGAGAGACAGAGCAAAATCTTGAAATCTTCCTCACCAGGGAGTCGTTGCCGGCTCTGAAACGCGAAGAACGGGGCGCCACTAGCTGTGCGTATTAATAATGCGCACCCAATTAGCGGCTCCACGGCGTGAAGCGACGCTATGCTATGCTACGCCACCGCCACCCACCACCCGGACCCATTTGTCATCCTACGAGACTCGCGACGAAAGCCATCTCCATCAACTGCACTTCCTTCTGTTCGTCTCGATTACGTCCGTGTATGCCTTCGACGCAAGGTCATTAACATAAATTTAGTTGTACAGCTGTTAGGATGTACAGAGATATAACACCACAACTTACTTTCATCTGGCGAATAATACTTGGATGTATAGGTAGGGTAGGTAGTAATACTTGTGTAATATACCATATCTAAAAAGCTGAAGATTTTCAGAAGTATACTCGATCTCTTTGGCGGTTGAAATTATTTCATAACAATTCTCTGACGTAATTGAGACAAGGGGAATAAAGACGTGACTTGACATAAAAATCTTACCTAAGGTATGAAATGCCCAGTCCGACAAAAAAAAAATCAACTTTAAAAGTATAGAAAGCTATGAACTTTAGCGTTCTTCAATTTACTTTTTCTTTCATTTTCTCTTTCTCTCCTTCACAGGGGTTTAACGAGTTGCAAGAACTCCATTGAAAAGTAGCGGCCCCCGCAGTTATACAGGTTAAATAACAAGTTGTCAGACTCTCAATTAACGTCGCCATGCACCCTCCAGAATGCAAAGCAATTAGAACTGGGGTTGCACCAATCTGCTCTTTCGTTATTTGGCAGAACATCACCGTAGAGGGGCAATTCTATTCTAGAAACGAATTACCCTTAGGAATGTCTATGAGGTATATGAGTTTCTCCACGCCGATCTGTGGTACCTAAACTATACTTCCCTTACGGTCTTTAATTAGCTTTTCCTTGAAGCAAGGAATGGACTATACATCATCCCGCGACAGTGGGCTCTAGTGATTATAGAAGAAGTAGGTACAGCTTAACAGTTACACGTGATATATATTTAGTGTTCGTGTTACTAGAGACTAAACATTTCGAGGGGCTCAGCCACTAATGATTCGTTTCGATGAACAAACTATTATTTTCTCAGATGCAATAACTTTACGAATTAAAAACTTTATAAGTGGCATAATTATTGTATAGGTTCCCTTTCAATCAGTCATATACAAACCTATACGGGGTATTTCTCTTCGTGAAAAAACGAGACGAATAAATACTGGCTAGCAATTTGATTATTGGTAAACTGTTCCAATTAATTCTATTCGACTGCAGTTTTCAGTTGCGAAAACGATTCGCTGATTCCTATTCTCAATTTTGAGCGCAGGATTGCATTACAATTATACGTGAATTACACTTCAATCGAATGCCATACGCAAACTAGAACAAAATCAATTTCATTATCATCACATCACCCATTCGGGTTCGGTAATGGAAAAACACTTTGTATCTAAATAGTGAGAGTGACTGGCTATATTTTTTTCGTAAATTAGTAGCGAGTACGTTTGAAATGCCTGCGCGAGATTATACTCCTGAGTATTTATTCCCCATGGCAAATAAATTGGGTCAGCACGTGCACTAGCACACGGACGTAGTTATGACATCTCCCGATAAAACGCTCTGCACTAAAGTTAATTACGAGACGCCCACATATGATCAATTACCTATATCAATTTAAAAAAAATAGTAGTGATAACAGCTCATAGGCGATGAGCTATAAGCATTAAGCACATCTTTCAGCTCTTCCATTTTCAACGTGCCGGACACATGCATATTATATGAATGTCGCATTCCGCACAATGCAGGGTAAACGTATAGTGTAAGTGGTAAACTGCATGTGCAAAATTGCACATCCGCAACGTTTGTCCAGGTATTTTGGAAAATTTGGTACTTTGTCTACCGTAAAGCGCATCTATGTACTGACGTATATGGGTAGTTGGCGAGCCCGCAATAATGCAGGTAGTCGAGGTCCTCTGTTAGACAGAAGGGACGGTTTGGACCGCTAGGAATTTCATTGACGTTCGTATGCGGCCCGTGTGTGCAACGAGATCAAACACACAGACCATGTGACATATTGGTTACACTTTAGGTCCCACCAACGAAAATTAAGGGCCTAAAAAAACCGGGTTTTGATGTCTGTAATAAATAAACCGTAGAAAGATCAAGCCGCCTGCGGCTCCCGCGGTCTGCTTAGTCTCGTAATTATTTTTGAGGAAAAGGGTCAACTTCCTGCCTCGCGACACCGACTTTACCGGATGACTATAGCGAAGGAGCCAGAGGTTTTTGTTCTGTTCTGTTTGTTTTTTTTTTTTTTTTTTACCTTTTTTCTGAACGTGCATTGTGCTCCGAAAAAGACGAAGAAAACCCGAAAAATCCAAGTGCCTGTACAATTATGTATAATTTCACTATAGGCTGAAACTGCATTGTCGATTTCATTTCAGAAGGGTGATATACCTACTCCTGTTAGGGAGTGTATAGATACAGAGGGTTGAAATTAAATTGTTCGTTTGATTTGTTAGATTATTTCCGAAGCTTATAGGTACTACGTTTGTTTTACGGCCAGGGAATTTCCGGTCAACAAAACTGACCACCGACTGTCAGGCGCGCAGCAACAATGGCGGACAAATTGTTCTGCAAATTCTGAAAGTTATACGATACGCTGAAAGTTAATAATCTTTCCCTACCGAAAGTTCGTAATTTAAGCATCGAAACGAACCAGAAAGTATTTGGCATTCCTTCGAAACTCACGCAGCTATGCGCAACTATCTGTTATACTAGCCAGGGAGTGAGAGAAACAAAGCTAAAGCAAGACAGACAAAAATAGTGGGTGTCGTAAAATTTATAGTTTTATTGCGCAGGGGATAAAGCGGTTTCGTCACGTGATCGTACGTCTTTATTCAATTAAATAGATTTATGACTACTGTCAAAATTCTCGATCGCTTGCACGAGATTTAAAGCATTTCTCCAATTGCTGTATTGATTTGTTCAATTGAAACGACTGTTCTTTAAATTAGTATTGTCCAACGTTCGATTTACATTTTCTATTATAGGGATCGGAAAATTAAGCAAGTTGACACTCACTCTTGGCGTGTACACACAACACACTCGTGCCTGTTCCGTGTTGAACAAAAATCTTTCCTTCTTTCTTTCTTTCTTTCTTTCTTTTTTCGTATATTTTTGTAACCGCGGTATTTATAGCGGTGGGCGGTCAGGGGACAGGCGACAAATTGTATCATTAGAATGTCACGACGCGCGGGGCGTTGCAAAGGAAACTGTGGAAGCATGGACCACGCTCAAAGAGAGTCAATCTTAATGGATGACGGTTTGATTAACGACAGAGGCAATGAGCGGGACTACCGTGGTTCGGATTCATAAACAGTCGTATATCTCGCCTCTTCAAGCTCGCAGGGTTAAATGAGCTGCACTGTTGTACGTTTAAATTTACAGCCCGTGAGACAATAATCTTGCTTTATTCTTAAGTCAACACCATTACGCGTTGCATTTAACAAGCCATGGAAATATCCCTGCAAGATTCTACCAGTGATCGTCCGCATTCAGAATGTTCGATCCTGTAATTCACGAAGTTCCTTTGAATTAAGAAATTGGAAAAAATTTCATCGAAGGTAGAACGTCTGGAATTATTATCAGTTGAGTTTTGATATATTTCAAGGATGCGTATACTTGACCATGCCATTATCGCGTGGATTATTTATGTAATTGAGAGTGGCTTTAATAGCGCTATCCGGCGATGAATCGTTTCTTGGTTCAGTGGAGACGCGGAAACTGTAGAAATCTCGATTCGAACTCGGAGTAACACGTGCTTTGTGTAATACCCGTCGTTGGGCTAAGCTGCATATAATGCCTGGCATTGATTCAAACGAGCGTTAAAACGTACACTTATCTTTGACCCTGTAGCTCATTCGCACTTCTTGAACGAATAAGGTAACGAGGATTTGATTTTCGTACGAATATTACTGTGGGTAAAAATATTCTAAGCCATTTAATTCTACGAAAATTATTCTCTTCAGGCTGATTAATAAAATATTTTATGATAGAAATATTTTCAACCCTCGCTAACTATAGTAACTTCATTTCTAAAGCGGTGAATAAATGGTATATATGATATAGAGACCGATCGCAAGAATTTTCAATAAAATAAAGAAATTCAATTGCTGGGTATATAATATCATGCGAAGAAAAGGACGGTGAAGCAATCAGAAGACGCTCGGGGCGATGGCTAAACAATCTACGTTGAAATTCGCCCGGTCTCAGTCTGACGCAGTACAATCTCAGTTTCCTTCGCATTTCTTATTTATTTCATCCGTGCCACTTTTTTTTATTTATTTTTGTTACATTTATATTTATTCTCTTTTCTTTCCTTTCCATCCGCGTCGTGATTCACCCGATACTTATTGCAGTCTGGAAAAATCACGTCATATATTTCAGTGCTTATTTTTAGCGAATAATTTTTAACCCCTTAATATATTGCGTGCACGCGCGGTGTAGGCGGGACAAGAGTGCCTCGTTAGAAACAGATTTAGAAAGGCACGCGTGTAGCAGCGTGCAGCCGAGTCCGTTTCGTGCGTAGCTCATCGCCGATTCCTTTACACCCTCTTCGGAGTTTCAACCCTCTGTGAAACTGAGGTCTTATAGCTATTTGCTGTTGAGGCGCTTAACAAATCCCTTCAAGTTTATGATCTTTCGAAACTTACGACGACGGGGTTGTTATAAGCGGGGTGTTCAAATCGCGCAACGAATCTCAACTTTAGCTAGCGTGTTCACGCACACGTGTTACATAATCTAACTTTTAACACATCGTAATTCTGGACGCTTATGAACTTCCAGAAAACTCATTTCGAAGATTCGATTCACCAGCCGCAAAAGGGACAAAGAAAATGAAACAATGATACCATTCAGTCGGAATTGTCATTTCGAGTGAACTCAAGAACCGAGAATTCGTGGTTGCAGAGTGATGAAAATTCCTCAACAGATTTAAAAGTGTTTAAAATTAGTTCAGGGAGGTAAGTGAGTACCGAAACGTAGCGACAATGCTAAGACCCCATCGTCACGTACTAAATAGGGTAAGTAGGGATAACCAGAACACGTCATGCGTCACGTACGCGTTTTCTGGACCGTCGACACGACGGCTTTCCCGCAAGGAAGATGGAACATCAAGAGTCTGAAGAGAAAAGACATGAGCAAGCGACAGAATGAGATGAGAGAAAGAGGGGCGAGAAGGTGGAGACGTATAGCGGGCATGTGTTCTGCGATGCGAGTTAATCCCTTGGGACAACCGGGAGCCAGGGGGTAGCAGGGGGCGACAGGAGGCTGGCATACTCCGTTCCTTGACGACGCTATTATTATGCTGCTTCGTACATATTATGTGCATAGTTTATGTTACTCTTTATGAATGTTTCATACCTTCTGTGGCGACACTTCGCCATTATATCGTTTCTCATATGCGGCTCTCGGATACACATTGCAGCAAGTAAAACCGTCTTACATATCACATACATGTGATCGTAAGATAATAAGGGTTTTTAATAAAAATTCTACAAGGAATCTCGAATATCTGACTTTGTCATATTTTTCAGATAATAACCACATAACTATTGAATTGAGGTAATCGATTAGACAGACAGAGATGAGACAGCGGAACAAATTCAATCCCACGTCATCAATAGTTACCTCAAACGCATGATGCAGAATTTATTCCTCATATCAGTGAGTGACGAAATATGATTCCTGACTCATGAGGTGCAAAGTACTTCTATGGGTGTTCCTGGAATGGTTCCTGTATTGTGGGATGTTCCTGGAATGGTTGAAAATACGAAAAGTTTCTGTTGAGCGGATCTGGAATATAATGCGAAAACCAGTTTATTGTACGTATCATATAATATATGATTCCCTGTGTCTTGAAGTGTCTTGTGCGTAGAACAATGATTATTGTCATATTGGCTTACGCTCCAAAGTTGCCGTCGTGATTCAGGAGTGAGACGTTTATGGGATTAATGGAAAGACAACGAAAGATACCGGCAAGTATTTCAAAGTGGCGGCAAAGTTGAAAGACGTCCGGGAGGAACGAAGCCATTGCGGCCCACTGACACCGTCGTCGCCGACGTCGTAGTTTCGTCAACGTTCCTGCTCACCGCTGCCAAGATCCGAAGGAGATATCATTGCAGATGCTCTACCACGTCTGGGGGGTGTTCATCGTCGACGGGCAATGCCGCCGTTCATAAAGGGTACGAATACCCTCTTATATAGGTATAGATATATCTCTACGTCGCTTCGTAACCTGGGTCGGTTGATCGGCTATTCAAACTTACACGACTAGAGTCATCATCGTCTTGGAGTCAATCGTGCGCACCCTCCTGTTATTTTTTTAGACACATACCTTGCAGTACCAGACCCATGAAGAATATTTTACTAACACTTCCAAGCTACGTTGCAGACGTTTTATTCCGTTCTTTCATCTTCATATATACATACCTGCTTCTTCCTTCGAGATTCGTCTCTCTGCTCTGACCTGTCGAATAGCTTAGAGATTATCTAATAATAATCGACGACATATGAAAGACGAGCTGGGAAAGAGCTCGAACTAAAAGGAATGGCGAAAGGGAATAGGGAGGAATGAAACAGAAAATATACAACGGAATGGAAAAAGGGGGCGGAAAGTCCTCGTTGAACACGAAGATTCGTACGAAGTGGGTGCGTGATTATAGGGGACTGTGTATGCAGGGCGGGTCTGCAGTCGATCGTTCCGTTGTTTCAGACACGGCGCACGTAGCGTATTATCATCGTTCCTCCGCGCGAGGATCACCGTCCTCCGTTTTTCGCCGTTCGATACAACTTTCCTACACACAGTTGTCCTCTTCATGGTCCACCGGGCCTCCATCCAACCACCGCGATATGGGCCCTCCATGAATAACGCAGTTCTGCCCTCCGGCTTAATGTTTCATCTCGTAATGTCATAGTATAAAAGTCAATAGCCTGTTATGGGCACCGAATAACCAGCACAAAAACGGAGGTAGCCACAACCTGACCTGTACTAAACCACGCCTGTAACCACGCAAGCAGTTTAGACGGCTTATATAGGACTTTACTTTATTATCAGCTACTCGAAGGGTACTGAAAAAAATTCAAACTATTGACGATTGTTATTGATCAATATATTCATGGCTTTCATTAACTTGGCAATACTTTCATACAAATTTCTAATTATATGTTTGAACGAATATTTTACCAACGCCGGTATCAGTGTCGAGAATAATTCATCACCGTAACAATATACTCACCTAATTAGACCGCAAGTTTGTTTAAATGTGTGTAGCAAAATTATAACTTCGTTAAACTTCGTCATGCAGAATTTATTCAAGTTGGCTATCTAACAAGTGAGAAGTCACGTTCGCAGATGATGAGATGGAACTTATTTTGTCTTCTGGTTGCATTCTCACATTTCCAATATCTTAGACAACGATGTAGGTACAGTATTGTCGAGCACTGATGAAGTTATTATCCGTTTTCATGAATGTAACATTGTACAGATCTATATGAACGTAATTCTGTCACGATGCTTCAACACCTTTAGAAAATGTTTGTGAATAAAGAGAGTCGCGATGTAATGCGAGCTGGGAGGAACATCGCGAAACAGAGTATTATTCGCTTTGGATGCGAATGTTGCGCAAGTTCCGGGGCGTAAGTTTGCTGTAGAGAAGGAAAATTAGTCGCTACAATGCAGACATCTGCAGGCGACGGAGATTCCTTTCAGTGGTTTGCTGCCTGGTGCCTCGTTGCTCCGAGGAAAGATATGCCACCTCGACGGGGCTGTATATATTTGCCGCAATTCTAGCATTTCGCAGAGTTCTGAAAGCATCTTCAACGCCTGCAAACTCGGAAGGCATACAAGATTTCCACATTTACAAACTTTATTCCCGCTCCCTACAGAACTTTAAGGGAATTACACAGTTGGAAAAAAGCGTGTTAATTTCTGCACATTTCACTTGTCACATGGGGCAGATTAACATTTAAACCACGTTAAGAAAGCATTTTTAACTCGAGTTTTTTCTTCATTGAACGAATTCCCAGTTAAACTTATAAAGTAACCGAAACTGTAATATTTTAATATAAAACCATATATGAGAAAATGTTACGTTTTAAGCCCACAAATTTTTAACAACTATTTCATCAATACGGAATGAAATTTAATCAAATTGACCTACAAATGAAAAACTCAATGGCTTTTATCAACTGAGGAGGTCAAGCTTCAATGAGAAATAATTCTGAGTGTGATATTCTCGGAGGTAATTTATAGTTACAGAGTGATGAATACTGAAATCCGTATCTCGAGATGCGTCTGACCTGATGACTTACGGTTGACGTGAAACCAAAGCTTAAAGATCGTTTAGCCCGATAATTCGGGGCTACAAAATCAGCCCATCGTAAATGAAATTCAAGTCCACAAGATGCGTAGCCTATAGCTAGGCTTGAAAACCGTTCGAGCATATCCGAAGGAAGACCCGGCCAGAAAACGTTTGACAGCATACTGAATACACCTTCATTTCCATTACCCACTACTCTTTAAAGTTTCCATTTACTTTGATGAGTACATCGACGTAGATATATGCGCTTGCTTGATCGTACATCCCGGCATTAGGCAATTACATAATTACTTCATACGATGAATGCGAATTCTCGACACGCAAAACAACATGCAAATATAGTTATAGAGACAATGCACTATAATATTGTATACAATGCGAAACTGGATTCATATAGCAGGTGGTGCACTATAACCTGACTAACCTACCAACGTTTGATGATCCGATCGGTAATTCTCGTTAAGGTCCGATGCCGTGTTACGTTTGTAGTGGCAAATCAACGCTTATGTATATAATGTGGTGTACACGTGTGTGTAAACCCCGCATGAGAAATTGTGTATCAGAGGGCTACAACAACGGCTGATGTACTTGAAACAATAGGATCACGGTCGTAAGCCAATCGAGGCTTTCACCTCGATCTCGCGTAGCTACGTTGCCATGGGCCTCGCTGATACGCTTACTTCGATATACACTTATACAATTCCCTGAGAAAAATTATCTATTGCCAAAACGGTCTTGCCAATGGTAATGAATGGTTTCCCATTGATTTCCAGTCATTGCCGTTGGCTTAACATTGGCAATGGAAAATTTCGGTAACGGGAGTCTACGATTCGGTGAAGAGAACCTCTAGGTTAAATCTCATCGTGTATTTTCACGAAAAGGATTGACAAGATCCAGCAGCTATGGTAAGAATGGAAATTGCAAATGAAAAAAGAGTTATGCACGTGATGAAACAATTTTTAATAATACCTCGGTGATTGTGAGGCAGAATTACTCGGAATCGTGCTTATGCGATGCATACCACAATGTGTCCATTGTCCCCTACCGACTAGTCTCGAAGCAAGGGAATAAATTTGGTTGAATTGAATAATTCGGGAAAATAGATTCTATGCATATTCCTGTATGCATACATATGTGCATATGCAATTCAGCCCCAATGCAGACCCGTATTCAAGCACACCTCTATAGGCGAAGTAGATTGATTAAACCGTACCCACGAGGTAAATATATTTAAGGTTTGCGTACCAATGTGATTTCGTGATTGACGGTAATTAATTACGCACGAGAGAAAAGTGCACTATACGAAATTGATAAATTTTTTTTTTCGGCATAGGCATTGAAAAGTCACTTTTTGACGCCTGTTTTCGATCCACAAAGTGTCACTTTATACGGTTGGTTTCAGAACTGCCATATAAAGTCTTTATACGGCAGTCTGGATGCGCAGTTCGAAGTGCGCATTCCAAAGCTGCCGTATAAAGTCTTTATACGGCAGTTTCGATGCGCGGTTCGAAGTGCGCGACAGATCGCACCATAACCCTACTCTTCGTCTAGTGAATCTCAACAGGCGTCGAAGTGACTTTTCATGCCTATTTCGAAAAAAATACAGTATGGGGCGCACCCGTAAACCGTTTTTGACTCGAATAATGATTTCAGAACTCGCTTCCGGCTCGCCTTCGGCTCGCCTTTAGCTCGTCCTGAAATCATTATTCTCGCCGAAAAACACTTGGTTTACGGGCATGCCACATAATATACTATGAATCAACTCTCCACTTAGTATACTATTCTTTTATGAGCACGTATATATACGAGTATGGTCGTAAACCATAGAAATATTTTTTACCATGGAATTCTTCATGTCACCAGGTGAGTTTGCGATTAAATCCGAGACTCACGAAGCTAGATGGAATCGCAACGTAATTTGAATACTCGGCGACGTAAAGCCGAGAGGAAATGGTTCACATCTTACAGGTCTGCGGCAAGTCTACGAGCAGAGTCACGTCCATGCTCTTCGTTGTCAGCGGTCACCACTCGGCTGGTTGACCCCTGGAGTCGAAAAAATATTATCCTACACGCTCAAGGTGTTGTTTAATTAATTATCCTCTAATTGGAGGCACAATAAGAAACGAGTACATTGCATTAATTAACTTCTTACGTGCGACCAATCCGCTAGGTATAATAGTTCACTGATGGATTGGCGGCTGTCGCCTGGCCGACATATCTCGCCCTATTCATCGGAATCTCACCGCCTGTTCCTCTGGAGAATTTCATTCCTAATTAACCCGGAAACTAACTATTCGCTTGGCCACCTAGCGGTGACATAATGCGTTATTAAATTATCACGGTAGATTTGACGGGTTATGGAGTTATTAACGCTTCCTTTATCCTTCTGGTCCATCTGCCTCTCGATTGATAAGATCTAGCCCCGTAGGTATATTATGTCATAAGCCGTTCCTCTCCGCACGGATAAACGAAACTTTGAGCCATCTTGACAACACTGGCTTACAATGGCCGCCACACACATCTTCAAGATGCATTTCATTTTTTTTTTTTTTTTTTTTTTTTTTGTCACTCATGCGAGGTGGCGGAGAAATTAAGAGTCCATTGACCTACTGTAGCTGAATAATATATCTCGATGAATGCATTTCTGTCGATGGTCATGGTTGTATAATATCAAGATGTAGGTGGAATATGACAATTAAGTAAACAATTAAAATTTTGAAATGGAAATCTTGACCATGCGGACGGTAGACGCTGTATTTATAATGTAGGTGTTCTGTCGTTCGACTTCCATCTTGCCTTGTCGTATAGTCTTCTGGTAAAAATTTCTGATTCGTATCGGATCGTAACTTAATTTATTTCAATGTCGCCGCAATCACCAAATGAATTCGGGACGCACGCGTTAATGAAAAATAAAAAGAAAGAGCACGACGTAATTCCAAAACAAGGATCCTCCTGCCTTCTGTATAATTGAATACGTTACGCAACAAAGCGAATCACCATGGCGTGAAATCCGACGTGCCTTGAAGACTGTGCGACATTACGTAGGGAGAAAAAAGAACTGCACGATGATTAAACGGAAGATAAAACCACATCCGTGAGATGTGCTATGATATGTTTCGTTGCAATGACCAATTTTACTTGTAAGAATTTGATCTACTAGAGGAATTAGGAATAAATTTTGTTCTTTTTTCCTATGATCAAAAATATAAGAATTAGGGATGTATTCGCAAGTTTTGAGATTCGTGCCTCGTAAACACGCTGGTTGAGTTCATCCCTCATGAAAATAACGTTTGCCGACCCAAAGCATAACGAATGGTGTATAAGTTGGCGGAACCGGTTTTCACATTAATCATTATTGACTCTACCTTGATAATGAATGCCGCTTTTGGAGGTCGCCAGAGTCAGCCCTGGGTTTTGAGTAATTGGTAAATAAATTGCCTCTGACTGCATTAATTTTAACGCCAATTAAATTTTTCTCGATGCAATAATTTATCCCAGGTACGTCCAATGCAAATTTAGCGTTATTGCAGCAGCTATGAGGCAATAAATTTTTAGATTCTTTGGAGATACACTGCCGTTATATGACTGGCATTTGGTGGTCGTTTAAATTTTCTACCCACGGTCGTACGAATTGAAATTATGAGTATACTATTTTTTTTTTTTTTTTTTTTCTTCATTTCAATGGAGAATTTTAATCTGACAGCTTTATCTGAAATGCTATTTCATCGTAACACCAGGCGAAGCCCAGATAATATTATAAGTCAACCATGATAACACTAATGAGAAATACCTGCAGGTTGTGAAGCGGTCCTACAAATCTGTTCACACGTTTAAAGATAAACTTACTGACTCAATTAACAAACCTTATGGGGAGATGAAACCTGACGAAATTAAACCGAATGAATTTTCTTCAATTGATTGCAAATCTTCTGTCCAAAAGATCGTAATTCTGCGGTGTCGTGAACTTCAAACTACCAGACGTACTCCGACGTTAATCGGACAGACTTAATAATTGTGAATGATCGAACGCTTTATACTGTGCCCATCATTATAGCCATCGCTGTATAGTGAATTCATAAACGATAACATAAATCATACGGTGTGAGAAGAGTAAAATGGTATTCTTTCGAATAGGTACGATGCACGTACTGCAGTCGTATGGTATTAAGTGAAATCGATAGGTGGGTAATTTGTCCCCGACTTTAATCGCGTAGGAGTTAGTCATAGACTTGTTTCTTCGACTGTCAGAATCTCAAATTTCCGATTCACAGTGCGTTTTGAACAGCCGGTTGCACAGTAAAACCTATTGAATTAACATACTCAAAGAAGGTTGTTGTTTTTAGAAAATACGTGCCGGCTCAAATGTCATAAATATTCTGGCAAGTGCCAGGAAAGACAAGATTTTTATGAATTATCAACGTCAAATAAATATCAAGCTATCTCTCGACGGAAGACGTCTTTAACAATACATCGCTAACCCAGTACATCCCCAGAAAACCTTTGTTCGCACTGCAGTCCCATACAGCTTCGGGGTATTAAGGACCTCATAATGAATTTCACTTATTGTTAGACCCTGTGGAAAATGTGTTAAAATTAAACACACGGCAAGTCTTTAACACTAAATTAAAAACGCTCGGCAGTATAATGCACGCGTCGTAAAAGACTATTGCTACGTCTGATGAAATATCTCCTAAAATTTTTCATATCTAGTAGGACAATGAAATAAAGACTTAAGTTTTTGCTTTGTAATTTTCCTTACAACTATACGTTAGAAAAAAGTCAAATTATTAAAGCACGTGAGAAAAAAAAGGAAGCCCGAAAAGTTTACGAAAGTGATGCTGCAGCTGAAGAGAGAAACCGTATTACACTCGGAAGATAGGATCCTCGCATCGGAAACTTTACAGGTAGTATTTTTTTTTTATCAAAAACAGTTTCAGATCCATCGACGACCTTCAAGGTCCAGATAAATTCTGAACTTTTCTCGAGATTCGAATAAGACCAAAAGAGATTGACTGAAAGGTGCGCAATATTCACCGTATATTTCGCAGAAAAACACATACATATAGGTATATATAACTTTACCGCAGTTTACTTCTGAGGCACCTGTGATTAAGTACGTGGTAAGCAGGTGGCTTCGTGCAGCCTGGGCTAGTAAGCAAATTAGCTGGTTAGCTGGTTTGCTGGTTGGTTAGCTGGTTGGCTGGCTGGTTGCTTGGTTGGTTGGCACGGCACGTCCGACGCGAGGACACGGAGCGATCAACAAGTGGTGCGAGACAGCAACGGCGACGAAGCCGCGGATGAGGGTCTGAAGAGGGAAAGTGGATGGGGAGTGAATGGAGAGAGAGAGGTTTCGATCTTGCTAGTCGCCAATGCATTCTTCCGTTCGACTAAAGCCGCGACCAAGCTGCTCCTGGTAACCCGAAGCCTCCCGTATCACGCGGTTCATTTGGGCTGATTCAACCCGATTTCAAATGACTTGAACCAATCCCAAATTAGGAATTCATAAATCTTGGTTTCAGATCGTGTATTAGACCATACAAAAGTGAGGAAGCTTACAGTTTCAGGATATTTCCATCGTGATGAGTGATTAAATCAGGTATAAATGACGGCGGAAGAAAAATGAGGGAAGGAAGGCGGTTATAATTTCAGAGCGGCAAGCTTGAGCTTGAATATCTAGTACAAGACGAGTACTCAATGAGCCAGTAGATTGTAAGATAAATTAAGTATTTTACGATATCGCTAAGACTGGAATACCTAACGAGCTGTTCAGATCTGAGCTGACGGAGGACCTGAAAGTCTAACTTGGTCTCCGTAAAAAGGCATCCTCCCATCATCACCATCATTACTAACCTCGTGATTTTACGAGTTACAGGTACTCCTTCGATTGACTTCCGTTGACAAAATTAACCAAAATTTATTCGTAAATGAATGAGTAATAATTTCTAGTGTAAATCACGCTTCAAATAACCTTCTCATCAAAGAGCCAATGAACCAGTGTAAATAATTACGACTGTTTACAGAAATTCTCGTTGCATTCCAAATACATCGTACTCGTCTGTACATGGGGAAGCTAACTGTTTGACTATTCGTGTTTGCAACGCTCCGAGGACATCTTCCGTATATATATACCGTATGTTCACGAGCAGGACAAACATCAAGAACCAACATATCAGAAGACACAAACGTAATAGATTGGGTTCAATGTCGAATGTGTTGAACTCAGGTATACCGTTACCGGTGAACCCGTGTTTGTATCAGTATCACAGAAAGCTACAATCGCTGTAGCATGCATTTAGCTAAAGAGCGTATTGAAACGACTTGTTTTAATGCTGGTATAATGCTACTGACAGTGAGAAATGAAACTCAAATTAGGATTAATTTTCATTATTAACGTATCACAGTGACCTCAGCCTCCAAATTACACAATGTCCACCAAAATATGTGACTCCTGAATGTACATGTGTGTTCATTGCAAGTCTTCTAATAACTATTTGGATGTGGCATGCGATTTTATTTCGAGGTCATTGACCCTTATCCTTTCAGGTTAATCTATTGGATAAATGTATAAAGCTTCTTTGCTCTGCCGAGATCGTTACACTGATATAATCTATTTGCTTTCACCAAAATGGAAAATTGTCAACTCTCTAAATCAGGTTAAATGTATCAGCAGAATTATTTAACTTCGTTTTTATTTCGTCTAGCCATTGATGTTACCGTCAAATCAAACGCCCGTGTGCTAAATGTGTGTACAAAACTGTGAATTGACCCCCGAGAATCTATACGCAAAGGCCATAATATGTTTGAAAACTCTGTATCTGTCTCGTTTTATTGACCAAATAATTCCCGACAATCTGTTTCAATCTAAATAAGCACGAATGATAGCATAGCAGTTAATGAATGATTTAAACGGGTTCTGGCGACGGCCAGCACGCATACCTCTCTAAAGTGAGGTCAATCTGTGGTCAGTCGTTGTCCACATGCCCAGGCTCGATCTCGTTGACACCGCTTGCCAATGAAGTCATGTTGACGGTAACAATAGAAAACAAAGCCAATTGCAGTTCTTGATCCGTATCAATAACTAGACAAACAGTGTCAGCTCGCTAATATTTACTGCAGGCATTCACCCAGAATAGGATCACAAGAATCAGGATCCAAGCAATTATTGACATGCTAACTAAATTCGCGGATAGATTAGCCAACTGTTTAATCAGTGAATTATTGGGTCTGGAGCCATTACTGAATTTTTATGCTTTTACTTCCTTTCTCTCTTCCTTATTCTGAACATTCAATTATGTATTTGAGGAATCCAATGCACGGTATATTTGAAACCCTATGGCTCGTGAGCTTAGGGTCAATCTTGATTGATCTATAGACACGAAGGTGGTTCTTATTCAAGTTCAATTAGCGTATCGTGGACGTGATGCTTCTAAACATAGCTTTTGGATCAATGCTTGTTATATGGACTAAAACCACTTCGTGGTTGTATTAAAAAAAGTTCTTCTGCTCTCTTCGACATCTGGACGATTTTTGCCGACTTTGAATTTGGGCTACTTGCTTCATGTGTGGTCCTGCCTTGCGCTCGGCGGTCCTTGTGCAAGTCTTTGGAGAGCCACGTGCACGCAGAATTTTAAACGTTTCGATCGCACGCAGCTAGGGGACAAGTCTGAACTTTATCTCACGTGGCACAAAGTCCGTTCAATCTGATACTTTTCGAAATTGTTCGTTGATGTGTCTGTCTGAAGATTCTCAGCACATGTGTTCAGACTTTTGCCATTATACGCTCATACACAATAAATAATGAACCTACATTTTATTATTCACTAATTACATGACTCATCATCCATCGATCAAAACAATAATGGTGGTCCATGTGAGCGCACATACCACACCTTGCCATCGACAAATTTTGAAGCTATAAACTGTATAGAACATTAACTTTGTCTTAATTGCTCATAATTGTGTATCAGAAATTGTAATTACAAGCCAGGCGATTACTGGTCTGTCCATCGAATCGAAACTTTCAACGATAGACGTCGATGAAGTAACGTATCATCAAGCAATTTAATAGTTAACAAATGTATTGACGATAACGAAAGCACAGCTCACATGCTCAGAAGATCGATATCCATAAGGACGGTTCAATATTCATTGAATCTTCGTGCGCTCAGAGCAAGTGCAATAATCTTCAGCTACGAATGTCCAGAGACGAATATTATTTCCGAAAATTGAATACCTACTCTCTAAATTTGAATCAGTGGAAAGTCACTGATCAGCAGTGAATAGTCACTGATGGCTACAGTTATAAGTAGGTCACTGGAAATCAGTGAAAAGTCACTGATTCAATCAGTTTAAATGTACTCACTGATTGAATCAGTGTAATTGCACCGTTTAAATCCGTGAAATTGCACTGTCGAAATCAGTGAAAACTTCACTGATCGAATCAGTAAAATATACTGGATAATAGGCTTATCTAATGGGGATGCTGACCTCAAGAAGCAAAATATTATATCTCACACGTATTTTTTTATAAGGTTTTATTGTGTAAGGCTAGCTTGCATTACAAATGCAAGAAACTTCAGGCATTGGTATAAAATTTATGAAATACGAAAATACTGTTCGTTGGAATGAAGAATATCTTATATATCTTCTCTTATATAGAAAGAAAATCAAGTAAAAATAGTATACTTAATGACATATTCTATCTTCTAAATCAACGTCAGAATTGTAGTATGCAGGAGTCATACACGATAATGCAGTAAACTCGTGGTAATTATATTATTATCATTCTTCATAGTATACCAGTCATGAAATCACCCAATAATACGTAAACTACGAGTATCGTACCAATCTAAACAATATGATTCAATGTAATCTGACCTAATCTAACCTACTCTAACCTATCAACAGTATACCATGGAAAAGAGTGAAGTTGATGTTTGTGCAGGTCACACCTGATATTCGAATTCTAAAGTATATTTCATGAATGTATGTATGTAGTTACGTACTTACCTGTTGATATTGAACACCTTCCCTTTTCAAATTCTCATACACGACGCCGCAATCAAAATGAACGTATGTAAGACGCCAAGTCACCACAAGTCACAAGCCCGCGTTAATCGGAACCTCGAGTTACGCAGCGCCTCTAGCGGAAGAATAGTCACTGATCAAATAGTGAACTGGGGCACTGGTTTTGCAGTGGTAAAATCACTGACGAGAGGGAGTTAACTGATTGATCGGTGCATTAGGTATAAAACCACTGATTCGGCAGTGAGATCCTGAATCACTGATTCAATCAGTGAAATTTCCACTGATTCAAATTTAGAGAGTAAGTGAATAAGTGAATTTCCTTTGATCAGAACAAGCCATAAAAGTCAGTAAATATGTCCAGGTAAGGTAAGGCGAGCTGGTCGTTGTTCGGCGGCAGAGGCAATAGCTTTCTGTGAGTAGATATACCTACAATGAGGACGTGGAGCGGGTAAAGGAGGCAGCATAGCCTAAGCTATTGTCCCCGGTTTAATTGGGTGCAGAGGGGCCACTCAGGGCCACTTGGGGCCAGGAGGCTCTCAACACGAAGACACGATCGCCAAGACATCGGCCTGGTAACTACAGCGAAACCTCGGACGTATCAACGCTTATCTAACCTTAACTGACCAGTAACCGGTAAGCGGTAACCCCTCGTTGTCTGCTTATTAGCTACTTAATGGGCAGCGATGTACGAACCGCACGCTTCTCTTCCGTAGACCCCATCAAAAGATGCAGGCGGTTAAAGCTTGGACCCCTTTTCTTTCGCGAGAGTCTGCAATATACTCTCAGAATCACTCATGTAAATGGCAACGGCACTTGGAAGTCGTAATCATGAGAAAAAAAAGTGAGAAATAAGAATACTTAAACGACGGGTTACTGCAGCTCTCGCTGAAGGTGTAATGTCTTTGATCAAAAGGGACTTGGTGAAATAATGTAAGATATCATGGGCAGCGTACTGACAGTATTGTTTATTGAGTTTGACAGCGAGCTCACGATGCAGACGATACTGTGGAAGCTCATTTTGTAATAGTTTTGTAACTTTTTGAACAAGTAGATTTTTGTATGGGGGTATATGGAGGGACCTAAATATTTATGGTTATCCTTCGAGTTACCTGTTCGTGAGTTTTCCATTGTGAAGAGATTCTCAATCAAAGTGTAAAGACACACGTGCGGGTGCGTCAGGAAATAAAAGTTATAACGTAACAGGATTGGATGGTTACGGTACGGAATGTATAAAGCATAGCGTATTTCAATTTAACGACCGACATTTATTTTTCAGGTTCGTGGTTTGTTTATGGCTTTTGGACCCAGGTTTATGTACGTTTTAGGAGAGTTGCAGAGATACCCGAGGGTATCATATATTAATTAGAAAACGGTAGCGAAATATCATCTCCGAGTCAAATCAATGTCTAGCTTAATGACAAATGCCCAAGACTGTTCTCGGCACAATCTCTTGACCTTTGATCAGACACTCGAGTCAGCCTAGACATTTAAAATCTACTTTAGAGACATAGGAATTCATCTTCAAGCTATCCGCTCCGAGACTTAAGAAGCCCGAGCATAATATACAGTTATAGGGTAACACAGGATAAAATGGATACCAAATAAAAGAAAAACAATTTCGTCGGAAATGATTTTACTTCACTCATGGCCGGTTGCATAAACGTGGGTTACCCGAAGCTTCAAATAACTCGTAGATAACCCTGTAGATACTACCCATTCAACCGATTTTTCATCTGACAGCTGTCATGAATCGCTGTTAACTTCTGACAGTCCATGTAGATTGAACGGGTAGTATCTGCGGAGGTTATTCAAACCTTTGGGTAACCCACGTTTAGGCAACCGGGCATCAGTGTGATTTTGGATGTTTTAGCCACGCGAAATCTTCACACCTCCTAAAGTAAAATTTTGTACAATACTCGACGGAAAAACTTCTTCTGATCTCGTGTGATTGCAGAACTCGCCTTCGGCTCGTGCTGCAACCTCACACTCGTCAGAAAAAGTTTTAGCGGACTCGTATTGTAATGTGCTATTTTATGATGCGGCGACGTATTTTGGATCAATAATGACACAAAAAAGCAAAAAAAAAAAAAAAAAACACACACAAATGAAGAAAAATAGCTATTTATGTATCAAGTCCGAAAAGTGTCACAATCCGGTATGGGTAATTTCTAATATGAGCCGATCGAGTGTGCTGTGTCACAGGAGAACGAGTGTGAATTTATCGCTCGAGCGCAGCGAGGGCGATAATTCACCCGAGTTCTTCTGTGACACAGCAGACTCAGAGGCGAATTTTGGAAATTACCCATACCGGACTTGACACTTCTCGGACTTGGCACATACAATATTTTATGCGATCCGTTGTTTGAAAGTTCACTTTTTGGAAAATCGGTGTTATACTCACTTTAGTTTCTAAAATTACTGGTGTTATTGCATCTTTCTGTATCAAAACGTTTAGACTCAGACATTTGACATTTTCAGACATTTTGGTTTATAATGTGTGAACGTAGTAAAAATAACCTGACTATGTTTATTTTAATGAAACATATTTATATTGTACGATAATATTTTCATTATAGGCTCCTGTCCTATAATATTTCACTATATTTCAGTGACCTGAAATTGGTCACTTTGCGGCCTAAATCCGATGCTCAAAAAGTGAACTTTCAAACAACGGGTCGCATAAAATAGCATATGATGCTGCTGCAAGGACCGAACGACAGTGATTTCTGATCAGGGTGAAGCTGGCTGCACGAGACGAAGGCGAGGGCGAAGCCCGAGCCACAGTCGAGTGCAGCCAACTTCACCCGAGTCAAAAATTACTGTCAATCTGTCCATGCTGCATACACAGTAAAAAATTTTGCGTAATTTTTAACATAAAGTTTGTGTTAACATTTTTGTGTTGAATATTCAACACTTTCTAGTGTCAATTTCAACATAATTGTGTTAAATTGACACTAAAAAGTGTTGAATATTTAACACAAAAATTTTAACACAAAGACTTTATGTTAAAATTAACGCAGAACTTTTTACTGTGTACCATATTTTTCGTAACAAGCGCACGGAAAGTGGGGTTTGTCCTCATTTAGAAGCGGAGAATGAGTCGTTAAGTCAGGATTCAATTAACCCACTGATATATATTCTAACTGGATAGCCGATCGACCAAAATCGACCAAAATCGACGTCGCCGCATGGTGGCGACGTTCGGAACTGGAGGACAAATATTTTCATTTTTGACGAGTATTTTTGTCCTCGGATCTAAAAAACTAACGAATTGGATCCTAACTCAAAAATACTTATTTTCCGCTCTCAACTGAGGACAAAAAAACCCCCAATTTCGGTGCACGTGTTACGAAAAATTGATTTATAATCGTGCAATTCTATCGGCTTGATTGCCGTTGTTACCACCTTATGATGAAAAGTTATTAGAATGAAATAAAAAAGGCAAGTATCAAAGGATGAAAGCAAGTTATATCAAGTCTTTACTTGCATTTTTAAACAACTTCAATTTTAATTAACATAGCATGCATGATGCATTGCTCCGGCACTCAGGGTATGGGTGTAAGCCTTAATGATATTCAATAATATCGTCTATACCGTATTGAAAGCAAAGACCCTTAAAGTCGTCCAAGATTCGGTGAAGATATGCGGATATGCTGATTATATATCGTCTAATCTCACCTGTGGGTATCCCCCGTCCGTCTATCCGTACCACGCGCGGTATCGAATCAAAGAACAAGCGGCGTGCAGCTGATGTGCGGTTTCCGTAGTACCTGAGTAAAAACAGGCTGTTTCTTGTGGCCCGTTACGCAATCCACGTAAATTTCATTCATTCCGTGCAATGGCCCGTAACTCCGATGTGAACGTACTCCAAGATACCTAATTAAGGATTTTTCCTACAACAATTCAACAGCCACGAGCAGCCATATCTTTCGGGTTAGAAGACGAAAAAAAAGTGATTTAAAAAAAATTGTTCAAATTGGTACTGAAATGATATTACTTTCGTGACACGTTCAGCATTACGCGAATTATTCTATAGGTAGATCGCACGATGCTTGTCGGCATGACGATATTAAATCGGTACCAGTTGTATACAGAATCGTTTCCTTATTTGAAATCACGGCATATGCGGTATCCTTGCAAAATGTGAAATATGGTGTGAATATGATGCTAAAAATTGATGAAAACTAAACAGAGAAAGTTTCTCATAACCGCAACAGTTGGCTGTTATAAATCTTACAAATGATCCACTTGACGTGATTGAACTGTAATTACGTTATACTAGCGAAGAGGGTTGTGAAACATGTAACAGTCGAGTACGTATACCTAGTCTATGTTGAAATTTGCGAACCTTTGCCAGGTAGAGTGTTGGCGTAACTTATCACGGAGTAGTGAGTTGTGATGTGGAAAATCTTCAAACGGACTCGAATATTCTGTGCAAATTCACGTAACCTTTGACATAAATGACCATATATAGTAATCACAGACATCTGTAGTAATAACTGAGGAGCCGTGTTTAACTACCACTGATTTTCCCCGTTTAATTCAACATTATTTGCAGACTGATAAATCACAACTTATCGTACTTAAACATTCTTGTTATACAAATGGCTCTTACCCGTGTATGTAACAGTGATGCGTTTAACTGATGCCTCAAACGTTGAGAAACTTGTTCTTCTAGTAGGAATGTCAAGATGAGACACTGACATAAAAATAAAAGCGGTTATATCTGTTTATATAATGTTGTAGGCATCACAAACTCACCGCGCGATTAATCAACAGCTAAGTTTGTCTTTCACCTGCATGACTTAAACGTTTATTTAGCGCCTCCTATATATTTACCACATAGATAAATGTATATAATTTACGAACTTGCAAGGTTGTATAAAATCGTGACAGAATGGTGATAAAATCGCGATTAGCGACCCGCTCCCCCTTTCGCGTTAGGAAAATGGACGAGTATTTGGCTTCACGGCAGGCTTGGCGTCGCTTTAATATTCCGTAAGCAAAGTCCGTGCGAAACGACTACCGGGGTATGAGGTTAAAGTGCGCTCATTGTCAGTAGGACACGCGGGAGGAACATGGAGGACAATTAGACTGGTACAGTGTGCTCTCAGTCTGCGTTGCTCCGACAAACGGAATCGCAAAAACTTTCGAGCTTTGTGAGCCATATTCTCAAGCGACTCATTGCCCACGGGCTAGTTGCGGGTCTACTGCATGTATTACCGTCTGATTTTTTCAGCCTCTTTTGCGTTAGCGGTCATAGAATTTTGTCACCAGAGTAAACATGGGTAATATGCAGGGTGACTATGAAACCGCCTTGTCAAACATCCTGAATTTCACCACGATGACATGATGAGTCAAAACGACTCAGGTTCGAGGTAGCAAGATGCGGATTTGGCTTGCCCGATCAATCGATATCGGGTAGATAAAGGAGATTGAGTTATAGAGTGTCGTTTGATCGATGGCGAAATTGGCCAAATTAAGAGCCTGAAGGTGAGGACCGAAGAATTTCTCAATCAAGCGAGCCGGGTGCAATCAATCTACCACGGAGGTAGGGTAGCGGGGCCAGGGCGGGTCCTTCACAGCGGGACATCCGCCGCTCGAAAGAGCAGAGATCGCGCGCCGACCGCTGAGGCGCGACTCACGGTTAACTAGATGCCAGCCAAGATTTCTTCGCGAGGGGGTTGCGGGTGGCTGGTGGCTGTAAAGGGGGATTACCGGGGGAACTCATAACCCGAGAAGGCCTCGGGGTGCCGGCCAGGTGCCCACGCGTCAGCGGAGATAGTCGTCTTGTATATTATGCACACATCCACGTCTTCGTATCCATGAACAAAGTCAGATAGACACACAGAGAAAAATTTATAGTAAATTTTCTCATACTCATATAGTAGTTGTGTCATATACTTTCAATATGACGATTGTTCCTATACTTTATACCTAATGTCACCATGAATATAGGAATGTCTTTCTCACATTCATGGAACATTGAGTATAATGTATCGGAACGATCGTCATATTGGAAGTATATGACACAACTACTATATGAGTATGAGAAAATTTACTATAAATTTTTCTCCGTGCAGACAGACAAGCAGGCAGGCAGGCAGGCAGGCAGGCAGGCAGGCAGGCTGGCAGGCACCTTGGCCGAATGCAGTCGCAGGGCGCGGGTCAATCCAACGATGCACCGTCGACGAAGATAACCTTGGCCTTTCTTTTGCGTCAAGCCTGCCTGGTTCTCATGATTCTTGCCTCTCCCAACAGGGGATTAGATTATCTAAGTGATTTCCCGTGACCTCAGACGAGAAAACTTTGCGTCCACCACGAAGTCACGAATGATTGACTACCCGGGAAATTAGCAAGAGGGCTCTGCGATGTAATATTATGAAGTATGGAGGCCTGGGATAGGATGACGGTCTGAGGACGAGCCACTACAGTACAAGCTAATCACGATTCCTTGACAATTATAAAGTAAATAGAAGAATTTCACATTTAGGTGAAATGTTACTCTTTTTGTTTCTCACTCTTCCCAAGTAACTTCCGCTCAATCATCTGGGTCTATTAGTTTACCCAGAGAGGCAATGTCAGATTTGTGAAAGGTAATTGGAAGCTCATAGCATCATCAGAGGAGAAAGCCTATTGGGTTGTACATATGAGTATCTCTCCGTAGAAATAAAAGATTTTAACTAATTTAAAGTACGTCTTATTTTTGAACAGCGTGTGTATATTGTATATATGTATGTTAGTAAATTAGTTACGCTTATCTCGAGCAAACCAGCGCCCTCGAGTTGTTGATAGTGGAATGGAGGCAATAAATCTCTATTATGAAGTTTATTCTACGTCAAGAGTTTTTGTTCTTATTATACGTGAAGCCGCACGCAGTATAGAAGACACAAAAGGCATAAGAACGGAAAGAAAGAGCAGGAGGCACGGAAGAAACATTCGTTTTATCTTCTCTATCGCGAGGAAGGGTCTCATACTTTTCAAAACCTTCGATAAATATCATTTTCTATAGCCAGAGGACGTTTGCATACATATAGAAAATATAAACAGTTCTCTTCAGGGAAGAGGAAGTAATCTGCAAACCACGTAAAACAGCACGCGAGATAAAATAACTGACTGTTTTGCAAAGTATTTCGATATAAAGGGGAACAAAAAGAAAAACTGAGCAATTTTATACGCGCACATAAATAATTTTCTTACAGTTGCAGTTGGAATCTTTCGCCCAGTGAAGTCTAATTAACTGGCTGACATCATTGTCCAAGTAAGTACAGCTCGAGCTATTTATAGACGCATTTAACTTGCTGGAATGCGTCCAGGGCATGAACAGAGCCCTTGGAGATGAGAATTAACGACCGAGGTTAGCTATGGTGTGACAAATTAGACTTTTTGGACACACAAACTGGAGCCAAGCTATTATTGACGTCTACTAAATTTCAAAGCAATTAACTACTGTGGCTAGAAAATCTGTTAAAGTTTTAATACGACGTAGATTAGTGGTAACGAAGCCTTGCTACTTTCAATTTCTAGTTATAAATATTTGATCAAATATTGTAGATGTGATTTATAATGAGCTTCACTAGACCGTATTTTAAAATTAAGTACAGGAATATACCGTTGTTGTAAAAAAAAAAAGAGGTTTCTCTTTTTCATGCGTTCGGCTATAGTGGCAATTAATGACGACAACAAGGCCTGAAAACCAATCAGTATTATCGGCTTGAATCGGTTCGTATCACAACGATGGCTTCGTACATTTGCGATAATCGATAGAATCAAGTGGATAAAACACTAGCGAATGAAACAATGAAACGCACAAGGGTGGTATTGGGCTGAAATACACATTGACTAATGTGGATTTACGTCTATTTTTGGTTCCAAATTGGAGCTATGAGAAAATCATTACCAAGCGGAGAACTGCCAGCAGTGATATTATATTGATTTGATTATTTTTATGGATGAGTTGTAGAACTGATGGCTTTCATCGCAGCAAGGATTGCCTTATATCCTGCTTATCGAGGTAGTGATCAACCTCCAGTTGCTTGTACGAAAAGCTCGAGGCACTATTCTGAGTTTTTGCTATTCGTCTGTAATTATCCTTTAATTTGACCAGTCGACGAATTCGAGCGGACTCTATTTTCCACCGGGTGATTCCAGCCTTTGATCGCAAGTGCTTGACCAAAGTTACCCGTACCCAGCAATTCTACACGGCTTGGACATGAGTTACTGCCAGTAATAGTTTTTGTGGAGCTTTTCCGCCCGTATCCTTGAACTGACATGTGTTAATGTTAATGTTATTCGAAAAAATGTTCAATGTTCAATATGCTGCTATGCAAATCGATAAAATTCATATATTGCGGTGATTATTTTTAGCACTCGGATTCTGGCCAATCAGAGCGCGGTATTTGATGATGTGAAGGACATCCCAATTCGTTATTATACTGATAATTTACTCATAGCTTTTGATAATTTACCTCTAGCTTTGCAACTGTTTTTATAACTGTCAAATACCGTGATAAAAGTCAAAGAATTTCGTGAATAATTTCTAATTTTTTCTAACCTGCCGCTCTCTGCTTGGCCAAATCCGAATGCGAAAAATAATCCGCCGAATACCACTCGACCTTCAAAATGAATCGGTTATTTCCCTCATGTTTTGATCCTGCGTGGCAACGAAAGGGCCAAGTTTTGCACAAAAATCCCTCGCGCTGCGCGCTCGTGATTTTAGATCTGCAAAACTTAGCCCTCTCGATGCCACGCAGCAAAACAATCGGGAAATATCCGATAATTTTGAAGGTCTTGTGATATTACTACTGAAAATCGATGAAATCAGTAAAATTTGTAAATTGTAAACCACGAAATTCATTGCACTCGTATTACAACTTAGCTACGCGGTTGTCTTACGGAATAGTTCTGTTGCGAGGTCTTATACCAAGTCGTAAAACGGTTTCAGCTCGAGTGCACCGTGTGGACGTCGGAATCTCGGCTGCCCGTCGTGACAGCGCGATGCATACGTAATGCATTTCATGATTCACAGCGTCTACTGCGGCTTGGCAGTCATCCTCCTTGTTTCCGCCTTCCTTCTCTTAATCTCAACTTCCTTCTCTTGTGACCGCCTCTTTTTCCCGTTGCCTTTTATCACTCATTCGTTTATTGTTTTTCCTGCATCGCACAACCACCTTTTCTTTCCTGCTTCTCTCATACATGAAAAACTTTTTGATCGCAACCAATAAACAATAATCGATTCCAAAGTTCAGTAGTAGCTACAAAGCCGTGCACGATAATTATTTTCCTGTATTTTTCTTTTCCTCTTTGCTGCTGCTGCAATTTTCCGCATCGGCTCAAATTATATAACGCGTTGCGAGAAATGAATCAGCTGATTATACGAACAATTTCGAACGTATATTCACAAAAACGTGAAAATTTACCCAGCTTCAATGTTTGTTCGCGATTTGAACCTGGGGGACTAATTTAAAAAAACAAAAAATTAATGAAAAATTAATAATTTTGTTACATCATGAATTGTCTAATATAGGTCCATGCTGATTCATCATTTCTGAAGTTTCGTTAGTGTATACTCTGTCCTTTCGATGTGTTTAATGATATATCTATACCTCGATCAGTAAAGTCAACGAGTGGTTATGATCTTTCGGAATGTGAGTACATGCCTGAGGGGATTTGAAACGGAAGCTACTTAGTGACACTTTAGCTTAGAAGACAAGATGAACCCATTCAGAGCGACGTTACGGGCTGGGCAACGAGAGACACCCGGGACTCCTCAAAGAAGCGGTTAAAGTCCCTGGGGAGGAAGCTGCGCTGGTTCTGTGTCAGGGCGGGTCCCTTAGGCCGCGAAACAACTTTGCCTGGTTAAATTGGTAGCATCCAGCATTCAGCATCCAGCCCTTGAGGCTGAGTCCTCGTGTCTTGCGCGTGAATCGATTTGACAGAGCCGACAAACTTCCTAATTGCTTTCTTTTGCTTATTTTGTTCTGACGTTACGCGCCCTTTGAGGCAAACCGACGGTTTGTTTGACTCCATCTAACTGTAGGCCACGATCGTCCTGGCCTTTGATTCTTACTGTGTCGTTTATGCATATACACTAGGTAGCCTGCAAAGTCAATTTACGACGGTTCTGTTTATATTTCTGAAATTACTCGAACTTTCTATGCTTCCACAATTGATTAGGGACTAAAATAAACATTCCATCGGTGAGAGACTCCAATTTAGTTACGCACTGCCGATCTCAACCAAAATATCCATTTGAATGATTATATAGCGATGGTTAAGTCACTGAAAAAGGATGAGGAATGAATCGCGCAATGATTTATTGAACATTTTATCTCCCGTCCGATCACTAATTTGATAGCATTCAAACATCTCGTGTAGATAATACCAATATTTTCCATAGTGCATGAAGATTGGAATTATTAATGATCAAGCACTCTAATTTATTCAGATACCGATAAAACGATGATTATTACGCGATTCATTTCTGACATTATAGAATTGAATCTGTCACTCGCCAAACCGACGGATATATCTACTGTGCCCGATGTGAAAGATCGATGTGACGTTCCATAATAGTGGTACACAGTTCTGGTGCGATATCTCGAAAATCGTAAAATTCTGACCCATTGGACGATTCCATCTTATCTCTACTCGTGCATACGTGTATACTAGGGTGTTGGTTTTTGAAAAAATATTCAATTTTTTTAGCTCTATAGGACAATATTTACTACATCGAGGTTGGAATTTCGAAATTCTGCAATTTTCAGCAATTTCAAGGTTCTCAGATCAAAGTGCTCATCCGGCTACCTCTAGATTCTTATTCAATGAGCATTTTGGTACAAGACGAGACTAGTTTGATAATATTTACTACTGCCTCAGAGACATTCAAGTTTTTTCACTAATATTTAGCGTTTCTCTTAGAGATTCGAGCGCCGGGTGCTGCTCATGAGACAGTCCTTTCTTACCAATATAAGGAAGAGATACAAGCAGTTTGCAGTCTGCGGGACCATTTTTACTACTGTCTCATTGGGGGACAACTTTCCTTCCAGTGAAATTAGCAAAATTGTTATTTGATCTGAGAACTTTGAAATTGCTAAAAATTGCAGAATTTCAAAATTTCAACCTCGATGAGGCAGTAGTAAATATTTCCCTATAGAGCTCAAAAAGATTGAATATTAAAAAAAATGGAAAACAACATATTCACGAATGAGCAGCAACATCTGAGCACTTAGATCATTCTTGAACCACCCTAATGTATACCATTGCTGGCGCGTGTATCAGGAGCTACAAAAATTACGTATTTAAGTAGTCTGCAGCCCAGCTTTGTAGGCTGCAATTCCCCTTGGAGTGCGTACATGCGGAGGGAAATTCAATGAGAATTGAACCGAGTCCATATACGTGAGATTCCACATCCACGGTGTCAGTCCCGGTTCTGGCATGAAACTCTGGCTACGCGTTTATCACCACTGCAAGCAATAACGTTTGTGCCGGAATGTAATATGCCTTTTATTATAAGTACGCAACTACCTATAGGGTAAAGTCGGGATAGATGCCCCACCTACGGAAAATGTATTTTAAAAAATTACGTGTTCCATGAAATTTTCATTGCACAAAGTTACTTCATAAAGCTTTGGTAATATTTGGATACGAACACAATTTTTTTTTTTTTTTTAACTTAATCCTAATGAAAATTGCGATAAACAAATATAATGTTTTGGCCATCTGACCCGAAGGGTATGGGTGAGATGCCCCACGTATGTGGAGAGATGCCCTTTTTGTAGTCACCTGCGTCGTAGTAGGTGTTCTAAAGTTAACGTTGACACTATATGACCTTCGAGTACCTATCTGAGTTTACCCATGCCCTAGGCCATAGTACCCTTTAGTTATTGTTAAATAGTCAGACCTATGACACAGTTAATATTATACAAAGTTACAGCAACGAAAAATTTTCCGAGTACTTACCAGTAAACTACAATTTTCGTGAAAATAATCGGTTTTTTTCGAGCGTTCGTGCGTGCCTTTTGGCATTTAGACACGAGGAATGGTGAAAAAATTCAGTGGCGGTATCTGACTATTATTTTATGAAATATCGAATATCGGCCATCTCTCCCACTGGGGCATCTCTCCCGACTTTACCCTATGATATTTCGACACAAGTATTATACGTATACAAGTGCTGAGATATACTACTATATAGTAATACGTGATCAATAAAATATCATCAATCGCTATCATTCGCCTGAGAAAAAAAAAAAAAACGGTACTACGTTGAGAAATATTTTTTAATAAGGCGTGATCTCTTTTTTCATTTATAACTCCGAACGTCATTTTATTGATGAATTTGCAACATCAAAGCGCAACCTTTCATTCGTGTCCTGAAAGATTCTATTTCTTTGCTTAATATTGCACCAATTTAACGCGTCATAATCGATTCACTTTGAGATAAAGTATTCAAATATGAATATAACTCTGAAAAATAGACGGGAACAATCTCTATAGGAATAACTCGGAGAATTGTTCCGCCGTAAAATATCCTGGACGACGCGACATCCTCGACTCATAGTGGAGTTTGAAGGGATGGCGTGACTTTCCAAGGGCTGAAAATGATCCTAGGATTTCCAGTAGGGCCTGCCAAATGTCAGATTCCCGATTGATTAGAGAGTCACCCTCCCACTATCGGCAACCTGCGGACCATCCTTGAGGATTACCCATCATTCAGCCAGCTTTCGCTAAATGTTCGCTCAGTTCAGAGGGTGAGTAAAATAAGGATTCCACTCTCTATACGTGGAATTCTTCGTGCGAAAAAACACACGGATTAGATTGTACGAGTTAATGGGTGGCTTTGATGTCATCCATTCCTCTAGATAGATCTCCAAATGCGTCTGGCATGAGATATTAACGACATAGAGTGCTTTTGCCAAGTAGCTCAGGATGCTATTTAATTTTAACTGTCTTCCGTATCGAGCTGTTTCCGGAGACCATAAACCCATGTCTCTGGCCACGTATAAGGGTGGCGCGTCGGCGATGGTAACAATCCATTAATTTTCACGCTCGTTGACGCTGGTACTGAGGGTAGCAGTACCATTTTTAAAACATCGATTTACGTTCAATTTGACATCTCGTTTAGCGAGAGATCGCCGCTAATTTGTTTTTCGCGAGACAGTTGTGCGGCGCGATATACAGACCTATGCGTGCATGTGTTTATGCAATGTTAACAGAGCTTGAGTTAAAATTTGTGGAAAACGTTGTTCACCTTCGTTTCTATACGCTTCGCTACGTAGCTGACCGCCAAATATAGGCATGCAGACGCTGTGAATACCAGGCGAGCATGAGTTTTAATAATATGCCCAACGCGATAGCTCACACGTTGAATTGCTTCGTCTCACTCGCGCCTTCCGCGGTTCCTCGTATCTCTACTACTGTACTCTGTAGTCTGTACCTCCGTCTTCATCCACCTCTCTGATCTCCTCTTCCATTTTCACGAGCTACTTTGACGCGGACTAGTGATTCTGTTGGTGATGTTCTTGCCTCTTGTCTCTGAGCAAGAGGTCTTTCGATCAGAATTGTACGTCAGCTATTTCTATATGTATGTGTACCTACGTAGGTATAGATACCTGCCTGTAATAATAATATACATGTATAACCAGCGATGGCAAGAAAAGTCGCCTTGAACTAGGTGGGGAGTTTTTGGAGCTTGTTTTCCAGATGGTAGCACCAAGTAATGCGGTAATTTTCTTGTAGACTTCGTGGCTGCAGACGCCGAGCGTATATTACAGACTTTTATTTCAGAGATGTATTTCTCTGTTAAAAGTTGATAGGTTATTGTTGAACTTTTTCTTACTGAGATATAGGTATACCTGGAACTTGTGGATGCATTCAAGGCTAACCGGGTTCTTGTATTATTATCACCCTAAAGACTGCATGTTCTCATTTTATTTTAAACTCGTAACTTTGTCAAGCGCAAAAAACAGTCTTCGTCGAGCTCTAATTAGTTTTCTACAGAAATCGTGCTTTCATAATTCGGCGAGCTTTTCGCTCAAATGTGATTCAGTTTAACGTGCTAGAAGGCACCAATTATAAAAATTCAAGAACAAAAACCAATTCAATTCCTTATCGCGATATATTGCGAGCATCTTGAGCTTGTGAAATCCAGGAAACGGAACAAGGCTCTCCCGACCGGATCGGTTGATCTGTTGTACCCAACTGGAATGGCCCGATCCTTGAATCACCTCACGCCTAGATTGCTGCTAGAACCACAGCAAACGAGATAAAGATAGAAGCATGATTCTTTGTGAATAGAAAAACAAAAAACCAGATCGATATGGAGCTATGAGCACCGGGTATCTATTGTTGTAGTTACTACGTGTCGTAGTTTTTTCAGTATTTTACCTTTTTAGCTTTTGTCTTGGTCTCTTAGACCAGTGGATAAACGCGCACATTGTATAAAATAATGGACCTCCCCAGAGTTGAGGAATTCGGAAATTGCCCAGTTTTATTATAAATTATTTTTCTTTTTCATTTATCTATATATCTTATTCTTTCGTGCGACCGGAAGCAATTTTTGGATCCTCGTAATCACACATGAAATAAGTCACTCATCATTTTCCGCTTCCACGCAGATAATCACTATTTTTCATTTTTTTTATGTATGTTTTTTCTTCTAATTAATGTCAGATTTTACGATAGTTATGTTTTTCACCCGAACTTCTGAAACCCAATTTGTAATAGTTCACACAGGTCATTTGCACGACAGATTTTATTACCGCGATGCGGGTGAGTGCAGTAAATCGTAAATGTAGAAATATAAATTGCAGCAGGTTGCATAATAGTGTCTACAAAGTTTATAGCGAACAATTTACCCGCAAATTTTTTTTCTGCCAGTTCTTTTTGTACCATATTTGGTTTTTTTCACTATAACTACTTCTTTTGCTCGTGAATAATGACATATCTGACTTGACACAGACTCGGTGTTCTTATACATTATACCTACCCATATACTTACCTCGTTCGAGAACTCGAGCTAAACTTTTTAATTTATCGCAATAGCCCGTGCGCGATCGAGCGATCGAGCAATCGAACGATCGACCGATCAAGGGATCGGAGAATGATTGGTCAGCCAATATCGCCATTTACCAACGTAATGACCGAAATAATTCTGCACAAAACAATCAAAATAATCGAATCGAGCCCCAAGCGAAGTGCGGTTTCTCGATCGTCGATGGCATTGCTGGTCTCGGCCCTCAACTCACCGAGCAGGTATTATAGTATTTGTTTACACTCAGTCACGTCTCAAGATGGCGGAGCCATTACGATGCCGTTATAAGGATGCCCGGACAGCCGCGGGTTGCTGTCGACTTTGGACCAATGCTATCAAATTCTGTATATAAAAACAAAATTCGCGACTCCGCATGTGTACCTATCTCCGTCATGAGTAACAAAAAGAATAACTGCTATTTAAGTGCTCACACCGATTTAAACATTCTCAATTTATTCAATAAATTCATTTAATTACATAAATCGTTTTTAACGAATTGCCGGAATTCAAATATGTGCCTGATGCTATATCGGCAAGAATTTCTTGCGTGAAACTTTCGTCTTTCATATATAGCCTGCTTATACCTACACCTTTCAATTGAATTTTTAAAACAGAAATGTCGCGTTCGCTGCTTCCGGGATGTTGCTTTGTCTTAGGTTCATTACTTTTTCTTTCTTAGATCAATTCTGCTTTAGAAAGTAGTGTTTCATGGTGGTGACAATATCCATTGAGAGTGTGATTGTATACGGTGTACTTATAATTGCGTGTGCCATCTCGACATCCGTTCGAAAGAATATGGGATTTTTTTAGGACGAAGCGAACCTTTTTTGAGTCCATTATCAGAAAGATGAGAAAACACGAAATGTACGCGAGCTAATATCAATTATTTAAGATTTTTGTTGGTCACATCGCTGCAGACCAATTGATGAAATATTACTAGCCATAACGGCATGCTCAGATATGATGTGACAGAAGGTGAATCATGATCTCAAAGCATAGGTATTACAGGTCCTGTAACCGGCTCTCATAGTATTATACTAAAACCTTGCGTGTCACGTCCTACGTCGAAAGCGTCCATCAGTAAAAATCTACTCAAGTTAAAAAATAATCCCATACTAAAAGACACGCGATACATTCCTTACTTACATCGAAGAGATCAACGATGGTACTCGATATGTTGAATAACCAGAAATAAGATTGTCATTCTTGAGCACATTGCCTTCGGATACACACACATCTATATTTCCTGCTGCAAACTATTTTAAAAAAAATGTAGATAAAGTATTTGAAAATACGAACTAATCGAACAATAAATTTTGTTCCAATCTACATAGATTTACAAGCGACAGTATTGCTCTTCATTTCTGAGAAACTCAGCTAGCAGTGGGACGTATCCATTAAAGTTATAATTCCGCAGTTAATGTCCCAAATACAACTAGACACTCCAACACGGCAGGTCGACAGAAACATTGACGCACGGCTCACCCTGGTTCAGCTGAGGTCAAGAGATATTTGGTACCTAGACATACATTATTGTTCATTCGAGGCAGGCGTGGCCAGTCGTATAGTGGTGACAGTGGTAGTTCCCAGGAGGCAACGATCGCCTAGTACATTCCATACGCATTCTATTCAAGGTCTGATCCACACCGCGGCATATTGATTAGTAATCGGGATTCACCCACGCGTCTTTACTGCTATACATACAAGCCCGTCATGTTTAATGTTCTGTCAAAAACTGTCACCTGGTGCCAGCACGACGTACCTTTTACGCTCTCGTACTCACGTATCCCGATTTCGTGCATCTATGTGAACGGTGTCATCGTAAGAGCCATCATTTTTCGAGAACGAATATACATTCTGTCAAGCGGTTTTCCGTCAAGGGTTAGAGAAGAAGTCACGCAGCTCATTCCTCTTCGTTTTTTATATTTGTCTTACTTCCTGATGGCTCGAGATATTTCCGCGCCGATCGTTCCGCTGGATATCTTATATTCATGTCTCTTTCATTCCGTGATTCTTTTAAGCTTCCTCATGTTCAACATTTCGAAGATGTTTAAATAAATGAATATTTCGGATTTTGAAACGGGTCGTTCCTCGGCTAATGAATTGTATTAAAAAAAAAAAAAAAAATACCATTCTTGCAAATTTACAAAATTTCGCACGATCAAATACAAGTATATGATTGAAAAATCACCATCCCAGAAGAGATCGGTATTATTTTTGCGTAATGGTAGAAAAACGTGTTAAATTATACAAAGGTCTTGTCTACCCCATGACGAAAGATTGCGAGTAACGTGTGCCGACCGCAAATCACCAGCTAAGATGTCAGCGGCAATTCAACAAGACTTGACCTACCTCAATGTATGCGAGCACTTTGCGTCACCTCGCTTCAGTAGGTCGCCGGTACACGTTCGCGGATGTCATGAGCCCACTAAATCAGATAGGCAAGCGAATGAAATTAGCATACCAGAACACGTGGCACAGAATCGTTTTGAATTGATCCTCTAAAATAGGAATGAGTCCGAACGGAGGTAAATGATCGTCTCAGTGAGATAGCGCTCTATTTTACGGACGAAGCACCGGAATCTATAGCCTGGTTCGACCAGAGAATCCAGACTTATATTGTCCGCTCACTTGTGAGTGGGAGAAATTTCATTGGAAAGCTTCATGGCCCCGCCAGGAAGGAGTCGTAAACTGCACGGCGTCCGGTTCACGGTGGCAGGCCGATGAAGCCGAAGACGAGGAAGACTGAGCGAATTGTGAACAGCGTGTTGAGCGTGGTCGAGGGTGGAGAGAAGATCAAAGAGTCAACGTGAAATAGCCGGAAGGTGGTCCCGCGTGTGCACGTAATATTGAGAGCAAGCTTGTAGAGCCAAGATGGAAAGAGAATCACTGCCGAGTTTCTGCGGTGATCATGGAAAGAACTACCACTAAATAAATCCCGCACAGACATGGTGTTGTTGTACTTTCATACTTGTCGTTAGTTTTTATAAAAGAATCGACCCATGTTGAAACGCCCACAGTCTTCTGCTCGAACTCAAATGCTCAACGAACCTTGCCATCTCAATTCAAAGACTCATACATTAGTTGCACAGTTAATAGTTCAATTAGGACAATAAGAACTGATGAGACGCATATGCAACGTAACTTCATTTCATGAGCTTGTGAATGCGCAGGGGTACTTCAGCTTGTTCTTAGAAATGATTGGAAATAACGAAACACAAGATTCAATGCAACAGTTCCTATAATGAATAATAAAACTTATTTTTATCATTTCCAAATTGTGTGCCTTCGGTGCTTACGGATGGGCTACCAACAATGGCAGGACATCATTCAACAGTGACAACTGACGTGACTTACTGCTGGTAACTTTTGCCTGAGCACGTAATTTCCTGGATTCAGAGCCATTTCACGTATATCTTGTGGGACGGGAAGACAAGACGTTGACTTCATTCCCTTGTGCGGGAATTTACAGCTCAGTTAATCGTAAATACCCACACGGTTCTCAAATAAAGGCTTTTGATAAGGTGAAAGTGCCCCGTCTCGATAAGCAATAGAATCATCTGTACGCTTTACCTATTTTCTTTTGGTTTCTAATAAAAGCCGAAAAACGGCAATACATTCATAGCTTAATACCACTGCTTGGTCATTCTGAACAGTCTAGCGGGGTATGTGATGGAAGCAGGCTAACATAAATTCAAGTCGCGGCACCACCATTCGTCGAATATAATTTAGTATTCCACGTTAGCTGCAAAGAATCATGAGTCGTCGTATTGTTGCATGAATCGTCACGAGATTCTCATATGCCCGCATATACGGGAGGTAAACATTCGTTTAAATGAAACAATCCACTGCATACAAAACGGAATTTCAATATATGGCGTTAACAGGTAGGAATTCCTTGTTTGCAACAGACGGAAGCTTATCTCTATTTATCGATCGTTGATCGTCGTGACGAGCTTCCGTGATGCAGGTACTTTGTCCGGTCCTTGCGACCGCCACAGCTTGCACTATAGCTAGAGCAGTATCCCCGATCTTTCGATCAAGCCATATTGAGCTCAATTAATGACTTAGGCATCGATAAACCTGAAGTTAAATGAACTAACGTGAACTAAAAATACAAACTTCGTTGATTTGTTCATTGAGGGCTAACACGCGCTAATTGTTTATGTGGACGTATTAGATTTTGGATTTTTCAGATCGTAAGGTACGGTGTACCTTACTCGCAACTTAGGAACCCACTTCATTGCCATCCGAAGCCGCTACTCTAGTAACTGTATCGACGGCTTTGAAGTTTCACGTAGAAAGTGTACTTCGCACGTCAGACAACCTTTGCCTTTGGAACGCGAGTAGCACCTGGGAACCAATTAGACGTCAAAGGAACCACCTAGAGTATTACTTCTGCGAGTCGATCCCGTCCACAGGTTATGTGTTGGTAAGTGGGCAAGGGTATCATGTATGTAGGTACATATAAGAGGTAATACTAGGTATCATAGTAGGCAAATACCCTAGCCTTGGCTAGTTAATATGTCAACCGTGCCCAGCTACAAAACGTGCTGGGAACAGGCGACGCGGACGGGTGGCGACACGCAGAGAGGTCAGCCACCAGGGGATAGACGGATCGGCTTCTGGTCAACCTGACGTCACGAAACAACGTCAGACAGTTGAAAGTAGCACCGCGATCGAAGGTCGAAGCCTATTGGCTCGTTACGGATCACTTGTTGGATTTCTGCTGACACGCTTACTTTTCAACGTTATCTCACTCTGATCTTTGGCCGTTCGTTTCACCGCTCACGTCAGCTCACGCTATGTACCTGCACAGTGTACATGGGTTTTATATACCCACGTCTATCGCGATCGGGTGCGCAAATCGTTGCAACTAACTGCTATTTCAGGACGTGTTTTGCACCAGAGCCGAAAGCCGCAAGTGGCATGTCTCCGTATCGTCGTCCTCACTGCATCCTTCAGGTAGCTACGAATTATTCATCAAAGGAATGAATTAAGGTCTGTCCAGCCAGCTGCTTCTGCAAACAGAAGTCACTTCGATACCGGTGGTAAAGGAAAGGAGTTTTCGATTCTGCTTTGTTCAAGTTTCGATTAAAATGTTCCTGGTGTGTTAGGACTTGACACTGGCCCGAACAAGGCGTGTTCGAACAATTCCGTATTCATCTTCTGTAGGAACGCGGAATATTGATAGGCCCGACGTGTACCGATTGTTGATTGAACATTTTGCATAAGCTAACGCAACGTTGGGAGCAGATATAAAAGTCAATTTCTTCGTATCCGTCTCAAGCGATGAAAATAAATGATTCTTGCTCTGTGTGCACGATGACTCGCGATACGATCTGTGCACGTATGGGAATCAATCATACATGAAATCGAGGGACGCTGGTGGTCAATATTCCATGAAAATATATCTATCATATTATAAGCGATCGCTGGCGGTGGATTAATATAGACAAATAGATATACAGCAGAATGAATAAATAAGAAATCGATCGTTGTCTTCCAATCTAAGGTGGCGTACAAATATCTTTGAATCAATCACTTCCGTATGCATTAAGTTGCAGCTGTAATTGCTTTCAATCAGGATGGAATATTTTCTTATTAAATTTGCAGAGATATATCTAGTCGCACATAATAATACCTACTGCGGTTAACTGAAGCATGAGCAAGTAGCATATATATGCCCATTAAATTATCTATCGCGGAACAAATGGCGAACAATGGAACGCTGTGCATTAATATGGCTGATAGCTACTCCACGTGCAGTTGTTTATTTATAAATCGCGATAATCTCGGAATGAAAGCAGCCTCATTGTTTTAAATTCCGTGGTAGGTATGTGTATAAACATCACCGAGGTAATGCGTGATTCACGAAAGTGATGCAACCAAACTGGTCATAAATCAATTCCAATTGAAATAGTCAATATTCCGGCGAATAAAACCGTCGATATTCAACAAGATTCAATCTCTTTTTTCGTCGTGGTTTCACTTATAATTTCGTCATACCTATCGAGCCATTGAGGCGATTTTCTGATAAGTAATTGAGACAATCAGCCCACCTGAGTAACCGCAGATTTGTTATATTTGCAATCTATACCCAGGCATCTACGCAAAGATAGAATAAAGCTGCGATTAATAGGGTATATGGCACGTATAATCGATATCTTTGTAATCGCAGATAGTGAATTATTGAACTTTGATATAAAGAATCTTAGACATAAGTTGAGATGCTTAATATACTGACTGCATCGGAGCTGTCTTCTCTTCTTCAGGTGCCAGTCATCGCCGGAGGCAAGTTTCGATCGTTGTCTAAACACGAGCAGTCTTGCATTCATTAGAATATTGTCTCGTACATATATGTATATGTCACAGTGCAATTTATTGGTTATATCACATATCGTCGTTGACTAGTTGTTTTCACTTCCCTATGGTGCTATATGTGTTAAAGACTGGTAGATAAAAGCCACTGTTACGACATAGAGATAGATTTTCAAAATTCATTTGCATGCATTATATAGACTGCCTCGCTTGTATGAATAAGTTTCCACGATAAGCTCTGAAACTTGGAATGGATTATGCTGAAAAATTCACTTAGATTGACCGATCCTGATATCCTGAAATTATTTTACACGATACCATGAACCGACATTAAAATCTCAAACATATTCGTGGATTGAAATATGCGATGTTAATTTTTTCATCTCAAATATACTAACCGAACCCGTTGGACTTCTCTTGATTTTGTTTTTCAAACTCATGCTATGATTGCCATGAAACCAATTCCTATAACTTTTGTTAATTAACTTTGCATTACGCTGACGCGAAGTGATCTGATCAGCTAAAAAATCTAACCCAATATTTTCAATGGTTTAATTGAATGGAAATTATCCCACCTGACAACGCAAGAAGGAGTCTCGAGGTACAGACAGAAGATTGTCATCGAAATGATTTTCCCATACTGTGTTATGCGTACTTCACGGGCCGCATGATAATGATCAGCATAACGATATATTTTGTCATCATGGACATAATTGATAAACTACAATATCCTTATCACTGGTTGGGCTTCCTTACAGTACGTTAGTGATTTAGTTCTCGTTAGTTAAAATGCCTCAAAAAACTACTGCACACTGAGAAAATAGTACATTATGTCACTAGGCCGATTAAGTATTTTCCGACGAATTTGAGTTTATAATCAGAGCCGAAGGCGAGGATTATGATGAAATTCGTCAGAAAATACTTTTTCGGCCGTATGGCATATAGAATTTCATGTGTCCAGGCCAAAAACCGCGTTTAAACCGAGCGAAGCGAGGTTAAAATCGCGGTTTTACGGCCTATGACACATAAAAGTATTTTTCCTATCAAAATACCAAGTATTACCGAGCGAGTTTAGTTGTAGTCAAAATACGTATTGCTGTCAGCAAAATACCGGTTATGAGAATAGTACGCTGCGTCGCCGTACGTATAGTTCTGAGCAAAATACAATGTATTGTTAGTAGAGCAATACCAAGTTTTGTTCTCAGAACGATAAATATTGTCAGTGGAAAAATACAGTTTTCTCAGTACAATAATAAATCATTATTTTTATTAGGACTACATTGATTCAGAATTGATATGGGCAGGAAATAGTAAATGAAAGTTCGTTCTTTCAGATACACATGATCTTGGAATGCTCTGTTACCTACAGTGACCCGTTGTGGAATTGGGAGTGCATAAAAGCAGCCAAAACCCATATCCACTGGATATTCGCAACTGCTGCTCTAATTTCGGGTACAGGGTACTTTTGTTTCCGAAAAATCACGGTGTCCGGTGTACCTAATTACGATTCCTCTGACATTACTAGTTCTAATGACATCGAACCAACTGGCTCCTGGCATTGCGGTTATTCATATTGGTGGCTGAGTTTCATCCTGGCGATCGCCTTTGTCGCTGTATTTTTTACGGGTATAATGACAATCTTTGCTCGTGAAAGAATATTGCGGATATACATACATCGGTTCCACAAATGCGGAGGTACCTTGATCACCTACAGCACGATCGTACTCTTGGCCTGCACTGTCTTCAACTGGCTCTCAGCTCCGATGAGTTGGGTCATTTTCTTACTAACCATTATTGCCTTCGTTCTTATGCCGATTAGACTTTTCACAAATAGATCCGTGAATAGATAATGAAACGTTGTTTTCTTGAACAGAAATAATATATTATACTCTGTGTCCTGCTTGCGGCGTTTAAGGTAAAACCTTTCGTTTTATTTTTACACAAGTCCGATTAGTTTCCCATAATAAAAATCTTTCCTACAATTCCTTAGTTGTTTTAACGAACTTTTGTAATTGTTTGAAATTCTTCTACTTGTCTTTATTACAGTAGGAAAAAAAATGCCCAGCCAGAGCGTTATCAGGTTCTCGACAGTTAGGTTGTACGGATGCTCTTAAATTTGATACGTAGGTTACACGTATACCTCTGCAAAGCGATGAGGCAAATGAACCGTAAATTAAGCAAAACTGCCTGTGAACGCTTTTACCATTCACTATAAGTAATTGGATCCAGATTACCGGAGCAAGAATTTCAACAAGTTTCAAACGACAGTAGACACAGAGGATCAAAGCGTCATGTAGCAGTCGAAGTTTGTAATCCCTGCGACCTAGCAATTACCTATCTTCGAGTATATCAATTAATTATGCGCTTGAATCCGAACAACCTCGTTACGCGAAGACAAGAGTGAGAGATGAGGATGAGGATGAGAATGAGAATGAGGATGAGGATGAGGATCTCTCGAGTCCCATAAAGGGATGGGCCTGTTTCTGACGCACGGAAGAGAGGTTACGGGGGGGATATGGAGGCATACAGGGAGAATTGTGGGCCAGGACAGGGCCGGGCAGGGCAAGGGGCGAGAGGCAAAGAGGGGGCTGACAACAGGGTAATGACGGTGTGCCGGGCTTGATTATAGTGTGCTGTACGACCGGTACGCTGCTTAAATCAACAGAGAGAACAGACCGAGAGGTTTCACCTGCCGAATCAATTTTTGGCTCGTTTGGGTCCGGCTACTTCCTCTCTGATCGTGGTGGTTCCTCAGTTTCGTTCGCCGCCCACACCAATTCCTAGACATTTTCCGCGCAGAGTAGGACTGTACATACCTGCGTGCTGGCCAGATATAAGTATAAGGTTCTGCAATTTATCTATTTTCGAAATGCAGACGGACATTAAAAGACACTTTTCGTTGTTTGTTTGGATAAGTTTCTTCTAACTAACACATGGGCTTGTGGCCTGCAGCCAGCAGATGGCTAACCATCAGGTTCAGCCGAGACCAGAGCTATGCCTGTACGGAAAAGTCCTTCCGAAACCAGCTATCTCAGTTAATTGCAGCCACCCAAAACTGTGTTGTACTCAGAATACCTGAGTACAGCTACTCCAGCTATCAAATTTCAATTAAGTACACCACTTGAAAAAATATGTTCACCTATGTGAGTACATAATGGTTAATTGCGATGTAAATTTAACTATCATTTGATGCTTCGTAGAAAAAATAATTCATTTTATAACTAGACATGGAATATCCACTCACTTTCACGTGCCTATATAGATATGAATTATTGGACGCTTTGGAGTAATCTAAGTATCGCAATCATTTTACAGTGGAAAGTAATGGTTTTTTAGATAATGTTCATACCTCGATGAAAACTACTGTATAAGTTGTAGTAACACGACATTTAGTAGGGCCCTATACGATTCGGCCCCGCGACGAGACGGCGTGACATTATGCATAGTGCGTATTATAAATCGCGCGATTACGTCTGCGTACTGCGTAGATCCTTTGCTATAAAAGTACAAACATGGAGTTTAAACGTGGCCCTAACTAAGCGAACATGCATCCGAAGGGATCATCCGACAGTCGGCAGTCCGCCGTCAGTCCTGCACCCACGCCTGCGGCCGCGCCCTCCGCGCAGTCCACACCAAATCTCCTTTACGGAGATGAGCGCCTACTTCTGCCGTACAACGGGTAATTACATTAAGTCAAAATGAAGATGTACGAGGGATGCCGCGAGATACACGCCTACGCTCGAGTGTTGGTTCTTGAACCATACCGTGGGGTTATAGTATTTTTTTTTTTTTTTTTCGCTCCGCGGTTTCCGCGGACGCCGATTATTACGCGCGGGATTCATAAACGCCACGCCAGGTTATTGGTGGACGCGAAAAACGCTGTGGGAATGAGAAATTCGTCTGATTATCTTTACTGGCCAGATAAGCCGTGGTGAGCAAGGAAAATTGATCGAAGTGTCTGGAATGAAAAGAATCCGTAGTAGTTATAGCATAGACATAGTAGAAAAAAAATCTTTGCACGCTTTCGCTACAGTTTTCGTTCTAATATAATTCATGAGGTGGTATTTTGTTTTCTGCCTTCGTTGCATATTTCACCGCACGTCGGTAACGTACCGTTCACGACGCAGGGATTTAGCGATTTTTGTACGGTAATCCAGGAGTGAGGAAAGCTCTATATTCACCGCATGGTGAAAATCTCATCAATATATAGTTATCCTCATATATATATTATATACATGATCGTTATAACAAATGGATTCAGGAACTGCCCAGAGAAACAAATTATTAGTGTTATACGGTGTAAAATAACGATCATTGAAAAAAACAAAAAACTATTCACTACTGAAATTTGAAGATAAAATAAAATCGGGACAAAATTGAAATCCTCGCAGAAGATCCTTATTCAATGCTTCTACATATATATACGTACGAACTAAATACCAAACAGCGACTGAATGTTACTTGCTGGAATGCGATTGAAAGGATGTTCTGAGATATATAGGTAACCGAAAAGTATTTTCTGGCAATTTAATATCAAAGTCAAAAGTATTATATTTACCTATCAACATTTCTTCGAATCTATACACGGAGAGAATTTTATAAGAATAGTCTTTATTTATTATAGAATGACTGTCATACTGGTATAGCTCGATTGACTTATCGCGGATTCTGAGATCCCGTACTATAAGTATGGTAACCATTGCCTCACTTGTGAGAACGGTTACCATACTTATAGTACGGGATCTCAGAATCCGCGATGAGTCAATCGAGCTATACCAGTATGACAGCCATTCTCATAAAATTCTCTCCGTGTACTGTGATGTCCCTCATGTTAAATCCTTCTGATCTGTACAATTTACTGATTTTTATCACAACAATTATGTTGAGAATCGATATTTTTTTAGCCCTGTAGTATATACATATAGCTGTATTAAGTTGGTTCAAGTTGTCGTAAGGGTTCTGGTATGTTCTTGATCTTTGATCTACCACACTAACTCCCAGACGAAATTCAAAAGTCTAATTGAATTCGTTCGTTCGAGAAACATTTCTTGTGCCTCAACGTAATACCAACAATGAGTTGTTTTTGCCAGTGGCGTAGCTAGCATGGGTGGCACCCGGTGCGGATATCGATGGTGTCACCCCAAGAATGAAACCAATAAAAATGCGAAGGACTTTGAGTATCATTTTATTTGAATAATAGGAATTTTTGCAAGTTTTCATTTTTTTTTCGCGGTTGGGTGTCACCCCCAAACAGGTGGCACCCGGTGCGGGCCGCCCCTACCGCCCCCCTCTAGCTACGCCACTGGTTTTTGCTTTCAGTAAATAAAATATTCCGCTACTCGTTACCTCCCAATGCCAAAATCCTACTCGTCCGTAATAAAATCTAGAAAATTTTTCAACATTTATATAAATAGTTTAACGACATACAATACAAATGATAAATATGTAATTATTTAATCTGTACACATTAGATATATGGAGTAATTGTTTTACAATGTTAATTCAATGTCTAATATTTAATATGAAATGTAAATTTTAGCAAAGTCGATTACTGCTGAATTTAAATAAGAAGTAATCTCAGCTCAGGATTATACAGAGAAGCGCCAGCTCCTTCAAATAATTAATAAATATAAAAATAATAATGATGAAAAATTATTCCCCGCCTTAATGGAAGAGAATTGTAAAATTGGAGCGCAGAATTGAAGCGCTGTTCAACGGACGTGATCCACCCCGAATGTTACAGTAAGGTCGCTTATCAGATCGCGCGCGCGTCTGTACCATGTCTCTCTTTCTCGGCACCGGTATTCCCACCCGGTTCGCCGCAGTAGGTACAGTGCAGCCGCGGTACTCGTGAAACGCCATTGTCTACGGCCGGCAACCTCTATAAACATTTAATATTGAGAGATCCTATCGCGCTAAGGGGTTGGAGACGTTTTAATATCACCTCACCAGAGTCTGCGTGTAGCCGCATGAATATTGTATACGTGTCTCGGTTCAAACTACCTGCACCATACCGACCTCCAGCACGCGCTAGGCCCTCGAGCGGGTCTCGCAGCTCTTAAACGCGCGTGTAGGTATCAAACGCATTGTATACGTACGTGTATGACTATGCAATGGCTGAGTAGGGATAAAGGTACGCTTGGACCACAACTAACGGGGTAGATACTGAAAGGTAGAGAAAACCAGACGAGCCAGACCTCGTCGTAGGAGTTTAGCTCAAGCGATGGACTTGTCTTGCCGCCGCATCTCTGGCGCATGTCCGGCCCGGCGCATCTCTGTCCGTTTGCCTCTTCACCTTCACCTTTTTACTCTCGGCATCATAACGCGGGAGTAGAGATGGAGTAACAAAAAAGAAAAAAGAAAAAAAATAGAAGACGATAGAAAAAGGAACGAAATAAAAATAAATAAACACAATAGCTTTCTCTCCATTTTCAACGAGTATAAAGTACCTACATCCGTATGGGTTGGTAGATAGATTGTACACCCATATGCATAAATAGGTGTATACATAAATATACAGATACGTAGGTATATGTATGGAGCAGCATTTGCACTCAAGCTGACGATGGTCCAGCGTGGTCCGGAGGTGTCCGTTTTTACGGTTCAGTCCGGGTGCGCTGGCTATTGCGTCGGCGTCGGCGTCGGTGTCGGAAAACGTAAAATTTAATTACGAGCAGCTCTGCAGTCGAGAAATAATTGAGATGTTGATTGGTATATGTGTAATTTGGTCATTCAGTTCACGGTGTTCACCTGTGCTACATATACCTATGCGCGTTTCACGCGTGCTGTGTACTCGTCATGATGTACGTTCGCGGTTAGAACTCAAACAAATTTTCATCACTTTTATACAAAATACCTACTCGTGGGTGAAAACAACACTCATAGATTATCGCGGAGTTAACATTTCCGCCCGGATCACTCACAGCGATCGTCACAAGGTATTAGACCTCTAATTATTCGAATACTAGAGATTTATGAACTCATTCGTCGATCCAACAACATCTGAGCAGAGCAATCATCAAATGAAGAATCGAATCTCAGGTAGATGGAATAGTGAATGGAACTCGTATTCCGTGTCTACTAACAATCAAACTTAGAGTTAGAGTTCGACTGTGTGTCAAGCACCGACATCCCTGTTCCTCGCCCTGTTTGTCTTGAAAGTCGAAATTTCCATATAGCTTGTATAGAGGATCGAGACCGCGATGCAGAGAGGTTGCTAGAAATGTACCCAAGTTAAACTATATGTAGAATGTGAATATACATAGGTACGTATTCTTGGGACGATCTCTCGATAGTAGCTTGGTAGACTGCCCATCTTGGCTCAATTAGCAACAGCAACAACCCCCTGTCGCCCGTGTCATGCGGCATAGTACCGCGGGGACAAAGTCTTGTGCGTTGAGAGATCCCGGGTTATTTACCGTCCTTCCTAATTTACCTGGACAAATAAGATCATTCAGTTTATATTTATTTGTGTCGAGTCGTACCACGAGGACCGTGTTCGTAGCTGTTTAACGCTTTTTTAGACGCATGGCGCAAGAACATTTACGTCTCTTTAAGAAATAAAAATACTTGCGTTCTGTCGTTGGCTATGTTTATTCAAATGAGGCTCTGTAATTCGGCACTTCACCACCCCACGCCCATGAAGCTGCTGCGGGCGCCCCGTGTACTTTTATCCGAAGTTACACACGACCAACGGATATGTAAATCCGATGTGACCAGAATTCAAAGTTTCAAATGATACCCCCCCGCCACCCCATGTGCCGAGAAGATAGCGACCGATTTGGGGACTCCCCATTAGGACGCTAGAAAGTAGTAACCATACTTACATCGACGCCCGTTAGTGAAGCCGCGAAGGTGAAGATGGCCGAGAAGGCGTTCACGGATCGATCTGTACCCGATAGACGCCTTGAGAACGTGATTAGCTTCACTTCTTTCTGTGCCACAATATGTGTGTGTCGGCTCTTCCATCCTTCGAGACAACACTGGAAGAGTAAACATCTCCGCTAAGCATACCGTTGGGAAATATTAAAAATTAACCAGCCTCGCGAACTCCTATAGTAGTAGGTGCACATATATATGTACGTATAGATTGTAAAAAAATTGATGGTCTCTATTCGTCAGACGCGTGCCTGACTCCGCCGGTGGTAATCATTAGAGACCCGCGTTAATCGAAACTATTTTACACCGTTGCCTTAAACAGAACGTGCCTTATCCGTGACAACGTTCATAATCCCACCCACTTAACATAATTAAAATCTTTGTCTAAAGAAAATCAGCCGCCAAAAGAACGAAAAAATTTTCTGCCAAGATGGTGGCGGCTATTGTATATAACGTCAAACAATCGTATGAAAATTGCTATTGCACGCGATACTGTGCGGTACATTGGTTCACAGATAGAAATAGCAAACGGTTGATCGGAATCTCTATATACCAATAAGATCCCGGGGTCGCTACAGCCATGGCGACAGCATGCTACCTACCCCCGGCCATGAACACAATCGCAATTGTTGCAAACGAGGCGAACACCAGCCTGCATTCTGATCTAGGCAACATCAGCTCAGGGAATCTATATCCACGGTGGGAAAGTGGTACCTGTAAGTATAGATAGAGATATAGATAGAGATATAAATATAGATATAGCTATCAGAGGAGCGAAAATGCGTCTGCTATCCCAAGATACCTACGGATGCATCGCAGACTCTCCGCAAGAAGATTGTTTACCAGCGGGAGAATTTATTGCGCCATTTCAGTTTCCAGTTAATAATTTTCAGGCGTGGGAGGACAACCGATGTGAAATATAGTCCGTGCCCGTAATAACAAGTGATTGACAGAAATGGCCGCTTGTTAATCAGGACTCATCTTCGCAACGTGCGGAACAAGTTATGGGGTTTAGAGAGCTGGATACCAGGGGGTCGGTCGAGGGGTCAACCAACAATATAGGTACACGGTGTACACACGAAAGTTGAAGTCTACGTTCGCACCCAGGACACGGAGTGTTAACTCAAGAACTTCTGTCAATTTCATATAGATTCCGATAGATTCTGTAAATTGGCAAGTGTTGCTCGGGGCGCAATTGATACTAGTCACTGGTCATAACTCGTAAGTCAATATGCAATGCAGGAACGATCATGACGCAGAGAATCGAATTGATCTAGAGCTACCTAGTCGTACTCCCTCGGGGCTGACTTGCACGAAGATGCGAGGAATTGGCTGTACCTACCATGTCCGTATCGACCGATCGATCCACAAGATCTCGCCTTCCAATCTGGCTGCAATAAGTGGAACATCGTGGCATGGCAGTAGCCGGGTGAGATGCTGACGCCTGCAGAGAGTTGGCGCGAAGAACGGCTTAGCTCTTACGCTTGCGTCGTTCGGCACCTATCCTACTATACGGACTAAACAATTTACCATCTCGCATAATGAAGTGGAGCCGAAGTGACCCTGCCTACCAGTCGACCATGTTCCACTCATCGTCTCATCAGTTCTCTCTTTCTCTCCCTCGTTCATCTCGACTTTGATCTCCGTCTCTCTTACAAGGTCTGTTTCTAACTCTCTCGTTCGTTTGCCGGTGCGGTTCACTTTCGGTCCAGCGGTGCCTCGCACGCTCGCAACCAGCCGCCGCTCGCATTCGATTTAACTTTTTAAAACAGTTAGCTGCTCCAACAGGTCGAGGGTGATAAACGAGCCCGTCGCACGCTGACGCGCCTAAATTAAACAATAACGAAGCGCATCCCGAGGAACAGGGTGCGATTTGCCTTTGGGCCTGGTTAAGGTACAAGAGTGGAACCCAGTGCCTTTGGGCCTTTGGGCCGTAGACCGGGCTTGGGCCCTGGAACCCCGCCGGTAAGTCTCATAATTGGATGATGGGAATCACTGGAAATAATAATTGACAATATGGCGCCTCGCGGGCGATGCTATCGCCTGCCTGTAAATAAATGGTTACTGACAACTACTCTCGCGGTGCGCGATTCGTCCGAGTTTTTAATAGGTACATATACCGATACAGACAGAGGTGAGGTAAGCCCTGACCGTAAGGTGAGGTGCCATGAAGCTCTGCTGCGATCGTCGCCCTTCTCCTCTGAACTGTTAGCTTTTATCCCCGGTGCTTCTGGTGCTGCCGCGGCAACAATTTCTAGCTAAGGTATTGGAATGCGAGCCAAAGGCCTTTATAGGCTTTTGGCTGACAAGCAATGGAACCAAAACTCGTAAATTTCGAGACTTTATTCCTCCGGCCATACGTTGAATACGTTATTATCGAGACACTATTATTGTCGAACGAACGGACGGAAACTCCAGAGTATTTTATTAGGTAACGCTGTTTCCATAATTGAAATTCAACTTGAATGAACCACTGCTGCGAGCGCGGTTACCAAATCCTCGCGATCTCCCAATTTCGCAGTTGGCTCGAGCTGCCGCCGTAAGTTTCCAGGCTTTGGTGAGAAAAATACGTGCATATTACACCACGTTATTTAAGGTTCAACTTTGCGAAAAACGAGGAAATATTCCAGATCTCCGTTACGGCCCAGGCTCTTGGACTCGTGAATGATACTATCACTATAAGGCATCAGAGTGCACCTACGCATCGTATATATCCACAGATTAATTTTATACGCTGCACATGCATATATACCTATACCATACGCCCTCCCATACGTTCAACCCACGGCGTTAGAATCAAGCACACAAAATAGATTCATGACGATTGTCATCCTACGTGTATTCATATCTTGTATATATCGATTCGTCGATAATATTGTTCTCGTGAGAAGGGAAAAAAAAAACGATTTATCTTTTTCTTTATTGAGATCGTTTTTGATGCGCCCGCGCTCGTTCGAATATAAATGTTTAATTCAGTAAAATGTCGACCGTATCTTTTGCAAAGTGAGAAAGATATCTTTAGCTGCTGGTTAACGCTTCGTATATGTATGTACAACGACGTACTTATCGATAAGTAAGTACGGTTAAAAGCTCGGGATTTACGGAACTTCCCAAAGTTGGATAAACTGCAGTTATCCTACTCCAGAATATAAATGTGAGGTAAATTGGTAGGAGCAATATTAATGAGAACAGAGTAACCATTATCGATGAATAATGATTTACCGCAGATCTCTAACTGCGGTGAATGCCCCGTTTCGAGAGTATAGAGAGCATCTGGCTAATACTTTGAAAGTTATTTATTTTTCAGTTGGAAAATGGGTGGGTAACGAGTGATGGAGGTTGCCTTTCAACAACTAAACAAGATACACCGACCAAGTCGTAAATTGAGCACAACTTTTTATTATCTTTTGTTCCCCACATCAGTACCAGGAAGTACAGGCGTTATGTACATGTAATTATGTTCTTTTTTTTTTCATCATTTTTTTCTAAGGCTAGCCATCTTATCCACCCACCCAACCTACCAGTTGGGTCACAGGGTTAGTTCTATTCAATTTCAATAGAACGAAACGCTAAAACTATACATGGGCTGATGTCGGGTCACATTTTTTGTTATTCCTGTTCATAACTGGATGAGAGTATTAGACTGCTTAAAACGTTCATACACATATAGATATGTATATATATATACATATATATATATATATATACCTCACGCTCTTTCAAGCTAGATAATTCAGGTCGATGATATAATTAGATAATAACTCAATTAACAGTGTTACAGTTGCTGGTATCTTTATAAGAATAAAAGAGAAATAAAAGAATTAGAAATGTTCATTCCGAACCTGAATCACGAGTACCAAAAGTGTTTTGACAATCTTTTCTGGTATTTTTCTCTCGGTCTTCCCTAGATAAAAATTGTAATTACAAAAGCTAAGAACACAGTGCAGCAGGTACATAATAGCTTACAGGTAGAATCAACGTTTCATCATTTCCCACTAATATTCAACTAAATTCTTCCTCTCCTTTCAACGCTGACCTTTCTCAGGGGGATCGGCGTGGATACGAAATTTTTGGGTGGCCTAAACCGGACTCTATAACCATGGCCCGCGCGCGTAAGGTCGCCACTGGGCAGAGGATCTCATCGACGAACCAGGCCTCACCTAGAGGGTTGCATCGAGAGATCCACGATAGAAAGAATGCCATGGCAAGCAGTTTGGGCCCGTAATTACGGGCAGCAAAGGGCTAGAGGGGCACCGTGGAAGACCCTATAATCTTGCGGGGACCGCCCCTTGTTTGCTTGTGTAATTACCCCGTGCCCTCCCCCGATGGCCCCGTGAGGGCCCGTAGGTCCTCGAACTGATCCATCCGTCCGTCCATCCGCCTGCCGTCCGTCCATCCATCGACCATGCATTTGAGCTCTCGCCCAGCCATAATACCGATACCATTGCTTAATATACGAATCTACATAGGTATGGGGTATATCGGTGCAGGTATGTATTCATGGATATTTATATATGGGTACCTCTGCTTGCTGGTAAGCCGTGCGATCGAAGATCCAGGTCAGGTCATGACCAACGGAATTCAAATAATATTCCCTCGTGCAAAGAACGCCTTTGGTCAGTCTTTTGAGATAGTTTTTAGAAAATTGTTTCTGGTTATTTTGGAGTCGAATTTATTGGCTGAAGAAACTTGCTTTAACCATGATGTTCGCAGATTACCGCTCTTTTATTACGCCCAGTTTTCTTTTTTTTTTTTTTTTTTTTTTTTTCGTATCAGTAGGTATAAAACAGCATTCTGCAACAGTTATATGCGACTACAATGAGCCGTAGAGCTTTATCACTCTACCAATTTGCCGGTTTTTCTTCCGATCGTAAAAGGCGCACCTTCATTAAGCATCGATTTTGGGATATACCGTGTATTCATAATGCAGAAATATAGCCAGCGAAAATACAGATCAGTAAAAGAATATAATAACGATACTAATTATAATGACTTGCAGAAATTTTTTCACGGAATTCTAGCCCGAGGAAAATGAAGTTGGGGGCAAAAAAATAATAAAATGCAAGATAAGAATAATTGCAAAGGCAATAACACTCAAGTCGAAACAGACGCGGCAAGGAAAGGAGGTAAAGTAGTTTTGTTCGCATGTATTATCTGCGGCCTGATGGTTGGCCGACCTCCAAGCCCACAAGATCAACTTGACTTGGTCCAGGGAGCGGGGGCCGGGGACCGGTAACGACTGCCACGTCAATCTTGTAAAAATAATTGAATTACATTCGTATGCACCCCTAGCCTGTCCACGTGCATGCGACGCTGTCGTGTGCGTACATTTCGGCGTAATGGCAATCATTTCGCCGCAGTCGGATTATGCGTACACACTTATATTATATGAGAGGTCGAGCGGTGGGCAAAGGTACAAACCAGCCATGGTATTTCATACGGACGGATTATATGGGCACAAGAATATAATCAAGGAGTGAGTGTGAGTATAAAACGTGCTAAAAGAGATTTTAAATCTGCAAGACTGTCCCTTGATATTTGCATGTTGTGTCTGATAATGTAATTGGATGAGTCTGGCAGCAATATCGTTATACGAAATGCGTTTAGGATCGGAATTTATGAACGTTTCACTCTACTCAGAGTTGCATGGATATATCGATTTGTGATGTTATCTATACAAGTATAGATCGTTCGAAAAATTTGGTAGCCGTTTTTCAAAGAGATTGACAATTGTGACAAGTCGGAAATGGCAAAAACATAGTTGGAGTTCTCGGTGGTGAAGGAGATTACTGTCGTCTCGGCATCCAGCTTCGAGAACTGAATCTCTGGCCAGCTTTGACCAGCACTCAAGCAAAAGCCAAGTCTGGTCTCAGCGATTGCGAGTGGACTGCGTTTTTGTATAAAGATAATTGACCACAAGGGTGGCTCTTTCGCGCAAAAAGCAGTAGTCACCGCTCGGACTGCTCGCTAATGCACCGCAGCAAAGTTACGTGAATCAACTGCGGGAGATTCGAGAAGAGTTCTTTCCTTTTCCCCCCCCCCCGTGGTCGAGCTGCAATATCATATAACTTAGTGACATGATGTTGACGGAATTTGTATTTAGTCGTAAACTATCATCCACTATGCATATATACATACACCCACGCTGATGCAGCGTAACTAATTCTTCCACAAAGGATTCAAGAAGGCATTTCCCTTTCACCTTTCCCAGAGACCGGTCAAACGTTAAAGTTAAGGTAAATTTGTATACGGAATTCGAATAATCACAATAATAAGCTGTCCGGTGTCGTGGCGGTAATAAAATTAAGAATATTTTTGCCGAACAGGTATAAATTTTAACGCGTCACCTCCTGCGGTGGTATAGGTATGTGTGATGGGACGGCGGTCAAGTGTATCGCGCGAATCTTGTACCGTAACGGTACCAGCAAATTGAAACTTGTTTATATATATATACGTATATAAAACCGTACAATTTATATCCACACGCAGTTCCAGTGGCGAAATTACATCTTTTCTTCTCTCACGCGCGTATAATGACGCTGCAAAGGCTACTCTCGAAATACTCGCAGTATAATTTACGGTGAAGAAAAGGAGGGGATATAGTGGGATAGGGCTGGATAAGGGCAGGTGAGCTTGGCTCCTCTACCAAGTCGTTTTACCCAGTTACCGTCTACCCTTGCCGCAGTCTCTTTATGCAGCATCAACCACCTTACCTTCCACGCTATAGATATGGCTTACCATCTCTTTATCCATACATAAAGTATCGTTACTCGAGCTATGTATTCATGGCTGCAAGAGACTCTTATCTTATCTGATGGTTAATACCTGCGGTTGAAAGTTTCGTAGGTACGTAGATACGTAGGTACGTATATACTTACGTCAGATATGTTGAGGGAAAATAGTTGCATCTATAACATTTTCAATTCTCAAAGTACCGAGAGGGTGATCCATACTTTATGACGCAAGAAATTTTCTATTAAAATATTCCTCTCTGTTACATTATGGGCGTAATAAGCCCGTTCGATGGTAAAGTCGACGAGGATGGACCAGTTCCGAAAGTCGAACGTGCGATTTCTTAATATATAGACGATGAAGAGTTCTGAAACTTTACATATTTTTTACATTTGGTAGGTACCATTGAAGAGATGAAAAAAATTGAGCCCACTCCCACGTTTTAATCCAAAGTTATAGCATTCTGGGAATTTGAAAAGTTTTGAAGTTTCAATTATTAAGAGAGCGAAAATATTTTTCGTCAACGCATTCAGTAACAACGAACAAGTCTTTTCTAGTTTATCCTTCGACCTCAAAGATGTGATCAGGATCTCTTTTTACGATGCATTTTGATTGTGGTATCTGGTGGTTCATCTCAAAAAAAATGTCCTATTAGTAAACGGTTTTTACCATGGATTCATTTTCACATATACCTGTAGCTCCACAAAATGGGATTTGAGGGATTCAAGATATTCTAAAATGAACATGTCACTGAATCTAGTCAGGAGCCACTCCGATGAAGGAAGTACCATCGGTATAAATACGTGAACGCCAGCAGCCAGCATCCGTTCTCCATTTTGTATTCAAAATGATTTGAACCACGTGATCGTTTTACGGAATCAGGTTTTCGACCATCAGATAAGACCCGAGCAGCACGGCATGTTGAAGAAAATAAGAGTTTGGTTCTTGGGTCCGCGGACCGACTGGCCCGTCCGGTGAGGTCGGTTAACTAAGGTCTCGGTATTCCGGCTGCGTGCTGGACCGCAGTTGAAGCAGCAAAGGAGCAAAGAAGAAGGAGTAAAAGAAAATACAACAGGGTCAATAACAAGGCTAGAGAAGTATGCTAAGCGTACCGGCCAACTATATTTAGCGCCAGGCGCCGATACTCTCGAAGCCAGACCTTCCTTCAATTACCTGTAATTAATGCATTAACGTTCATTACCTTATCACTAGATTTTCAAGCTTTGAGACGACAGTCTGCAGTTCGCTTTGAAATCAGATTACCGTGGTGTTCGTTCATCTCAAAAATCTCAACGCTTTAGGTACTGGTATGCATGGTTAACAGATATGTTGCAGAGCCTTTGATTCAACGCAATATAGAGCACAATGCACTATATAGGTACGGGCACAGGGGTAAGAATTCTGTGATTTTCTACCAAGCAAGTACAACACGTGAGTTTCTAGAATAGCTTCCAGTGCAGTCGATTACTCGACTGGCAGATCAAAGCTGTAGACTGGCAGAGGGAAATGTCAACATACTTTACAGGTTCCGGATCATGAGAATCTACTCCTATCGACGTATGAAGTAAGCGGCGCTACTGCACTGTCACACATCTATCATTCAAGACAATAATTTACGGGGCGTAGCAGCCTCTCTTGGCCTGCGACGATATCCCTCGATGCATTCCCGGCGCCAACTATGCAGACTTTCGTGCAGACTCCAACCAGAGAATGCTTTGACGCGAATCTCCCCTACTGTTGTGGCGTGTGCGACACGCTAACCGAAGACCTGCAGTTAGGTGTGATGAGGCGTTTTCTGTTTGCTGGTGAATAAACCGAGGAACAAACACGGCTTTGATATTTCACCGATATCTATCTCGGGGTTTTGACAGCTATCACTTGACATCCATCACATTATCATTTACCCAATTCAATGAAATTTTCGACACCCGCCGTTTTTGTATCAGCAATAAGCTCGGACGCTGAAGCGACCAATCAGAGTTGTATAAAAGGAGCTCATTTTGCTGTTGCAGCAATTTTCGTTCTGAAAAATTCTGTGAACAAAAATGTTCTTCTTAGACAACTGTTTTCTTAGAAGCTGTGAAAATGTGAACTAAGACATCGATTTCTTGTTGTAAAAAAACGAACGGCTTTCAACTTTTGATCGTCGTATACAACGCGAGGGGGATAAAATTTGCATCAAATTAATAGCGAAATCGAGCGTTCCAGAATAATAATAACTAAATAATTTTGATTACCTACTCTGCTGCGTCGAGTGTTAATCATTTTCTACAGAACAGCTTACCTTACAAAAACAGTCTCACTTAACATCACTACGACAACAATAATTTATGAGACATTTTGCATTAGTCAAATGTTGGTAAGAACACACGGTTCGATAATTACAAACGATAAAATTCTCTTCGATATACTTGATAAAAAAAAATCGTAAAAACTGATCGTTATTATATTGTTCAACTCTTCCCGGATATTTGGACTTATTTACCATATCGTTCATTCAAAAAACAAGATATCTGAATGAGAGAGAATCACCACGTGAGCTCGTTCGCACGTGCGTTGAGACATACTCGTTCTCCGATGCTCGGTTTCTCTTAACTGTCACACATAAGATGCGGGCTACTGAATATATGCCACTAAACAGCTCATTTACTCCGTCGCGAAGTTAATGTAGCGCGAAAATGCGCGAAGGCTAGCAGAGAGGTCGTACAGCGAATTGCCTGCTGTGTTAGAAACAAGATAATTACTTTTCCATGAACCTTAATGGCCATACGCCAACGGTTTTCTCTACATTCACAAGCCTGTAAGTGCCAATATACGTATCTGCATACCCACGTGTTTGCGTATAGCCACCACATCGGCACCTCTCTGTGATGAGTATTATTTCAAAGGTTGAAAGATCGAGTGACTGCAGAATTCAACAAATCGAATGTGTGATGAACTCCATGAAATGGCACTTCACCAGCTTAGCCATTTAATGAATATCTATTGCTGGCACTCACTTAGAACTACGATACACCAAGTTCCTTGTTGGATACGATGACACAATTACGAGACCAGTTTTCTTGATTTAGTGATAATTCAGCACTAAATTTGAACGATTTTCTTCCCTCGATTTATAGGCTTGATAAATTAACTTGATGGTCACTTAACATTCAAACGTTAGTCTTCCTGTCACAAATGAGCGACGTACAGGGAGCGTATAAAATCGCACGGGTTATTATAGCCACTCTATCGACGAAGCAATTTGTTTATACTAATTTATCGACTCGGAGGAATATGAATGTCGAATAACACACATTCGCCGATTACTTAAACCGGAGACCAGACCGACGACTTTGTTCGACGAGGTGGCCTTTTCGAAGCCCCATTTTGCTTCGTCGCATGTATAATGTGCGTGTGGTTCTTTGATAATAAAACTACGGTATTTACGGGGCGAGTGAACGCTTCTGACACATTTAGAAGTTATTCCAGTCGTAACAGACTCCATCCTCTTCCAACACCCTGCTACTGCCACTGTTTTCGATGCCTTGCCTTGCCTTTGCCTTCGCTCTCTACTCTCTTGGCTCTTTCATCTGGTGGTCTGCGTTCGCGGGTCACCCGTCTTTTTCCTCTTCTTACTCTGCCCTCGTTAGGAGGTCCAGCTGAAACTGTTTGTTCTCTCACACGCCCACTATAAATCTAGACTCTTAATAATTTGTAAATATTTTGAATGAACCGGCGGACCAGAATGGTGCGGCTTTAAACTTTCATAGTTTGTTACGTGCCTTGCCTTGATTTTCTTTAATCTACGATAAATGTATATTTTTGTGTATATAGTCGATGCGGAATCACTTTGTACAATTAATTTGTATGAAAATAACGTGTCGTAACTCTATAAAATTTATCATTCAATTTATTCCGCTGATTGTTCAGCCGATAATCCACAATGTCAAACAGTTCGTAATCTTGTTACTTCCAAGAGCGATATTCCTATGATTCAATTCGCGATACAAGATTACACCTATTTGCGTAGAGGGTTTGACAGTGATAAATCTGCATGTAAGCAACGAAACGATTCACTCCGCTCGTATATCTGATTTAATTTCTTCGAAACGTTATTCAATGAATTAAGTCATATTGTGAGAGAAGAAAGACAAGAAATGGAAAATGGAACAGAAAGAAAGAAAAGAAAAAACACAAAAACTGGTTGGTGGCTAACGAAACAACAGATTAAGTACAGACGTTCTCAACGCTTGGGCAAATCGAGAGTTTTGCAGGATGACTTTGAATAATACCCCACTGTCTCACGCGACCGCGTCTCAAAACCTTCCGGACCAAGGCGCGAGCTATCTGCTCCAATAAATCAACGAAGAGTCCACAAATCCGTCGAGGGTGCTTCCTCCGAAGCTCGCCTCTCTGCACCCGCGCCTTGGATTTCTTTTCGTTACGTGATACACCAGACGCTGTGTGGGTGGGGTATCTTGTTATCCAGATCCTAGAGTTATACCTGCGCACCTATCGAAATCTTGTGCTTTTTTTTTCTCACTCGTTTTCCTCCATCTCATGAAATTCTTCAACTTTTTCGAGCACCTTATTGATAACTAATGCAGCCCTAAGATATTGCACAGCTAGATCGACTTTTATAGAACTCAATTCGGAAGCAGAATGACTTTCTTTGGATCCCATAAAGATTTGATATTAACTGGAACGCTAGTCATAGCGTAATTTGATACAGTGATTGATTGATCATCAGATAAGTAGATGATCGCTGACACTGACGAGCGCCTGCCTAAACAAGATCAAACAGTTTGTAAACGCGTTAATCCCTAGCCCATAGGTCAGACATAAGACATATTCCAATAGCGATTCAAATTGAAAAACACGGATTTTAAACTCGGTGACTGTCTTCTTTGGATTACCGATTCAAATTAATATTTCAAGTTGATATTCAGCTTTGAAAGGTTGCGGTCCATAGCTGTTGCCCGAAGTATCAAACAACTTATTTGTGACGAATGATGCATTCTTTCCGTTGACAGGCCAATATACGGCAGCCGTTTCGACGCCCCAACGAGGACGGGATCCCTCGCCGCCCGCATATTTATCAACAGCTCTCACGGATTAGAACGGCGTCGTTGTCTTCTTTTCGAGAGCGCGAGCGTCGCGACGCGAAGCAACGCGTTAAGGCGCGTGGGCGGCTGGCATTCAGCCAGCTACGTCGGCTACGCTTTACCCTGGCCAGGTCGTTGCAGCGATACACTCTGGTCGTTAGCACCCAAAATATATACGAGATTCTTGCCCCCCTTACTCCAGTGCAGTCGAGAGTCAGACTGTCTTCCAAGAGAGGAGAATGGAGAGCGAGAAAAAGAAAAAAAAAAAAAAAAAAGAAATGACAAAAGTTAGCAAGATCTGTGTCTGGTTTACCGGAAGCCTTTATCTATACCAGGAGCATTCTTGTCTCACGGATGCTGGCTTTGATCACTACTGTATGTGGGCATTTGGTGGTGATTTTTCTGAAATATTTTTAACTCCGTTTCATTTCATTTCATCTCATTTCATTTTATTTCATTTCATTTCATTTCATTTCATGGTTTCCGTTAAGGAGCAGATTTTGCTGGACTAGTTCCAAGAATTATACGGATATATCATCGACACAAGTTCGGAACTTGGAAGTGATTTATTTTTACAAATCCTCCCCTTAGTTTTCTGCTTAATTTAACACGTCGGGTAAGAGGATAAAACTAAAGGGTAACATTCGCTGAATTCTTCAAACCAATTACATGCTGCAAATATGTAATACTAAGGATAACTTCGATATCGAGTAAAAGGTATGATTTCACCGAACGAAAATGTAAACTTTCTCAGCAATCTAATCTGGAGTAAGTATATAGGTAAGGGAAAAACTATATTTTAGTACTCTAGATGCTCCTTTTTCTTTCCAATTCTTTCTATCTGATTTTTTTTTTTTTTCTTTGCTCGCATCTCTCCTGCATCTTTCATCGTCTATCATTCTCCTTCGCGTACTCTACTCCCTTACTCCCCTTTAAAACTGTGTACAGAAACTAGACGCTTACTTACCCGTACTCGGATTGAGAAGTCAATTTCTGAATGGACCATCCGGAATCAGAGGAAGCCGAAACTCTTGCTGCAAGGAAACCAGGTAGGTATATAAGGCACGTGTATAAATACCTATACACACCGTTTCCGTATAGATATACCAACCAAAGCTGAAGTCGATGGGCTTCCTAGAAGTATATCTCTCACGCGTTCATATTCGCTCGTGCAAAAACGCCTTTGAAGTTTCTCGTCGGAAAGAGGTTACCCCGCATTGATCTAATGGGTCCTACATCTTCCTTTGACCGTGGTTAAATGCCACCCCGATTTTGCTGTCAACCGCGAACGCATTCACGTTTGCGATTTCACAACTTCAGAAGGAACCACCCATGGAAGAGATATGATGGTAACTGATATTAATACACATAGACAGGGTTATTCGTATTAAAATCTTTTCGCAAATGAAAAAAAATTCTCCGCAATGAACTTTAGAATAAGACTGTAGTGTGTCTACTCTCATATCTGATAGTCAAGATAGAAGTATTACAGAGTGACTGAAGTATAAGCAGGAAAATTGACCCGTGCATAAATTCCTAAATTCAGCGGATCTCGATAGGGTCGAATGATTCCGTGACGTAATTTTCTACTATGAGAAAAAAATGATCCAATTTCGAAAAAGCAATGTGAAAAATGTCCTTCAAATTATAGCTTCACGAATAAACCCAACAAATTTGAATCAAAAAGCTTCACACATACGATGCACAGGCGGAGCATTTTCAAATTTGCTAGAAGCATCGGATTCTACAGGCATGAAGTTTTTTTGGTTCGAACTTTTTCGGACGATTTGTGAATGTATGATCTGATTTTCTTATTTATACCCTTTGGTCATTTTTTAAAAGAGTATTTACTGAATTTTGATAATTGTATAATTACGAACATTTCGAGCATTTCGAATACCAATGACACCTATTTTCAGAACTTTTATAATCCAAGATATAATTAAAAAATCGCAAAACATGAAGATTTACTTTGTTTTTTCATAATGATATCATTTTTTCTCACACAGTAAAAATAATATTTTAAATTATGGTCAAATATCATCTCTATAAGCCCCTCTTAACGTCATACCCACGTAAATCGCGGGGGTGGCGAGAGCGGAAGTTGACGTGGGAGCGCAAGTCGAAGTCTAGAGGGTTTCCTAGAAGAGGGCGCGTGCCGCGTATCAGCAGCCGTGACATTTGCCCATTTATAATCAGCTCGACAGCGTCGCAATACGGCGAGTCGCATACTCTGTACCCGCAGCCCCGCGGCAGCCTCGCGGCCGAGCATTCCCTAATGAATTCTGGCTGTTTTGCTCGCCTCAGTCGCTTTATCGCCCACCACTCGGAAAATACGACGGCAGGGCGCGAGTCGCATTTCCAGCAATATTTCTCTTCCTTGTACAAATAAACATAGTAGAACACATATATAGATATGTGTGTACACGTACATGCACCCATTCACCTGCGCGCGGACATCATTGGTAGGTATGCACTTTACCTCTACCTCTACCCTAGTATAGGTATATGCTTAGAAATGGAGTGGCAGCTACTTTAGATAAAAATGCAGGTATTGTGATACGTTGGGGTAAAAATAACCAGCCCGTAACACCGTAAATACACTTTCTTGGCAAATGAAGCAAAAAGTCTAAACGCTCTCGAATCGATTATACGTTGGTTTTCAAAGGATCATACCGGTACGAGTACCTACGTGTTTTACGTGTGTTATACTCGCAAACCTATAAGTATTATAGTACGTCAGTGGTAAGATTTGTGGTTTCCTCATAATTAGCATATATAGTGATCTTAGATTCCTGTCGCGCGTTGCCTCTGTACGATTTTTTCAATACATTTACTTTCCAATATGAAAAGATATTGGGCTACTGATAGTGGATTTACGACTACTATATCATACAGTATAACTGGAAGTTTTCATTCGAAATTAAATTGAAAGTTTCGAGACCTCGTTGAGAAGTATTCCTTCATTTGATATTAAATCCTAATTTAGCATAGTGCCACTTGCTACGTATTATGCCAAAGTTCCTAAGTTATTATTTTACTTACTACTTCGTCTCTCAACTTGGTATTATATTTAAGTACAGCAAAATTATTTCGGCGAGTCGGACGTTTCGAGAAGAAACACGTATGTGTGAGAGAGAGGAGGGCTCATAGTTCTCTCCCTCGGTTTCCTCTCTCTAGGGATAACTTCTCCAGGTGACAACCTGGGAACTCGTAAGTGATGGTATTAGGTTCACTCTGTAAGTAGGAACCGTCAATCTTGATTTTGCATAAAGGTTTTACCAATGCGAGTGAAGAAATGCAATAGTGCAACTGCAACTGGCGGCTGAAACGTTTATTAATTTTCTTCCAGATATGAGTTACGAGTTACAACGACCAACCAGAGAAAGTCTCCGTCTCGAGCTACTCTAGTTTCAATTTCTATCATCATATAGCACTTTGAGTGCACCCCATCCATGGTTATGAGTGAGAGAATAATGAGTGAAAAACAAATAGTGCTCGCAGATAAGAATAACAGAAATTCGCATATGAACGGCAGGAGGTATAATTAACAAATTAATATACTTGATATGCAACTCAGGTCGACTACTGTTTTATCGCAATTGCAATTTGTTGGTGTACAATTAAAAGAATAGGATAAGTGGTTTAGATATTCATAGACTAAGAATCAGATGTATCTGCTCATGAATACAGATACGAGTACATACCAGAGACGGTCGTATATCTATGCGCTACTGTCGGACCTGACGCTTAAATCTACTTCTTTGTGAGTGTAGTTTACGGTGGCTGTTTTTAATTAATACTCTCTACCAGCGAGCCACTGTTAAACAAAAAAAAGCCTCTTCGTGCCAACTTGATAAATATAATGCACAATATGCAGTTACGCTGCGGCCACTTAAATATGCAAACAGGTACACGTATTACATACTTATATACGTCCAGCTGAGGTATGTACTACATATATATGCATGGATATGACGCAGCACTCCCGAAACAGATTAAGGATATTCACTTTGCAGTTTCGAAGAATACAAAACTCCGAAGGCTTGACTGGAGCCTTCGCTTATCTCGTAATATTTGTTGCCTTAAAGATTTCTGTCGAAGTTAGTATCTGTCCGTGCGTTCGATCAGAAAGTGAATTTCGCAAATCATAAGTTGGAGAGATGGATAATATGATCGGCTCCAGTCATGCTTTAAGATAGCCAAAGGTTTTTCAACTTTTTAATAGGAATTCTCCATGGGTAGTGATAATTCAAATAATTGCATCGAGGTGGCTGATCTTCGTCGTAGTCAAACGAACAAGAAACTGCAAGAACTGGCGGGACTGCCAATCTAGTGAAATACGTTCCCATATATCAGTGGCTCGAGTATCAATTGCCACTACTGCCAACCACCATGACTATAAAGCGGGATGCACATTGTGGAGTGGCCGTGGGTAGCCGGTCGGTGCCAGTCTACCTGGTTGGTAAGGTATACACATACACATAAATATATGGATACGTGGAAACGTGCATATACGCCTTGCCAACGACGTCCCGGGCTTGTTATTCGATCGGCCTTTATTAGCTATAAATTTGGTACGATATGCGCGGAATATGATAATAGCTGTCAGGTTCCTGGATGGGGCCTCGCCTCGCCTTATACCTGCACCCTGTGATGGGTGGAGTTGTTGGCGAGAGGTGAATATCTACAGGGAACGATGGATATTTCGTAAGCTCGCTTCCGAAACGGCATGAACTTATAGGTGAATATCGTTTTGCGAAATGGTCTGGTCGTTTGTCGATGCTGTTCCTCTGAGGAAAAGCGTTCTCGAATCGCGATGTATCCATGGTTAATTGTGGCCATGGAAAGAGGACGCCTCTGTTCTCGACGACGCCGATGCTTCTGTACTTACCATAAAGTTTTATAGATCCGTATTAGACACAGTCGTTCTATCTACACGTATACGTAGGCACATGACTAACTCTTCAAGCTTTCGAACAACTCGTTATTTTCTCTTATATCCTCGACGTCTCATTAACCCCTACACCATCTAACTACCAAGAACCAAGGTACCAGTTACCATTTATGTACGATGCTAGTCATTTTCCTGATTTATTAATTCCAGGCTATAGTATGTCTCTTCAAATTGCTTCATTCCGTTCTTACGTTTTTTTAATAGTACGTTAGGGCTCGGAAGTTCGCTATTCTTTACACCAAATTCTCATATTCTTGTACAGTTTCAATTTCCGGGCCTTCTCCGTTTCACACAAGGTATCGTTCATCTCCTTATCTCAAGGCTGTCTCCAAAGCTCTCCTAAAGTGAAAGAAAGGCTGAGGATTACACAAAGATCTCTGAAAGTTGTCCGGCGCTTAACGCGTATAGCGCGTGGGTCTCAGGAAATGACGTATCGTAATTGCTCTAATCCTGGATCCACCAGACTCTTATTACGGGTATCGAATGCACGCGGTGACTGGTAAATAGGGGCCTCGGCACAAGCTTCGAAGCTTGAAGCTCTGCCAGACTTAATGCGCGATTGTGTTGTCGGCTGCCCTCGACTGGTTTAACTCTCTACCTACTGTAAGCACGTATCGTACGGAGCAATTTGTCGCTAATAAACCGTTACTCAGGTCCTCGAAGTGCCTTCCATATTTCACGAAGGCATACATACACACATATACACGGATAAAAATATTATGTCGTATTTTCAAATGCATTAGAAGTGCGGTATTTTTTTCTTTTTTTTTTTTCTTTATCATTCTTTTGCAGTAAACATATTACTAAAAATGAAGGCAATATTATGGTAAGGTTGACTCGTAGCATAGAATCGCGTTCATTCAACGTATCAAATACCGGAATTTTAGTAATAAATTTCCAGCAGGGAACTGCGAACTGTCCCATTGCGATTGTCAATCTGGCAGGAAGTTGTTTTTTCGTTAACTAAACTTCGACTCCGGTCTATCTCGACTTCGCTACGTATGTGAAGAGTAACAATCATGAATGGAGACCTTTTCGTGGAGCAAAATTAAACTGAACCAGCTATGGTGTATTTTCCGATAATTTGTTTTCCAACTTACGTTAACAAAAGCGTTGAGAATCTGAGAAAGAGTGGAGAAATGCGGACCACGATGACGTCCTATTACTATTTACTTCGGAGTGCAAAAAGACATGGACAACATTTACCTTTCGAGAGAAATCCTATGTGAATACATAATTTGCTTCGACTCTCCAACTCCGGATACAAGTTAGATTTTTTTAGTAACATACGATTTGCCAGAAATCAATTGGAATAACAGTAGCAAGGGCTACGTCGGCGCAATCTCTTTTTTTTTTCACAATTAAAAAGTTTGTTCTTGTTAGTGTACCTACGTACATACTCGGTCGATTATGTCTCCAGGCTCTTGAAAAAGTACGGATTAATTCATACGCGAGCTTTCTGAGCGTAGTAATTTTTCTTTTTTTCTCCGTTTTTTTTTTTTCTACTTCTTTCTTTTCTCAAAGCTAATTTGTACCGACGTATCTGGTGCGGCTGATAATATTAGAATGACCGGAGGCACAAATGTAAAATTGCCAAGTTATAATATGTTACGATGAGACTGGCGGTGGTATTCTTTTTGAATGCAATAATACGATGTATAAATACAGGTCTGCAACGTATAGAGTATAAGCTATGCGGACCAGAGGGCTCCGTGTAAATGCAGTGAGCATTAATATTGCACTCAGGGACATCTGGCGACACGGCCGGTTATTAAAATGTAAACTTCATTATCATTCCGTGTGTAATTACATTTTTTCCAGGCACTATCCTGCATCGTACCTCCACCTCCACCCCCTGCTCAACCCTCTCGCATTTTGCCTCGCTACATTACAGCCGAACTCATCTCGAGTTTAATTCGAATTGGAACTGGGCGGGTAATCGAAACGGGTGAGTCTCCAATTCGCCGGAAGTGCTCAATTCTATGTTTACCGGAATTTCGATGGTGCAAATGCCAGCAGGATTCGAAACCGGCGATTCTTTGATATTCGACGCTAGTACCTATCTACGTTCCTCTATTATGGGTCCCCCTGCATCTGATCCACATCCCGTCACGAACAGTTAGTGAGAAATCTGTTTTCCCTTAAAAATATTAGTACCGTCGTGATAAATAATACCAATGTCGGGTAAAGATGAATTGCTCGTACAGCAGTTGAATTAATAACAGCCTTTTATTCATAAATATACCCTGTCGGCAATACGTTCCCGTACCTCTGACTTACTAACTCGCATGAAATAGCTGCGACAACTTTAGACCAACGAGTAATGAATTATTGCCTTATTGGCAGCATCCGCCGTTCTAACTATACACACATATACTAGACTTATTTTATATATCGATACGCATTCGCTTGTATAAATTTAAGAGTATACGAGATGGGTAGAATTTACCGTATCTTATAATGAAGATTGTTACAATTTGTATTCCGTCGCTCCTTCAGTATAATATAGCCGATCGCGATGTGCAACTGAATCAGGAAGTACATACGTGATTGGGTCAGAAGTAATAATATAGAGGACCCTTTGAACCGTTTTTCTTGTTTTTTTTTTTCTTTTTTTATTTGTTTCATTGGTGGAAATCAAAAGGACGGCTGATTGAATATTTTTTTCTTTTTTTATTCCTATACTGCTCGAACGGTCACATTCTGCGTGATTTTGTTGTTGGTTCTAATTATATACCGGATTGAAATTTGCTTGATTTCAATGTTTGTTTGCGTTTGATGTTTGTTCATGCTTGAAGTACCTAGTACATTTCCTCGCGCGATTTACATCAACGTCTATATATATCATAGTTGGAGGGATGTTGTGTCTCTAAACAGTGTATCGTGTAGGCATAATGTTAAATGATATCGTATCATTTGTTTCATAATTTATCGTTTCACATCTGTAACTCAAATCGTCGACTAGACTCTGCTATCCACTCCTATCACTCCTAGACGAATAAAATTGAATCATATTCACTCTCACATTGTCACGTTCTCGTAATTCGTTCATCGAAAGTGAAGTGTCTATAACTCATGTGAAAGACAGGATGTGATATTGGGAGCTTTCCATCTACAGACAAAAATTGACACAGTCAGACACACAGCAATACGATTGGTCCCTTCCGTTAGATCCAGCCAATTATAATACTGTGTGTCTGACTGTGTCGATTTTTGTCTGTAGATGGAAAGCTCCCATTATAATGAGTAACACAGTAAAAAAGAATAACTTGGGCCAAGCATTTTTTTTGAACAACCGATGAACAACCGACAATCTCTCGAGCGAAGTAAAATTCTCTGGAACCAAGAAAATTTTCATGATTCAAGAAAGATTTTACTTGGTCTCAGAGAATTTCACTTCGCTCGAGAGATTGTCAGTTGTTAAAAAAAAAATGCTTGGCCCAAGTTATTCTTTTTTACTGTGTAGAAAAGATCGAGTGAAAGAAACTGCTCATTTCTAATATACTCACATTACCTCGATTGAAAAAACAAACCGAAAAGAAATTTTCCGGAAATATTATGTGACGAATCGTATAAACCCGAACTGTTCACACAAGTATTGTCTTTATCCAACCGTACATCTCCGGGTTGAATGAAATGCCATTTGAACGGTTGTTCGCAGGTAGCTCTCTCACACGCACACCCACACACACAAAGATATAGGTGTTGTGTAATTGGGGTACGTGCGATACGCGAAAACTGGAATTAGACACTGAGAATGGTCGTGACTTAAAATTATCGTGTTTCGACGGAAGCCAACTAATTCTAAAGTAGAACTCGCCAGCTAATTGGTAATAAAATGATTATATTTACGAGCCGCTAATTGCCTCCTGGATTTGGCAAACGGTCGAGTGCTTTACCCCTCGCAGAAATGTGGTTAGCGTGGCCAGGAAACTCGCGGACGAAGCGCCCGCGGGCATTTTTTTTCTCGTTTTTTTTTTTTTTTTTTTCTTTCTTTTTATCATTTAACCATTCATTACATTGTTTTCTACTTGTTCCTTACCATTTTGAATAAGCATTACAAAACTCACACTTGTTAATTAATATTTAGTATGTTTAGACGCGGAGATTTATTATGTCTTGAGAAATTATCGCCATAGAAATGATCATAGTGTGATAAAAATTAAAACTAAAATTCATAACCGTTAGTCGTTTGTGATATAATATATTGACTATTATAGCAATTATGTTTTGAAGCCTATTACAGTGATTAAAGTAACTCGGTATCTATAACGGATTATCGCATCAATCATACTAGAATATTTCTTCATGTCCTCGAAAATAGATTTGACTAAGTAATCGTCACTTAAAAAAACACGTTATAGAAGAAGGCTGGTAACCTCTGAGAGAATCACTCTCAAGAGTTATCATTGCGTCATCCTAATTCCCGGCAACAACGTATTTCGGTTTTACGCTATGCAGCGGTATATGTGTTCCGTACACACAGTTCATATACGCTGCGTTATTGTTACGTGCGATAAGCTCGTCGGGAACTGCGAGTCTATATTTTTTTCCTGGAATATAATGAGGAATTTCGTCGCATGTGCGACACTGTGCCCTGACATTGGAGCACTGTTTATGGGTTATCGATTCGGCACTCTATTTCGAAGGTACAAGAATACTTCGCGATTCCGTATACCTGTATAGTTGAATCGCGGTGTCATCATGAAAAAACCTCGCAAGCTCAGTGCCAGCTTGAAAGTTTCAAACAATGTTCATAAAAGTTCTAAGAAAACTTACGCTAAAACAGTGTGACGATGGTTTTATACTTTTTACAAATTTCACAAGTGAATTTTATATGGTTCCAAAAACAGGTACCTGAGTACCTATACACCTAAGTACACTTGAATTGGTTGAATCGAAAAATACACAACCTCATTGATATAAAGCTGTTTAGTTTCGCCGTTAAGGTTTTGAACAAAAAAAATATATCGTTGTATTTGTTTCATATTTTGACAAATCAGTTTATTCAAGCTGCCAGGATAATATAAAAAAAATATATTGGAAATGTTTCGTAAGAGGAGAAATCAATAAAGTATATACGGTCGAACGTGAGCCTGTTCGTATATAACCGAAAGTAATTTTTGATAGCCCACTAAGATGCCTAGCCGCTGTGATATTGGACTTCGATAATGTATGGCTTAGTATCGGTGGCCGACAAAATTAAGGTAGCAACCCAATTGGCTCTAAATGTTTCAAGAGGCTCGTATTATGGTACGGGTACCAACGCGATATTCAAGTTCGATTTCTCTTAACACCATAATCTATCATTGTACCAAATAGGAACGCGATCTCATTAAAATTACTCCAGATAAACGTAGTCACCCAAGTCAAGGATCGGTGAACCTTCGCCGACCAGGGCTCGTCGAATGCAACAATAAATCACGAAAGGGACGAATCTGTACACAGATCAGGGACTGGTGTATCGTACATTTTAGTTAACGCCACATACCTTTTGTTCATCTGTAACGACAGTTGTTCCAAACGTATAGGAGATGGTTAGGTATATTTTAAGAATTCCACGATACCTAAGATTTTAATTAGTAATTCTCTGCCGCCCTGGCAATAAATTAGCGTAAAATATGCCCAGAAAGAGACAGAGCGAGAAAAAAAAAGAGAAAGGAGATAAAAAGAAGAGGGTGGAGAAAAAGCGAGACAAGCAGATGGAGGAAAACGTTGGATGATGTGGGTGGGGCTGAGGATGGTTAGCACAAAGGAGCCACGGAGTATATTCCGAAGTGGCGGTGAATTCTTTGAGCTTTGAAGGCCCCCCAATCATAAGCTGCCGTTGAGACTCGCTCCTGTTGCATTTGGGTGCTTGCCAATATTTCAAACACATGACTCTTGGACTCTCTCAACGAACTAAACCTTCGTTCGCGAAGCTCTTGTTCCCCCTTATGCCATCCCTGAAGATCCCTCAAAAATGCATCAACCGAAGCATATATAGTGACAGCTGCTACCCAACTCGACGTATTCGATAGCAATTATCTACCGACTCGTTATTCCAGCCGCGAAACCATGCGATTTTTTTTTTTTTTTTACGTTGAACATCAGATTGCATCAATATACGCTGCAGATAATCGGTGATCAATGAATTGAAACAGCTTATCAAATGTCGTTGGTATGAATTTACCTGTGACTACCGTTCACTTAAGATCTTAGTCAAACGTGAGTCAACTGAATAACCAGCTTGTGATCATCACGGTGGAAGTAACCGAATTTCAATTAGTATGCAGTTCGCTGCTGCCCAATCAATTACGTCGCGATTCAAATAAAACAAATTGTAGGTATGCATTTCAATTTTACTTGAGTAAATATTAGTCACCATTACCAATGTAAAACACAGGTAGTAAAATTATGCCAATAACTTTGTCATCAGTGACATATTATTGTACATTTCATTTACATGATCAATCATGCCTGTAATACGGTAGATTTTATACACGGCGCAACACGGTTGAGTAAAGTCACATGGCTAGTTGCATCTAGCCGTTACACCAGACTCGAAACAGCTCCCGTGCAACTAGCGGGCGAAGGGGGATTGCACACCCACGTACAGCTGTGCATTATTTATCTATTTCCGTTTCAAAATGCAGTTTTAGAACCGGAAATATTCTGAACGATGATATAATATATATTATTCAATACTAAACGGTCTGATTTTCGTCTGTTCTAAACGTAATAAGCATTTCTGTAGCACTGGACCTATCGCTGTTACATTATCCTGATAATAATTGATCGGCTAATTATCCCTAATGCATATAACAGGTGTATTGGTAAATGTATACGAGTAGGTAGACTCGTTAATTTTAATCGAATTTCCAATTCTAACTTATGTTCCAACTATAGTCATCCGTTGAAATAATGTAGCTGGAAATGTGGCCGTAATCTAATTAAGGAGTAATGCAAACAATTCTGACAAAAGTAGGTATTTCCTATTAAATTCATTGTTAGAAAATTCAACAGGATCAGATGATCCACTTTACTTGAGGAAATACCATTACCTACCATATCATGTGTCTGTCATTTGGCCAATAATCCAATTGCCCCACGTATGAGAAAATATATATTATACGTAATGACACATTTTCGTACACTGGGGCGATATGCTAACCGGATGCATTGCGGTCATGCTGATTATAGATGTAAACATATAGTTCCAACGGGAAAGATCTTATCTTGAAAAGGCTTTGAAGTTTTCACAAATATTATTCAGATAAATATCCATGCTATATATATTCGTGCCGTTCGAGCCAGGCTGGGCCAAAGATCCACACAGGTTTGTGAGCCGCATCAATCACTTTTGGGTTTCGATAACCAATTTGATTGTCCATTACATTCATGATATGTAATTGAACCCAATTGTAATGTAATGGGTAATTGAAAATTTAACGGCATTAAATTTTCATTACGATTTACACAACCCCGGATCCACGCGACATCCGCAATCTTGACAGAGACCTGCCTCAACACTCAACACAGGTACCGATAGAACATGACCGCATCCATTACGCGAAGTGAAGTACTCTCGTCAACAATAGTTCATAGTAACAATAGAAGAGAGAAAACAATCGTATGTTATCCTCCGGCATATAACATAGATCTATATTTATCCACGTAGTATACAGCCATGCAGGTTTACATGCAGTACACCGCAACTCATGCATTTTCCTAGTATAAACGTAAATTGTACAGGCGATAAACGATCCAGTGATTTGAAAATGATTGTTCAGATCGGGTTCCCGTTCCCTCACCATGTTTTTGACAAAACAAAAAGTACCAGGTGGTAGAATTTTTATGAAGTATAACGTGACATTTTCAGTTTCAGCCCGATCTGCTTGGACAAAATCTGTTAATGTGAATCTGGGTCGCGTCTGTGCATTCAGCATTTTAACCAGACGATTTTATTAGATTCATTTGTAACAAAAATTCTATACAATATGTATTCTGGGAACATGTAAAAAGTGAATAGCCGCGACAAGGAGCAGAAAAAGAATTTTCACCAATATGCCAGCCAAGAGGTCCCTCAGGACTACCCTTTTCCATTGTTACTTGCCACACGCTACTGGCGTTATTATTGTTACTGTTAGTATTATTATTATTGTGCGTACAGCTGGACTGGAGAAAATTGTAAAGGGTACACCACAGGGCCTACTCGCCTTGCAAATCTCGATTTTCGTATTATTCGCTAGTATTTTGTACAACTAGGGCGACTATAGTACCTTGGGTCTACCCAAGTAGTATAGTACCCGACTCTAGTCTTTTTTTTTCCGTACAGTAGAAATTCCATAATCATGTGAATTCTTGAATCGATGAAGACTAATTGGGTGATAAAAGTTAAAAGCTGTAAGTCCAGGGTTCCGAAGGTATATTTGCACAGATATACAGATGATTTTTCAGTTCGACACGTAAAGATGAAAGTGGAACACAGCAGTGCAAGAGATATAACCGTAGAAGTTATTGTATTTATTCGTACCCCGTACCGTTCGTTGTTGAAAAAATGTTAACGGTGTAAAATATAAGCCACTAGGGTGCTTTGCATTGATCGCTTGAAGAATATTTATAGTCGAAAGGTTTCGAACACTTTCTAGTTTACGATGATCTCCTTAAAACTTGTCATAAACTACGATATTTGTGGACGATTTGAACGGGCACACCTTTTCGCAATAAAATTGACCCGTTTCCGATGGAGTCCCAACAACATATTTGTACCTACCTGAAGCAGTTAAAGAGTTCCAGTACCAGGAGACCGTAAGTACAATAAACTTATTGCCCCGGTCTTGGCATAACGCTGAGGTCGGTGCAAAAAAATAGGGACCGTAATTTCCGTTACTTTAAAAGTCCGTTTTTATCTACTTCACTCCGAACTGTAGAAAGTACAATTCCGAAAACACGAATGTACGTGAGTTAGATTTACAATAAGGCAGCAATCCTTTCCTAGGCAGAATCATTTGGACTTTCTTTTCTTCACAATTTGATAAATTTCGGTTATACTTATATAGGTACCAAAGTGAGTCTACTCTTCATGGCTGTTTAAATTTTCAGCTCACCAGACCAACGAAGCGCATCGCTAAATTTGACTCGTGACGTAATGATGACCTAGGGCCTGAACCCTAGACTGTTATTGAAGGCAGCTGTATTCTGTAACGAATTATAATGCTCTGCTCAATACTGCATTAACTCTTTTGACAAAAGGCACGTTAATTACGTAATTATAATCGCACGGTAGTTTGCCTTCAGGGGCGATAGACGCAAAGTGAAATTATCATTAGGTATTAAAATCGAAAATTGTTATATTCGATAATGATATATTTTTCTGTGGGGGCTTCATCTGGTTGACTGAATTTATGGGAAAATTTTCACTCTTGACAAAGTTAACGACTTTATTTGTCCATTTTCCCCAGTAATTATCACCCAGCTCACTATTTTTTTTTATTCACCCTGAGATACTGTCTGTCATTCTTTTGAAGCATTTGATTAATTAGTCGAAAATTACTTACATCAAATAATTTCCTACTACCTGCTAACAGGTATTGGAAATTACATTAAATCAATTATAACATTGGAAGCTATCGAGAGGTGACTCGATAATGTCTAGATGCTATAAAATATCTTATCACCTGTCCAAGGTCGATTAATGAATAATTATTAATTTTAAATACGACAGCAGGTCGCGTGCTGTTTTCTCTATATTGTAGCTAGTCGACGGCTGCCCCCGTCTGTTGCTCTGAAACGTGGCAATTGACATCTGCCTCGACGCGTGATCCGCATATACAAACGGGAAAGGACGACTATAAGTTCGTTCTTGCCACAAGCATCTGGTCAAGGTGCGTGCATTTCGATTATTGCAGTATATCCTAACCCGCTCTGTTCTTTATCGTATGATAACACAAGGAATTGTCGCCGTATATGAGCTCCAAGAAAAGTTCTGTTATCGACAGGCAAAATAGATGAAACCGTGATGTATTCTTATTTGAGAAAAACCGATTGAAGCTGAAAAAGCTGTTTATATATTATTTCGATTTTGTAGATTGCGAAATGATTTTGTAATTCCAATGGACTCTACCCGCGCGGAAATGAATATATGCGAAAAATATATGCAACATCTATGTTGCATATATAACATATAAGTACGCAAAATACAAATATGTTTGATGAGTTTTACATAGTGTTGACATCTATGTCGACATCTATGTCGGCATACATGCCGCAACATTTATGTTGACATATATCCGACATTTATGTCAAACTTATAAAAATAGATGTTAGCGCAAAAAACAAATATGTCACATACATAGTCGCATATATTTTTCGCATATACATATTCCGTGCGGGTAATTTGACTCAATGTCTCAAATTTTTACTGTATTATCTTTCCTGAATCAAGTTACGAAGTTGATGGTATTAAATTATTGTGCTGTATTATAGGAATAATTAGTACAGTTGGTTGATGTTGTAACAAAGGATTGTGTATCTGTGCCTATAAGAGCAAACTCATGTCTGTCTGCAATGGAAGTAGTGGTTTGCATTACGGTATGGCTGGTACCATACGACAAGGTAATTTGAAATGAATTAAGGGGTTGAATAAATAACGAAGTGCACTAATGATACCATTACATAGTCACAGGAGAAGTATGCGATACAGTTACTGCACAGATATCGAAGAACCATTATACCTACCGTGACATCGAAAATAACGGGGCATCGTAAATGAGTAAACCCATTGATTCCTAACTGCACCAGACAATATAACTTTCCATGGCCAGGGTTGAACGCTGCATTTTGAGTAGGTCAAACGGGGTAATAAAATAGTACTTACGGTCGACTAAAGGCACGTGGTAAATCTATGCGTAAGAAATAACCGTTTAGTTCTGGTGGCAATTCAATTTATGATCGACTTAAACCGGTTGAAATTCATTGCTGTACACTAAATTACGGAGTTTAGGAAATAACTATACTGCACTTCTTCGAGTTAAAAACTTTTCATTTCGTTGTGACTTTTATACGAATGGAACATTGAATTCGCAACAGCTTCGCTGGAAAGATATTTCAATTGTATGTAGGTACTTGTTTATGAATTAAGTATGACTTTATATAATCGAGTTTACTACTTCTGTGATAATAAAAAAAAGTCTATCGAATCGTGGTGCAAGTAAAATATAGAGCTGGAGTCTCATGCTTTGAGATTTTTCATTTTTCTTCAGTCAGAGCAGCACGATAAAAATCGTCGTAATAGGTTATCCAAGAAAATGATTGCGAGTTATATACACCGTAGATGCATAGGTACTATTCAACATTAGGAGAACTTATAGTGATGTGAAGAAAAAAAAAATACACCTACGTATTATATTCCTGTATATCTTTGAAGTTCTTTTCCTCTCCTTGGCGCAATAATTTACGACTCCCTGCTGTAAATACAATTACATCTGTTTGCTAACAAGCAGCCCCGGGTTTAACTTTACCGTGACTCGAAGAGACTCATAAAACTGAACGGTTTTCAAAGTTTTTGTCACCTACAAGCTTTAAATTCCGTAAGAAACGCGCTTCACAATTTATATACCTTTTGCCTTTGTCGAAGGCAACAGAGTTTAAGGCAATCTATGCGCGTAACTGAAATTGTCAGCTGCGAAAAAAAACCGAGAATTCCCATTCTAAAACTTCCCATAGCTATAATCATGCCAAATTTCACATTATGGTATGCCCTTCGCAGTCCCTTCAAACGCCTGGTTAATATTTGGTTAACGTCCAGTTACCTGCCCATTATTGGCATTCCCCCCACAATAACTTTCGAATCCATTAACTCAACAGGAACTTCAGAGGTCGCGTAACGTTGCGGTACTTATACTACGTTTATTTTGAGGTGCTTCATCACGAATCCCATAAAGTATTAGGAAACTCTCTCTCCGATTTTCTGTAAGCTGGGGTTATTCAAAGTGAAAATGAATGGTAAGAATTTGATTTCTAACTGGAAATTAATCATTTTAACTTAAAGATATGCATTTTCTTCGGCATATAGTTTATGCCTCGTCTAGGTATGACCAGTAAATTTGAAACTCCATTTACAAAGGACAACGAACCGTTAAAACACAACAGATTGAATGAATCAAAGGACGAAAGTGTAACAGTAATACAATGCCCTATTGAGCCAACAATGGGTAATTCTCGTCCGTTTTACATAGATCAAGATTAAGGCACGAAATAAATAACTAAAATAATAGAATCCAGTGAGAAAGAAAACAGAAATAAAATCGTAGTCGGTGGCCAAACCAAAATTGTTACAGCCTCGCATTGTGAGGCTTAAGGTCTCCGTATATGTACATATATTTACCCTCCGCGCTAGAGTGGCCCAACAACACGGGGGTATCTCAATTTTAATCTAGATGTATCAGAATCCTGCGACCATGAGTGTGTGCAAGCGTAGGGAGAAAAGGGGTGAAAATAGGGCTGGAAGGGCAGTGGGCTACTGGCACGGAGACGCATTTGTATTTAAATAAAGGTATAGCCTATTGTGGAAGAATGAATAAAGAAGCTGCTTGGGACACAGGCCACTTCGCTCGTCACAATGGACCAGAGGAACGAGATAAGACGCTTATACCTACTTCTTCCTTAGAGTTCCGCGTCTCCCACCTCACTTTGCCTTTTCCTGAGCACAGGGTAAGATCAAATTTTATAATTCAATTCCTATTTATTATGTACAAGCTTATGGAATCGACTGTTCATTTCCTTTCTACTGTACGTTCACTTCGAATCGCTCAAACGATTTGAAACACACAGGATCGGATTTATTGCCTGATCCTAACTCGAGATAATTCATCTGAGTTTTTGCTTGTTCACATGGACACGATAAAAAGGTACGAGATAACCCGTGCCCGTCACTTAAGTCTGTTCTTTCCTTTCCACCACCCTTCTACTCACGCAGGGTCCGAAAAAATGAGAAACCCTACGGCCGCACCCTGTTAGATAGAGATTGCAGAGGAAGTGTCTCCATTCATCCAAGATTCTTCTCAACTTCTGTGATGGGGTGGTGCATTTTTTACTTGCCTCTGAAATATGATGTCTCGTCGCACAAGTGACGATCCAATCTCATACGAACTTTTCTCCCGCTTCCAACGGCTTTGTTGAAGTTCAGCCTTGAGCACTTCAATCGCGATATCACTGTAGGCTACGGAGCTTCTTTGCGGAGAGAACAAGAAAGGAAGTTTATCGGAGCGAAATATCATTTAGAAGACGTTTGAAGGTGATGTGGAATTTTGAATTAATCAAAGACCCTAGAATGACCCAAGAACAGTAACACCCTTCCAACGAAGGTTAGAAAAAATTGTTAGGAAAACATACTTATCCTTCGGCCCTAAAATAATATCCAGACACGACAAAAGAGTAAAAGGAACAGTTCACATAGATATTCTAGCCATAGTATGGAAGATGTTATTTTTTTAAGCTGTCAGAGAACAACGGAGGAAAATGGGTAGACTTATACCATAGTTCTATGCGAGTGCAGAATAACTAAAAGTGAAAAAATTCTGCGCTGAGAGGATAGACTAAACTTTATCTGCCTTCCCACCGACGTACTTGGCAAACTTTCATACAACGTAGCTTTCTTATACGCGTATACTTGTGTTATGAATCACTATATAGTGTGTTGTCACTGTCTACACGAAGGGCATATACATAAAGGACCCTGATAAAAACAATATCCATGCCATTTGTGGGTTCCCATTTCGAGCGGACTATTTCTTTCAAGACTGCAGCACTGCCCACAATAGACTCATTCCGGATCTCCGAATTCGACTCAAAGTGCGCTTTTCAGCTAATCCGCAGAAAAAAAATACATTCAACTGTCAGTTCCAGAGTCTTAACCCGTTCGGGAACCCCCTCAACTCTCGAGGCTCAGCAGGATCAGCTTAAGAAGATCAATTCAAGTATTTCTCCGACTGCCGTTTTGCAGTCAAAAGGAGAACAACAATATTATTTCTGTGGTCTCGTGTGCTGATCCACTGATCCACCGCTAGAAAAAAGCATAATCCTACGAGGCCCCATCCTGTGAACCCACCGATTCTCGCGTGAATTTAGTGGGTCTATATAGCCGACCCCGTGTCGTCGGACAATGCTGGAACCCAACTGACTTCGTGATTTTGTTAAATCCAATTTCGATGCTTGCGCGATAGTAACCATCCGGTGGTTCGGCTACTCCGGCCCACCTGCCTCTAAGCCTAATTGTGAATCAACTAGGGGCATTTTTATTAACAAGAACAGCCAGATCAGGCTTGGATCTCGTTCCCGAGTTTCGACGAGTCCCAATCGGGGTGCTGGGGTGACGGGGTGACGGAGTTAAGGGTGAAGATTAATGCAGAGAGGGAAAGACGCCACGGTTCGAGTCGATCAGATAGGTGGAATGCGTCTGAGTGAGATCATGCGATATGCGTATCAAGGGTCACGTCACGTGTCGTGGCAGACGGCTGTCTGTACTCCCAAAGCTTGCAGAGGAATTAAATATCGCGATGTTTGACGCGGGATGATGTCTAAAATTTTCGATTTTATGAATCTTATGAATGATTCATCCTATCCAAATTCACCAATCGGCGAAGTCCTGACATCCCATTCAATACCACTGCATCTGAAGCTACTTATGTCTATAATTACTTCCCGAGTTGGATATTGCGAAAATCTCCTTTCACGCTTCGAGAAGGTAAGTGTGTTTTATGTAATTCAAATTGATACATGCGTGCACCGGGTATAACGCCGCAGCAAAAATACAAGTCTGCAGCATAAACGAGTCTCAATTTTATGTAGTACCAATAATTTATAATGAAATACTATATCTTTTGTTACAGGCAGAAATTGATTATTGGCTGTTGTTTCCTCGCCAACGAATCAAATTTCACGCTTATGAATCAAGTCGCTTTAATATCGCCAGCTGCTCCAGTGTTGCACCGACATGCAGCAAATAGCCTCTTTTGCTCCGTTTTCTTACCTCTACCTCCCGAGACTGCTACATTGCGCCGACGACGCCTTCTTTCGTTTCGTTACCTCTCAGGTCGCTCGTTTGTATTCTGTTTATTGGTCCCTCTTGCTTTCACCCACACCATCGCCTACCACATGTAGTATTGCCTGCCTGGATACTATACATACATATAATTCGTGTCGTAGACGCATATCTATATGTACATATATACTTAAATGTGTGTCTAATATATGTTTATTGTACAAGGGCGCATGTACAGAAAGTTTCTGTCTTTCATTTGAAAATATGTGCAGTGAAATAATTCAGCTTTATGTTGAAACTCAGTCGAGTCCGGGTTTTCGAATAGCTGGAAAGAATTAGTTGACAATTCGAAAGCTCGGTATACGATCGGACTTTACTACAATATCGGTTCCGATTCGATGTATTCTTTACATTGTCGTTTCACCTTTTCGAATTCTATCACCAGCACGAAATGTGCTGTATATGCACGGACGATACGTGCCATCATAAATTGTGTACAGTTCTTAAATGCTGGTTTATTATGTCTTCGAACCATGTATTTCGTGACTTTTACACTCATCCTACGTGCTCCTAGATTCTTTCTGCCTAACACGGTTTGTAAGTATCCCGTTTCGATTCCATTCACAAGAGGATGCAAGATGGCCATCCTTTTATTCCAAAAATCTACATTCCCATGAGTAAAATGCAGCGGTTGAAAAAAAGTGAGAAATCACCGTTTAAAATTTAGCAATTGTATCTCCCCATGCTTTCTGACATACAGTTATAAAATGACTAATCCAATACTTGACATTCATACCGATTTCCTTTGTTACTTCTTCGAAAAACGTCCGGGAAATAATGGAACGTAACTTTGAAAGAACAATAGACTCTGAATCGCTGTGAGACAGAAATGATGTATTTCACCCACGCAAATTACTACCACGATTGTGCAGCGACGCATCTTACTATACCCAGTGTTCAAATGTCTATTCATATTTGTCAGATTCTTTATTTCCCACAGAATTGAGATGACTGCAGCTTATTTCGATGTTCGTCCCTGTGCTCTAATAAATAAAATTCATGTTTTATTCGACGATTATTATGAAGAATAGATGTAGCTGGACACCCGTTACGTATAAACGTATAGTGGGAGACGAATCTTATACTAGCTAAGACGGAAAGAAATAAATCGTTGCTCGTGTAGCCAATAATATTATATTGACTCGTGACATCGCAAGCATGATCGTAATGACTCAATGAAACGATGACCTCTGTTCTATCATTCTGACCGCATGTTGGATCTACTAAGAAGTTTAACTCAAAAGTCGTAATTCTTTCAAATGAATCATGGGTGACGAGTTCGAGTTACCGTAAGTCATTGTATCATTCGTTGTATGCTAATACGCAATTGTTAATACTAATCGACTGAACAATCCGTCAGACTTCCGGTTCGATTTGAATATTGACTCATTTCCTCTATATAGCTGTACAAAGTTGAGTTCGCCTTGCGCTAATTATAATTTCCTCACTTTAAACAATACGTGGATTCGCACCGATTGTCGGCGGTAGGCATACTGATATATATATATATAGGATAATAATATACAAGAGCATTAAATTTCCTAAATAGTATATAAGAGATTTCCTCGTGTATAAAGGCACCCTTTAAAGACCCCTCGTTGTGGCTCAGGACGAAGAGGCTATGTAGTGTTTGCTTAGCATGCGATGCAGTCAGCTGTACCGATGTGAATCCTGAAGCAAACGCCCGATGAAATAACAACCGGCAGACGAACCGAATGGTCGAAGAGTAGAAGGATTACCTATACCAGTCGGTGAGCCGCTGGACACTGCGTCCATTGTCCAGTGGCAGCACAGTCACCTAAGTTCACTCTAGTAAATAAATCAATCTCTTGTCTCTCCGGGAATCCGCCATAAATAAGTTATACGATACGAGAGACTCGTATGATACTTCTAAGAATCAGATACCAGATAAAAGAATTCAACACTCGTCACGGGATACGATAACGTATAGAAAAAAAAGAGGATTATCAATTATGCCTTTTTATTTGTTAATCGTATATAGTTCAATACTGTGCGTATATACGTTTGGAAATTGAGAATCTAGTTACTTCGATAAATTTCATTCCACTAAACCATCAGACAACAAAGGGCCGACCCCACAGAGCTCACGTCGCCTTATAATAATGATAATAATAATAGTAATAATAATAACGATCGTATCGACATTTTCAATCGTCATGTCACCCCACAAGCCCGGACAACCTTAATTCAATGAATTGGCAAAAAAGAAAACTCGATTTTTGGCATCGGCTTATAATACCAGTTAAGCCAACAGATGCCAATCGGGCGATGGAGTTCCAGACTTAACTCGGAGAGTTTGGGAATAAAAACTTTTTCCTCGAATATCGGTTGAGCGAAGTTTACTGCATCGAACCGAATGGAGTGGATATGATCAAGGGGCAAACAAACCGCGGCACAATAAAGCACGATAAAACGTTCGCGTGCGTCCGTTTTTGATACGTTGAAAAGGCTTCAATATAAGCTAGTTGGATTTCGAGTTATATAACATAGGGACTAATTACGTACAGACTAATTGCTACGAACTAATTATGAATCGCTGCTCGTGGGCCAATGAAATTGTGCTACGGTTTATATCCGCGACGGAAGGACGTTGCTAATCTGTTGCTAATTTGACCACGGAAGTTGGGTAAGGGATGAGACCCAAGAGATGGTCCGGCGATGACCCGTTACGACGGTTCCTGCAACATGGAACCAACGTCTGCATTACCGCATGCCTCGACGCCCACGTTTTGTAGCTGAGATGGACAACGCTCATCAACAAAGCAGCACAATTAATTAACCAAACCAGCTCTACGAAACGGGGCCATTGTGCCCGTCCATTGTTGCCTGATAGTGTAACTAAACTCCGGCGTCTCCCTCCGGTACTATACTGTAAACGAGGATGTGTTCGCCTTGCGTACGTGTGCCACATATAATCGGCACACCTGTTCGCCGGGGAGTTTCTACCCCGTTGTCGTACGTTGCGTTTGAAATTAAGTAAGTGAGTAAGTATTAGTGCATATAGATATGTCCCGTGCTCGTTACATAGATGCATCGATATCATAGTGGCGGAAAGAGTTGACGATCAACGGTGTAAGTTTTGGATTTTGATCACGTATCAGAGAAGCGCGATGTGAATTTAAACGCTTAGGGTGGATAGGATAAAAAGTTGAAACCCCTCGCCGTAGCGGTAATTTGAAGAATTTTTCAACGCATCCGGACTCGGCGCGCTCATTCGTGCGAGAGCCCAAATAATAGAATATCATTTCCAATATTCTTAAAAGTAGAAGATAAAAGGAATAAAATGAAACTGAAATCCGTTTGCAGTCAAATACGTGTACAAATATCTTTACACACGTGTGCTTTGCTTATATGTATAATATCTGCTCTTGAGCTGCCATAACCGGCGTCGAGATTGCCGGCATCCCTCGTGCAGAAACGACTTATTCATACTCCAACATAACGATTGCCGTAATCTCTGAAAGCGCGCCGGTGATCGTAACACTCCCACGCTGCAACGTGTACATGCAACCCACACATTCCGAACGGGGGGCCCCCAAAGAGGCCCTACAGATGGACCACGGCTCGGACTGAGGAACGGTTGGACGGACGTATGAACAGACGGGCCTTACCACACGCGCGAGCGCGCGCGCCGCCACAACCGACTCCGGTTATCGCTGAGCGGTGCCACGATCATTGAAACCCGATCTCTACATTTCTCCGACCGTGAAGCCACCGTGTGCTGTAATAATCGCAGCATCGAGTCTAATGAATTACGTGATTATGCTTCTTTATCGTTACGTTTTTTCGAGTAGCACAGTAGCCGCAAGAGAAGTTGGGAGACTATGTGGTACGAATAATGTGCATCTCTATATACTGACCTTCAGCTCCTTTAAACTTGTTCAGTATTATACTAGTATTTTCAGAAAATTTCAGGCGTATTCTAAAACCCGAAGAATATAGATGCTTGTACTGTTATTTGTTTGAAAATACTTCGTACAAAGCCCACCGTGGAAATATGACGAAGAGTAACGAACTCTGGACACTCACAGACTGGACCTGAACAACGAACTATTTGATGCATGTATGTAGGTGTTTGTACATACGTGTCGTCAACTGAGGTATGAAAAAGCCTCTCTGCGTTGCATCATTATATGAGAGGCCTGCGGCCTCGTATGACAAACTCCATTAGATCATACGAGGACAGTTCAGTGACGCTATGTCGAGTTTCATTTCATTGATGAACTGTTCAGCTATCGAGTAGGTACATTTTTATGCGACCGGAATGAGTGAATCGATGAAGCACTGCATTGTAAATACTTCCTTCTAAATAGACTTGGAGTAGTTTATAGTTACCGTAATAGAAGGCATGGGAAAAAAAGATCAGTTACGCGTTTACTCGAAAAGCAAAAGAACGCGACTTCCGAAGAGCGAGGTATTTCGCAAAGGTTCTTTCCTTGGAGCCGTCACTCAAACGTCCACCGTTAGACGTGGGTCAATATTTATTCAGAGTGGCTCGTCGCGGCGCGAAGAGAGTATAACGTACCTCAAGAATTACGGACAAAAGTTCGCGTATTTTTAACTAATCGTAAAATAACTTTCTAAGAAAGCGAAAAGGCGAACTTTGTATAAACGAAGAAGACAAGGAGACAAGGAACTTGGAAGGATAATCCAGGATTTGCAGGGACAAGATGTCCTTAAAATGGACAAAATGATGGCTGTCACGATCTGCTGCGAAGCATGACGAACCTAAGACTCGGACGGCACGGTACTTTACCATCTATAGTAGTGGTACTGAAACAGCTACCTCCTACTATGCAGCACATTTTCTGCCACGAAAATGGACATCAATTTTTCAGTGCATGCAACGACATTTGTGTCACATGTATACAGTATGTCCATGATCGTTTGGAGCATTGTTTACGAAAAATATCATAGCAGAGAAAACTGTTTCCCGTAAATAACGAATGGACCATGAATTGAGTTTCATCCGAAATATGTTTTGGGAAAATAGCTTGAATACAAAACCAATTAACGCCAGTCGCTTAGCAAGAGACTGTGTCGGTGCCGAACATTGCATTTTTTGATTGAATGGAAAATTTTACACATCAACGGAACTTTATGATGCGTTGTATTGTTAAATCTCTACATTTCACATGCTCGATAGACTCGACACGAAGCCATTTCGTTACGTATAATTATCTCGCCCACCTCCTTTTGGTCGAAATGTGTCACATTTCGATTATTGTCCCAGGCGTTAGGCTACATTCCGAAAAGGTGATACGCCGAAGGAAAAAACAAATTTATCCCAGGCGTCAAAAACGCAAGAACAAAATGCAAAATTCAAATTCAATTCCGAACACATACGTCCAAGAACGTGTTCGTTTCATGCGAAAATAGAGTCTACAAATTGTATTTACACGATTCACCGAGGAAATTGACATCTGAATTACATAAAAACAAGCTGTAGACTCTATTTTCGCATCAAACGAACATGTTTTTGGACGTATGTGTTCGGAATTGAATTTCAATTGGCGCTGTGCATTTTTTTCTTGGGTTTTCGACACCTGGGCTCGAATAATAATCGAGATGTGACACATTTCGACCAGAAGAAGGTGGGCGACTAGGGATGGGCATTAAATGTATGTAGCGAGCCAGTGCGTGTTAGTGTTTGCGTCTCCAATATGATCGAAAGTTAAAGCTTATATTCCCTGTATTCAATTCACCAATATCGGTCTGAATTTTTTTTTATCAACTTAACAATAAAAGTTAAAATAAAAGTTCGTGCCACAGCTGAGGGATAATGGTATGCGCTATATTGGATCGCTCCACAATTTAAATTGTGGGTTTTTATTACCTACTTGCATTTACACGGTATGTGCATGTGTATATGATTCAATGCACATGTATGTGTCTACATGTAGGTATACATTGAATTCGTTGTGAAGTTTGGCGATTTATTCCGATTGAACGTATACGAAATTACACTATGGTTCAATGGTTCTGGCGCCGGCTGAGCCAAGGAGATCTATATGCCAGTCCGCCAACACAATACGCTCCTACAACGTATCTATATATATGTATGTTAAAACGGATATAATACCGAGAGAGTTTCCTACATATTGACAAAGTTTGGGTAATGTTGCCGGCGGCGCACTCCGAATAACGCAACAAGCAAGGTAGGTATAGGAAACTCGACGTTTGTTTCGGAGGGGTGGAGGGTAAAATAATCGAGCCTATTCTAAAATTTGGACAAACCATAAAACAGTTTCTTACAATCGGTGAATATTGTTACAGTCCACAGTTTTCCACACATCACTACCACGTCTAACCGTGTGTGTAGTTACATACGCTTATGAAAATTGTCTGCAGTAAACCAGCACTAGAAGACGTAAGTGTAATAATTAGCGTTAATTTCGTGTCTCTAGTTTTAGGTAACAACGATGGCGTCAAATTGCCTCGTTTGGCTCAAGCTACGTCTAACGCCATTAAGCTTCACACATATGCAGACGTTCTAGAATACGTATACATACAAGTGTAATAGACACGTGTCCATATGTATCACGCTGACTTATACACGTTATCCTTAACCCGACTAGGTACCTACACTATAACGTATGCAGCGTCTAGTACCGCAATGGCCTCTCTCTAGATTCTATCCGCTCTCTTTCTCTCTCTCTCTCTCACTTTCCCTCTGTCTCGTCTTCTCTCTCGAATAGTTTCCCGAAGAGGAAACGAAGGGGTGAACGAAGCGAAGGGTTGTGACGAACGCGGCTACGTGCCCGTAATCCCAAGCACGACCACTTAATTTGCCGAGAGCCGCGGTAGATCAGTTCCATCACCTGGAGGGAAGCTGGTTGCTCCTGACCCTCTCGTTACTAATTGATAACACCCTAGACTTCCCACTCCAGCCACGCCCCATTACGATCAATTTCCTTCTTCTATGGCGTAGACCTACGGTGCGATCTTCCCGTTGCCGATTGGCATAAAATAAGTGCGGGTGGTATAGCCGCACGACCTCTGGGAACTGGTTGGAAGTAAAACGTGATATTCTTGCCAGAATTTCCCGGTGGGTAGGTAATTCTTAAAAGCTCACCTTGAATGTAGCGAGTTCGCGTTTCGGACCCGCAGCGTGGGTGAGGGCAGGGCACGGCGGCCTTCCGAGGCGAATAAAATTAACGGAGGAAAGATAGCGCCGCGTTACCGCAACCCCACGGGAGGTAGAGGCTCTCCTTTGTCGCACGTTCTGATAATTGGTAGAGGAGCCACGAGACGGGATAAGCGTGGGGAAAAGATTAATGAGGTTAGATTGCGTCCATAGAGACAATCGTATAGCTTGCCACAACCGCGGTGGTGCGATTTAAACGGTAAACGGAAAAGAACATGGGCTTCCTAGTGCTGCAGCTTCGGGATAAGAACTACCAAGATAAAAAAAGAAGAAGAAAAAAAAAAAAAAGGAAATAAAACTATACTCCTTTGGACGCGTAACAAACGACCAACGATTATACTATATTTTTTCCTTTGATATCAATCTCAACCTCCACGTCATTATATAGGTAGGACATGGTACATATGTAGGACACGATACGGTGCAACGAGTCGAGAATATTCTCGGTCGTATTTGAAACAGAAAAATAATTTCGCTCATCCTTTTAGCTTTAAAATAGCCAACGTTATCTGAAATATATATTCTCGAGAATATCACATCTCTATGTATATATACACAAGTGGATAATATACCCATACAGTAACGTGAGAAGAGTTTTTCCCAGTTGGCCTAGTTCCAAGGAAAAATTGACTTGGAAACGGCGACGCGTTCCCTGTTATCTCCTAGGATTTCTCGAGGTACCTGTTATGAGCGTTTTGATAATCAGGGACACTGACTTGGCCAAAGCTAGTATGTGCATACATAGGTATGAGAAGAAGCTATACTATAGTCTAGAACCTCGTGATGATATCGCTGCAGAAATGTGCAGCAGAATAATTCGCTTTGACTACTTAAGTTTCAAGAGTTTTAGCTGTAATTCGCAGCAGTTAGCGCGAATAGCATGGAAGGGGCTGGATACATCCGGGTATTCCAAAGCACGTAGAGTATAGAAGTAGAGCGAGGCATCAGGCACCCATAGAACGACGCGGTGTACAAGTGAGGAGAAACCCTGTTTGACTTTCCTCTTGCAACTGGTCCAACTTGAGCCACCGCGCCCGCATTTTGTGGTTACGAAAGCTGCAACTCTACCGTACACCGACGCACCGATGGAATGAATTTTTGATGGGAATTTTTTTTCCCTGCCCTATACAGTGCTCTTTCTTTATTCCCCAATCCCCTGGCTCATATATGCTTTCATACACTTCCAAAATGTCTCGGAGACATTTTGTACGTTGTTTCTTTGACCTCTGAGGAAGAAGCTGAGGGATACGAAATAGGCCGATCGCCGACATTATATCTTCGAGTGGGAAAGTTATTTACTTAATTTTTGTTACGATAAAATTTCAATTTGGTGAATCCAGGTCGAGTCAGCTAGAGAAACTTCACCGCTTCTAATTTTCCAAATAAATAAGTTACCCCAGGCTTATACTATAGGCATATAAATCTTTCATCGTGTTCTTTTCGCCTTTCAGATTTGGTCCACAGCCATACCAATTCACACAAAAACCGTCTAGCCTCCGGAATCGTAATCTTGATCGTGGAAATGATTAAAACTAAACCCTGTTGGGTTTATTCCCCAGGCTGACCCGATGATCTACTAGACGTGACCTACCGTAGATCTTCCAGCTCGTATCTCGAGGATCTACTCGAATACGACGAGGATTGTAGACTCTCGTCTCAAGGATCGGTAGCAAATTATATTTGAATTCGAATCGCTGTTAAATATGCATGGGAGTTTACGTGGACTCAGAGTAGGGAATGGGGGGGTCATTCCCAGCCGTATACATAATCTGAAGAGTCAAGGTGCGGTGAGCAGCCAACAATGCGGGGGCATTCCGAACCAGCAACTGCGCAGCACTGGAATAACGGGATGACAATGCTCTCCCTTGTGCGTCTTATGTAGATGTATAGTATATATATATATATATAGATATATATATGTACAAGTACAAGTAAACCTAACCCCAAGTATAACATATAAGCGCTAAAGGAAGCTGTTTTATTGACTGACTAAGGGATTACGATTGTCGGTATTGTATACCCACGTACAACTTCGAGGAAAAAAATACTTGGATTACAAACTTTGAGACGATAACTTGCCCGTTTTTGTCTCCTTCCTCTACTATGTGGCAGGATTTTAATAATAACTATGATTCTTCTGACAGAATACACGCGAGGTAACAATGAAGCAACAGGTTGGCAGCTTACTTGGGTCGTAGTTCGTGGCTCGCTGGCTCGATGACGGATCGTACCACATTGGTGGTCCCAGAAACCCTTGCAGGCGCCAGCATTCAACTGACAGAATTCACGTTAGAATTTTCTCCCCTGATTGAACTCATGCTGGATTTGGTTAATCAGATAATTAGTGAATTAGTTTCACTGTATGCTGGACATCGAAGAGGAGTCCATCGTGCATCAATGCATGATCCTGTCTTCGTAATTCTCTTTGGTATAGTAGAAATAACGTAGAGGTATGTACGAGGTATGATTTTTAACAAGGTTGTAATTAGGTTCGATCAATCATAGTAAATCGATAAATCTCTGAAGCAGCAGCTGACGAATTGTCTCAATTTGTCAAAACATTACTCAGCTAAAGAATTGAGTGACTATTTGTTGGTCACTCTTGTTAAATTCATTAAACTCTATTGATTAGAAATCACAATCCAATCAGTCATTCCGAAGCGTAGAAATTACCTTTATATACCGCTTAAAGGCGTATGAATGTATGAATGTAATATCGTCGATGTGCCTAAATGTAAGTATATACTTGTACTACGAGGCATGCCTGCCTACAGCGAAGTATGACTGGGTCAGTCGATGGGTCGATTGGCCAAGAACATTAATTCAATGATCAAAATCAATTACCAGGGTGTCAGTGTACAACGCGTCGTCTGGTTGAAAAAATTCCGATAGAATACCTACTCCGGCGTGATTAATAACGACCTTGACCTTGGTAACGAAACGCGTTATAGGCTGAAGAGGAGAATGGAAGGAGTTGGCAGCATGTGCAAGTTAAATAAAATCAACCACGCTAGAAGGTAGAGAGCCCTCCGGGCAGTCAGGCAGCCGGTTGTACGAGATAGGAACGTATGTATATGTGGAGGATGAGAAGGAGTACGTGAAGCCCTCCCCCATTGAGGTGTCCGCCGTTGAGTAATGCTGCCATATATTATCGCGAGCCGCGACCGCTGGTGCTTCCGCGCGTGCGTCCGGCGTCCCTCCTCCACCGCGTAACGCATACAACCCCCTTGCATGACCGTATATCTTCTCACGGGAATTTGAATTCTCTCTAATATGAGCAAATTCTATGATAAAATCGCTTGTTGCTATCACTGAAGAGATGAAGAGTTTGTACACATAGAAACGTAGGGAATTTCACTCGCACAGGAAGAACACGTGATGGTAAATCTGATCAGACTCTTTGAACGTGAGATTGACTTCGATCAAACGAAGAAATGCAAAAATTTTGCCTTGAGGAAGATCGAGACGATCAGATGAGATATTTTAAATCAGTCCATGAGATGGACGGTGGAGTAGTTTTGAGAAACATCTGTTTTCGATTCACTAGACTTTCATGTTTTTTTTTGGTCATTCTAAGTCGCCCTCTAATAGACGTTTGCAGTTGCTTCGATGGCGCTCTTCCTAACCGTGTAGAACTACTTTTTTTCAAACACCACATGAGTAACACTTTCTCATAGTGATATTCGATATCCGAAAATAAAAAAAATAAAAAAAAAAGGAAAAAAGGAAAAGAATAACAGTAATATGTTTACTAAAATTTTACTTCGGGTAGTGGCAGTGCAGCGTCGTGAATAGCTCATGACTCTCTTCGCTCTATACCATCGCTTCAGCAGAGCAGAGCTTCTATCTGCATAGATAAAGAATTAATCACGGCATACGACAGTCATATAGCGAGAAAGATATGCAAGGAAGTTGTAGCTGTACATTTGCATTCTCAGGTGACAAAAGAATAGATAGGCACCATATTATCGAGAGATACGTGGATACATGTACACGTACATACCAAGTGTCGTCGTGTTACAAGCTAGTGTTTGGTCACAGATATCTCCGTATTTAATAAGTGAGGATATATCGAGCAGGCGACGCGACGCAACGGTCGGATAACAATATTCACTGAAAACTGTAGACTGATTGAATTTCAGATTTTTAATCAACAATTATATGCAAACAAGACGTATCGTAGAGTGCTACTGATAATGCGAGTACATTGTTGTTAGGTATGAAATGCCAGCTTGCACAATTACAACGGAGTATCATCCAGCCTGCGATCAGAAGATAATGGAAAAAATGACGTAGTATTTGCACTGTAAATATGCAAGACGGGAGCATGTAATGTCTAGTCCCGGGACGAACACGGTGGACATGGCGAGCTTATGTCGAGTTCTCGACTCGAACGAGCATTTTTACGTTAAACGTAATTAATTGACGGTATACGCGTACTCCCGCCGCCGTTTTTTCGTTGACATATATATATATATATTTTGTATTTTTTTTTTTTTTTTTTTTTCTCAATTTGCAACCAATTTGTTCGGTGGACGCGAACAAATTAGCTCTTCTTGGCAGGTGATTAAGCGAGATTCTGCCAAGTTCTGGTTAGTATAATTCGCTCGTTAACCCGCGTCCAAACGTCGATGAGAATAAATTTATAACGCGATTTCGACATTCTCGAGAATCCCTCGGCTTCAGCTTCTCTCGAACTGAATTAACCGAATTGCTTGCCTATTACCATAATGATGCGCTCTTAGAACGTCTCTTACACGTATATACATACGTATATGTATGCCAACGTGTATATATACCTATAGGTATGAGGTATACGAGAGAGGGAATTAACTCCAAACTTTGTCAATTTTTTTTCATAATAAATCAATTCCGCATATCAACTGAATCACTTAAACGTGCCTACGATAAGTGACCGTAATGAATCTACCGTTTTCGTTTACGTACATCTGGTAATGGACCAGCCATCAGGCACTCTCCGGCAAAGCCATCGCATATGTAACATTATAATCCCTGCAGCTACTGTAGTTTCACTTTGCTGCATTAATTTCAACTTTGTAATGTCGGGTTCGCAAACAATAAGTTGATAATAATGTAATTCTACTCTGAGTTAAACTTCCATATAGTTAAGATTTCCGCCTCCAACGAACACAGCTTTGTTATAACGTAATATCTGTATATATTCCATCCCTGCTCTTAGATCTAATAACGTATTAGATAATGTCTGATTTTTCTAAGCGTAATAAAACTCGTAAATGTTAGTTAAGCTTGAAACGAACAAGCATTTGAGAAAGTTATACAGGAAGATAATGCACCGGTGTACAATTACATTTTATATACTTGGTCCTAGAGTCCAGACGTATGGGTACCTACGTTACGCCACCTTGATTCCTTCAGCAAGATCTACAGGAAAAATAAAATTAAATGAAATAAAATAAAGTGAACTTCCTACAACCGTCTTTAGCAAGCCAGTGTACTACTTAACGAATAAACATATCGAATTACTAACTTGGTTCAGTGTTCTTCCGGAAGCACCAACCAATGAGCAAGCAAAGTTAGACTGGCTCGCGCGACCCCCCAACGGAAAGACAGGCGATCCTAGAGCCCCCCCGTTGGGAAATAAACGACTTCTCATTAATAAGCTCTCCAAGTCTCGCAGCCTGCGCGGCTCAAGGCGTAATCGCGGGCCATCTTCAACTTCAGCGTCCAAGAGCCTTCGCTCGGTGGAAAAGACTATAAACCTCCTTTAGCCTTCATCCGAATCTTAATTAAGTGATATAATTCCCACTTCGCGGGGTTCTTATTCTTTCACACGAGTCGAGCAAGCGACTTTTTTTTTCAAAACTTCAAGGATACAGCTATTGCACTGTATTACATGTTACGCGCAGAAACAGATTGGTGCCACTTTTGAAAATGGGTTTTTTTTTCCTTAGTAATTTCTGGGCGTCAGTTTCATTACCCGAACCTCCCCTCGCGCTCGAGCCTACCGCCTATATTCTGTGGTCTCATGAATTACCAAATGTCCTTGCAGCCAAAATTTTACCCCACGTGAAACCATCCTGCTCAAGCGGGGGACTACGCTCGTGTATACTACATATACACACGCGAAACTCACACGTGCGAATGGGCACCGTAAGGGAGGGGACCTGTGGGCCACGGGGCATCGCAGAGGTAAACGCCGGCCCAGCAGTCCTCTCCGACTTACCAAGTTAATCAAGTTTCCTGCAGGTGAACACTCGCAAAGCTATTGACTACATGCAAGAATTCTCGGTACAATCTGATCCCGCAGAAATTAATTACAAGGAAATAGTTAACGTCATTTTTTACCTCCTCTTGTTGCCACGATATTCTCGAGATATATTCTCCGTGGTCACTGAGTATACAGCATCGCTTGAATCGCTTTAATCCGGCACCTGTAACTCGGAATCTTTGACAATAGATTTGCCGCTAGGTGCTGACTTGGAGAGATGCAAGGATTAATATTTAAAGATATCGAGCCGCTCCCCACTCTGCTCTTCAATGTTCTATGAATATGCGCTTCGCAGTTTGTACACGTGTTCGCCGAATTACCTTCTCTCTTTCCACTTACGTGGGGCGATAGCGCGGCTTCAGGGGGAGAGAGACGAATGTTTCCTTTGGCGAAGTAACTTTCAAGTCTGAGGTTTAACTTTGCCATGAGGAAACAAAATTGAAATGGCCAAGCTGCAGCTTCAGCCAAGTCAGTGGAAATTTTCGCTGCTAGTACGTAACTATATATATATAGTTGAAAACTTTTCAATCTAAACAACACCGGCGTATTAATAATATCAAATTTTCTAGGTTTCCTTAGCTCAAAACTCTTGTGCATAACTAAATTACCTCATAACGTGTTATTTTGGAACATTTAAATACAAAATAAATATTATGACATCAACTTCGAGCAGCGTAGGTATTTTGAAACCTCCGAGTCATATGGATCTTTAATTTTTAGTTGCCCGCTCGAACCTTCCCTTTCATTTCTGTATTCGAAGGGGTCGACGAAATTGCAGGACGCGGTGCAATATTCCAGCGGTCAAACGGGAGGGTTAATAGTTAATAAACCATGAATTATCAATCATCTCGTGAATACTTAAACAAATACAACCCACCGTGCCTACACGCGGGAGAAAAAGTCAACAGGGTAGGTATATAGGTATGAGTATACGAGGGGCAGGGTATAGTCGTCTCGAAGTAATATAAGTATAGGTATACCTATTATTATTTCAGCGATAGTCTCGCTATTCGTAAAAATATTGGTAATTGACGTCCTGGCAAAAATTCGTACCTACATTATAAAATCGATTCTTTAGAGAATTTATATCTGCCAGTCGCAATGGGTTAGCAAGAAACATCATGCATGTGAATTCAAGCTCTTACACATAATTCGCTAGAGGTAAGACTAGAAGTACACTTACACTGAAAATGGAACCCGCATTAATCTCACGAGTCGTTACAGAGTGCTAAATTTACCGATTAATTATCCTCCTAGCCACGTTTAATATGATTCAATTTTCACACTCGGATCTATGAATGAAATTTGCAGAAATCGGAAGACTATGAATCGAGAGTATACTCGCTCGAAACTTCTCATTACTTTCACGGTATAAACTATAAACAGGTAAAGAAACCATTCGCCATAGGAACCTGATTTCAGAACTCGTTCAACCCATTAAAAGATCTTACGTTGCCGTTTGGGAATTGAAACTCGTAAATTGAGAACAGGCGTTGTCAACGCCAGAATGTTACTTGATCCAGATAAGATGCGTGGGAATAAATATAGGTATAGCTGGTACCCATATGCATAAAGAAGAAGAGCAGAGCACATTTAACCATTTTCTACACATCCATCCTAATTTTCGGAAACATAATTAAGATCGGATAATGACTATTTCGAGACGTATCAGGGAACATGTGGAAAGTTATTGCTCAAAAGCCACGAAAAACCACTTGAATGGTTTAAAAATGAAATTCAGTCTAACGAAAAAAAATTCACAAGTTCGAGTAATACAAATTTTCAATCGATGCTGAAGGACTATAGACTGCGATAAATTTTTGAACCATATAGATTCATATCTTTTATATCTCGAATGAAATCTATTTGATTATACGAACCCCTTGTTAAAAGTGCCCCGATTCACCCCTATAGAATTTCAGCTTCAACTATGACTTTCGATGTACGTTTACAGGGTCCTCGCAAAACGTAGAGAGTACGGTATGTCCGCGCAGCAGCCTCGCGGTCTATTGTAAATGTTCTGCCGCTATTACAGGCGGCAAATTAATAATTCACTGACCTGCCAGACCAGCGTTGAATGAGGGAAGCCAGAGATTTTCCCCATCTCACTCACGCAGTACCTACCTTCTATCCCCTACCGAAAACCCTCTGGATATATGCAGGGGGGGGGGGGGAGGGGGACTACGTGCATACAGAATCGACACACCGCCCCGATGTGCCCTGAGGAAATGCCGGCATAATAGTGCATTGCATCGAGCCAATCAAATTCTAACAATCGTGTTCGTAACAATGTAACTTCCCCGAGAGTCTATCCCCCTCTCGATTTGCTACATACATGATTCTGGGTGGGAACAATTCGCATTATTAAAATCTAATCCATCTCAGTTTGCACGGCTGCAGCAGGCCCTCGTTTGAACGGTTCAATGGATTGATATGAAACGATACCAGTTTTTTTTTCTTTTCTTTTTTTTTTTTTTTTTTTTCTTCATCATTATAACTTTTATTACGTAAATGTGAGAGCGTTGGTAATTAATAACCTACACTATTTTTTTTTCTTTTTTATACTCTCATAGTACTGTTTCGAGTAGTTGGTATAAAATTAAAATGGAATGCGGTATGACTGGCGGTTTCTTGTAGTTTTTCGTTTTTCTTCTCTTTTTTTTTTTTTTTTTTTTTTTTTTCTAACACGTCTCAGTGTCTCAGTTATCTCGCGAAAATAACGTAAAAAAAAAAAAAACTGCCATTAAACGAACAAAGAGCAAGCGCATGTAAATATAGGCGAATACGGGAGATGAGGAGAGAGTCAAGCCACTCTGGAATAATGGATAAATAGCTTGCGGCGTCGAGGAACAAAGCAACAGGCCGAGTTCCCCGTTCCTCTCTACTTTGCTCTTTCCTCTATCACTCTCTCTCTCTCTCTCTCTATCTTTTTTTCTCTCTCTCTCTTGGTCTGGCTCCTCTTCGACGCTACTTCCCTTAATAATTATGATTCAACGGAAACTTTTAAAAAGTAGAAAAAGCACCTGAGCATTTAGTAGCCCCGCCCCGAGGCCTCGTTGTGTGCTATCTTAAATACAGGCTACATCTAAATCACTGGGCTAGCCGACCCAGGCTGAACTAAATGGACTCAGTCAGTAGTAGGTATATGCCTTAGTAATGATTTTTAGTCCTTCCAATTTCCTTCTTTTAATTACCAGCCTCGCTGACTCCGGTCCTCAGCTGTCTTAAGACATAAATTTGGGTCAATTACGGCATATTTTTGCCATTTTTCGTGCTTAACAATGACAACTATTCCCCCTCGAGAGTTCAACCGGATTACGACATTTGTTATATTTTTAAGTCCTGAATTAAGTCCGATATGCGGCTATTAAATAACGTTGTTAACATTCAAATCCAGTCCTGTCCGTATAGAGACCGCGTTTTTCGTGATTCGGCAAAAGTTTATTACTCTCGTTACGGGTCATTGCACTTCGGTAGAGTTTAACCGAAAATAAAAGTTTGTGAAATCACTCGGGAATCGATATTTCAGCTTATTACCAGAGTAGTTCGAAAAAGTTTTTAATTTTTCGTAGGTGTAATCAATTCCATGGCCGTGATGATTTAACGGTTTGAAAATAATTATTGAATTGAATTTATAACAGGAAACCTATACAGTTATTTCGTTCGTCAAATTGTTTCACATAAATTTCGTATGTAACATATATGACGTAACGTGACGTGATTATAATATATCTCGATACCATTAAATTATATTCAAATATTCACATATGATTCAATTCCACGTTTCGTTGCCAAGAGTCGTTCTTCACTCGAATCCTTAATATAACATGAATCACCCTGTATAATGAAGCCATTGTTCGACGTCTTTCTAGACGGATCTAATCGTTGCGTAATTTCACTTCTGGTAGGTCGTCGTAGGTCTTGTTTTAATTATCCTCGAGTGCCACTTGAAGAGAAAAGAAAAAAAAGTGGAACCAATTAATCGCGTCTCTGGATGAAACGTAGCAGCTGGTAGATTAAAGAAAATGTGTGCGAAAAAAATTAGGATACCAGCTACTATATATAACATCGATGCAATATTTGATCATTTATACAGCTAATTGTGATTATTCATTAAGTCAAGATCTTTTTATATTAGTTTTTTTTTTTTTTTTTTTTCGTATTTATTCATTCAGTTCTTCATTTCTCATTTTTTTTTTTTTTTTTTGTCTCTTTTCTTCTTTTCTCTTGTACTCTTTTAATGCCGTGGCAAAGCAATAAAGTTAAGCGAACAACAAACAGTTCCTGTGGGCGAGGTATAGGTATATACACGGAGATAAGCTAGTCGGAAAAAACAAAGAGAATATTTTTATAAAGAAGAACTCGGATCTTGATGATTTTACGACTATATTAAGGATCCTTGGGATCACCAACAAGATTAAGGTAACCTGTCCAAACACGGAACGCTTCAGGTGCTTAGAAAAGGTATCCTCAAAGGTTACTATCGGTTGATGTAATAAATCCTTAGAAACCGAATTCCGTTTCGAGCGTTTCTTATCTTCAATATTCAAAAACCGACACCTTTTACAGCCTTGACGACTACATTCCTTAGAAAAAAAAATAAAAAATAAAATACATTTCTTTTCTAAGAATTTTACCGAGAAATTTATCCACTCTGGTATAAAATAAATTGCCTTATATAAAAACATCTTGTTCCAGCTGTACCTCACTCTCCAGGGTTATCGGTTGAGATAGACTGTATCTGCAAAAGAATTTGAAAAATCTCCACGGTGTACTGGAATTGCAATAGACACGAAATAACAAATTCGAATTTATACGTATCAACCCATAACTTGTTGAAATCTTTCGTTGACAAGATATCTCATATGTTGAAAGAGTGGGAAAATCTTTCGTCGCGACAGATGCGTCCTTCCACCATACGATATGTTCAAAGAAGCATCGAAAACCCGGCCAAGGCTAATCCCTCACTAAATTTTTTTTTCAACGTCTTGTCCAAACCAACGAGTTATACCTAGTTAATATCCGTCGACGCGCCTATGGCAGAGATAGTGACAGCGCAGAGTGCAAGGGGCGAGAGAATGTCGGAGGCTGATTTAATCTCAGAGATATTATAGCCGACAGCTTCATCCCTACAGTTAGGGATAGAAAGAAGCCTGCAGTGAAAACGTGGCTAAAAAATAATCCTGAAAATGTCCCCGAATAGTAGTATATAAAAATTATTGCAACTCGGTTTATTACGAGAAATTCAGAGTGACGTCCTACGAAATTGGAAAATTAATTCTTAACTCTTTGCGGGGGCACGATTAATTGCTTTAAGAAAAAAAAAAAAAAAAGAAATAAAGGAAAAACCGAAAACCCCATGCTGTGATTATACTTTGCGATGGAAAGTTTCAAGGCCAAACCTTACGCTGCCTGCACCGAAGGGGACGGGGGGGGGGGGGGGGGGGGAGGAGGAGGGGCGGAGAACCAATATTTCTACGTCATCGTTGGATTTATTTTTTAATTCTCTCATAAATATTCGGTGAAAAGGTTCCCATTGAAGGTCCACGAACATAATTATCACAAATTAACTGTTTACATGCGCTTTTCTGATTTCGCGCTCTAAAGCACACAAATAGACGAACAGCTAGAGAAATAAAACCTTTGAACGAATCTTGACCAGTTCGGCTTTCTCATATATATATATATATAAGCTATAATACGAACGAAACGTTAATTTCTCAATATATATCTATATATGTATACTAATTAAATGAACGTGTATCTTTTTACTCATATGATAGCGTATACCATATGGTTATAATGAGAAATGTATCCGCCACACCAAGGATTGATAATTAGGAGCTAATTATTTTCTATAAAGTTATTTGAACTAGTAAAATTTGACGTATACGAGATCTAGGTATACGTTAAGTTGTAAAGTTGCCAGCTTTTTAACGAAAGTAGCTAAACATTTTAATTAGTTTGAACATTAAAACGGTTTAATTCAATTAAATTGCTTTGCGAGTTATACAGCAATAATATGAAATATATCGAAGGGTGGTTTTCAGTAGAGGGGTATTAAAAGAACCGAGAAAACTTGCAGACGCTGAGCTGGCTGAATAAAAGGACGTCTGCTTAATGGGGATAAAACGAAAATTAATTAAGCAAAGTTTTGCCAAGCAGACGCTGCTAACCGTTTAAATATTCATTCGATTCAATATCGGGCACCTTCTTCATCCCCCTCCAATCCCTCCAACGCTTTCACTCAAGCCAGTTTCGTGAGAAAAAAAACTTTACACTCTAATATATTATTTACCTTCAAGTTGGAGAAGGCAAAAGCTGCCTTCAACTATTGGTAGCTATACGGTACCAGTGTATCTATATATACATAATATACATATGTATGTATATTGTATACACATATACTTTAGTCTTTACGTGTGCGGTACAGCCGAAACCATTTCATTTACGCTCGACTTGTTTCCAATTAATTTATCCATTTCAGAATTTACCCATTGAAATTCTTTAATCTGTAGAGAAAATCTATTAGTTTGGTTAAAGTTGACAATAGTTATCCTTATATATATACCAGATGATTAATGTACGTAAGATAATTCAAATTTTCGAACGAAACGGTATTCGGATACAGATGTAACTGGATATCTTTGATCCTTTCTGTATGTACGCAGTTAATTATTAAAATATGATTCATACACTCGAATATGGAAGAGAGAGATCTCGAGGCTCGGATTGCACGCGTGTACTGCATACGTAATACAATGAAAATACAAAGATGGAAAGCGTTAAGTGTATTGTGAATTAATCTTTAATACACGTATACATTTTTCATCCGGCAACGGATGGGCAGAGATGTAGAATCTGATAAAATGTTTAAAAGCGCCCTTGGTTGCATGAAGCATGATCAATTCTATTCAGTCGAGCCAAAAAGGTCGTCTAAATATCCAGATACACAATACAGCATCTAGGCAACACGGAATGGGAAAAAAAGGTAAGGAAAAATACAAAAAGCTCGCCTTGAAATACGGGACATATAAGGGATACATTATGCCTTATGCTTTATGCTCGAGACTTTGTACTTTTACTCAAACTACTTTATGCACTAAAGTATGAGGCGAGTTTAGGCCCTTCTCAACCGGGTCCAGGACGAGCCAAGGCGGAAACTGAATTCGTTCCGTCAGTTACCGAATCCTGAGGATGGGCTCGTGAAGCCCAGGCCCTGCAAGGGTTCAGCGTCACTCAACCTAAGGCTACCTCACATCTATACCTCGTTTGAACGAAATGAAATGCCGACAATTATCTAATTCCCACGCGTTATTATGAAAGGCTTAACGTTTTACGGTTCATAATCAATCCGTATAAAGACTACCGGTTATTTAACGATTCTCACAAAATTATCAATAATTATCTTGGCTCTAAATAAGGCAAATGAACGCGCACGTTTTACTTAAAATTCTTTTACGATTAGGTCGAACCATTTTTGGTATTGAACATCAAGTATTTACATACTAGGTAAAGGCTATCTTTATTTTTTCATTAGTATTTTCTGGCCGAAATACGGCACAGCTGTTTCCATGGGATATTTCTTTTTTAATTTTTTTTTTTTTTTTTTTTTTTTCACGAAAATCCAGTAAATTTAATCATTCTGATTTTTTCTGATGACAACATCCAACCGAATTTCACCACTTGGGCGTCATTGAATTACTGACAAATCGATACAATCAACCCACACATGCTACACATGCGAATTGTGATTAGCACGACTTCTATATCTTACGGCCTAGAACAAAGGATAGTTTCTTTTAGTTTTCGTTCGTTGATTGAGTATCCCTGTAAACTTGGACAAAGGAAAAGAATCCACGTAGCAGCGCCCTGTGATTAGAAACATTTTGGGTGGAGAAGAATAGGGCCAGAACGAGAGGACTAAAAGGCGAAGGGATCGGAAGAATTGATAGGTGGGGCGGTACGACTCCTATATAGGAATCACGGCTAGAATATGGGCACTAGTTTGGTAAGAATGAAGAAAGAAAAAAATGTTCATCATTATCTCGAAAATTCTTACAAATATATTATTGATTTCCTAAATCGGTTATAAAACATTCAAAAATTGATTAGATTTAATTCGTATGGGTGTAAAAAAAATTAACAACTTCGAACTAACAAGTTTTGTTATGAGCTTCGAATTCACGTGAAAAAATTCTAATTCAAAATAGACACGAGTTTCAAAAGAAGAAGAAGAAAAAAAAAGATAATTTTCACAAGCTGTCACGAATATCCGTAAAAATTCCTGATCCTCATATGGCTCGGTGAACATTCGCAGACACTTTAAATAAATGGAATATTTTTACCATGCTAACTAATATAATCACTTGTTCCTTCTCATTATCATGAAATACATTATTTTACTGTTTATTTTTTATTTTTATTTATTTTTATTATTTTATTATCACACAAATCGTATCATTCGTCTCCTTCTGCATAGCTGCGGTGAGTACAAACACCTTGTTACAAGAGCCCCGCGGGTTCGTATGGTCAGTCACGCCCCGGGCGCCGCGGGAGTCCCCGAGGACTTACCCTATACCAGGCAGACTTTTCCACCGAAGGGCCAGATTTATACCTCCCGAAGTTTCTCGCTCCGCGCGCGGTCGGAAGCGCAAAGAACAAAGCGTACCGCCCCTGACGTTGCATGTGCATCTATGCATGGACACGCGGTCTTTATAGCTGCATACCTGCAGTGTACACCATTCACGCGCCAGGACTTGATAGTGGTGTGGTATAGTGGGCACTATGGCCTTGCCCGTCACAACGCTACCATGAATATCGAGTAGCCACTTTCTCCGTATGCTGAGAACTATACGACGTACGGTCGGTTCAGTCGATGGCAGTGTGTTGGTGACTTTGTACGCCGCATATTAATTGGTTTATTATTCAACGTCCGCAGGGAACGAAGGGATATATAATATATATGTGAACAGGTAGACAAATATTTAACCTATCTTAGAGGGAACTGTAGTACGTCAGTATTTCCCTCATAAAGATTGAAAGGGCGTTAAATCTCATTTGACTAATCAACTAGAGATAAATATTGTCAAACGTATTGCATGTGTATATATTTTTTATCCGACACATTTACCATAAAGGATAAGAAATTGTGTATATAGGCACGATTGATAGAAAAATTATTACGACTTATGCCATTCTCTGAAAGATTTCAAATACATACAAGTTTCTCTGCAGAGCCATAGATAGTACTTTACAGTGGCGATTTATAGCTTGGAAACAATTAAAATTCTTCGCAGATGTAACACGCGTTGATATGTCCACCGGCGGGGAATTCAGCGCAGATTTCCGTTTTTAAAAGCAAATAAATTCTTATATGGCGTTGTATCCCGCCATCCCGGTACAATATCTATTTTCGTTTTAGCCGACTGTTCGTGGGACGTGCCGAGCATGGTATACGGCTTTGGGTCCTGTGAATCCTTGGCGGTAGACTGGAATAGGCTGTAGGATATCGGGACGGTTGGTCGGCTTATGGGTTTCTTTGACCACGCGCGTACATAAAGCTGTCGCGTGGCCACGCTAATGTTTCCTCAATGACTCGATCGTCTTCCACGAAATTCGCGGTTGGTAATTATCCGCGAAGGAGTCTATGAGGTAGCTTCATAAATTCGATAAACATCGAGTAGTTCTTAAGTGCAAAATTTCGGCTCTTTCGAAAACCGCAAAATTAAGTATAAAATTTTTTTCATTATACATATCTTCCACGTTCAATTCCTTTTATTTCTCATTGACATCATTTTATCCTCATATATAGTTTCGATATAACATTACCGAGGTAAATACTTGTAAGTATAGACCCGTCGACCGTATGCTCATACTAATAATAATTACCTACGAATTACGAGCTTGAGTATACATTTCTCTATTCTATAATTATATGATTATATTCTCATGCTAGTTTCGGCTCTGGAAATGTCTGCCTTTATTATAACAAGCGTATAGCTATGTTTGATCCATTCTGTTCTTATAGAGTGGGACGGGTTTAAAGAAAAAATTATGAGAAGAATAATGCCTCTTATATTGTCATTGTCGTCGTGTTATGTGTGTGTAGAAGAAAACTGGCAAGACCATCTTGTGAAACTGTTCCACGAGTATTGGAAGTTTTTGGAAAAAAAATGTGGTAGGCAACGGTGTGATCCATGTGACATTGATAATTGAATTGGAATTGAATCGACACGTCACGAGTTAGAATTCGATCGAATCTCGGTGCGTTTTGTGAAGAAATGAAATACTTTCTATTCAGGGTACATAAAGGGCGCAGATTTGAAAGACGAGTTAATACCATTCGCCACACATGAACCAGAATAATATTCCTCAGGCAGCATGTCAATACCCTTCGGTTAGGTTCTATATACTTATGTATGTATGTATGTAGGTATATAGATATTTCTATATGTAGGTATACATATAAGGCAGTACTCATTCGAAACGATTTTATCATACGAGTGTAGGAAATATCGCGCTTATGGCGGCAGCTCACTGCCTCTTTTCCTCGGTAACAATTTTTCTGATTGCGATTGCTTATGAAAGCTTTGATTCTTCGCTGCTATAGATCCGTCATCGCGACCTTCAATAGCATGAATGCAAGGGTCGGCTATCAAAGCGGAAACTTGAATCAGTTGACTGAATGGCGATGACGCACGAATAGGTTATGGCTTGTATATGTGTACACCTAGGTGGCCACATTTAAGAATATGCAGTGCGAGATAACCGTCCAACTGTCCCTAGTTTATGATCAAAGATTCAGATTGTAGCCACTTCAAATTTACAATCATATACAAATCATATCTACCCATTTCTTCGTAGGACATAATAATAAACCAATCTCATATTTTTGACATTCTTGAACCGCAAGCATGAGCGTTCGCCGCAATTCTTTTTTCTAAATGGTCAACTTTTTGCGGTTTCTCAAAGTGGGTGGCTGCACGACTGACAACGAGGTATGCGTTGTACAAACCGCAGATTGCGGTCAGGTGAGCAAATATGTTAATTTGTATTCTAGTTTATCACTTTTAGCAAGTGAATGTGGTCAGTGTTGGCATTGAGGATTGTTTAAAATTTTTTTACATCTCTAGACAGGCGGAGCTACTAAGTGGTTTAAATTTTTCAAGTTTCACTCTTCTGACGCACAAAGAGTCACACGTCAAGTTATGTAATTCACTTAACAGCTCGCTCTCATACTGGACACAAGATCATAGTGACAAAAAATGCGATTACTTGACTCGGCGTGTGAGAGCAATACCAAGATATAGCTAAAAGGTATATCACATTTCAACCGCGCAAGTGTACACGACCGTGTATACGTATATGACTTTCATAACTTCAAATGATACCTCATTTTTATCGCTTTAAAAATTTATGCAACGTTAAAAATGCTTGAAATAAGTGACGCGTGACAGAACAAGGTGACTTTTTATCCGCGTATAAGCGGTTGTTTCTTCAATGTGAATAAAAATTCACCTCGAAATTTACTGAGAAGCCAGGAAACAACTTTTTTCATAACTACCGACCTTGTCCTCATAATTTGAACTCAAAGTAATCCAGTCTGTCCTAATTACGCTCCCTAAGAACGGAAGGATCGTCCTAAATTTCTCCTAATCCTGTTTCTGTTATTCTTTCATTTTTTTTTTTTTTTTTTTAATTTTTTTCTTCGTCCAGAATCGGTACCTGCGCTTCTCCTTGTCCTTGTCGTTGTCCCTGGCCGTGGCCGTGGCGGCCTTCCTGCTTTCAACACGAAATATGGACAATTGCCTCTAGGTCAGGTCGGCGACAGAGATGGGTGCCATAGCACGGTTAATTTGCTCGCGAGCGATCTGCTTTGACATCTACCACAGTGGAGCATTCTCAGGGTATCAAATAACAATTTATTTCGAATGGGCTGTATCCCATTGGCTGTATTGTACGCCAGTGGGTTGGTTGTTCAGATGGTATCGTTGCTTCTGCGACTACAACGGACTGACGCAAGGAAAGATATATCCTACCCGACTAACCAACCCAGCTAACAATTGTGTCGCATTTTGCCCCGGGCTGATCTGCCCGCCCGATAATTTCGACAGAGTTGCAATTTGCTAGATGCGGTTCGTCCGTCCGTCGATTCGACCAACCGAACGTCTCTTCGTGCTGGTACCTACTATTTCACAATCCGACAATACGATTGTTTCTTTGTTCCTTTCCAATGCAGCTGCCTTGTTTTCTTTACTCACAACTGAGACGCGGACGTGATCTGATAGTCTTGTAATCTATTCCGATTGAATAAGGTCCTTGAGGAAACATACCCGACCTATCCCCAGTATACATACTTACCGAATGAAAATCAGAGAATTGCAAAGAACCCGCTCAAAGAATGGTAAGTATATACTTTGCTTTTCTCTTCGAACACAAAAAAAAAAAAAACATGCCAGATTCGTAGGTACTGTATTGTATGAGACTCTTTCCGTTTCATTTACATTAGATTCTTGTGGTTATATCGTTTATCAGACAAAGCAAGTAGCGCCGGCGACTTCTGATAATTTCGAGTTTGGAATTGGAGCACGGGGGGGGGGGGGGGGGGGGATGAGTAAAATAATTTTTTTTCGTTTTTCATCTATTCATTGCAAACGTTGAACCTCTAACAGGGTTTTTAGATATAAATGCATCGATGTGTTTGGGGGCAATCCCAAATTTTTTTGGGATCAAAAGAAAATTTATATTCTCCGTACTGGAAAAATTCAATTTTACAATTAGTCGGGAGAATTTCGAGTGTGGACATCTCCACACATTCCACACAAAAGTCGCCGGCTCTAAAGGCAAGTGATTCTGCAGAACTCTTAAAAAAGGTGAACCAATCCCCATCGGTGTTACGGCTCTTTATTATAGTATATCGATGTGAAGTATATAGCTTCGCTATTGGCAAAAGGTGATATTCTTCGTTCAACAGTTTCTCTATTGAATATTTCAAAGCTAGAGAACAAATATGAAACTTTTCCAAGTATTTATCGTTACGACAGCTACAGCTTCTCTCGTTTGTAAAAGATACCTTACTATACCTACCTACCTAACTATCCCCGGTCGTAATCGGTCGGAGGTAAAAACAGAGGCGCTATGGCGCTATCGCGGGTAAATCTGGATTACCAGTGGTAATTAGCTATAGCCATGCCACCTGTCCGTACGTCTGTCGGCTCGTCCTCCGACTACGCGATGAACTAAAATGAACCGCCCATTTGACGTCGGGGGAAATGCCGTAAAAATGGTCTCTCAGACTCTCTCAGTCCGTTCAATCCACTCTGGTTCACTTCGATTCACTTCACCTCACTTGGGTTCACACTATAGTTCGAAAGGTTCAGCTATTAAGACGCAGTTACGTGGTGGAAACCCCAAACGGAAAGTTAATTCAGCGTTATAGTATACGAGAGCTTTTCTCTTGAAAAAAAATTTGAAAACTATCAAAGAAGAACTTGAATACCTACGGTGTGATTAAAAAATTTTTGTTCAGCTCTGGAAGAATTTTCGAAAATAGAATTATAATTGGGGTAGTGTACAAATTTTTGGCGCTCTGGAGACTGGCCGAAAATGATGAGCTATACAGTGACTGAGTGATATGCAAACTGTGCTGAATAAGAAAAATATATTCTTCAATTAATAATCTCGTAAACGTAGAACATATAGAGGTACCTATAATCTTTACTTTCATTTTATTATCCAGTGACTTGATGCCATGGTGCAGTTATGTTATTGGGAAAGTAAACTCTTCGGAGAAATACGTCGTCCCGGCATTTACCAGATAATTGTCTATCTCACGATCGTATGTACAGACGTCGATGATACGTCGTAAAGATTCTTATATATTTCAACGTAAAATAGAAGAAAATTACCCGTAATTATGACATTTGTGTCAACTCGTGTTTTTTACTGTTTAGATAAGCCTTGAACCATCAGATAGTCTTAGAAAATGTCAGATAATTACACGGAGATTGTTATTAGCTTATACCTAGATTGTCGACTTCAGGGACTGACGATATTTCTATCTTAATGTTATATGAGGTAGGATTTCCGGAATATATTTCAACGACAGAATCCATGACGAAATTTTTTGTCGCATCATTACTTCATCCTTACTTACGCAACTTACTTACTTATTCTCGCCAATCCGCAGGATATAAAAATAAAGATTGAAGCACGAGGGGTGTTAATGCCAAATAAAAACTTGTAGGTAAGATAAAAGCCGAAATAAGAGGTGGAAATGAAAGAGGAAAAGGAAAAGGAAAAGGAGGTACCTCAATATATACCTCTAATGGACCGGCACCTTTGTGACGTCACGTTATCCAGGCAACATCTTGGGCTTGTTTACCTCGTACCTTCTATCTAAACACTGAACCGAACTAAGCAACGGTAGATGGGTTCACCATGAATCTTTTAACCATACTGTTATATCTAATTTTGTGACGGATGTTGGTGTTTTCTGTATCTACCATGACCGTGTAAAATTTTCTACGCCCGTGTTACCTGAAATAACAAAGTTTTTATTAAATTTAATACAAATTGTTTTCACAAAACACATCGAGCCTATATACACTTACTAGCCGACTGAAGAGCTTTCCGAAAGCATGCTTAACTGATACTTAACTGTTTGCACGTCGAATGTCAACAATTCGTTGTTCTTTATGTCCTATGAAAATACACCTAATATTGATGGGTGCTGGATCAGTCGTAACAGTCATTCATTTTTGTTGACCGTAATAAAGTGGAGCGTTTCGCTTTCTCGTCCGGATACGTTTTTCTCCAAATGCTGCAGGACAATTATTGTAGCTATGAATACGTATAAGAACCAGTAACCAAAGTTTTTGCGAATGTCTATTTGTGCGGGATATATCCTAACGTAAATAATAATTAAGTCTGTATCAGCATCGTGCGTTAATCGGCGAAAGTTTCTTTGATCGTAAAAAGGAAGAAAAAAACAAAAGGATTACTTCACCCGGTACGGTATAGAGGTACGGTATACGGGTATACCTCGTGCGAAAACTTGTGAATTATGGGTAAAAATCTGTGATAAAAGTCGAAATAAAAACTTTCCTTTTACACGCGGTTAATTCGTCGGAGTCCATGAAATGGGCCCAAGAAGAGTTCCCCATTCGAATAAAAATGGAATAAAGTTTTAAACAGTTATGACACTAATTCTAGGCGTCCGGGGTCAACTCGAGAAATGGTCCACAACTTTGCTAATTCTTTTAGCAGACTGGTCCTCCGGGGACGGCGTAGGAGCAGCAGAAGCTGACTTGCTAATGTAGTCAGGACGTGCTGGGCCACCAGCTCATTAAAAACAATCATAAACACGTGAGTGGTGTACGATCCTGCTCCTCTGTGGCCCTGTGGCCAAGGGGCGTCGACAACGGGCCCGCGTCCGACTTCTTGGCGACGTCCTTTTGCGTTAAGCTCCCTTGCCTTTCGATGGGAGGTACTGAACGTATCGATATTAGCTTCAACATTTATTGTTTGCTTGTTAATTTTCATTTTTGATGCCTTCTTACTTTTCGAAGCAGCCCTTGGGTCATTAATTGACAATTTTATGGCCACTTATTGATTTTACCCTTGCGGGTATGCGATAGTGTGTTGTTCATGATCATTTATTACTTGCTATAAAAAAAAAAAAAAAAATTAAAAAAAAAATTAAATAAAACCATCTAGGAAGTATAGTGGATTCGGCATCAATGAAGCAAACTTTTTAGTTTTTTCGTTGCGAGGCAGAGGCACAACCCTGCATATCAATCCTGGCGAGTGGCATAAGACTTTAGCTCTTTTCATTCCACTCTAGCAACCGCGTCAGTATAAAAATATAAAGTCGGTGTTAAGGTAAACGTAGGCCAATGTTACAGAGTCTGAAACCCACGAGCGACAGACGATGGATGAACTCTTCGAATACAAATGAATGGGTTGAACGTGTCTTCGCTCAACCCAATAGGCAGTTTGTGTGTGGTCCAGAATTCCATCCTTGTCGTCATGTCGTCGAGACGCACGACTTATAATCTGCCCTTGTAAGGAATCAGTTTTCCTTCCGTTTCAGTTCTCTGGAGCTGAACGAAGGGTAATCCCCGCTAGTCTGGAAAGTTACAACGCATGGGTCCGGTATTTAATTTAATTCCTTTTCTTTTTCTTTTTCTATCCTCCCACCTTTTTTTTTTTCATTCAAATTCGCATCCGATTAAATATTTCTAACGTAAGTCCAGTCGATATAAGCGGTTCTGAAACCCTTCACAAGCCAGACTCCCGTTTAGATTACAGTTTTGGCGAGGAAGCCCCAATACTTCAAACGGTACGGCTAGCACAAGGTAGATGGGTAGATATATATATATATATATTATATATACGGAAAATTCATTAATTGCAGCTTTCGTAATTAAACCTAGAAATCCACGAGACGATTCATTGGAAAAATTATCTCTATTGTTTCCGGGTAATAATGTGTTGAAATTTTTCAATCCCTGAGAAATAAAAAGTTCGCTCTTTTAAAAATACCCATTGAATATTATCACGCTGAATTATACTCGGAATACAATTACTAAGTTGACACAAAACCAACGTAGACTGGATTGACAATATTTATTATTCACCGTAGCAGACATTTGTCTCAATGAAACTGTAATGATGCCAGCAATTTATCGGCGGAAGCTGTAGCTCAACAGGGCTTAGGTTTGCCCAAGAGGGTAGCAGCAGCAGCAGCATCAACCGCAATACCTATACCTAGGATTGTCGGCCCTGCGGAAGGTTGAGGCCTCAAACTCCACCCTTCAGGCATGTTTGGGCATCGTGGCAAATAATCATGACGCTCTAATGATCAGGTATCTGGCGTAAATAGTTAACTAGGATGAGAAAACCTCATTGATGCTAATACGATGTGAACCGATTTGGAGAAATCCAAATACACTGATGGGTTTACTGCCAATATTCACAGACCCCATAAAACCCTAACAAGATTTCACGAAACCAATCAAAGTCTCAGGTCGTTAAAAAGTAAAAGATGTTCAACTAATTCCGAACAGATATAGGTATAGTAATATATAGATATGCGAAAGCTATTTTTATCTTTTACATATCCCGTATCGATTGTCAGTGTTAGAACACGCGCCCTGATCGTATCTTATGATCTCAATGCAGGGACAGTTTGATCGGATAATAGAAAGCTGTTTGGTAATATAACGCGAACTATTCTGCGCGCCCAACCTCGACATAGCATGAGTCAGCCTTCGTCACATATTATGTAGTTTGATTCAGAACGCGAAGAATCCATCGAGCAATGTTGGTTTTTTCATTTTTATTTTTTTCGTCTCTATTTTACGGTTTGCTAAATACTTCAATCGAGCCCTTTACTCACTCATAACTGTCGGTTATAGCTCCGGACATATGAGAAACAGCCGGGGAAACAGCTGTTGCGAGTAATGGATTTTTATTATTTAGCACTCTTGGTGGGTATGTTTGCAAACACGGGATCTTAATCCGCAATGCCTGTGCGCCCGCGCGTATAACCCGACCGAATCTCGACTCCCGTCAGTCAAAAGTCGAGCTGAACCGAAACCATACTGCCATATGTTCATCGCCTTTGTATTTTATTCATTGTGTATGAATCTTCACTTCAGTATGTAGATCATACCGCTCGCTCGTAGGCATTTAGTCATTCATACTTCATCGCAGGTCAGTAACATTTTGCGACTATAAAAACGTCGTCAGTCCATTATCGATCGATGGGGTAATTGATATCTTGATGCATCGATATCAATTGACATTCCTTGTTTGAATACTTGTGTGTCTATACTATATGTAGAGGAAAGTTCGAATAATAGTATGCGGTAGTGAATATCTATTGAAGAATTCATCCCGACTAAACTTCATCGGTTCTATAATTCTGTGTAAGTTCGTTATTTTTATCGAGTTTGTAACTTGAATTGGTGATCCGAATGAATACCGCAATGCCAGATACCCCACAGTGTCTACACGTAGAGAACATCAAAAGTTTAGTTAGTCAACTCCTAAGAGTTTGCCGTTGGTATAACCACACGACTATTACCGCGGCGTGGACTATAACTTCGTCGGGTGCATCCCTGCTTGTAGATTTACTTACAACCAGCACTATATCGCTTCATGCTTACTGGTTACTGCTTTAGGAACATTGGTGTGTCTACTAAGGTATCTTACCCTTGGGGCTTGTGCATCACACCAAATGTACTACGCAGGCATACCTCGTGGAATAGCTATGGAATACTGTGAGCGGGGATATCTATGTATAATATTATATCACATGTATATATATATGTACAGGCATTGGGGCTTAAACTTACGCCATCTGACGGTCTGACTCTCGCCCCTTCGACCTAGCATCGTCCTCCTTTCCAGCCTGGGTTTCCCCAACCCTCGAACCCTCCACATGTATCCTAATTTGTAGAGCCCAACTTGCTGATAATTAACCAAGTTCTCGAACTGCGCTGCAGAGATGTGGAAAACTGTGAGCCAAGTCCTAGTCAAGTATCTCCATTAAGGTGACGTACACCCCTGCCACGTTCAACTGACATTCGGATAATAACTTTATTGCACGGATTACGTCGGTGAATTCAAATTGGCAAGAGAATACGCGACCGCGTCCACGAACTAATCCGAATTAGGTTATCATCCGCACCTTAAAGACGAATTAACGAAACTTTGAGATACATGTGAAGGCTTTGACTCACAGCGTAGAGTATCTTCTGTGTTGAAAAAAAAAAAAAAAATCTAAAGGAACGAAAAACATTGTGATCTAGGATTGACTATACGGCACAAACTCAGCAACTATACTGCACTGACAGGCTTTATTGCATAACGCTCGAGTAAATGTCTAATAAATGTTGGATCAAAGAAACTCGAATGTACGTACTTATATTTATTTGCTCTCAAAAGAACTGACTCCACCTGAAAGTGACTCGTGCAGCACGGTTGTTTGAGGTACCGGCCAATTAGACTTGCCGTCGTACTTCTTTTAATTACTTCTAATTGTTCAATTAGCTTTTACAAGGTTTCGCATCACATAACCGCCCTAGATACGGACTTTTCATAGCTTCCATAAATTATGAGGAGGTACCCATTTAACAAAAAATTTCGATCGACAAGACAAATTTTTACCGTAAGAACAACAATAAATTTTGCTGCATGTATATGTGCTAAATTCTCACTACTGCAGCAAAAAATTCCTGTTGTCCTCGTATCAACACTTCCATCCTTTGGATACTGTTTTGTTTTTTTTTTTTTTTTTTTTTTCCTTTTGCAGGTCTGCAGTTCTCATTTCGCCCTGTAGCAGACCAATGTGTCAATATTTTTCATGAATACACTCTACACGAATGAATTTGAGACAGCAGTGAATTATTTCGCCTGTCACTTTAAATATTCATGAAAGTCTAGTCAAGTATAATATAGCAAAAACTCCTATTCATTTTAGCGAAATTGATATCCCATAATCTCTATTCGTCGTATTAGTTTCAGCAGTAAATCGATAGTTAATATAATTGAGTTGTTGAAATGGAAGGAGTAAAAAATGTAAGAACGCCTAACTTCGCACTTTGCGGTCGTGATGTTACTACTAAATAGGATTTGGTCCTTTACGTAAATATTTACGCTCAAGTCTGCCGCGGGAATGGTAGATTACCCGTACACACGAGATCAGGAAGATCGTTTTGTTAGAAGGATCAAGCTTCATCGCGAAGAGTGGTGCGTATAGTTATAAGAAGTTACTAAATCAAGATGGTCGCTTCACCGGAAGTAGGAAGCAGCGAGGCGCGAGTATATAAAAAAGAGATTCTCCCTCTTTTCCTCTCACAGAGAGAACGAATGACGGATCGTGTTTAGCTGTTGGGTTGCCGGTTGTTGGTTCTTCGCTGTTGGTTGGCGAGTCCGTGCCGCTTATCTAGATCTCCAAAGAAAAGAGCTCACTTCCGGTAATTATCACAGAAAAATGGCTGCTCACGGCAGTACGTTTTAATTTACCTCTGCATTGTTCTCTCGTGAAACGATCGTTAGCGTCGTTGTTGGAGCCAGTTAGTTTAGCTCTATAAGAAAAACATTGGGTAGGTATCTGAATTAAGTTGTTTTCTCCTACTAGCTGCAGTTTTTCTGTTAGGTACGTCAAATGAGCCAACTAATCATCAACTATATCCGTCCTTATCAATTCCACATTGAAATACTCTACGTAAGTTAGAAACCAACGCGGACCACGTCATGGGTCCACGCGTTTCTATTTTGATCCTACCCAATCACTGGTATATACAAAATCAACTTTGACGAGCATGGCGCAACCCGCGTGCGTCTTTCCTCTGGTGTTCTTATGAATCCGGATGTCCCGGAGCTCCGTCGCCGCTATAACATGATAATATATTGCCCTTTAGCAACACACGCATCGTGTTTATAATACCTATATACTTATAGGTAGCGTCCCTCGGGCAAAGACCTGCCCCATCGAAAGCGAGGGTGATAATTAAGAATGACGTTGATTCGCCGATAGTAGATTTTGCGCACGACGCAAAGGTGTGTTCTCCTTCGTAAATCGTGTTAATCACGTATCTGTATAGACTCGTACCGCTGTGTTTGTCTGTATGTGCATGGATGCATACAAGTATCCGTATATACCTGTGTATGCACTCTCTCTCGTGCTCGAGTATCCGTGTGAGTGTACATCTCATGGTACCGCGAGTCTCGTCTCACGGAGCGGAGGAATTGGCTAAGATTTATCGGCTTTCGTGATACTAAACTGCCTTCAAAATACTGCACGGTGTAGTTCCGCTGCAAGTGTGCGGGGCTAACGAGCAGCTACCGTTCGGCATCGAACATTTTCAGGGCGTATCGTAGCCTCACGATTACGAAATTAAAGGATTATCTATTACTTTGGCATAAGAACTTGTAACGAGAAGAATTTTTTAACAAAGCCCCATTAGTGTGTGATGGATAAAGTGCCATAGGTAATGTAATGAAAACCTCTGATCTAGATGTTGAGTTTATCGCCTACGGTGAAATCTGATCACACCGATTGTCCCAAACGTTTCAGTTTCTGCGTACCTTGCGTTATAGCTCGTAAGAAACACTTCGTGGACACGAGCACACAATAACGTCAACATATTAATACACAATACATGCTTGGTATGAATAGTCCTCAAGTTGCTCATAAATCCTTGTCAAATTTTTTGACTATTTTTTCTGTGTAGCCGAAGCAAAGGCCAAACTTAAACAGCGAAACAAAAGGTATATTCCGAAAACAACGGTAGACATACGCCTACTATGTGTTGGCATCGCTTTGAAAATATGTAGCATGTGTTTGCTATCTTTCTGTTCCGCTTATTTCCAAATTTCAAGGTGTTTCGGCTAAAGAACCAATAAGAGATCGTCTTAATGGGATATGGTGTTGATAAAATTGGAGACAAAAGTCTTATTTGGCTTCTTTGGGTGGCCAGGATGCCTAGATCAGTATATACCAATTATACATACTTATAGATATATATCGGGTACATCGAGTTTATACATAAGGGAATAGTTGAAAGAGGAGAGGCTTTTCTTGGCAGTCTCGGTGAAATCGAGATTTGAAATTTCTGCTGAAATTTCTCTCTTGTCTATATCCATTCTGATCGTGGGTTTGTCGAGCACGACTTGCAAGCTCGTGGGCCGAGCGCGATGACGACCCAGGTTCCCAATAGGTCAAAGTTCACGTTCCAGCCCCTCGCCCGTTGCTGTTGTCGCCCGGCGCCCTCGAGGTTAAGTGGCGATCGGCTAACTTTTATAATTGTTTTTGCCGAGGTGAGATCGTCATTTGCCGATTGGTTGACGAGACCGCGTCCTATCCAAAGAAGCAATTACTTTGCATAGTCCGGTATGAGACGAACGGTAATTGACCCTCAGTGACCGCACCATGAACCTTCCCAAACTCTTAAAATATACTTTTACAACCATCCGGAGACTGGAGAAGCTCCTTGAATCGAGCTCGTGCCGTCACTGATGAATCCCGTTACAAGACCGATGTTCCTGCAAAGGGGAGTACGGAAAACGATTTAATTGCCACCGCCTGCAGCAGAAATCTGGTTTTTTTTTTTTTTTTAGCTCGAGGCTTAAAGTTTTTGTGTCAAATTTTTAATGTTAAGCAGAAACCTTAATTTGTGAAAGAATTGATGAAGAGTGGAAGAGACTTTACCCTGAATCTCTTGAAATAACAATTTTTTATTCTACTGTTCAGCTGTGGACTACATATCAAATGTCGCATCAAAGGCTGTGATTTTTGTAGAATATTCTTTCATTTAGAATAATTATAGTACTTTTTTTTGCCCAACGAGACTTGAGTAACTGTAATGCTAATACAAAAAACGCTGTAGCTCGCGTATCAAAGAGCTCACGATTTATACACAACGTGTAATACGGGCTTTAGAATCTGGCTTTTTTCTGTAACGAGTTAGCCACGGGTTTCTATCCGATCGGGCGGGTGGCGTGCCCCGCACTTCGTGACTTCGCCATTACCGCTTGGATGGATGCATTATCTTGGCAACAGGTAATTGGTCCGCAAATATTGCAATAGGATGCCAATAGTTTATATTGTGTAGCATATTGATTTTTTTTTTTCTATCAAACAGCTTGGCGATGACCTCCGTAAGATTGAATGATTTCTTTACATTCGTCCTAGGAAATAAAAAAGAGGCTGAATACCGATGATTTCCTTATATGTACTGCATATATAGCTGTATTATCATATACTACGGTCATGGAATGATCGTTTTACGTGGGGAGGTCGAAAGAAATTAAACTTCCGAGTGTAATAAAAATATTCCCAGGCAATGTAGGATATTGAAGATCTTCTTCGGCGCCGCATGCCAGACCAAGCGAATGCCTATAGCTGGCGCTAAGCATTCAAATATCGAGATGCGTCCTGGAGATATTATATGCGGCGGTGGTACGTCAAGTGGTTTTAAACTGCGATTACAACCCACTTCAACCACGTATCTGAAATACCGAGCTTATATCGTTGCCGGTTTTACAAGAAATAACGAATCCGTCGATGAATGGAGCTGTCAGCTGACCAAAACGTAATTCTCACCACTGCGACTTGGAAGAAACCGTATGTGGCGCCTGGTCTGTTGACCATCTTCTGGGCCTCTGAAATTCATCGTCGCCGCAACGTCGCGACAGCCACTCTTCACCCACGTCAATGATTGCTGACCTTCGCTGCTCTTTCACTTCGGAGAAAAACGGATGATTTTATTCTGCTTAAAGTATTCCCCGAAGGTCTCATTTAGGCTTATAAAAATATAACGTTGAATAAACCTCGCGAAGGGTTCCTTTCAAGATGCGCCTTTCTACTCCAGGAATTAGTCTCCATGTGATTTTGACTGCAGATCTGATAAACGCACGGGAAACATTTGTCTGAGGCTGGGGCTTCGGAGTACTTTAAATGCACGCCTACCGTCAATAGGTACGAACAGCGAGTTAGGAAATTGTCCGTTTGATACACAGCCCAGTCCCCTCCCTTCGAGAACCGTTTACCGATCTTGCGGTAGAAGCACGTAGCCCTCGCCTATACCCTTCATCATATTTTCCGTAACTATATATCCATAGGAGTGTATAACCGAAAAATATAACGAACAATTCATTTCTCGAAGTATAACTGACAAACGTTGCTAAATGGCCTTGATCCATTACTAACAAATAGGGTCAACTTTTAACACCCGTTTTATTGAACCTACTTATTTAATTGTATGAGTCTGACGATCAAATGTCGTCCGCGTAACGCGATCCACACACAGTATATTATAAGACAGACTAGATATGCTACTGTCAAAAGTACCAAGTGTAAATTATCATTGACACTCGTAATTTAACTCTTGAACGGAGCTTTGCGTAATACTAGGCTGATGTACTTTCTTAGATTAGATTAAACTATTTCTATAATAGCCCCGTTCGATATCATTGAAAACAAAAAAAAAAAAAAAACTCTTGAATATTTTCAGAAAAATCTTTGGTACTTACATATGTTCCTTTAACTTTTAGCTGTAGTCGTTCCGGTTGGGAATCACTGATTCCGGCGAAGCAGTATATCGGTTCGATGTCAGCAAATACCGAATACCCGAGTCTTTCTATACACACAGCCGTGATACACCCAGTTTGGAATACTAGGCTAACCACAGTGTAGAAATAATGATACAGCTTGACGTAGTCCGCTATACGGTACGCGGCGACCGCTCAGCCTGCAACCGAGGCCTGAAGCCGCCTCTATTACGTCATAATTGAGGCCCTGCACCGCGAGGTCTCGTTAGCAAGGGATGCTCAGGATCGCCAGGACAATTGCCTTATAACCTGCCTAGCCAACGAACAAATAACTCCTGACACAACTTCTTCGATACGTTTACGTAAGGTATTATTCCATAATCGAGAATTGAATCAGAAGTACGATGTAGGCTCTTCGATTTTTGATTGACACTCCCGGCTGTCAGGTTTGCAGTTCTCAGAGTTTTGTTGAGCAGTAAGAAGCACGTGTTATTGAATATTTTATTCCGACTCTGCTGGCCTCATATTCCGTGCTCGTATAAGTATATTAATTATTAAACGAATCGACAAATCGAAGACTATAAATATAGGCTGGGCATTTTTTCATTAGTAGCATAGGTGCTTATGTATGTATACAGTATACGTATATCGATGTGCATTTTATTGGGAAGTTTCTTACTTCATATTTAAACCTTGATTACTTGAGATCGATTTACTTTAGCAGCGATAGTAGAATCTGGGAATTATTTGACAGTATCGATATAATATCAAAGAGTCCAATAATCGAGGTTGCTGAATGTTTGATTTCCTGCAAAGGCTTTAGATATCATGAACCGTTTGAAACCAATTCACGTACAGCCGCGCTGATTCTCAGTTCATAGAAAAACAGATACAGTGTCTCTGCTGTATACCTGCTCTGGCTTATTCGAAAGAAATCTTCGATACATGTAATATATCACGCTTAAGTGGGGTTTTCAGCGTAGGTAGAGACGGACATATCCGTCCGTCGGATGGACGAACGACGTTGGAGCCTCCCTCGAAGTCTCAAGAGCTCTCCTTTAATAATCTTCCTCAGGCGGACAACCGATCATCAAATGACTATAATTTTAATAAATCTGGACGTCGGGTGGCCATAAATAACTCGTAAAGAGACGAAGTTGGGACTGCAGCTTTGACTAGGGGTATCGTGATTCATTCGGTTGAACACGACCGCGACAGTGAGACTTAAGACCAGAGTTCTGCCGTGACGCAATCGGCAACTCTCTCCTGCGACCGGATGATCTCAGTGACCAACTTGACACTGTTCCTGTTATACAGTATAACATGCAATCTAGATAACCGTTATGCAAACAGTTGTCTAATCGTGCGAAACCTGATCCTTAGATCTCGCTGAACAATCATACCTACTATACGTCTATACCTGAAACCAATAAAGTAGAGTCTCTATACTTTCGTCGGATAAAAATGTCTGAATTAAATCGCAAGATTCGGTATTGGCGATTGGTGATCGAACAGCAAAGGACGGAAAAGGGTCGAAGACGGCAGGGGGAGAGGGGAACTGATTACGCAGTTAATCACGCCGATGTTTGATCGAGGATGCATTAGCCAAGAGGCCCTGGGGCAAGCACGGTGGTCTCGCGGTGTGGTCCTTGGGTCGAGGAGTTCGCCGATAACCACTCTCTCTCTGTCTCTTTCTCTCTTTTCTCTCTCTCCCTGCTCCCAGCTCTCCTATCCTCTCCCGCGTGAGAGGCTCCCGCGTATACACGAACCAGCCGCGATTTTTCGCAAAACTCTTTCGCGCAACGGTCGAATAACCCACAATTACGTAAAGACCGGATCACATCAAGGCAGCGATTCTACAAGCCTGAATTACACTGGGGCGCTTGGGTACCCTCGTAACCTGGGACGGCGCGGATACCCTTAGGTTATACCAACGCGAGTTTCGCGGCTTAGGAACTGAACCACAGTTCAAGTTCAAGATCCTTAAATCACAGCGAGTTGAAAGGTAACCGAGCATGCGTATATAGGTAACTATTCTTTAAAGGCGAAGAAACTTTTCTCGTAGTACATATACACCAAGGTACGCCTGTATCATATACACAGTGCAGATACATGTGCATAAATTCGTTCCACTTATTCCATACATGGGATGAACTCGACTGATGCAGACAAAAGATCTATGGATACTTGGAGACTAATGCAGAACTGAACTCTACCAAGGTCCAATGACTTAATAATACGTTGTAACCATAGCTGACGAGTCCCAACCAAAGATCTTACGTCATTTTGTAAAAACAGATGAGGAACATGACGAATACGAAAAAATACTATTACAACGTTATTACTTCGTATCATATACTGTAACTGTAACTGAAACGAACTGCAATCTCTGTGTCAGTACAGCCAGTACAGGGCAGCTGCTAATATGCAAACGCTGCAATAGTGATATTGCCGAAGATAAGAGACGTTACCAGGTACACCGGATTGGATAACGTATCGGCAACGTGTCAGTACTTTGAAGAGTATTTATGGTTTTTTTTTTAATGCCGATTGATTGAAACGTCGAATGGTACTATATGGTTGGTAGAATAAGTAAGGCGGAGATATTCGTAACTATTGACGTCGAGATTCTTTGAGCAACACTTGAATACTTGATCACTCGTGTAATAAATTCTTACTCAGAAAAACTGAATCTATTAATAAATTACTTAGATCTGAATTCTTTTCGTTTTCTGTTTGTTTTTTTTCTTTTTCTTATCTCAAAATATTTAAGGTTTGCTTAATCATTATTCAAAAAGTTTGCTCCGAATGTATATAGGAACGCAGAGTATAGAGATGCACGCTCACCCTGGGTCTGAAAGCGGTTTAGATTAAGACGGACGGACGGGGTGGCCGAGTTTGACTGACGCTCGACAGCACAGGCACCTGTCCAGGCCTTCGGATAGCCGCTCGTTTGTAAAACTAACATACAATCAAGTCGGTGGCGGACAAAGTGCCCAGCCTTCGCTATAGAACGCAAGTTAGAAACGGAGAGATGGCGCTTATTACACCCTTGTTAGGAGGAACGAGCTAGTATACGGGCAGGTGTTCCAGTTGATTTCGGACGATTTGATAATTCAATTGGAGGACCTACCGCTGCGGAACCGGTTGCACTTGTTCTTTACTTTGCTGTAATAGCGAGCTAAACTCAAGTCCTTCGAAGAGACTCCAGTTTTTTTTTAATACCAAGACGAGGAGGCTTTATTTATTTTTGTATTCTATGTTTTTTTCTACTTTTTTTTATCTTTTTTTTTTGCAGGGAAGCTAGGACGGAACATACTCGGAGATGAAAACGTATCGTTAAATTTGCGAAAAACGTTCGAGACGTGTCTGAGCCGGATAAAAAATGGTATATATATAAGAAAAACGTGGGTGGCTAGGATTAACCGCGTTCAGGATTTTCAGGACTACCCGAGGATTTCTTCACAGCTTTGGTTAACCAGACCACTTACCGCGAGCCAAAATAAGACACGTCTCGATACGGTCTCGGGTCGTCGTAGTAAGGCACAGCATCTCGGCATATCGTATATATATATTAATATAGACTCCACCGTACCTACCGCCTACGCTACGTATACGAACTCCAGGCGATGAAATTATCTCGAAAATAACATCGTCAACAGTAATCCAGAATTGTTTATAATACAGACGCATGTATTGCGAAGTATTGAAAAAAAAAAAAAAAAATTAAAATCAAATCTCTCTTCTCCCGACTACTAAAATTATCAAATTGTTTAACGATTGCTACAACCGCGAATATAGTTCGCGTATATTAATAACTGACAACCGAAGCTTGCACAGACGTGTGTATGAACAAGATAAGAGGGCCAGTACTGTGCAGGGAGATTGCATGGTTCTGCGAACGAGATTATCAACGAAGTTGACAGCGTTTCGTTTAATCTCACTCTATACGGGTAACTGAATACTTGCATGGGGAACCGGTGCAATCTGGTTATCGCAAAAAAAGGGAAGGGATCAAGGCAGGAGAACTTCGCATATGAAGTTTTCATATTTAGCACCTGGCTGTCGACGATCTGTCAAAGTAGTGCTTCGAGATATAGTTAAATGAAAATTATATATCCATCGATATTAAAAGCTCACTGAGTATGTAGATGAATCGGGAAGAGGCGTAACTCCGAGTTGATTGAGATATTCTTATCTTCACCACTAATCTCGGCAGACATCTAATAATAATGAATGAAGTAAAGCCGGTGCTAAACTGGGCAGGCTAAGATAATATTTTTTCTCATCGCGTTACGCGATGTGCAAACAACAAAGAAAAGTAATGAGAAAAAGAAGTGACCACACACGTGTTGAGTGAGGCTCGTCGGAAACTGGAGCCGGGTTCGTTGTACCGAATTACTATCCCCGAGTGCAGCTATGAAAATTTCATTTTCTAGATTTTCGAATCAAGGCCAATATTTTTCATACAAAGGAATAATATTTTCAATGCGCATTAGAATTTTTTCCCCCGAAGTGTATACGCCAATCTATAATCATAATTCATAACTGAATTTCCCCTAATATAGAGTAGTAAAATGTTAAGCCCTAATGAAATGGGTTTTACCAAGAAATTTTTCAACTCGTAAACATCACTTTGTCCACATACGTGCTCGAGGATATCTAGCAAAGCCAATTACTTATCTCGGGTACGTTTCCAGTCTCTTTATAGTTGAGCCACGGTAGTACTTACTCGAAGTTTCCACTGTACCTGAATTAAATAAATTTTCTTCTCTAGGTTTGTATCTTCAAAACCCTCTTCGCGCTCGTTCCAGACTTTTTTACAAGGCTCTCTCAAACCACTAACCACCGCCTGTTGAAAGCGTTGAGCGGAAATAAAGAAAGGAGAAAAAACAAACAAACAAATATTGAAAGCAAAAACGTCACATCGTTACAATTTTAGACTTTATGAAAGCCTAATATCGACTTTCAACCCCCCCATCACTGATTTCAAGTTCCAAAAGTGGACAGGGGAAAAACAGAAGTCATGTCAGACGCGCGACGCGACGCCAGACCTCGGTCGGGGTCTAGGGCGTCGCGACGACGCTGCACAGCTCTCGTACTTTATGATGTATTTCGAGAGAAGGAAAACAGAAGCCGGCTGTAGACGTCGCTGTGACGTCCATTACGTACTTCCTGTTACCCACTGAAGGGTTGCTGATGGCGTACGTTGCCTCGGCATCGTATGACACCGGGGTAGTGCGGCTACCCAGATAGGGCAATCGGCGTTATCCTGCAGGCTAGCTTAGCTCGGTGTGCAACGGGCCTCGCAACAAGCCTCGGTAATGATAGATCTGGCCGGCATTAATTCCTTGTTTAACCAACAAACAACCTCCTTGGCATGCCGTTTAAGTAATAAAATATGGCGGCCGTGCCTCAGGCCGCTAACGACTGCCCCGCCATTCATCCCCACTTTATTCTCTACCTCGCCAACCACGATGTACATGTGTATGTGTTCATCTTGTCTACGTGCGCATATTCGACTTTATTTCTGAATGTGTGTATACAGCTGCCTCGTAGACAGCCATCCTCGGTGATGTTGTACGGAGAAATCCTTCTTGGCGTTCCTCACCGATCTTCGACGTGAACCAAGGCCACCTTATACCGTATTGGAGGTATCATTTCCCCGGAACTCGTCAGAGACATTCAGCACCGCGTCACCGTCGTACGTTTCACTTTGACATACGCCGACGCCTGAGTAACGCAATGTCATTGATTGAAAAATATCGGTATGCCTTTGAATCGCGGGTAGCTGATTGTACGCGGATATAATATATAAAGATACCCATAAATGTAGTTAGTATTAAACAGGCCGTCAGAGTTTCCTGAACTTTTATCAAAAAATTTTTTCTTATGAGTAAACGCTGACCTAACGTTTCACGTGCCTTGATTCCACAAGACGAGTTACAAATTTATGTACGAAAACCCGTGGATGCTGTAGGGGAGAGTGGGGTAATTGCGAACGCGGGGTAAATCCGAACAGGCCATTTCTCTATGTTTCCTCTACCCAATCTCCGCAAACCGGTGCATATGGAGAGCTGTTTCAAATTGCAGTGTTGACGCCCTTTCAAATGTAAAAAAACTCGTAAGATATTGGAGGTAATAACCGTAAGTACATTTCAATGAATTTGATCTAATTATTCTTAGGTGTTCAAATCGATGAAATGACCTGGTTTTATGTAATATAGTGTTGAATATTTAGCTTCAGAAAGTAAAATCCATGACAATATCATCGCCCACCTTCAAGTTCAGAATGTGAGGCCGTGTTTCTTTGCAATGTTACTTTCTATCGATTTGATCGTTTGGGGTAATTGCGAATTGCGTAATAACAGGTTCGCAATTACCCCGAGCTGATATTTCTTCACCATGTGTTGTTGGAATATTGATTATTTGCAGGTACTCGGTTGATTTTTGATGTTTTGCCCCTATTTATTATCGGATTTATATCAAGTCTAGTCGTCCAGGCTACCCCAAGTGCTGTTCGCAATTACCCCAGGGGGGTCGGGGTAATTGCGAAATGCAAGGGTTTCGTATTTATTCAAAATTTTAACCTAATTCTTGATTTAATGATATAAATTGCGATGGATTGCCAAGATAAGATATCATAGTTGAGGTTGCAATAAAGAAAAATTTCATAACTATGTGATTTCCTCGGTTTTTTTCCAATCTCCCTTAGGTGTTCGCAATTACCCCATCTTCCCCTATACGTGTATTATGCATACACGCACCTGCCAATAACTGGTTCGTAAAACCTGCTTGTATCAATAAAACTGAAAAGTTTTTTTTCTTTTCAAGTAAACAACACTCCGCGTTCAATTAGGCTATTCACTTAATCCCGAGAGTAATGTTAGTCTATAGGTATACCAGTTTTGAAAAGTATCGGTTGGAAACTTCGGATCAATATCCGTCGTGGTTCTCTATAAGATTTCTTTTTTTTTTTTTCAATTCGTTTATTTTATTTTTTTTCGCAGAATTACACCACAAGCTTTCCGTACAGGTTACGGAAGCGAGGATGCTGTTACGAAGAATTGCAGGAATTCTGATTCCCGGTGATCGAGGAACACTCGAGAAATGAAAAATCGTTCTTGTAGCACCGACGAGTGGAGAGCTCGGAAATTGCCGCGAAATACCTACCTTTAAAGATATCGCCATGCGAAATCAATAATGCGTACCTTTCGACGCCAAGAATTTTCATTGAGATCGTATCAAACTCCGTATTATATTTTCTCTCATTTTCTCATCAGTGGGGTATGGTATTCCGTGAGATTTATTTCCTTCGTTTCAAAACGATGGATTCTTGTCCTGAAACTGTTAAGCTGTACGCACATATATCAATCCGGAAGCAATACGTTGCCTCGATTTTTAAATTTTTTATTTTTTTTTACACATTTGCGTCAAATTTTATCGACAAATGAAGTTGAAACTATATCCTCTCGACTTGGCGCCAGTAACATCGTCGAATACAAGAATAAAGTCACTGCCTCGCAATTAGGTAGATGTATTTTAATTATGATTAGGGTACGTCTGCAAGAAAGGGCTAGCGACCGTGAGATCCCGTCAACACCATATTAAGACTAGTATATGGTATAATACACCTTTACAGCTCTGCGACGAGCCACTGGTTAATTCATCTATCCGGGCGCCTTTCCCGGACCTCCCATTAGGTAAGCAGAAAATTGATCGAAAGTACAAGATAAGAAAATTTCCCTTTTTGCACGCAGATCTCACGTAGAAATTTTAACACAAAAATAATTTAGCAGGTGACAATTTTCACCCATTAGGTATGTGTGTTGGATATAGTAATTTGATTTTAAAACAAATTGCAACTGTCCCACGGTGACATCTGCTCTAGTTTATACACGGTCTAATAATTTCCATGGTATAGAAAACTCGCGCTCTTCTGCACGGGGTACAAAGGTATTTGTTATCAATTGGTCACGGTACCGCGACGGCCTACCTACTCAATTGTTGCATCAATGAATCATATAATTGAGCAGGTGCCACCCACGACAGGGTCACATCAACGCGTGTTAAGTATTGACAAGTGTTTTGCTCGACTATCGGGAAACCATTGGTGAGAACAGGTGGTTATACTGCTTGACTGACCTGAACTAAACGGTGAAAGCGTATGGCGAATAATTAATCCATGAGGGATCGTAGTTAACGTGAGTGCAGAATGAATGAGAAGAAAAAATGAGAAAAATTGTTGCTCATTTATCTATTCGAAACTGAAAATTGTGTTTAGTTGTAAGATTAAAAATGACAGGGCTTGAAGTTGTGCGGGAGTATAATCAAATCGATTTTTTTTTTTCTTCCGCAAGATACTTGCAATTAAAATTGACACATTTTTTTTGCAGTATGAGTAAACGAAGTTCTTTTGGAAAAAATTGTACGAACCGCAGTCTGTGAAATAGAAAAAAAATGTAGAAACAGAAACCGTAGAAGGTATATTCCTGTGAAAACTCTACACCGACCGTAAAGATTTTCTTCGCGATTAAACGTTTTCCTGTGTTCTGCACGTGGCCCCTGTTTCAATGAGAAGTTCTCAATGGTATAATACAACTCATGCAGCGGTGGTACCTTGTTGCGCCAGGCTTGCCGAGTCCGTTAAATATCCCATGACTATAAATCGCCGGGGTTACCAAGCGCACTAAATATTATCAAGTGATAACCTGCAGGTTGGCAAGGTAATGTAACTCCCATTAACAGTTCCATAATCACGCGAGTTGTAAGTTAGAGGGGTCCCTGGCTAATTGTCGTGCCGCCGTAGTTATTAGGTCCGTAGCAGCATAGTGCACACCCCCCATAATTATTAATCAGATTACACTCGTAATTTCCATAGATGTTACTGCAGTGGCCGGCGAAGTCTTCTCTGCCATTTGCTCAAAATTTTAAGCAACTGTATTCGCGAATTTATTACACCCAGTATATATGCGGTGAGTATCATACCCACACATATTCATATATCATGATACAGTAGGTACACGTATCTTCGTAATATAGGCATATACGATATGCATGTATGAGAGAAAGCAATGCCCCTAGATTCTCTCACTTTAATTCGTCACGCGCAATTTGAGATACTTACACGTACTGAGACTACGATTGTCTTAGATTATGATTAAATACGGTTTAACGTGCGAAGCCTCGCTCGGTGTAGTACCATAAGAACCGCTTATATTTCACGGCCCATCTACCAGCTGCACCCAAACTTGAATCTTCTGATAAAAATTAGAGAGGATTTTTTTTTTTTTTTTTTTCTCTTTTAGCAATATTTCATCGTCCGTTTCTTTACTGTAATTAGTTTTAGCTTTTTCTCATACTCGTATAATATGCTTGAATGTAGGTATACGTTGAATTAATTCAGACTGAACAATTCTTTCGTAACGTATTATCAAATTATTTACAGCATCAAAAGCTTGAAATACTTTTAGGTCACGTGTATACCTACCCGCGCCGGGTATTATAGTCACAACGGTCGCGTATAACAATTCGAACAAGTCACCCGCCTCCGGGCAACACGTTCCCATGAGGCAGGTGACCATAAACGACGTTTTCCATTACTAAGGGTTTATCAATTCGTATACGGTAGCCTGCGATTTCGTTAATTAACAGGGGCTCGCCCAGGTGGAGAACGCTGACCAAACTCTCGGTACTTTATATTGATAGGCAACCCCTTAACAACGGCCACGGCTAATTTACCCCTGCCTTGAAGTCTGGCCGCGTATAAGCAGACGTCCATTACCCAATCTGTTACGTAAATAAACAGGCTGACCAATCCAATGTTAGGATTAGATCTCGTTGCCAACTTCTCGAAACATAATTATTACTGCTGTGGACCCTCGTAGTTTGCCAAAGTTTCGCTTTACTAGAGGTATAGTGGAAAGGGGTGAACGTATATTACAACCAGTAAAGTCAAGAATCGGGCAGTATATAACGTTTATGTAACTATATATTTGACAGAATTATAGTGCAACCAAAGCTCTGCACAACTCGTATATAATACAACGTTGGTCTGTTTCATTGAGACATTTGCACGACGAATAAACGATTTACTCAAATTATACACCAACTGAACTCGTCCCCGATTGCTCGGATTAAGGCCCCTGATTCAGGACAAGATGGGGGCTCAATATCCACTGTAAATACTCTGAGAGCCTTCCTTCGTAATATGCAGATACAAACCCGTCGATATAGTTGTCCAGTAATATCTTGCTCGACTGCATCCGGGTCTGTCAAGTGAGCGCGTACCTTCATGTACATCTACTATATTCTACATGTATAGTCATGAGCACACTCCACTTCATGTTATTGCGGTTTGCTCTGCCCATTCACATCGTTTTGCATCGATTCACGACGTTTTTAAGTGTCACAAAATTCGGAATGAAACGTAGGTATTCAACGTTGGATATTTAAAGAAAATCGTTTCATTTTTTTCTTCTATACATGGTAAACCTATGAAATTATCGTGAAACCATTTCTGACAATGGGTCACATCAATCGTCAGTGACATAAGAGCGGAATTAAAAAATGCGGGTGTATGTAATATAAGCCAAGGCTTTTAAAATTTGTTGCATTAATCAAGACAGATCTTCGTTTCATAACTTTTATACCTGCAGGCAGCTGCGAAGCTTGATCATAGCAGTAATATTCGTATATAGTATAGTATAGATGTGTTTCCCCAAGTGGCGATCAACGATATCTTGAGATCTGAAAATCGCTCGTAAAGTGTCAAATATAACCATTATAAGGAAACAGAGTCTACTATCCTAATCTAGTCGTAGAGTTATTAGATCCGATATTCTTGGATTTTTATAGCCCTCGGTCAACGAACAGCTATTCCTACCTGCTCACTATATTCACAACGTTACCATAAAGTAGAGGCTTAAGGTGGACCCGATTACAACTTGAATATTATATTTTCTGGAGGGTGTAACGAAGTATTCTTTCGTGCGCCTGTGCCAGATACAGAGCTACTGAGGTATATACCTACCTGTATACAAGTATCTCAATACACATATATATATACATACATGCAGATGGATACACACACATATATATTTACCTATTTATAGATGTATTTCGTACCTGAAAGACCGCCTAGCTTCTTTCAGTGTCTTAGTACAGACTGGAACCTGCTCTATAAAGTGGTGCTGCACCGGAAGAAAGCCTCTTTGTAGCAAGTGCCGATTTCTTTGAACTGTAAGAGAACCTTTAGCTTGGTTCATTCGAGATCTCTAAAGGGCTACTAGTCGAGTTTCTTATTTTCCGAACAACAAGGAACGCTGCTCTCTTCCGCGTGGATCCAAAGGCTGCATAGAACCGGCATTGAGCTTTGCGAATACGTTTCAACTTTGAAATATAATTAGTCACCATATTCTGCTGAGCCTTTTTCAGTCCTACAGTCGTAAAGCTTTTAAGTCTATTATGCAAACTCGAATCGTTGCAACCGTGAACCGAAGCATATAACTAGAGCGTTCTACCAATACCTACTCGAGTTGTGGCGCTGAGTAGGTATTATTTATTTTATTCTTTGTGCGTCCCGTTGGTCGCCTCGAACCCAATTTTCGTTAGTAACTCGAATTCCAGTAATCGTAAATAATGAGCTTAATCTGACTTACTTCCTGCTAATAATCTCCACTTTCAATAAAAGAGAGACTGGATTTCAAGATTGCCAATAACTCTCCAATAACTTAACTTGAGCTGTGAAATTCTACAACTCCTTTGTCCAAATTCTAACGTTATTTGATCTCACGTTCTTTGGTTGATATATATTGTGGAGAGTAGAATTGGTAGACTGCATTGAACGAAGTTTTCGAAATATTCGAATCCTCGAAATGTATTCAAATAATTTGTTATAGCCAGCGGTTTAATTCTTGTTATCTTCCCACTTGAATGAATTCAGCTGTTCTTCGTACTTCCGTAGACTTATTTTCTTTAGGATGACCGCTAATTTAATTAGACTCATGCTCCTCGGTATAAGTCTTCACTTTATGTGTATACCTAAGAAAATATATCAGTTCATAGTAAGTTCCGTATCGTCACCAATCACGGAAGATCTTTGTGGCTTCAGTAAACATCCGTTAATTACATACAATTTTTTTACCTCTATTTAAAACCACGAATCACTATATAGGTAACTCTTCTCAATTAGAAGATTATTGGTTGGCTTGATAAACTACCTGGCGTGAGCCGTGAGAAATATTCCGTTGAAGGAGATGAAAAATATCAGAAAGACTTGACAGAAAAACTTGGTTTCAGGGTGAAAAAAAAATCAAGTATATACCCCCAAGGATAAGCGGGGATAACTTCGTACAATAAACATACGTGATATGTATACTCCTATATATTATACTTCAAAGATGCTTAACGTCGCAAAGAAATCTTACAAAAAGGTGAATAATGTAAGTGTAGCAATTTTCACATACGCTCAATAAGCCTATATACGTAATAAACATTATGCTACACGAGAATCGCAAACAGTTCCCAGGCTGAAAGCGAACGGAGATGAGACTGAAACATATATATAGAGACGAAAGGTAAAGAGAGTTGCTGTTTATATCGAGGAGAAGAAGTCCCGACCGTAAAGTACGCACGAGTCATAAATCCGCATAGATTCTATCAGCGAGCCGCAGTGGAGTATCGCAAGGAATTGCCGATTCCGCGTGGGTGGTCTTCCGGCCTCCTTGCTATGCCTCGTGGCAGGATAGGCCGCACATTCGTCGCGAGGCCCGAAATTGGTACCGAAACTAAACTCCTGCGATGACTTGCTATCGAAAAACGCGCGTTAGCTGCACCGTCCCGTGTCTGCATGCAGGGTCGTCGAAAGGTCGCCAGAAGCTCCGTGCCGGAACCTTTCTCAAAATTGTAAGTAATTAAAGAACCACCATATGGGATTATAATCTTAAGGATTCGAGATTGGGTTGGGTATAGTAGACACCAGATGGTTCCACAGCCTTAAAAGTATATCGGTACCGATTACCGATTGACTCCGCATACCTACCGTATCAGAATTTTTGTATTAAAGATCGTCCCATAAAAATAAGGCTACTGTCTTCACCGGCGATCCCTTAAAGCAATTTCAAAACAGGTTCCATGTATCTCTGTAAGTATAATACTTATACCAGTCCAGCCTGTTACCGTGAAGAAGGAAGGACTTGAAATTGAACTCGATTTCCGTAAAGTCAATTTACTGTACTCTGATGGCAGAGGAGATCTTGCGACAGATAACACGGAGGCTATTTCTATACACTAACGTATTTTAGCGGGTATTTACATCCGATTTGGCAGTGGCAACAAAGTGGACCCATACGTCATAATTAGCCAAAGGATCCAGACAGGACCACCCGAGTTACTTCTACGACCGACACCCCTATACATTAGGTTCAATTAAATCAGGACCGCCGCCGTCGAAGGGGTTTCTGGACGTGTTTATGAAATTTCTAGATTATAACCCCGTCCCCGACCGAATTGGCTTACCGTGGCGTATACCTCCTCTTCCATGACCCGTCTGCAGCTTGTTGGATACAGACGGTGACTGGGAGGGAGAGATCCACTCGACTACGAGGATAATGCGCGTCAAGCGACTGTTCTCACGGCTCGAGGACTGTACCTACACTTTGTCCTTGCCTTCTTCGGAGCTTCAGCTACCGCGAGAAAGCAGTCAGAAATGTATTAAACACGAATGCTGTGTTTACAACTCGAATGAACAGCTTGATGGATGCGAATAAAAAAAATATCTACATGACAAGTAATCGAAATAATAACATTATTTGTCCTCATCAATCTTTAAACGACTTAGCTTCGATTACTTTATTCGTTATTTTCCTAATGATCCCATAAGATGGATTGTTGTTTCCTTTTTCTATTGAATTCTAGATGCTTCTTTTAGTGTACTTTGGTAAAAGACTTGGATATGTGTGCATAGAGCTCCCAGGAGGCACTCAATCGCGTTAACTTCCAGGTTTTTGGTGTTATAGTCGTCTACCGCAAGATCGTTGTTGTAAAGTGAAGGCATTTACGTCAAGAGACGAAAGAATCGTTATTTAGCTTAAAAGGATTCGAGGCCATCCCGGCAACGATCCTGACAGCCCGGGCATCTTCAGGGTCCGCAGCCTCTTCACTCTCGCCTAGCAGCCCCAGGACAAAGCGGGCAGATACAATCTATTTTCGCAGGTAAGCATTATCTCAGCCCGTCGTGAGTGCCAACTAATGCATTCTTTTTGCGGCGAGTCACTGCGTAGGGCAATTTGCTTTAGCGTCCAAACCTCTACGGGCAACTCTCAGTTCTTTTTCAGGAGGAAAGTGGTACCTCGTATGATTCGGGTCCAGTCAAGGTCCAGACCTCATTTCTCGCTCCCGACGATACAGTCTTGCAATTGCCATAAGAGCTTCCTGAAATTAATTGCATATCGAGCAAAAAACAGAAACAAACATTAGAAAATGAGTAAGCTGTAAGAGTGTACAGTACATTTTAATTCCTCGTACAGGTTCGATAAAATGGTAGTACCTATACGGTATTTGTGAGATTCTAACGACTTTTTAGCTATACCGTTCACGGTCGGTACCTATGTATATCGATACACTTCCGCAGGGATCGAACGTTCCGCGACAAAAAGGTCTATTGACTGTGTTCGGAGGCAATCATAGGGCAAAGGACCAAAGAACTTCGGTCTAGAAACCTCGGGCAGAGGGGTTAATTCGTCAAGGGTTGCTTCGAACACGTGTGCCCTGAGCCCTGTGACCAATTGCTCCGGATACCCGCGTGTCTCATCCGTGCCGTACCTACCTCTGAGTTTCTTCTTGGATGGGTTTGTGCTGGCTGCCTTTCGTCTTGCAGGCAACTTTAAAATGAAATTAAAAACCGGATCCTTGCAAACATATATTATACATTCGTAGGCATTGCTCCAGTTATATAGCAAAAAGAGTTTTTGCGGTATTCTGTCCGTGAAGTGCATTCGAGCGAGTTGATTATAATTATGCAAGCAGTACCCGCAAGTGCAATTCTTCTAGAATTTCAGTGAATTCAAACTAGCATAGCGGTTGAACTCGCGATAGATGGAAATAATTCTCATATTCCGGTTATTTATTATACGTTCTGTGTAATGCCACAGCTGGTTTAATTCGATGAAACGCACATAAATAGTTCAAAACATTATTTTTCCGCTTTATCGTTTAAATTACAATTTTATCTCGAATCAGGTACTCGATTTTTTTGACCTTGTCGCTGCTATGAATGTTTTGCACGTTTCCAGTTTATTGACAGACAGACAGAGAGACGATACAGAAATTGCTGCCGCTCTTTGAAATTTGAAAAGCTTCGTTAGCTTCGACTCGTCTTCTTGGAGGTCCGCTGAAATTGCACGCTTGACCCAAGTTATTCCGCAGCACCGTATCATCCTCCGTGGTTCTATGAACTCTCTGAAAAGCCTTCAGGACTTGGAATTCTGCGTGACGATTCAAAAATTTTCCAATGCTTTACGCACACTTTAGAACGCGCCCAACGGACCAAGGCATGGCAGGCGAACGGCTTTGCCAAATTTCATGCATTTCAAAGGAAATCGCCGATCTATTCTTTCCAATAGTTTCAATTCTTCTTCAACTCGATACTATAGATAATCTGTATTTAATTTATGGTAGGTATATATGCATTATACCGTCATCTCAATGACTCGTAAAATGTTAAAGAATATAAATTATTATCGCTAAGAAAATTGAACTGCGAATAATATTCTTATTGAGAAAAAAAAAAACTTTCTGGACCTTTTCAACATTTTTGATAATTCTTAATCGCGTCAATTGGCATTTCTGAGATGCAATTATTACAGTTAGAATTAAGGAGTTACTAGTTTTCACGAAACGCGAATAGAGTAGAGTGACGAAAAAACGGGTTAAAAAGTATGTGCGACTCGGACGAATTTCTCCGCAAGACTCAACTGCAGAAAGTTTGAATTTGATAAATCGCTTTCTCCCAATTTCACCAGTCCGGATTCAGACTCGGTTAGTTTGATAACAAAAACGTGCTCATTGGACCGGCCGTCGGTCCGTCACCGGACTTTTCCTAGTTTTTCATGGGACTTGATCGACCCGCGGTACTTCGATAGCCGGGAACACGAACGCTATATATCCCACACTCGCTTTGGTCGGGGCCCTTGGCTATAAACTCCGATCGTGGCACGGGCCGTGAAATCTCGACCATTTCGTTTTCGACAAAACAGAAAAACCGAGGCACGTGTTCAAGCTGACCCCGACAGGACCGTGGGACTCGTACCTAGTACCTACGTTTGTCGTGGACCCGCGGAGGAACGAACAGAACCTGGAGCACTGAACTCTTGCCATTTGAACGTTGATTGTAAAAACTAAATAGGTAAAGTTCCGGCTGTTAAAACGACGACTCTTTCTGTGCCCCCAGAGAATACGAACGATACAAATATAGAAGATATAGCTTCACTCTATTAAATGCACTGCTTATATACTGCAACGTGTAACAGGGACTGATGCCAATGGAGAGACGGCGACGGTAGTTGATCTACTGTGGGATGGCTGGGGAAAGAGCGGATGGACGGTGACGGCCCGTGAGCGGCCGAGACGAACGCGGATTAGTCAAGGACAGCGGGGGTCTACGCGCCACCCGGCTTTTCAACTATATATACCTACACGATCTCACAATCTTGAAATTTCCTTTACTTTTATAAGAAAAATCCGGTTCTAAACCGCCTGAAGAAGTTCCTGTAGTTTGGTCCTGCCATTTCTCAATTAAGCAATTATTAAGTCGATTAAAAGTTTTTATTCTATACGTACCTATAAAAACGGCTGCTATGATGCCAGACTGTTGCGGGGGCGATGGCGAATCCCTCGGAGCACTAAGAGGGCATAAAAACGAAACAAGGTAACGAGTTATCAAAGGAATTCCCACGAGCCAGCAGAATTACGCGTGAGCTTTGAGTTTTTTTTTTTTTTTTTCAACAAAAAAAAAAAAAAAGAAAAAAAAGGAGCGATGAAACCAGCGGTTCATTCTGTGTGCACTGAACCATCAGCTAAAACCAAAGCTGTGATTAGTTAATCAAAAAAGCATTCCTGAACCTTTTGCTTCCAATCGATACGAGTATTAGGTTCACGCGTTGGTATACGCGTTGACGATATACCTACTCTGACATATTTCCGCGCACGCGTACAGCTACAGGGCTGAGGGATCACGGCATAAACAATGTCCTACAGTGGTGGTTAGAGCATAGATGCATACGTGATTACTCGCTCTAATGAAGGCATCGTTAAAACATTGTATCGTGGTGCAAGAAGTCCCACAGAGCCGAGTGGTCCATGTACGCGGAAACGGGGTGCAGATGGTATCGGGTCGTTATATCGCTCCTGTAAACGTTGGAGATGTATTTATGGATCGGGGATCGACTTACGTCGAGCACTTAACTTTGTTACGTATTGTTTTCAACGAAAGCTAAACTACTTGGCAACGGACGTGAGATTTTCCGCGAGATCAGAGACGCTCAAGATTCCTTTACTCTTAAAACAAGAAAATCCTCTCTCGGCTAAGGCCTTCTTTTCTCGATATATGAATCGACAACTGCCGTACCGTAAGTTCTACTTCTATAGCTTTGTAATGACAATACCGCTGGGATATCGAGAGATCTAGAATTCCATTTTCCGCAAGAGTGCGCATCAAAAATTACTCGCAAATACTACAATTCCAACAATTTGAACTACAATCACTGCCGAATAGACCATCGGCGATGGTTTTTTGTAAATGCAATTCGTTTTCTTTCTGTCATACCTACTGAATCGACTCTATAGATACTTTTAGCGGACATACGTCTTAACAGAGCATCCATCCATCCATCCATCCATCTATCTATCTATCATCAGATTTCGTAGAAAGACTACGTATATTTTTATTGTTAGTAAAAAATGCTCGAAGTTGACAATAATAAATTGTTTTAGCACTGAATAACAGTAACTTAATCTGAAATAGTTTTTTCGGTCTTTTTTCTGTGTGGAAAAAAGTTTTCTTGATGACGTATCGATCGACGATTTGCCCCTTTTAGGTCCCCGATGTTGTGACGCGTAATGGCATTATTGCACGTCACGGTCATAATCGATTCCATAGGCCCTGCTCGATCGATCGAGATATTCTGGTGCGGGCAATTAGTGGCCGCGGCATCCGACAGCTGATTGACGTCCCGGCGCCTCCGCACACACTAGCTTAAGAAACAGTCAAGCGTGTGAGCTCGGTTTGGTCATAACCATAGTAGTGGGGAATGTCTCGATGGTGTAGATAGGTATGTATGCTTTTATTTTCGGCGCCAAACTGATGGAAGGGAACCTGGGGAAGACCTTCCCGACATCCTGGCGTGCCCGACAAACTATCTCTTCGTGCTAACTGCCGCGGATGACTCTGGATCTTGTCGGCCGCGTCTTCATCGAATTATCGTCCCAGGCGATGACGGTCAGAATTTAGATAGGGAAATAAGACGCGATTCATTTCGCTTACAGCTCGTCATTATTTCAACGTGATAAACGCGTGGAGAGTAGACATATTTTTTTTCTATTTTTTTTTATCAGATGTTTTAAGAACCTCATAACCAAATTACGGCATCCCAACAAACATAAAGCTTATCTAATTATTATGGAAGTATTAATGTAATGCCTTGAATATTTCAGCCCTCTACTCAGAACTACTACTGAAATTATGATGCGTAAATCAATTCGTGGAAAGATAATAATCAACGGATACATGAAAGCACAGTATGGGTAAAATGTCGCAATATAAATTCCAAGATATAGGAGAATCGATAGGTTTGTTTGACATTTGGTTGGGTTCAGTTCAGCTGTGCAATTAATATGACCTAACATGTTTGTACTAGACAAGCCGATAGATGAACTGCGACGAATGCTGCGGGATGTGCGGCCAATGTGTGACAGAGAGCAAGATTTATCGAATCAGAATGTTTGGCCCTACTTTAACCGCAACAGGATTTTGCCAAGCTAAATTGTTTACAAATTATGCATGTACCTACTATGACTGTTTGAACTGCTTACACCAAAACCATCGACATTTCAAAACTACTGCCACAATGTGAAATTCTAAGGAAGGCGATATGATTGGAAGATTTATAGATCAACTGTGGTTCAACGTTGCTGGATTTATTTCAATTTCACTTATGATTCTAGAATTCGGAAGGCATGGGGTGAGGAAAAATATAGAGAAATAAATTGATTTTCAAAATCTGCCCCTCACATAACCATGTATCTTTGAAAAGAAATTTTTTCTCCATTTTTCCATTATTCCAGAAGTTATTGCGTGGATTTCATTCCGTGGGGTGTTCCCTCTATGCTATTCTATATATTTATTCATTTTATTGGGGTACGTGTATCTAATCAGAGATCGCTTCGCAGGCGTGATCGAATTTTCAGATATCTGTGTAATTCTGAGACTCACTGGAATTTTTTGATACTGCGATGGAAGAGGCGTACGTATTATTATTATTATTATTTTTTTTTTTTCTTACAAAATGGGGCAGTTGAAATATTCATTCACGTCCAATAAAATGTTCATTTTGTTTATTTTTCATTTTTTTAATTCAATTTAAAAATCACCGACAAAAATTTCATAACCAGTTTTGACTGAACAAACGACCAACGAACATTTTGAACAGGCTACAGATTTCCTCGTACCTTCCTCCCCTCTTCCTGTCCATTCTCGGTCCATCTCCAACAGTTACAATACCTTTTATTCCGAAAATTGTAAAGGAAAACCCAAGTTCCGTATTGCGAGTTCGTCTTGACACGGAGTTGCGGCGAAAATTGTGTACTTTCATCTAATTATTGGTAAAGCTTGTAGAACGAGACAAGACCTAAGGTGTGACTCGAATAATAAGTATTTTCAAGAATCTCCTATCAAGAAATCTATAGTCTTTGTCGATGTTATTATGCCTCTTCTGACCCTTCCTGCGGGTCAACGTATCTAGCAACGACCTGGCAATGGACTCAATGCTTGTTTCCAGACAATTGAAGTTTCGTAGAAAGGTTTCCCAGCATGCTGCATCTCTCGTTCAAGGATTTCGACCTGCCATTAGAGACCTTGCCGCAGCCCAGTCGATACGGAACGGATAATTTAATCTCTCTCATATCCGTATCGGAAAAAAATTGGATTTGCAAGAAAATAGGAACAGAAAAACAGCAATGCCTGCTTCTACGGCATCTCGATCTTCAGTCAACGAACATTTCTATGCGTTTCTTACACAGAAGCGAAAAATGAAAGTTTCAACGTTCCGGCTATCTACTAACGTCAAACAACCTTCGCCTCTGCCATGGAATTAAAAAAATCATTTCAAATCTCCTGTTCGATAATAACCATTGGTGGACTCTGCTGGATCTTTCCACACAATTGGATTTCTAAAGAAAGGGTCTCGAACGACCTGTAACTTATATATAGTCTAGTCTAGTCTATCGACTACCTACCCAGGTATATGTTGTATATACTTATGCGTGCAGTAGGTATACCTGTGGACGAGGATTCAGTATACCCAGGTCTCGCGTTCAGGAATGTGACTCCAACCGAAGGGGAAACTCGTGAAGAGGATTAACGATCTGGGTATAAGGGCTGGGATGGGATGGGGGATGAATAAAAAAGTGCAAGGACGTATTTGTGTATTTTTTTACAAAAGAAACGTATTTATTTTCGAGGTTGTTTTTTCGCTGCATTATTATTTAAGTAATAATATTTAATTTAATAATGTAATAATAATAATGTCGACAAAATGCGTTGAATGATCGGATGAGCGTATTTACAACCATACAATACAGTAATAATAAATTCCTAGTCATATGTAACACGTATTCAGTTACTAATAATATAATTAGTTGAATTTCATAATATGCGTGATATTTACAAGAATAAGTACACTATTTACAAAGAGTCTTATAGCCTAGTAAGCGTTAAGTGACCCCCGTATAGAGGATCAGCAGTCTGTAGGAACGAGGTCTCACACATCGAGTCTATCGAGACTATATTCGATTTATGTTAAAATACAATCGCAAATTAATCAAGTAATAGGAATAAGGGCCATTTACACCGTGTGGCCAGTGCGAAAAATTAATTTCCACCAATTATTATCTTTCTCCCCGTTTCCCATAATATAATACCCAAAAATTAAGTCCTGTCGCACTGACCTCACGCACAACATATTAGTCATAAAAAGGCGCCTTAGATCTCTCTCGCCCGTAACGCTAGACGAAATAAGTTCTAGGATTCGTCGGTACAGGGGCCGAGGGAATCGCAACAGCCGCTATTTGGGCTGGGACCCCGTTAGGCCCTGGGGGTTCAGGAATAGTGCTGTAAAGATGGCTGCCTCGTGAAGACAGACTACCAGGTCTCGCGTTACTAGTATGTAACGCACTATACCCACCATGATGTTGATGTTCAGCACCGCTATCCTCATCCTCAGTTCTGCTTGACGCAGAGCTTACGTAGGTTGATTGCGTCGGGGTTGGAGTTGGTGCATGTACGGGTACCACTAAGCCACCGTTAGGTTTTGTCCAAGCATCGACGGCCGACGGTGCGGCAGTGTATCGTGCCGGAGCCCGGTTTCTATCGTTCGAAAGCTTTTTACCATCCCTGCGTTTGTCGGAGTCTGGCATAGCGAAACGCAGCTTTTCCCAGAAGCGTTTTTCACCCCATACGATTACAGTGCAAGTCTGAAGAAGGAGCTGCAGCTCGGGATCGCAGGCCGGAGGTTCGGCAGCCAGGAGAAGGACGACACGTCTTCGTCTACAACTGGGTCTGATTCCTTCCAGAGCAGCTCGTAGGGCAGAGCGGAACTCAGGGTGCTGCCATTCTCCGGATAGAAAAACAGGGGAAAAGACTATAATGACACGTCGAGCTGCTGCTGCGGCTGGTGGTACTGCTTCCTGTGGTCTCGCCGGCGGCAAGTCTCGCCAATGAAGGCACAGGACAAGACCAGACTGTTCAAGCTCTGCAGCAAGACACCTGGATACAAAATCCTCGTCCCGTCCACTGTAGACTATATATCCGTCGAAAAGACGGTCTCGTTCCTCGTCCAACGGTGGCGTAGCCTTTCCGAGCCTAAGGCCATACCGTGCGTGAGCCCAAAGCCGAACATCCTGACGAAAGGCAAAGGCCAGTGCTACAAAGAGGCAGACGGCAATCACCGCTACTAGAGCGCCAGCTAGTAGGGGAACAAAATTTCCACCAAGAAGCGGACTGTCTTGAGCTCCACGGCTTACAGCTTCGGTGGCTGGATCTCCGCAGCGTTGCATAGCCTGAGCGATAGTCTCAGCGCCATCCCTGCAGTACATTTTTTCGGAGTCCCCAGAATGCTGGGCAAGCCAGGCACGGAGGAGGGCAGCATTCGCGCACTCGCAACTCCAAGCGTTTCCCTCGAGGGCTACCCTGACGCCGGATCCAGCACCAGGGAGTGCCGTCCACGGTGGAAAATCAACGATGCGATTGTTGTCGAGTCGCAGGACCTCCAGGCCTTTTAATTTCGTGAAAGTTGTGTTTCCGACAGTTGCAATGGCGTTGTGGTCCAGGTATAATTCAGAGACCCGTTCGAGCTGGTCAAACTCGTAGCCCCGTAGTTCGCGTAGGGCGTTACCCTCGAGATGGAGAACCTTGAGGGCACCAGCACCGACGAATGTACGGTTGTGGAGAGCGGCAATGCCACTATTGTTCAGGTATAAAACTTCTAAACGACGTTTCCCAAGGAACACGTGACTCCCAAGATCTCCAAGCTCGTTTCCATCCAGGTAAATCTCCGTGGCATCCATCGGGATGCGTTCGGGTACGTGATTGTATCCTGCATTTGAACAATCCACGACGTTACTCGACCATGTGTGATCGTGGTAGCAGGAACAATTGTCGGGGCATGTCATCTCGCAGTCGCATGCATCAAAATCACAGCAATGACACAGGGCGAAACAATGAGTCTCGTAATGGCAGAGAAAATCTTTGGGTTGCAAGGACAGGAGTGGTCGACGGGGTGAAGCTCGGGCGTGGGACATCTCGCAGGTAACAGAGTCCAAGTCCATGATTCGGGGGTGTTGTCTAAGCCTGGCGAGTTCGTTAGCAGCGGGTAACCATTCCATGTTACAATCGCAGAATATCGGATTATCGCCAACGTAAAACATTGGCAATTCTCGATCAGCTGGTACAGGTTGAATACTTAAAGCGCTACGCTCAAGGTGTCTGATTTCGTTACCAAAAAGAACGACTTTTTCGAGGTTCGTCTTTTGCAGGAAAGTCTTCGGCGCTACGGTGCGGATATTGTTGTTGTTGAGGAATAGAGTTTCGACGCTGTCCGGTACATTGGCATCGGATATCTCGGTGATCAGGTTATAGCTAGCGTCGAGCATCTTTATGCGAAGAGTATTTCGGACCATGTAGTAGTTGCCAAGCTCGCTTACTTGGTTTGCGTGCATGTCAAGCCACTCGAGACCTGATGGTAAATGGCTGTAGTCAAACCACAGCAGCTTGTTGTCGGACACATTCAACCAGACGAGAGTTGAGAGACTGGTAAATGCACCGCGAATTTCCGTCAGTTGATTACCGTCCAATCTTATAGCCCTGAGAACTGGATTGTTCGCAAACGCGCTCTGTTCAACGTGCCTTATCGTGTTACTGGCAAGATTAAGAACCTGAAGAGCTGGCAGAGAGGCAAAGGCCTCCCGAGATACATTCTCTAACTTGTTATCGACCAGACGAAGACCGTAAAGTTGATCAAGACCAGTAAAGGACTCGTTGTCGATTCTCGATACGTGATTATTGCCAAGATCGAGAGTTTTTAAGGCTCGTAGTTCACGTACTGCGTCCGGAACCTCAGTCAAAGAATTTCCGCTCAAAGAAAGATCTTGAAGATCCGTTAGATTGGTGAAGGCCCGTGAATTTACAGCTCGGAGATTATTGCTGTCAAGGAAAAGCTGTCCGAGGGCAGTTAGACCGACAGTATGGGATGGATCCAGCCGTCCGATTCTGTTGTGCGAGAGAGTCAACGAGTGAAGATTTCTCAATGCTCCAAAACACCCATCGGTCAGAGTATCGATATCGTTGTGTTCCAGTTTGAGAATTTGAAGACTGTAGAGATCACCGAATATGTGTGGATCTACGCGGGTTAATGAGTTGAAGGACATGTCCAAAACTACGAGTCTCACAAGCCTGGCAAAAGTGTCACGATTAACCCAACGATTTGTGAGTTCGTTGTTGCTGAGATCTAGGGATTGCAGTTGATCCAATCCCTCGAAAAGTCCCGGTGCCAAAACAGCCAATGAATTATTGCTGAGTATGAGCTCTCTGAGATCACGTGTGTTTGAGAATAGTTCAGGTGGTAAAGCGACCAATTTGTTGCTCGAAATATTTAGCGATTGAAGAGCAATGAGTCCAGTAAGGGCGTGATCACCGACGGCCGCGATCACGTTATCCTGAAGTTTAAGAACGGTCAAACTGCGCAGACCGCTCAAAGCGCGATCTGGTAAAGCACTCAGATCGTTGCCACTTAGGTCAAGAATTTCAAGATTTGGTGCGCACGGTGTACCTCGTTCGGATAGCCCGAGGGACACGACGTCCTGCAACTTGTTGCGCGTCACGTTCAGACTGGCTAGACTTTGTACGGGGCAAAGTAACTCAGATGGTAAAATCCATATGTTATTTTCCGCAAGATCCAGATGCCGAAGGTCGGGGAGTCCGCGAAGCGCATCACGGTGTAACTCTAGGGTCATTGCCGACCAATCGCTGTTATGAGTTCTCAGTGAAAGTCGACGCAGCGAATGCATCGACGCGAAAACACCACCGGGAAGATAACGGATCTTGCAGTATTCGATACGGAGATTTTGTAGGCGTGGTAAGGGCGCGAGAAAACCGTGGGGTCCGTCGAGTTGGCTTTCGAAAAAAAGTACATCGCTGCATTCGAGACCCAAAGACGTAACTGACTCGGCCTGAATCGCCGACAAATTTCCAACGAGGGCTGGCGCCTTAGTGATTGTTCTTAGTCGGCATATCAATGCCTCGTCTTCACCCTCTTCTTTTCGCCATTCGCAACCCCGAGGAGCTTCTAAAGTCGTGATACTCCGGGCCAGGACCACTCCAAAAATAATTCCTAGCCCTACGACGGCGAATAGTACCGCGCGAGCCATGCTATAACACTCCACTCGTACCACCCCAAAACGACAAACACTATTCCAATCGCTCTATCGTCACGCACTCATAGTCACTTCACTCGCAATTTCACCCACCCCTCAAACTTAGAAACCCAATTATGAAAACTTAGGGATAATCCACTCGTATAAATCACTTGGTAATTATTGCAAGCTCTAGGTCGACTACTGTTCAATAATTTCTTTTTCTTTCCAACGCGATCTCGAGCTCGCAAATTGTTAACTTTATTAACTTTGGAATTCACACTTTAGTCGAGTATTCTCGACGAGAGATTTTGTCCTATCTATTATTTATTATAGTATTTTACTATTTGTTTATAAACTTCAAACTACTATATTATATATAACGTTACGCGCGTGATCGTGCGGGACTCTGAGAGTCGAACAACACTCTCCTTCGGACCTCGGAGCGCGACTGACTCTGCAGTTCAACCGGAGTTGGTTGTTCGGTTCTCTGCGTGTCTGGCGGCGTGGTACTCCCCACCGATGCCACGCCGACATCCCCTCCGCCGAGACCAGACCTTCCCCTAACTCCACTTCGTCCCCTTCAATGCCTGCCTAGCTGCAGAATAGTGCATCGTGAAAACTTGCTGTAAGAAACGGTTTTTCTTACTATAGGAAAATTTTCACAATACCATGGCAAACGCCGAGCACGATCTAAACCTTTTATAACTACTCAAAAGTATGAAATCCGTTTTTGTATACAATGGTTTGAGCCACAGATACATTTGCATTGTATGCACATAATAGACATGCCCTATTGACCACGTGTACGCATATTTAAATACAAAAATTGCACCGGGGCCCTGAAGCAACTATTCCGAGTTAGACTGGCAATAATATTAAGAACAATGATACGCGCTTGTATAAATACATCCATAAATTCTCTGAGGCATGTAGATGCAGGCATAATGAACTCGAAATTACGATAATTGGCTGCCAGTTTTTTCTTCGACAGTAAAATTATCGAGAGTGTGTTTTTCTCCTCAATAATATCGACGCTGATGATAATTGCGGCGATAATTTGAATGCGAAGTACCACGTGCAGAAATATTCCAATTCATTCCTTTCAAAGAATATTCACAGTATTCACACTTCACCAACTCCAAATCGGAGTACACGCGTTATCTGAAATATACTGTATCTTTTGTATCTTTACTCACGTATCCCAAAAAAAAGTACCATATCATAGGCACATTATAGTCGCTTTGTCAGATCTACGACAGCAGGCATGCATTGTTGGCATCCCGGGCGTGTCTTGGCCCTTGAGTCGACTGTCGAAACGGTCTTTAGCAAAAGTTGAACCGAGTAGTGCCATCTGTAGTAGATACGAGGTACCAACTAGTCTATGGTTCGTCAAGTTTTCACAAGAATTAAAAAATAGTAAAATTGATGTACAATTAATGAAACAATTTAAAAAATCTATTAGCAATTAGCACAATAATAATAATTTCAACTATTTTATTCGAAATGATGAGTAAATTTGATATATCGCATTGTAAATTGGTCTGGCTCGAAGGGTGATACCTACAGTTCATATCAATTATTTGCTATTGAAATTTGAATATAGGTAAGCATTTTTCAAAATGTATAAATTTCTATGTACTATAACGAATAATGCATCGGCTGGGTAGTTATTTCTGACAAATATCTTCCACTATAGGTAGCAGCTGTATATTACCCCTGTTACATATGTATCGCTGATGCCCAGTTTACACAAGCTGTTCAAAGTAGTTGATCGGTACACATAAATCTACTTGATCGAACACCGCGAAACGAATTAATTGCAAGCTCGGCAATTCCAACGGTTACTTTCTCATTCGGATCTGGTATGCCAGACTGTGAGGGAAATTCATTTGGTTTATACCTAGTCGAAGCGAAGGAATACAAGACAAGCCAGTGGAAGACAGTTTCGACACACCAATTGGCACTTCATTGAATTCCACGCTCGTACAACAAGAAACGAGTTACCCGGTAAAATCCACGACAGGGTGCAGATCCGAGGCATCCTGCTTAATTGCATGTTTACGAGTTGTCGACATAAATTCGCTTTTTCATCGTCTCGCCTGCAGCTCGGATACGGTACTCTATTCTCTCTTTTCTCTCTCCCTCTCTGCTTTATGGTCGAATAATTTGTCAGTGGTTAGTCCGGCGTCGGCGGGTGCTACGCTGCTCGCGGGCTGGGCTGGGCTTAAGCATTGGCAAATTAACGAGCCCGCGGGTGACGCCAGCTGTCTCAACGCCACTTCCAGTGTCGCGATGCTCGCCGCGTATGACTAGTGCCCCGAAAGAGCGCTGCTGGCAAACGACTTGGCCGAGGTAACAACTGTCTCTGTTTTTGTCAGGTTTTGTGTCCCCTCGAATAAGTTCGAGCGAAATATCCTCTTAAATTCGTATTACGTTTCGCATTTCCCGTTTTCCGTTTTCCGTTTCCCGTTTCCCGTTTCCCTTTTGCCTTTTACATTTTACTTTTCGCCGGTATAAAAGCGAAATTTGAAATTCTTTCCGTGTTATACGGTTAGGCGTAAAACCCCGGGATAGAATCCTCTTTTTATAAATCATTGCGAACATTTTTTACTACTAACGAGATTAGGAGTTAAAGTATTAAACCTGATTTACCGTAATACGGTGTATTTAATACTATGCTACAGTAGCATACGCTGAAAGCATTAGCATGCTAATAAGAAGTTACGCGATTCTTTCGAATTACAAAATACTGTGCTCGCAGTATCGCCAAAGATAACGTATACTCAAATAAGATAACTAACGAAAGTCTGTCTAAAATTAATGACAAATCACCCGACATTCGATGTTTCTTATATGATCCGCGAAAGAAAACCATTAGTTCCTGCAGTCCACAGTATACTGCAAGAAATCGAGCTGACCAAACAAACCGCGTTTATCGTCGCACAAGTCACCGCAATGATATAACTTGCAGAGAGAAGGTAAAAAGTATATACCTCAGGACAAATCGAACTTTTTCCATAAATATACGCAAAGAGAGCCACTGCGAGTATATTTTCTCATCAAGTTTGCCCTCCTGTGTTCAAGGCATCAAGGGCGAATCGCGTTCCACGGTCATCGGAAACGCCGCGCTAGGAACAGGATAGCAGAAGCTACTCCACTGACGAGCTAGTCTCGCGCGGGCGCCGCGAAGGGAAAGCCCCGTCCTCGTCCCCGTTTAACTCGCGGTGTGCTCGCGTGCGTGACTGTATAACGCGCACGTGTATCTGCGGAGGCGGGCGGCAGGCGGAGCTTTCCTCACAGACGGCTTGCCCTCACTTCCCTCTTGACTTACACTCGCGTTTCTCAAATACAAACCTGAACGAAACCGCAATGGAGCTATACTCTGATCCCAAAAATACCTCCTATCACTTCTTCATGATACAGATCTGTAAATAAGCTATTTATATACACGGTTGAAGGTGAATAAATTATTACCCTATTGCTGCCTGAAATTCAGTCGAGTTCCAAAAATCAATGAACCTCCTCATTCTTCATATCATATGCTTGAGTGAAGATGATTAGGTGAAGTATGCTCGCACATGCTATAGTATCGTATTCGCGGAATAAAAAATTCCGCGCGGAACGTGCGGCAGCGCCGGTAGTAGTAGGGCCTCTTTGATCGAGGGATAAAGGTTTATGAATAGACAACTGCAGCATCCAGTGCACAATCTGCACAAAGTGTAGGTATATATAATATATATTGGACGAGGAGTGAGGAGAAAATTTTATACCTACACTATACATACGAATACCATATGCAGTTCAGTGGGTAGAGGTAGGTATAGAATATATGAGTAGCAGACACCCACGTAGTCATTCGGTGCGCAGCTGTCAAAGCTTTTTTAGCGCCACGTGCGATTCGCAATCTCAACAGTATGACACTGTGCATACTATAGGTGTACCCATGTATGTTATACACGAGCGCATCGCCAACTGGTGATCATATCGAATTACGAATCTGCACTAGAATTATGTTGGAAGGGGTGTGGAAGCCGCGTGCCACTCACCCTCGGGGACACGTCAAGTGGTTATACCTACCATTACAAAACTCCAGCAAGAATGTAATGTGAACAAAATCGCTTATTGATTAGCTTTCAAAAGGTAGGTAAAATACCCTAGATTACGAAAGCTTCAATTATACGAGACTTTATAATGATCGAAGAATCGAATTTTCAGAAATACTGTAATTGCCAATTATATATTCATCCCCTACTTTTCGTCCCTTTATAGTAAAAATGTCAAATTTTTAAAGCGTATAAGTATATCTCATGTTAGTATTATTACGTCATTTTAGTAACTTCAATATTTAGGTTTTTTTTAATTTTTATTCTCTATCTACCTACAGAAGATTTTCACATAATGAATTTGGTGTCTACTGCACACCGTAGGTATGCCTTATACTGCGATCTGATTCCAGAGCGAGATACTTGGAACGGAGTTTTTAGAACCGATTGATCTATCAAACGAGTGATCGATCAGTTCCTTTCACACTATATGTATAGTTCGTCGCTTTGTTTCAACAGTTTAACAGTTGATATAACGAAATAAATTTTCAATGTATATCAATACGTATATATAGGTATTACCTATCTATAGAAATGATCTGCGGACTGCAACCACGGTACACCTAAACGTATAGAAATACGATAACTGTAGCTTTCGTTCGATGTGTTCGCAATTAGTCATACGCGGTAGGGATAACCGAGGAAGAAAATGTTTTGTAAAAAAAAAAAAAAAAAAAAAAAAAAATCTGTTTAAGTATGTATAAGTACGACGTCTAAATATAAATAATCGACGAGGACCAGATATAGAAATGATAGATCGGTTTTGTACGTCGCGTCGCGCTGCCTGGTGCAGTCGCACGCAACGTGCGGTACGTCGGGTTATATTTGATTCTATAGGTGAGGCGAAGACCTGGCGAAGCCTGACAGGATCACGAATTCGAGGACGACGCGAGCCCCGCTGCGAGGAACACGACTCCCCGCCGATCTTCGGCCCAGGTTTGGCTCCCCGGCCGCAGACATCGAGACGTGTCAAAATAGTCATAAAACAAGCACACTTTCTCCCGCACCCTGCCGCGCAACCCTGACTGACGTATAAACCTCGACTAAAAGGTAAAAACATTCTCGAGTGTGTATATATGTATAGTATAGGCGTTAAGGTATGTGTATGTACCTGGAGTCTATCCTAAGAACTTACCTGTGAGCCATGCGCATTCCGGAATCCATTAACCAGCCTATTAAACCTTATTTAAATAAGCAACGTATCACGCAACGATTTATCAAACTTTTTATTGCCAGTTTATTATCAAACTGTCCGAAGCTATACCCTAAAGTGTTTGGTTCAATTTTAAGTGGAAGCTAAACGAATGTATCTTTCTTCCAAACGATTATAATAAGAGAAATATACATGTAGGTATAACCACTGTGCGGTTAGTCTATACAATACAATCACCCCGAAAGTACGATATATCTACATATCGTACGTATATTCCCCCATGTCCGTTACGAAACTCTTTGTTCAGGCTTTAAACAGCATGTAGAAAACTTACCTCGTCGTTGACCGGTCGAGTGACACACTAGCCAGATGTCCAGCCGTCTGCGTAGAAATCAATATCGTCTCTCTAACGCCGAGACAGGGGTGCAGTCAGCGTTTAAACCGCGACAGGCGGCCTCTTCAAGTAGGGTTTGTGCGGGTAACAGAGTCTGGTATAAACGGGCACGCGCGAGCAGGTGTATCTCTTAATATGCGCATCTCTAGAAGGCGGTCATCCGTGACAGACGTGATTGATGAACGACAGACTGAACAAAGCTGTTGAAAAATGTTGCAACTTTGATTGTTTCATTTTAATTTTCACTAATCGTGAGATTTTTTACATTCAGCACACGTATACACTCACATATATATATATATATATATATTATCATTTTTTGTTATTATTTCACAAAGTCAGACCACAGCCAATTTCACGTCGTATACGCATATGTATACCCTTGTGGTATATATACACGTAACAGGTTATTAATCTCTGCAGTACCTACACCGCGTTGAATGCGGATTGATTAGCTCTAAGGGTTCTCAGGAGGCGAACCCCGTCGACATATAGACAGACTCGAGAAGGGGCAGGGTGTGTTTTACAACGAAGGGTTGCCCCTTTAGAACCGTGGAGTATGTATCCGGCTATGTCCTGAAACGAACGCTTACAGTACGGCAGATGTGCGATTGTCCCGGACCGCCGTATGTCAGAGGCTCATGCAGATCAGGCCGCCTGTAATGCGGCTAATGCGCACCGCAAACGCAGGGACCTGCCGGCTCCGGACGAGCTGAACTAAGGCCAGGCTTCACAACCCGGGAGAAGCCGCTTATAGGTAACCTCGAGGGAATCAGCACAGGCAAAGATCCCGCGCGAGGATTTTAAACGCACCAAATCGTGCCTTCGATAGAACAAAATCTCTAAACAAGTAATTTTACGGGGTGAGAATCATGCAGAGAGAATACACCTTGGTTACCTTCTGGCCGGAGGGACACTGGTTGACGTTACGGAAGACAACTCACGATCAATTTGCATATGTACCTTACGTTTAGGGGATAGTTTGCCCAGTTCTTCGGTTTATAATCGGATATTCCGGGTCCACGTACCGGGTCTCTTGGGGTTCGAATTTCCCCTAATACGACCCTTTTCACGAATGAAATTAAATTCGAAAGAATCCACAATTTCTTTTTTATTTTATTTTATTTTTTTCTTTCTTTTTTCCTTTTCCTTTATTTTCTGAACACGTTTGGTGTAGGAATCGCGGATGTGAGATTGGAAATTTGTTCCGAACAGTTTAGCAAAGTTTTTTTTTTTTTTTTTTTCCGATCGGAAGAGCTTTTATCTAATACAATAGCTGGATATAAAATCAGTAAAAGCCAAGCTGTGAAATTTAACGAAGAAACTTCACAATCCTGGATAAACGGCCACGATATACCATATGCGGATGTTGCGGCATAGTTTGTCAACCGCTTTTCAACCACAAGAGAGAAGATCGCCGGTCATGACATCAATAAATCTGCACCCAGAGAGACACGCTAAGAACCAGACACATCATATATCTAAACCGAAAGCCACACTCTCCGCAATATTTTGACAATGGAACTCTTTCACTAAGGGGCCAGGCAGCCAGCACATGGCTTCACAGTTCGCATCGTTTTAAGTATTGGAGGCCTGCATCTTGCCTAGATCTACTGGAAACACACTACACGCACACATATGTCTATATGTGTACAAGTGTGTTTGCTGTATGGTTTTGAGTAGGTAAAATTTGGGGCATTGTAACAAATCTTACAAATATTGGCGAAATATTGAATGCGTTTGAGGTAAATATCTTCCGCTTGAATGGACAGGGATGCCACCTATGTCCCTATGGCTAACCCAACTACCTGCTTCGGCCACAATAGTTCGTTGCTGTGTTTATGTAATCCTATTATACCGCATTGTCCCCGACAAGAAACACTCTCAGAGGTGCTCAGTGATCTTTCGAATTTGCTAAGAGCTAACGTATGTATGTGCACAAGGGACCAGTATTATATACAGAAATAATTATAAATCGAATCAATTATAAAGAATTGATTAATACGTGTTTCCATCGTTTTATACTTATATGATCCAGACCCGGTAGTACAACAACTTCCGCTACAGAAGATATAAATTTTGCAATAACTTATTCAGCTGCGTATTCAATAGATGTTTCTGGTAATTACATTTAAGGTTGAAATGATGAAAGAATTCGATAGTACGAAACGTTATTACGGATTGTCTCAACCTCCATAAAAGCAAAAAAGTTGTATAAAAATGTTTTGCCCATTTTCATGTTTGTACTTTGAGCTAGGCTGGCGACAATAACAGTATTGACATCGTATCGGGGATATAACGATCATCAACAGTTACAGAAAACAGTAACGGTAGTTGGCGAAGTGTCAGGACTATATAATCCAGAAATAAAAATTAACTGTTTGTCGTTAAGAAGACTTTTGAACCATTGGAGTAACCTGAGAATCACTGCGATCTTCGAGTCAGACCGAGTTTTGGAATAAATGAATAGTTTCCCACAGAAAGTAAAAGACTGGCGAATCACACAGAGGCGCAGCGGTAGGGCGCGCATAGTACTATTGTTGTCTTATTGTTGCCCGTTCCCTTGGGATTTTCGCTGCGTAGCTCTTCCCTTATAGATTGCTCTTCGTCTTTAGCCTGTGGTCACCACCTTAGTAGACCCGTGTCCTTTAGGGAGAAGTAAAGAATGACGATGAAAAAAAGGTTCTTCGTCACAGGAGTCAATATTTGAGTTAGATCCCCGCTCGGAGCGCGAGTCTGACTCTATACTGCATATATGTATACAATTTGTGTGTACACACGATACACACACATATATATATATACGTGCATACATACGTACACAAATACATGAATGGCATCAGGGCTGGCATTACTAAATTCTAAAAACGTGCAGAGGAAAACTGCAGCATTTCTGCAAAGCTACGGAAGCACAAACTGATCAGCAGCTGAGTTATATCGTATAGAGGTAGTATTGGATTTTTCCAACATATATACCATACACGGTAGATCAGAAGTCTTTTTAATGTGTAGAACCTAGCCGTGGCTTGAATCGTAAAACGGAGCTATAAATCCTAGCTTATAAACGTTTGATACGATGACTATCACGTCTTTAATAAACAGACACTTATTTAATTCTTCGATAAATGTTCATCTGCAACTCCGACACCGTTGTAACATATATGAAATTAATAAACATCTCGATGTTCGGTACTTCTTTCTGCCGTCTTTGTCAATTTTTTATTTGGACTTTCCAATTTCCTCTTTTACCTCAATTTCAATTAACTTATCAGATTTCTGAAGGTCAGTTATAACTTGATTAAACGGTATGATGGAATAAATCACAGTAAAATTACATTATGGTAGATTGAAATACACCTATGCTATACATATTCACGTAACTATAACTTGTATGCAAGTTGAACGAGCAGAATGTTTTATGCACTCCCACGAGTATATGATGCACATATGATGAACCGTATACCGGAACTCGGAAGCTATGCCTAAGTGCTTCGCGGATGGATATTCCAGAGATATGGGTATCTACATATACCTATATGTGTACGAATATGTATCTGCATAAATTTTACGAAAGTATGTATGCAGAATTCCATTTACGAGAGTATAAAGAAGAATTGAACATCTCAAGAATTAACGTTGTTATATATAGACGAATAACTGATACTAGTATTTTACGTCCCGTTAGAAATGGTGTAGTAGTTTCTTCATCTTGTCTGTGATATAAATTTTCCTCATTTTAATACACAAGTCTTACTATATTCCCTTCGTTTCAAGCTCATCATGATAGGGCCTGACGATTGGCCGCCGAATTTCGACTGCTGAATATTATCGAAGTATTGATTCCATAATATCCCATTACTGTTCGCAGTCTGTATTTTACTGCATAATGGAATATCATCAACCCTTTGTAGCTTTGCTTTTCAACCGTAATTCATTTTGAGAGTTGACTCTTGCAACTGACAGACTTATCGGATTTACCATCTACACCCGAAATTATCCACCGTTTACTCCATTCACTCGTTATACGATCCTGATCATTTTGCGTTTGGACACGTAAACTCATTGTCTCAATTCACTCTTCACTGAAAGTGATCGTATAAAAGGTGAAATTTTATCCGAAATGCCTAAGAGATTGTTCAGATCTCGTACGACAAAAAATAAACATGAGATAACGCGGAAGGACGGGCCGAATATTTACAGCAAGGCTGTTCCGTGTTATTGTCAACGAAAGACCATGACGCTTGATTCTTCGCCGATAGACGTCGTACAGTCATTAATGTTTGCTCACGAGTGCTTCTCTCGTCGTGTTGTTGGTATATAACTGAACGTTCGCCAAATTTATGCAAGTAACCCGATGCTACCCGGTAAGTGGTAACGCTGCTATATTGGATATACAAAATTCCAAAAGATATGCCCCCCATACTTCGGGTACACAAGTTCTGGTGTTTATCGGACGCAATGTTGACTTCAAGCTCAAAAAATCCCGCTGGATAGCTGTCGCATACTCCCTAAATACCAGCTTGCGTATGCAGATGGCCTGCGGATTGCCGCCGTCTCAGCACCGTGGTAGCGACATTGGTTACTTTTTATTGATGAGATCATTTTCTTTTTTTGTCGTCTAAAGTAATTAGCAACTCTTCTCTTCACGTCGATCATCACGTTGTCTACCATATCCTACGTGATGCATACCAGTGAAATATATATCTCACAATCAGTCGATTAAGGATAGTGCGGGCATAGTTATTATTATTATTATTATTATTATTATTATTATTATTATTATTATTATTATTATTTATTTCCCATAAGAGATATACAAAGTTTTTACACTTATAGATATATTTACCTACAGAGATAAAAATTTTATCTGTAGATAGGTCGGGAAAGAAAAATAGACATGTATGTCCATTTATATTAGTTTTTATAAGGTCAATTATTTGCCAGAATAAGAGATACGCGAGGCAGTCGGAGATAATTTTTTTGTCGCTGTTGATAAAATCCTTGTAATGGTGAACGAAAATACCAGCAAAAATATTTGTGGAATTTTCTTCAATCTATGCGATTTATCATATCAGAAATATTGGAAAATATTTATCGTACCCTATAGTGCAGGAAGCTGGATGAATGCTCATAGAGATTTTCATTATTTTACCTGATAAAAATAATAAAACGTTTATTTGTTCGGTAGGGAGGATCGAAACACGTTATTTTATGAGTTATGATAATACATCGAATGATAATTTTCAAGCTAATATAGATTAATGTACGGGTTTCACGTTCAGAATTCATTATGTTTAAATTATATCGCCGGAGAAAGGCAATTGAAATGTGAAAGAAACTCTAGAATATTGTTTATCAGCACCCAAATTATTGAAATAATATATGGGGTATTCCATATTGCTAACTCAACGAGCCTTTTAACCAGACCATTTTTGATTTATGTTTCGTACATATATTGAAAGGAATATTCCTGAATTTATTTAAAGTTTTTATTTCCACCCGTGAATTTTCGAAAAATTTATTTCGGATTTGGATTTGGAGCAATCGAAAATGAATTTTTCAAAAATTTACGGGTAGAAGTAAAAATCTGAAAAAAAAAATCCGGAATACGCCTTTCAATAAGTACGACGACATAAATAAAAATAAAAAACAGCCGAATCGCAAATGGTTAGGTTAAAAGGCTCGTTGAGTTGGCATGGAATAAACCGATAAGAGGCGTATTGTTGGTAATTATATTGCGAGCCTCGTTCTTCGAGATTACAATGTAGTACCACTACTTTCCGCTAGATGTCACACGTTTCAGAGCTAGAAATCGTAGGCCTGCCACCTACCTATGTGTTGCGTTCTTCATATCATTTCTTTGTGCGAAACGTGTTAGACGTGTAGAGCTAAACGTTGCTATAATTATCAAAGTTTTTCGAAAAATAGAAAGTGAACGACATGGGGAAGTCGAGAAAGAGAAAGAGTAGAGACGAGGAGGAGTTAGACGTGGCGCATATGAAGAAAAAAGTCAAAAAACTTATGAAAAAGCTTCAGCGTTACGATAGACGAAAGGAAGATGGACGCCATAGCGTTGCTGCCAGCAGCAAAGGATCAGCACGCGGCGACGAAGAAGATTGGAGAAGCGCGAGCGGAAATGAAAAATCCTCGGAGAGTGAGAAGGATTCAATCAACAGTTATCACGATAACTACAATTATCAGACGGAAAATGACGAACATCAACGATTAGAGATCGTAAAAAATCGAACTGGTAAGTTGTATAGGTTTTGGTTGAGTTTACGCGAGAGGTAAAACGAGTACCAGATATACAATGACTGAGCTTACACGAGAGGTAAGACTAATGTCAAAATATATCTATGGCTGAGTTTACACGAGAGGTAAAACAAATGCCAAAATATAAGTATAGCTGAGTTTACACGAGAGGTAAAACTAGTGCTAAAATATAGTCACTGGCGGAGCTTACACGAGAGGTAAGACGAGGGCCAGATAGACGTTGGACCGAAACAAATATCTCTTATTTCACAGGGTCACTGAGCGATGAAGTTATTGGAAACAACAATCAATCTATGACTGTTGATGAAGATCAAAGGCCTTCGACAAGCACGGACACAAATAGGGAACCAAACATCGTACCGTTAAGTGAAGACATACTTAAGACGTTAGGTGAGGACCCAACAAGAAACAAATTGACAGCTCCAAAAATACATCCAGACCTGTTAGTAAGATAGCAATTGAAAAATTAATTGAAAAGGGAGCCGTAATTTCGTGTACACCCAAAAAAGGACAGTTTCTTTCATCTTATTTTTTAGTTCCCAAACCAGACGGGACAAATCGCTTCATTTTAAATCTAAAACAACTGAATAATTTCATTACCGCAGACCATTTTAAAATGGAAGATTTGAGATCTGCCACCAAAGTAATATCACCTGGTGATTATTTAACATCGGTAGATTTGAAGGATGCTTATTTCCTGATTCCTGTTCATGAAAAGAGTAGAAAATACTTGAGATTTGAATTTAAAAATAGAATTTTTGAGTTCACATGTTTACCATTTGGTTTGTGCACCAGCCCTTATATATTCACAAAAATCATGAAACCAGTCATCAATACTTTAAGAGCACAGGGCTTAATATCAGTGATATATTTAGATGATATTTTATGCGTGGGTAACAGTTACGAAAATTGTCAGAACAATGTACAAACAACAATGAGTTTATTGTTGAGTCTAGGATTTATCATAAATGAGGAGAAGAGTAGTATTGTTCCAAGTACAAGATGTAAATTCTTGGGCTTCATCATAGATTCGGTTCGATTCTCAATGGAGCTAACAGTAAAAAAGAAATTGGGATTATGTAAGTTAATAAATGACCAATTATCTAAAAAGTCATGTAAAATTAGACAGTTTGCACAACTAATTGGAACGCTAGTAGCGAGTTGTTCAGGCGTAGCATACGGTTGGATGTATATAAAGAATTTAGAACGAGACAAGTACATAAATTTATCCGTGAGTAATGGAAATTACGAACAGGCAATGAATATCTCAAGTAGGTCACGACAAGATTTACAGTGGTGGAAGAAAAATCTGATGGATGCATATAACCCTATTAGAAGGTTCCAATTTAAAACTGTAATTTTCACAGATGCATCAAAAACAGGTTGGGGGGCAGTGTGCAACGGAAAAGGCATCCATGGGTTTTGGAATGAGGATGAAAGACATCTTCATATAAATTATTTGGAACTATCTGCTGTTTATCTTGGTCTTCAGGCACTTGCTTCAGATCTGAATGATATTGAAATACTCCTTAGAATCGACAACACGACCGCGATCGCATATATAAATAGAATGGGGGGTGTGCAACTCGCGAACTTCAACTCTCTTGCGAGGAAGATTTGGCAATTTGCAGAGAAAAGAAAAATCTGGTTATATGCCTCATATATAGCATCTGCAGAAAATAAGGAGGCAGATAGACTATCACGGTTGAATAATCCCGATACAGAATGGGAATTGTCCGAGCAGGTTTTCAACCAGATTGTTAAGACATTTGGAAAACCAGATATTGATTTGTTTGCATCTAATATGAATAACAAGTGTAAAAGATTCTGTTCTTGGCACCAAGATCCAGATGCGTTAGCAGTGGATGCGTTTACAATACCTTGGAGTAAATGGTATTTTTACGCATTTCCACCATTTTCTCTTATTCTTAGAGTGCTGCAAAAAATTAAACACGAACAAACAATGGGTATCATGGTTGTACCATATTGGCCAACACAACCATGGTACCCGTTATTTATATCAATGTTGACAGAAGATCCATTAAAATTTCGACCATCTACCAGATTATTATTGTCACCTTGCAGGGCACTACAGCACCCCCTGGCACATCAACTTACACTAATAGCAGGGATTGTATCAAGCAGGCATACATGAGGAAAAACATTCCAGAAGAATCATTAGACATTCTTGTCGCATCATTGGCTGACTCCACAATAAAACAGTACAACACAGCGCTAAAAAGCTGGTGGGAGTTTTGCCAAATTACCAATGATGACCCATATGAGGCAACCCCTCACAAAGTTTTGGCATTCTTATCCCAAAAATTCAAAGGAGGCGCAGCTTACAGTACATTGAACACCTGTAGATCTGCCATATCTCTCATATCTTCATTTAACATAGGTGAAGATTCGGTTATCAGTAGATTTTTTAAAGGTATTTCTAAGTTAAAACCGGCTGGGCCGAAGTACTCGTCCACGTGGGATCCGAGCTTAGTATTAAATTTAGTACAAAAATGGTTTCCATTAGAGACGTTGAGTTTGCAAAAATTGACAGAAAAAGCTGTTACTTTGCTAGCTCTAAGCACAGCACATAGAGTGCAGACGTTTGCCTTGATAAAAATAGATAATATTAAGAAAACTACCAAAGGTTTAGAAATAAGAATTCCAGACTTGATTAAGACCTCGGGCCCTGGACGTTTTCAACCACTGCTGATATTGCCATATTTCCAGAAAAAACCTGAACTTTGTGTAGCAACAACAATTCAACAATATATAAAAGCTACTGATGGAAAGAGAGGTAATATAAAAAACCTGTTTATTGCAACAAGGAAACCACATAACGCGGTTACATCTCAAACTATCAGCAAATGGATTAAAGCAGTCTTGCATCAGAGTGGAGTCGATGTCTCAGAATTCACAGCACATTCAACAAGACATGCGTCAACATCCAGGGCCCTGGTTAAAGGCGTCGATCTGGGTGTGATTAGAAAGGCTGCAGGATGGTCGACTAATTCCCAGGTTTTTGCAAAGTTTTATAATAAACCTATAACCGCGGACAACAGTTTGTTCGCGCTATCTGTTCTGAACGACACCTAGAATCTGTAACAGTGTCCCTATCTTGTTAAACAATGCTGGGTGTCCTAAAATATAACATGTTTATGGATATATATATTATATGTGTGTTTTATAAAATAAAGAAACAGTCTAGAAAAAGCTACGTTGATAAGGTGTTAAAATTTCCGGAACTCTGAACATCTACATTGTAATCTCGAAGAACGAGGCTCGCAATATAATTGAACGATCAAACGAACTTACCTGTTGTGAAGTTCGATCGTAATTATATGAAGAGCCTCGTTCGAGATGATTACATCCCACCCGTAAAAATCCCAAAAAAAAAAAAAAAAAAAAAAAACCCCAAAAAAAAAAAAAAAAAAAAGATGCAGAAAAATTTTAACACAAGAAACTTTAAACAATATGAAGAACGCAACACATAGGTAGGTGGCAGGCCTACGATTTCTAGCTCTGAAACGTGTGACATCTAGCGGAAAGTAGTGGTACTACATTGTAATCATCTCGAACGAGGCTCTTCATATAATTACGATCGAACTTCACAACAGGTAAGTTCGTTTGATCGTTCAATAATCGTGGTGTACATATGTAACATTATACATAGATATATTAAGAAATGGTTACCAATAGAAACCATAAAAGTTCAAAGTCAATAAAGAATACATATAGATGAACCTATAAAAAGGACTTAACTATTTAAATGGGGGCATGCACCTTACCTAGAACAGTAAAATCGATAAGAGTACAGTAAATAATGAGTAATTGAACATAGAATACACTACGAAATAACAGCTGCGTTCAGAAGAATTGTTCATAGTGAGTCAGTATAAAATCAAAATCAATGACTACAAAGCGTAGATGTATAAGGTAGTATACATACATATATACTGATCAAGATACAAAGAGAATATGATAGAATAGAATTCCGGTCCTAGAGAGAAAGAGGAGAAGAGGGAAAGAGTGTGAGGCAACAGCGACCGGAAGGCGGGTCTAATATTCGCAGACGAGCGACGTTTGGACTTCGCGCGATATTGTTAGTTCGTTCGGTGGGCGATAGGTGGTGTATAATTATTTACTCTTGCTCGCGAGTGATACTTTCGTAGTCCCGTTGGTATATAAGCGTACCTAAGCGAGAGACCTTCGGTAACCCGATGCTACTCGGTGAGTGGTTTGTGGCGGTGTTAAGAGATGCTTGGTTTGGTCCTGTTTACGAGCGAATACAACACGCGTCACGCACTTTACGTACCAAGCATAAGAGGTTAGGCGTTGCGGTGAGTTGATGGAAAATTGAATCCACAGTGAAGTTGGAAAGAATTGGTCACACTTGCGCGCTAACTAGGACTTGGGTACGGGAGATGGCCGGTATCAGGGGTCGTTTCACACCGTGGTAGCGACATTGGTTACCTTTTTGCTAATTTAACACTTTTTTCACTGACAGAGAAAAATGTTTCTCATCGCTTTTTCCTCACGTTTACTCGTATGACTTGAAAAATCGATAAAATTTCTTTTATCGCTGAAATTTCATTGAAAACTCGATAAAAATCTATGATAACTTTCTGCAAAATCTTTAATTAATACTCATCAAATAGTGTTCATATTTCGAGAATTTTTTAGGGAACCTTTTTGCAGAGATCTTTAGAGTTTATGGGATTTTTTAACCACCGGCTCGGTTCTTCTGGGGTTTTTTTTTTCCCAGCTATTCAATAATTACCGAGAATCTAATCGCATACTTTTTCTCTCTAATTAAATTAATGAAATTTTTACCAGAAGCTGTTCCTTTACTTTTTTTTTTTTTTTTTTTTTTCTTTTTTTCTTTTTTACGTTGATTAAATGTATTCAAACGGGAGAAACTTTTCCATGAAAATGAATTACTTTTTCAGAACGCGAGCCCAGGAGAGGTGCCGACAAAATAAAAATTTAACGGTTTTAAGCAGCTTACGAATAGTTGGAAATTGCAAACTATAGCGGGCCTTCAGAATAGTATAGTCCGAATGATCTTTACCTTATAGCTATACTGCAGTTGACCCAGTTGAGGTCGTATTCTATTTACCAACGTTTTAACTTAGGGGCTAGGAAGCGAAGGGGCGTATATAACGCAGTGGAGGGAAGGCAATCGTAAATAAATCGGCAAATACTAAGTGAGTAAATACCGAGTGCCGAGGGTTTAATGATCGAAACTGTTTGTCCAGTCTGGGAGCGTGCAGCTGACCCACCACGCTGCACTGAGTGCAGTGGAAAATCGGCGTTTCACTAGGCTCACTATCAGACAGGGAGTCTCTAGATCCCCGCATTTCGAAACGTTTCCACTTACAACACTGTTCGTCGGCACAGGTGCTAGTCGATGCACCCCGGTGCACCTAGAAAAGATATGAAAATAATTGGGAGCTAGATGGAAGTGATAACGTTCTCAAATTTCTTGCCTTATTAACAATTCAGAAGAACTATAGCTCACTTCTTAGTTAGGTATTCATACATATGCATAACTATGCGCTTTTGGTCATGCCTGCAGAAGAAACCCCACAAGGTTTTGTACCTGCATGACTATATAGTAAATAGGTACGGCAATGGCAAATGGTTTATAGGGATATGAGTGGATAATTTACATTGCGTTTAATTTCATCCAATGTTAGTCATTTTCAATGACTAATACACTAATACTCACATTGAAGAATTATGTCTTGTAAGTAAAGAAATAAACAATGACGACAAATTGAATCTAGAGATTTTCCGAGTCGATTAAAGAGTAATTAACGAACTGTCCGTAAATCGTAGTCGAAGTAAGTTCAAAGAATAAGTTTAACAAGTCATCAGTGAGCGATAGACGGTAGTCGACTCGCTCCGAGTGTAATTAGGTAATTAGATTAGAGGGTAGAGATAATTAAACAGTTGGTATAACTAAACGTATGCAAGCACCGAGCCGTGTGAGCTTTCCTTTAGATCATAGAGTTACTTTCATAGTATAATTCTTGGAAATGTTTAGCATACCTTGAATTAGTTCGTGAAAAGCTTGCTCGAGGCATGGAGGTTCTTCGACCATGGTAATTTACGAAAACTTTTACACCGCTCACGAGTAATATGTCATAATTGCATATTGCGTGAAAACTAGCAAGTTACTCAAAATTTTGAACAAAAGCAATTTCGAACAACGGTTCAAATGACAGTCGTAAATTTTCCTCTATATTCAGAGCATTTACACTGCTCGTAAATTAACTATCCCAGTAGAAATAAAAGAAAAAAAAATAAAAATAAAAATAAACCATTACCATTTAACTCTTTTATTTCCTCATGACACGAAAATACTTTCATTTACCAAAATTTTAGCTTTTATATTGCAACAAAGTATAGTGCTATTGCATTAAACAGCAGAGCTATACCTACGCTTAGCACAGTGATAAATCTCGACGTAGGTATGTACATATGTTACATACCTAATATAGTTCGTAGGTATTTCAAAAATTAATCAACATTGAGCAAAATTTTGCAACACAAATCCCACCCATGACTATGTACAACCGTGACTTTCGTACGTCAAGATGAATTATACATGTATATATATAAATATGTAGAATAACTTTCGTATATTTGTATATCATGCAGTTCGTAAATCTGGTTTAAAGTTGCCTCAAAGTCTCGACTGTTTATCGAGTTGCCTTGCCTGTAGGCGCAACTCCCTGACATCTTTTAGTCGCAAACTTTAGCGCACATCTTACTGAAGGCAAAATGCATTCAAGATTAGTCGTTCATCTGCCTCGTATATCTAGACAAATGTTCCGTTCCGTTTAGAGCTCATTTTAATAATAATAGATTTTCCCCTAGACTATCGGTACCGCGACCCGCCCATATATAGAAGAATGAATGTAAAGAACAGAAGAGAAAAAAACATTGACACAGACTGCAAGAGACGCTGTTAATCCCTGCTATGAATTATCTGAGGCACGGCGGGCCACAGACCGCTATACGTTAACCCCTCCGTGACGAATATCTCTCTATAAAAGAGGGATCGCTGTTTTTATATTATCCCGCGATGCGTGGGATTTCACGGGGTAAGTAGATATCTGATTCTTTTGGATGCGGGATTTCCCGTTTATTAGCATGAACGTGCCTTGGTTTATTAACGTTAAAACGCCTCGCATTATAAATGGAAAAATAATCCGATGTGAGATATAGGGTACCGCGGACTGAAAAATTTGTCGAATAATCATTTGAATGGGCGATACTTTAAAGTTAATTACTTTAATTGTATATACGATTGACGACGAATTAGCAAAGTCGGTATTGATCATTTTCGAAGAATCAATATTTTCAGATATTCCAGATTCGAAATGATATAACATGTACCTAGAAACTAAAATACGTCTATAATACAGACGGTATATACAATAAACGCGTCGTAGATTATGTTTAGTGTTGTAAGGCTCAGACGTAATCCAATTCATATTGCATAGACACGATCTCCGTGCCACATCATAAATCCAAAGACCCCCGTGCAATTCGACGTTGTTTTTTTAATATGCTTGTAGCAGCGAACATATTTTCAGCAGACGACGCGACGCTCTGTATATATAAGAGACATCACGTTTTTTTCCTTATCCCAGCAGGGATGATACATATTGCAGATTAATTTAGTTCGCTAAATCCAGGGAATAACTGAGAACACTATATAGTCAGTCCGACGATTCAAAAAAAATCTACTATTTTTCATCTAAGTCCTAGCTGACATGACCTGACCTAACGTGAAGTGGCAACGCTCCAAAACCTTAATCACCGAGGCCAGAGACTCTAAGCGTGGGAGTGTACTTCGAACATCTGAGATTTCGTATGTATACCTTTACGTAAAAGCTTAATCTATATCCATATATATGTATATTAGAAATATATACGTATATAAGTATATAGTTATACATGAAGCGAGTCCTGACAGTCGGGTAAAGTCAGCCGCGCTGTGGAATGGTAACTTTCGAAGCGCTATGAAAACGAAGTGGAGAACGTTGAATATAAAGTTAGCAGTTTGTACAAAGTTGGCGGGACGTAGCGTTATATATCTGAATTTAATTACAGTAGTCGAAAACGAAGTTCAAAGCTAGTCGAAGTTGTTTGCTGTAAAAACTTTGCCTTATCCCAAAAAACATCCACAGTTGCACGGTGTTGGCCAAATTGAGAATGTCTTTTGCTTTATTTTTTAATTTTTTAATTCTTTAATTTTTTAATTTTTTTTTATTTCACCGTGCTTTCGAAAATTTGAGATTGACGCTACGCTGGGTCAGGAGAGATCGTTGTTTGTTATATCAAAGCACGTTCATACAACGCCCCTCCGTATCAAGGTATAATGGTAGCCACCTTGTCCACTGGGATTTAATGATACGACCGTAGCACGATTTTATTAGTTGAAATCATACAGCGGTCATATTTTCAAATTAACTTCCGTCCCGACGGAGTCAGAAGCAACCAACCCCCATCGTATTCGTGCAAACCCATCCCAGCTCACACCCGGCCAGATCAGCCCCAATAGCAACCCCCGGAGTAGATCCTGCCGTTCGCGTGTTCGCTCGCGAAATGCTTGTATATACCACCAAATATATCGGCACCGTGACATAAAAAACTAATATTTCGACCACCCGGGGGAACAACTTTTCCTCCCCCAACCGCCTCGGGAATTATTACCTAAAGTACAATATGTTGCTGTAATTCATTTCGTAACATTTGTTTCGTTCAGAGAAAAAAAAAAAAAATAGAAAAATGAAAAAAAAAACCACTATATTATATACACGCTTGGTTCCCGTAATAAGCATTACTCACGTACCATTGGGTCTTTTAATGATCTCATCTTGAGGTTGAGGTTGAGGTCATAGAACGAGAACGAGAAGGCTGCTTATTTGAATCAACCATTCTAAATCCGTATTTTCAAGAGTGCGCGAACTAGAGAGCCGGAAGTCTATATGTCCGATGTGTGCTACATATTCGCACTTGAGTTACACTCGAACGAAAATAATTTCTGGCCATCTCAGCCTGTAATGTTTCTTCACTATCTGAATAAGTGAATTGTTAAATCAATGCGTCTGCACGCGGTTGTTAATCTCTACGAATGCATGCGATATGCATTTGTAAGAAACGAGCGTCACAGCTGATAACGATTTATATAGTAGTATACAAGAACCGGCTATACCACATCAGACTCGCGAGACTTTAATATATCCAAGAAGTTGATTACCTTCATTATTGTAATTTGCAAAGACCTTTATCTGGATGAGATCTGTTACCGTCGCGTAATGAAATGTAATTATTTACTTGTCGTTGTAGTGTGCTGCTGTGCACGCTGCAGAGTTTCGATGGAAACCACTTTATCTACAGCCGCAAAGATATTTCAACTGGATGTCTTATACCTTTTGCCTCGTCTCCGTAGTAATGTAAAATACCTGCCTAAATGCCGTTTAGAGAACGTCAGCTAAAGGATAATTTGACTGAAGTAGAACTTCTGAAAATGATAATAGTACAAAATTTCCTGGAAAAATCGTCAGTCAATTTTAATACGCGTAAAAGTAGCCCAAGGTAAATATTTCCAGATATCGAACTATTGTTTCCTGTTTCGCCAGCTCAATTAGACTGATTCTACTAGAAAACCAGGTACAAACCTATATCTACAGTCGTAATACTAATTCCAAAATTGGACTTAACTTAATGCTTCTCGGTGTTAAATTTAAACCTAATGTGACACAGTGATGTAAAAGTGATGGGTTACTGGGGTCAGTTAATGTAGGGTAAAAAGTAACTGACTGCCAGATTACAAAACCAGTCCTGTCCCGCTCTGAAAGCATTAATAACGTACCATAGGTATATAGACCCAATAATATATGCAGACATATGAATGTATAGGTGAAAATGTATTTAGCTTCCAGCGTTGCATCTTCGTTCAAGTTTTGTGTTCAAGTATTGAATCTCATTTCAGTTACCAGTTCGTCAAGTCAATTCTCGCTTGATTATTATAACTCCACTTATTTCGATTGCGTAAATAATTCCTATACGCGTCAATGGTGACAATAATATGATCATCAACTTCTTGCTGCAAAGGTAGGGCACTCGCTTATTCAATTAAATATTTATACAACCTTGGGCAGTTCTACGTTGGAAAAAAAAAAAAAAAAAAAACTGACTTATTGTCTCAACTTGAAACGAGTGGGTTATACCCGTTACACCAAGATGTGAAATATACAGTCAAGAGATATGTTCTACGAAAGGTTTGTTATTCTCGGATACGTAACTCAAAGCATGACCAATTCCCGTGACCTTTTCTCTACGGGAAAGAAACTTCATTATATTAACAACAATTGCGTATTCAGGTCTGCTGGTAGAATAATACACTTTTTACCGTGCAATTAGCCACTTGAATTGCTCTCGTTGTACTCACTTGGCCTGTTTCATCCCTAACGAGGAATAATACCACGGTGTATACCCCGTAAATATAATTCTTCTACAAAGCGTACGTTACGTACAGCTATACCTACCTACGTGTAACACCGTAATTTTTGTCGCGAAAAGACTGTGACGAAAATAATGTCCATCCAGGTACATATTTACAGGGATAAATGTACATACATGCGAATACCTAGCCACGCGTATACCTAAATTACGCCAACTCGCTATGACCCGCGAAAATCGGCTCTTCTAAATTCATGGAGGCTATGAGAGATACATGAACGCATACAACGTACATACCCGAGCTGTATCGCTGCATCCCTCGGTACATGTACTACTACAAGGGGCTGACGGAGATACGTAATATATTATGCATTGTTTAGCCCACAGGAATCGCGTATATCTGCAGCGATTTGTGGTATCAAAATCTTCGCCCTCGACTCTCGCCCTGCGCAGCTCTTATGGTGACGAACTTGTATAAATGGCTCCCTAGCTATTCCCTTATCTAGAGGGTGAGATGAGTCCAATATTATAAATAAGTAAGAGCTAGTCAGAGGGTGCAAGGCGCGGTAGGCTTTGCACAGGGCGTGACTCTAGCCGTTTAACGTGACTCACGAAATAGAACAACACTCAAAGTAAGGTATATAGGCAGTTTGATATCTGAGCGCATCTCGAACCCCTCGAAGCGACTTGGGCCAAAAGAACAGGGTGGAAGAGGGTAAAGGGCTTACCACGAATCCATTGTGTACAGGCGTCTGCACTGCGGCGAGGCATTCCCGGCGACATCCACGTGCCGCGTCTAATCCTTTCATCTGCTCGGCTAATTGCTACGATTAAGAAACGGCAATGAAGTCTGCTTAACGAGCATATGCACTCATGGTGAAGCTGGGACTAGGGTTGCAGTGTTCCCCGACCGTGAAACTACTTTTTTCGCATTACTTCCCCGCAATTAGTCACCAACTTACGTAACGTTTATTTTACAACGTGGATTTAGGTTTGGATTATTCAATACGATGTTCGATTTTAAGAATAATCGATCGTAATTATGTATAGGACTTCTTTATTACCTTAGTATAAAATTCCAACGACATGAAATGCTTTCACAGAATTCAAGTCGCTATTACGTAATTCTGCTTAATAAGACTCGGAGGGAAACGATTGACAAATCATTTTTTTCTCTCGAAGTTTTAAGTTTTTCTTTGAAATTGTTCAAGTTTATAAATGTGAATACACTGCTTATTTTTTTAGTGTTACTTTCCTCTGCAAATATATTGATGGTTCTACGTTATAGGAATCAACTAAATCCCCGGGAATACCAGAATTGTGACCCGAAAGAATTACAAACGTGTTTTTCATTCGTATACCGTTTGATTTATACTATAGCTGAACTGCGTCATTGAATTCAACATACCAATAACGTTATACCTATATACATCGGTATACAAGTCTGATAAACGTAACTCCTTCCATCGGCAAACAGGAAAGAAGCCATTCCAACAACATCATGTTAAAGCAGTAAAATATTTTCACGGTACACCAATTAAGAGCGTCTCTCGAAGCAGGATTAATATGTCATTCTGCGTATTATGGATATATACGCGAGTTCTCGTTCGCGATCCATACAGTTACTTGGCAACAAACAACTTTCGACCCGTTAATGTATACCTATATCTACAAGCAGGAACAACAACGATATCTAACCCCGCAAATTCACGAAGTACAAAGTGAGATCATTTTGTGGTGCGATGTAATCGCTTTTCACACATACACAAATACGTGGACAAGTTGCTGCTTACGATTAGCACATCGCGAAATTCGCACGTACAGAATGGCAGTCGCATAGATCTAAATCCCACCGAGTTACGATTACCCATATGCACAGGACCAAGTTGTAATCCAGGGCCTTACAGCTGTCGGTTGGACTACGAAATCGGTGGATGGGACTACCGGGCGAATAACAGGGATGTCTTATCAGGTATAGACAGAGTGATGGGCGCTTGCACCGCGCCTTCCGACTCGAGACGCGGTGCGTCGAGGCGCGGTGTGGCGTCCCCAAATCTAACCCCTGGAAGCTGGAGCCGATTCGGATTTGCTTATCAAATGAGCCCACACCGGCGACTCACTTGTTAGGTTTATTGCTGGTAAAATGTGCCGTTAATGTTAAGCGTGACTATTTACGACAGCCCAGTAGATGGGACAATGAAACTCTACAGGCACTGTGCATTGTTGCGATTTTATCGCCAACCGTCTGCTCCGGGTGGTTTATTCAGTTATTTAAGTGGTGGCCTAAAACGAATCAGTAACGGTGGAACGCAAGGCAAGATAAACAAGTGTGCTTCGGCAGAAATTAGATGTATACCTAAGAAATCGTGTAAGAAATGTAAATTAGCTCAAATTCACACTCCGGTCACACTTTTTTGGTTCAATTTACATTGCCTTCAATATTTCGTACACACCTCATTTTCGCGAGGATGTATCGAAATGTATTCTGTCATTAAAATATAGAGTTTGATATGAATATATTATACCTACCTATATATATATATATGTACGTGACTATTGGAGTTTTCATAACAATTTCTCCCATCAATATTGTTGTAATCGAATTGTGCAGTAATTGCCGATTTTCGTGTACCTTTTTGTTAGTCAATATATTACATGTTTGGAAAATTATATTAACGTTTGAGTGCGTAAACGTTTGACCGTCATATTAATTATCGGTAATATTAAAGTAGTTTATTTTCATGCCGGCGTATATGCTTATTAAAATTTACAAAATTTTGAAATTAATTTTTGTTGTCAATAAGAGCTACGGTTATCGACTCGCGTGTTTGACATTCTGTCCAATTCTATACGGCTAACAATAAAGCGATTTAAAAAATGCGACATCGTTGACTTTGAATTTTAATTAAAATGTGATTTGTGAAATTTACGCGCAACGTTTCCTCCCATTTATATAGGTATACACAAATTGCATTCTTACCCATACCCTCAGCCATGTATAATATTAGCCTGAACGCGAAATCAACCGCAGATTGATCCACTTTTTTCATTCAAATTCAATTTCTGAATCTAAACCTGGCGCTACGTTAAATTTATACAGATGTATAAATTTCCAGCATCCCTTAACATTTTTCATTGTACAGATAAAGTTGTTACCACTTCAACTAGACAGAGGTATGTTCTGCTTCTGCAACGTTGCACGGAAAAAATACTAATGCTGCACTTACAAAACAAGATTTGTAAAAAATTTTACTCGACTTCTTGTTATACTGACTGGAGAGGAAGTCATTTTGACTATGTTATCATGTAATTCCACACGCCAGTATTGTTACAGTAACATAGGCATTCGAGTAAGAATATTTAGTAAGCGTTACATTGGAAGCTTGTACATTCAACAGAAGATATTGTAGCTTTAAGGCCCATCCCTAGTCGCCCACCTCCTTTTGGCGAAATGTGTTACATTTCGATTATTATCCGAGCCCAGGCGTCAAAAACGCAAAAAAGGCCAACTTAGCGCAAATTCTATTTCAATTCCGAACACATACGTCCAAAAAAATTTTCGTTTCGTGTGAAAATAGAGTCTAAATACCGATTTTACATTGTGTCGAATGTTTACGAATTCGACACAATGTAAAATCGGTATTTAGACTCTATTTTCACACGAAACGAAATTTTTTTTGGACGTATGTGTTCGGAATTTAAATAGAATTTGCGCTAAGTTGGCCTTTTTTGCGTTTTTTACGCCTGGGCTCGGATAATAATCGAAATGTGACACATTTCGCCAAAAGGAGGTGGGCGACTAGGGATGGGCCTTAAGGTGCTTTCCTAGGCAATTCCACCAGTCCTGAAAACATCGTGAAAAAATGTGATATTAAACGGAATATCTCTGCCTGGGCACCGAAATCAATGAAACAAAATATGTCGCGCAATTCTATGTGCGACTCCGAACATGTACAGCCCAAAAAATGTTCGTTTTGCGCGAAAATAGAGAAGATATCCATGAAAAACGTTTCTAAAACTGTTTTTCATGGATATCTTCTCTATTTTCGCGCAAAACGAACATTTTTTGGGCTGTACATGTTCGGAGTCGCACATAGAATTGCGCGACGTATTTTGTTTCATTGATTTCGGTGCCCAGGCAGAGATATTCCGTTTAATATCACATTTTTTCACGATGTTTTCAGGACTGGTGGAATTGCCTAGGAAAGCACCTTAACATGGCAACTTCCACATGACTCAAGAGTAATATTAACAACTGTAGAACATTTGTTCATTTGACAAAGCATTTTGTAATTCCAACTGATCATGGTTACAAGTTTACCCTTGTTAACGTGACAACAGACTTCGCTTGTCCCCTATTTAGCACAGGAGTTCTGTAAAGTTAACACTATTTTTTGTAAGTGTAACTTTTTTTTTTTTCCGTGTGATATAACATCGCACTACGTAACTCAACATCAACTTATACTACCGCCGCAATGCGTCGACTACGTGGCCCAAATCATACGCCAGGTATACATATAGATATACCTTATAAACCCGTAATAAGTATTCTCAAACATGTGTGTACCTACTCTACCCGAGTAAATTCATTAACCGCACCCACGAAGCATATATGGAGGGAGAGACCCCTTACGCACACGCACACGAACATGCATATATACATATATGCGAGCGATCACGTGCGTCCCTTATAAGTTTTTTAAAGCATAAAATACTCAGATTTATGAATAAGACCAGATTAAACGCAGAGTGGCAAGATTCTGCGCTTTTATAATATATGCACGAGATAGTGCGATGGTCTTGTTGGAGGTGTAAATTCTTCGGCTTGGACACTATAAGACATTCGATATATCCGCGAGTAAACGGCAGATATACGCATATGGAATTATGATTCCACGCAAGGTCGCGGTTACAAGTTCGCTGTATTTATCTGTTCTATCGAACGGAGGCATCGCTGATTGTAAATCACAACTTGGTAGGAGGTAATTAAAGTTGCTGGCAGGTCTCGTCTTTAGTTACAACAGTATTGGCGAACACCTATATCTAGACACTCATTTACGCCCACCATGCGCTATAAAGACGCGTTACTCGCCGGATACTCTGTATCTTGCATATTGCACTGCAGTAGACCATCGTTATTGCTTCTGTAATTGCTACTGCCGTTTCCTTGCTAGACATCTTTAAATATCTGTACATTATAGCGAACCCAGAAACAGATAGCCGCAAGTGAAAAGGAATAAGAAGAAGAACATTATATATAACGAAATACTGCACTGAGAGAAAAAAGTGGTTGAATGAAACAAATATTCTTTGATCCAACTAAACGCGGCGGTTACGGGTGGCGAAATGAATATTATGTTGATGTGACAAAATATTGGTTGCTTGAACTGAATTTGTTTGATTCAAATGAACAAGAGGTGTTATGGTAATTACGGCTTATTCATTCAGACAAAATTATGGTTGAAACAACTATTTATTAACAACAGAATCCATATGTTTGATTCAACCACTTTTTTCTCTCAGTGTGCGTCTCACATTATACTATGATTTTTATACTTGTACCTTTTATACCTATATACAGTGATCGAACTTTACGCTTTATGGAAAAATATTCATTTCATGTATTTTTTTGCATAAGCAGAGCGTAACAGCTGCAAACGTTCAAATTTGTAAAAACCAGTTTCTACACCAAGTACTCTGCTGTAGGTCCATATGGTGGAAGTAAGAGCTCTTCGACGCAGTAGGTACGGTAGCTCGGCTAATTGCGAGGATCGCGTAACGAAATTTTACATTGCGGCAATATTCGGCCAAATTTCAAGCCCGGAAAAAGCGATGCAGCTGAAATGTTTATACCTATAGGTACTCAGCCCGGATCAATTTGTAAAAAAAAATTAATAATGATGTATAGGCCATTTATTGCGGTGTAAGCTACTACGGATACATTCTGCAGACTATGAGCCTTCGACCGATCTGAAGAGATCCTCTCTAGAGTTGTACTTACGTACAAGTGTAACTACTATATATACTTCAGTATTCGATTATTAATAAATCATGAAGCTGTGCGGATCTCCGGACTCCACGGGTACTTGAGCAGTAGAGAACCTTGTGATTAACTAGCTGCACATATCACCGGTCTACCAGTTTTCATTCTTGAACTGGTCCGCGATCCAGCAGTTGCTCTGTTTAGTGTCGCTGAAAGAATTTTAATTGCGCATGAATCACGCAAAGCTCCTAGATAAATCAAACGAGCAACGTGTTATTAAACATTTCAACCGTGACTATATACCATACATATATGTATACAATATACATATACCTATATTATTTCACGATAAAAGGCAAAAAACTTTCATTAAGCTGAAGTAGTGCCATCTCCGGTACCGGGGTACCGGGCTTGGCTCCGTTTCAAATTTGCCGGTATTGCCATACAGATGCCTGCTCTATTGACATACGATAAGTTTCCGTGGAGGTACACCGTGTGGTCATAGCTACGGTAGGTATTGGAGAAGTTGTTTACAAACCCGTTTAGATGAACCACAAGCCACAGAATAAACAAGCGTGTAAGTTAATTAATTTGAGGTATCCACGGAAGCGTGATCGTTGCATATATTCGGATGGCAGAGCGCAATGAACGTAATTATACCGCCCTTCCTCACTCCCGAGCCAAGGAATTCAAAGTGGTTGATTAAATATTAAATTTGCGCACTCTGAACGTTTGCACAATGCTTGGCCGACCTTCAAATAAATCATTGCCTTAGTTCGCTAATGCGTACGTAATATGTCCAAATCACAAGTACAAATTTTCGTCGAGCTTTATGTTGGTAATAAGTCGGAGACTCGGAGGTCAACTGGACTTGTTTATGTAGTACGGTCGTAGTCAAATGGAAAAACCAGAGCTCTGGGAAACCCAGAGGAAAGTCTGGTTTGCCGTACGCTGTCGCTGCCTCCGTTTGGTCATGGCTCGGCGTATCCACGCACACGATCTGCCAGACCGATAAAATACTGTGACCGGTTCCTGCTGGCTTTTATCCTTGAATCGACGACCAGGATCGTATCTAAAAGCTGCTTCAAATCTATATATATTACAAATTGTAATTACACTTCGACAACGAGAGCAGAGAAGCTACACAGCATTTGTACTATGGCCGCAATTAAATATTTTCTTGTTTTTTTTTTTTTCATAGCAATCGAATCATGAGGCCATGCAATAGACTCAAACTGGTTTTACAGCCATGCATTGAACAATGCCAAGTTTACGATGACTTAATGGAAAATAACTGATCTTATCTATATACCGTTCCTGTTGCGATAAGAGAATTTCAATGAATTCGTTCGAACTTATAATCCCTCATGCAAATGAATCCAGCGAACAATTTTCCGTAGTGTTCAAAATTATTGAGGAATAATGAAATATTCATCCCATATCCCACGTGTAAGGACGGCCCTGACGATGACGTATGTAGTACGATCTTCGCGACTCGGGTACTGTGAGCCCCGCTATGTGGTTGTGAACTGTTCGACCATGGCTCGCCGAACGACGGAATATATTATCTGAGTCAGAATTTTTTTCACCAGCAGTCACCACTGACTGTCTCCACTCTTCAGAGTCAGTACTGCTTGGGACACAGTTGGTCACTCTTCTGTTCGAAATAACAATTTCCAATTGACTTTCACCTTAGTCTTACATGTGAATATATCTGACGTGGAAATTATTCGACTATTTAACTATGAAATTAGTGCTTTCCATAATATGCGTCTCCTTGACTACTGTCCTTTCGGAGAATATAGTTTTCGACAAACCGCTAGACCCTATCGCTCCAAACGATATTGGAAACATTTTTCCCCAACGTCTCGGTGACCAGAAGCTTCAAAAGTACCCGCTCGGTGAGTCTGATTTCATAGTTTTGCCATATAACGACGTTTCAGAAGAACAACATTCGTATCGATAAATTAAGTTGAAAAATATTGTACTTCGAAATTTGATTCAACAACATCGTATCCTCGTGTGTAAGGTATAGGCGATATGATGTTGTTGCATCGAATTCTGATACACGATGTTTTTCAAAAATATTCTGAGATATGGTGTTATTGAGCCAAATTCTAAAATACGATGTTGTTTTACTCAGCCATCGATGTGGCAAAACACAATGTTGAATATCTAATGTGATATTCAATCGTAACTTTTTTATAAATTCAAAAGAATCCTGAATTCGCAGTAGTGTCCGAAAAGTAACCGTACATGTATATTTTCTTCGATTTTTCCTTATTTGCAACAGCATGATAATTCATTTGTTCCATCACATCATTCATCAGTTTATGATACTACAAACTAACTTGAAGGCAAGAACGTGCTATAATATGTTTGTTTTCATTTGCGTCAGTCGACTTGCCACTTATGATATTTTAATCATGTCAAGAATGGACTGGAGACTCACAAACACGCTATATTATCGAAGAAACGTAATCATATATTAAACAGTTTCACATTAATTATTTTTATCTTTCATGCGATTACGAATCCAAGTACAGATGAGGAGAAAATACAGTTACTATCAATTAATACATTATTGTACAAGTTTTTAAACTCAGTTGAAAACGATAAGCATTTGACTATTTTAGCCATAGAAGCTATTGTGAGTGTCGCACTGAAACTCCAAGCCATAGAAGATCATGATGGAATACAACAAAATTTTCTTGTGTCCCCACTCGCTGTGGCCGGTGCCTTGGGCCAGCTAATGCTCGGTGCAAAACGTGACCTGAAACGTCAAATTGGAGTTCTCCTCACTCTTCGTGAAACGGGCAACGATAAGTGAGTACTCATTAGTTAGAATTATAGAATTGATAATATTCATGAAGAAACAGACACAAAAAAAAAACTTCACATTTATTTCTGGTGATGTCATGATTATATTTAAAATCCTCTGAACTTTCAATGCAGTGCTAACTTATTCAGAATTCGAGGGGCTCGCCTCTACGTACAACTTTAATACAAATATTTTATTTTTCGAAAGAAGAACTTTTTTTTTCGCTTATACCAGCGGAAGTTGTTTCATATACTTTGGGACATTGGGTTGCCCTGATTCTTCAGCATTTTATGTACAGAGTGATCTAGAATGAGGTGCCCTCCGTCGACTAGTGGATTCCTCGTAAAAATCTAAGACGAAAATTATCGATGCTAAAATGTCGATGGGGAAGCAAGTTTTTAGATAGGAGCCGTTTAAAGTTAGCCATCGACATTTTAGCATTCATGATTTTCGTCTTAAATTTTCGCGAGGGATCCACTGGTAGAAGAAAAATACCTCATTCTGTATCACCCTGTAAATATATTATTTTCATTCATCTAGGATTCCCAACAGAAGTGCGACTCCAGATCAACCGCAGGTTCCCGTCAATCCTACAACTCCAGTTAAAACACGCATGTCAAATGTGATGCCAGTGAAAGATAGTGACCAAGTCTTTGTAAGTAGATGAAACATAACAAGATTATACTTTACAGCTAATATAATTCAACTAACATATTATGAAAATATTTTCAAGCGAGACCTCAGATAACGATTTCTATAAATTTTACGATATTTTAGACATTATCGTGATTCGTTGCTGAAATGTGTAAAACTATGTATTGCTGAACTATTAAAAACAGTCTAGTCTCAATAATTTTAGAAACTATCATGTGTCACAGTTGTGTAAAAATGTATAGCCCCGGTTGCTATACCAATTTACCTCCAACCTGGCTTTCATTCGATTTCACTCAACAAGCAGAATGAAGACGTTTACTTTGCACCGCGGATAACCGACTAATCGTTATATTGTCAGGGAATCCCCAAGTGAAGAACCATTTGTTGCCAATAATACGGCGAATTTTTCGCCTGTTCGTAAGGTGCGTGTCATATGTCACGTTTCTGTGAAATCGATGTTATTAATGCTTCTCAGAATTCTACGCAAATAATATACCGAACTTTATTGAGTCGCAATTGTGTGTGTGAGATGACTGCAGTCGTCATCGCATTCAATTTTTTTCCTGTTTTTCTTTCACCTTTAGTCTCGATTCGGAACAGTGAGCGCACAGAATGCCGGATCTTACCAGGTACCGCGTGCAGGATCGCATGCACTACCTTCCAAGGGTTCAGGTGGTTTACCTGGTCTCGAACTACATCGTCAACTTGGTGGCCTAATCCGTGAACTTTCGCTTCCACTGCCGACACCTGGAACTGTTTACTCGATCGCTAATAGTTCCTACTTGCATACTGGCAGTGCGTTTTTCGTGGACCGAGAGATGAATCTTACCGAGCCTTTTCTCCGTGCAATCGTAGATTTCTACGATTCAAAAGTGGTGCCACTTGACTACAAGTACGTTGCAGTAACTGTTGCAGATACTACATAATTCAAATGTTGCTTGTTGCAGATACTAATAATTGCTCAGTCTTTGAAAATATACATTTTCCTAATATTTTATTCTATGGAAAAACTCTTAGTACTTATAGTACCTTCTTGTGGACGACAAATGAAATTCTTATACTCACTACAATCGAGATACTCGATTTAATTACAGAACTAATCCTGTCGGGGCACTAGAGATGGTGAACAATTGGGGTTCACTCCAAACTGGGGGACTCATCAAGAATTTCTTACCATTTCCACCACCAAGAGACACCGCCGTTATCCAAGCCGTCGCTGTGCACTTCCGAGGTGCTTGGCAAACGCCCTTCATACCCGAAGGAACAAGTGCGGGACACTTCAAGGTATTTTTAGACGGATTATACATAATCTCATATGCCGTAGAAGCGACGCTAATTACCTACTCGTTTTAACCTCTTAGACGTCAGCGGATACAGAGGTCCCAGTGACATTCATGAGAGGTAGTTTCGAGGAGGCATCGTTCTCCGAAAACAAAACCCTAGGTATTCGTCTTCTCGCGATGCCCTATTCTAACTTCGATTGCACGATGTATGTCATTCTTCCAACAGAAGACAATGAACACAAATTTAACGTCGGGCATATGGTCTCTCAGCTGAGCAGCAAAAATATCGCTGACCTAGTTGTCAAGGTTAGTGATTACGTGTTTCAGTATTTTTAAATTTTGAATACGGCTCATTCACTCAATTCATTTTTAATTTCAGGCTAAAAGACGTACGGTAAATGTCGTATTTCCAAGACTATCGCTCACTGGATCTCTGAGGCTCGCCTCAGCCTTGGAAAAACACGCAGCCTATTTAAATAAGCAGAAAGCAGAAGAAGCCAACAGTCACCCGAATAGTACCGCTTCGCGTAGTGCGGTACCATCAGACACAGGATCAGCCAGTGTCAACAAATCGGTTCCTCTTCAATCTAGTACGGAGACACCAGTTCAGCAGACCACGCATGATCCGCTAAGAGTTATACCATTAAACGAGCCACAACCTAGTGTAGACCCAAAAGCAAATCAGTCTTCCGAGGATTCTTCTGCAATATTTGTATCGTCTAGAAATAGTCCTGACGTTCCAGAACTTGGGGCGAATCGTGTATCTCACGAAACCATGTCAAATCCGGAGTTGACTCTTACTGAAGCTGCGGAAAATTCAAAGTTCCGTGTCTCAGAAATTGTCCAGCATATTGCACTTGAGGTAAACGAAGCTGGGACTGAGGCAGCCGCCATAGCAGGCTCTTTAGTGAACTACAGTGGCTACGTAAAGAACTTTGTCGTCGACAGACCTTTCCTGTTCTTCATTCGCCATGAAGCGACAAACGCAATGCTTTTCTGGGGAACAATCGTAAACCCAACCGCGTGATTGTTTCATTAATTTCATATCTATAACTCGCGTATACAGAGCGATTCTGTGGATAGTCACGCGCCTAAAGGCACAGAATCCCTTCGTATAATATTCAAACTCATTCCACGCATTTATTTGTATTCAAATTACTTACTCACAGAGTGGCAAGGATTGAATTAAGATGAGAATGAAGTGTTACTTTATCTTTTATCCAAATAAACAGCTTTTTATACTTACAAGTAATAAATGTCATGTATTTGCAATTACATGAAAACAATTATTTGTGTCCTTCATCCTGAATCCCTATACCTTTATATAAGACGGCATTATCATTCTACCACACAATTATCTTGATTTATATTTACAAATGACTGAAGAAAGTTTGTCATTTTTTTTTTTTTTTTTTTTTCAACAAAATAAAAAACACATTTTCCAAAAGAGACAAGTATGTAACGTACCTAATACATGTCGAGAAATTTTAAACAATTGACCACCAGTGTGGGATAGGCAAGATTCAAAACATTCAAATGGCAGATGTGTGGAGTGAGAGTTGGATCATGTGGCAATCTGACAATCGGACTGTTGTGGCCGACGCAATTTCCTCTGTTAACGCGTCCCACCGGAACCATCGGATTCGTATCTATTTCCTCGATAACCTTATTCCGACCCCACCTTCTTCTAGCGTAACATGATGCAATTCCAAGGATAGACGATTGGAGGATTGCGCCTAGTCTACTCTCTACTATTACAATAAAAAATGCATAAAAAAAAAAAAAAGAATGAAAGGGATTTGCAGTCTATTTATAACCTTTGATTTTCACAATGTGTTTTCACAGTTTAGTTAGATAATAGTACATTATGTCACTAGGCCGATTAAGTATTTTCCGACGAATTTGAGTTTATAATCCGAGCCGAAGGCGAGGATTATGATGAAATTCGTCAGAAAATACTTTTTTGGCCATGTGGCATACAGAATTTTATGTGTCCAGGCCAAAAACCGCGTTTAAACCGAGCGAAGCGAGGTTAAAACCGCGGTTTTACGGCCTATGACACATAAATGATTATATTACCATCCTTTGTTAGTTCTATTAGAACTATAGTTGTGTTATCTACATAGAAAACACCAACTGAATTCGATGAACTTCAGAAGGTATGAGAAAGGCAAAATCAAATTGTTCCTGTTTGAAACGAACAGCTAAAAAAAAAAAAAAATAATAAAAAAAAAAAAAACAAACTACAGTAGCATTGATTTCACAATTTTATTATAAAAATATATGTACATAAAAATGACGATTAACATGCAACGTTGAACCACCAGTCGCAGACTTGTAGATGTTCGCTAAACAAGGTTCCGTTTGGACACATCATCGGTACTCCTGTCTTCTCGCCGTAACACACGTAAAATATCTGGAATAACCGAAATAACAGTTATGTAGTCAACGACCGCAGTCTTATAACCGTGAAAAAAAAAATGGCTATAAAGAAATTCTACGCGATTCTTCACACTTTTACTATCTGTAATAAACCGCCACGGTTAACTGGTGTGACAGTAATAGCGTGTGAATCGAACTGTACCCAATTCCAGCTGCAGCATTCGTCTAAAGTACCTACTTTAACAGAAATTTCAACGATGTTAACGGCCAGAACAATAACAATGACTCTTGTCACGAGAAACGTGTAACCTTAGGAACATTTTTTTTTTCACTCTATTGAACGCGAGAAAAATCCTCTCATAGTGCAAAGACGGAGTTATTCGGCGACTCACTTCGGATGAGTCGGCAACTGTGGGAGTAATGAAGATCCAGGTATAACAGAATAGAGTGTCTAGTCTTATGAATAGCAATACTATTAGACGGTGAGCTGGTCATTTATTTTTTCCGTTAAACTGCAGCCTTAGAAATTTACCATTTAGTATTACTGGCTTGATACAGGCTCAAACCGTCACAGACAGATTCAATAGCAGTAATCATATCAGCAGTTGCACTTTATCTATAACGGGTTTAAATCTTCATAAACCATTATGTAGAGTCACAGATTTTTTTGTAATGCATGCGTAATCCATTGTGGTATATTAGATCATGAGATATTATGTTCTTCTTATGACTTTTCTATCAAAATAAATTAAGAAGCGAGACAAATAAACTCAGGTGTATAACAGTCTAATGATTTTTTAGTGAAACCAGTCCAGATACTTTTCCAGCTTAAGTAATCGTTAGGTTTTTTTTTTTTTTTAATTTTTTTATGTAGTTCAATAGCTACTTCAAAATGTTCACGTAATTCTAAAACTCTCGGAGGTACAAACATAAGACGCGGTTCCACGCTTGAGCATCCACGGTCGATTTCTTATAGCAAAAATATTTTTCTTCGTTTTTGTATCGGTTATTTCTGTTACCTGACATCTGGAGGCACGATCGGCAAGATAGACGTGTGTTCCAGGACCGACAGGACAGATAAACCTGCTAGAAGGATACCGAAGGTGGTTGTGCGCGTGATGCTGGTGAACGGGATAATCTTGTCCAGGTACTCCGGGTATCGCTCCAACTTTCCATGCTGTATCTGAATCGAAAAAAGGATTCTGTTTATCGCAAAAAGTTGAACAAGTCAGTAAGAAATACTAAGCAAAACATTCGCTACCGTTGAAATCGAAACTTATTCAACATCCTCATAGCAAGATTTCTTTTCACAGTTTTTGATAACAGAAAATTTTCACCCAAGTTGCGAATTTGGCTGGGCGACGACCACCGGAAAACTTTAGTATCACACCAACGTTTTATTAAAAGACATTTGATAAAATCACAAGCATTTATGACGATGTGATTAATTGCCCGTGCTCACTGAATCGAATCATTAATGCGGTTAAAACTAATCGAAAGGACAATCAATCGAGGAAATAGGTGGAAAAACAGCGTTATCATAATGCTCAATTTCTTTTGATGTGACGATTTGACAAAAAGGTAGAGTCTACCTACCAACAAATTTATAGTGATTGACGTTTTGAACCGGACGTCTTCCCCAGTGGTACCCGCTTTCTTCGGACGAGAGTAGATCCTTTTTCTTAGAAATTTCATTGTCATTCGTTTCATGATTATATTTTCCAGTCCCGCGTCCTCTAATTGACTCAATAGTCGCGTTGGCGTTCAATCTTATCTTTAGTGGTTCCGACGTGGTGGTATCCCAGTATGACGGAAACGTGGTATCGGCCTTACGAGACGAAATTGACGGATATTCATGGCGATCTCCAAAAGTATGTTTGTTGCTTTGCGGGGCGAAATAACGTCCTATTTTGTTCTCGTCCGACCCACGCCGAGCTGATGGATTTTTTATATCATCTCTCAGAGGATATGCCGAAGTAAGTTCGTAAATCTTGGCACGGCCGACAGTCGTGTTGTTTGGAAGCTCTGTGGTGACAGCATCGTCCTTTGTCAACGTCTTCGGTGATGGAGATTGCACTGTTTTTTCGTTATCAAAATTGAACTCTGGAGTATAGGATTTGTACGGCGGTAGCAATACGGATGAGGGCGTTGAGTATCTTCCAGTCGGCCTGGAACGCAATCGAACATTTCTACGTGGAGGATCTATCGGGCCATCGTCTGACCTGGGCCGTAATTCTGCTGCCATGATCGGGGAAGCAAATATCCTAGGCTTTTCCGACTGCTCATTCTTCCTCGACCTCTTTCCATTCAAAACCCTATCAGCGTTCTGTAGCGCGATTGCCAAAGCTCGGATCCGCTCTTCATTCGTCGTCAGAGTTCGATTGGGCCAAATTTTAGCAAGCAATGGATCTCTGTAACGACTACTGGCTTTGGTGTTTGTCACTGGTGCAGTTTCCGTCGTGTCTTGTCTCACAAGCGATTCGACTTTTAGAATTTGGATAAATCCTGCGAAAAGTTGTAATGGTAAGTTATTCATTCTAATTCTTTGGACTGATCATTGTTCATTGAATATAATGTGATATTGTTGAATATATACTACGAATATATGGGGCATTTCAGATCAGTTCAGCGAGTTCGTGACTCGCGTGTCCTTCAATATTATTCTCGACTTTTTGTCCAGTTACTATAGACTACCTATAGATATGAACTATCAAAGAAGAACAGCCTTTACGAACTGTAGCTAATAATTCGACACAAGTATATTAGTAGTTTCAAATCGTAGAGATGAAATTCGATTATGAAAATTGGATGGTTTAATTGGAACTTAAATACCGTCAATGAGTTAATCGTCCAAGTCTTATGAATTTATGAATCAGAATGTTAAGTAGGTATTGTCCTAATTTTGGTAGAATGACTGTGCTAAACTGCTTGCATAAATTACTGTGTGAAATTTTAATTACACACTATAACATCGTGGAAAAGTATTTAAATTCTTATTGTACAGAGATGAAACAGTTCTTGTAGCCAGTTAATGTCAAGTTACAACACAATTGCCTATAGAAACGTAGTTCCCATGTTTCAAGCATATCCTTTTACCATAATCCATAGTATTTTGAGCTATTTGAAGGATACAGGTAAGAAATAAATTTTATACACCATTGGTATCATTCTCAAAGGAGAGAAAAAAAAAAAAACACTTGGGATTAAATGAATTCTCGTAATGATATAGTAGTGAAAACTGATATGTACATCGATGTTGAAATTATTTCTGCATCGTGAAAGGTTAAAGTGCTAAAGTACAATTATAATATGATGAGCAGATTGCCTTCAAAGATGTTCGTGGCATTGGCAACAAATGTGCGAAAAAGTAAAATAGTACCTATATTAAACTAGAATAAAGCGATTGCTCCAGTAGGGAACTAAAATTACATGAGGAAGTAGATGGAGGCCTGATTACATTGTACCTTACATCCGTCCAATTTCTCAGGTACGAGTCTCCACGTTATTTTCAACCCACCCATGATCCGTTGCTAAACAATTGCTATTTTCATTTTTGACAATGTTACACAGTCACATACACAATATTATTCTACTTTGCGCAAGCCACTTTGAATTTAAAACTTCTCGAGACCGTTTATCGCTATATTCACTTGAAACTTTCCCAGTATGGGTAATTGTATAACTATATAAATCACTTGAACATTTTCACTCGCAACAATGTGCGCTTCATTTGATTTTATCAGACCCGCTATTATATTTAACGAGTATAGACTTTATATTCTGAACTTGATCCTCTTTATCATGCTTTCTGACTTAACATTTAATCTGTCAGTTGCTATCACCGAAAAAAAAAATAATAATTAACTGATTTAATTAACCAATGAAATAGCCACAGACGAGGGGTGACATGCTAGCACCAAAGTCTTCACAAAGACATTGAGATATTTTCCTACCCCTTGGACTACCATCGTTCATATTATCAATATAGCGTGAAAACGCAACGAGACCGAAGATGTTTATTATAATAATTAATGAAACTCACCTAAGAACAGGATAGGCCTCAGTATAGTCCGCATTGTGGCCCTTTTATCCAGAGGAAACTCTGTCTGCTGTTTCGCTCGCTGAGTTGGTTGATACTATTCTCTAAGAGGGCTGTTCTCCGAGAGGTAAGCTATCACTTTAGGGCGCGGAGAGGGGCGTCTATCTCTATGCGTCTATGTGCAGGTACAAAACCAGGGAAAGTCACGGTGTGCGGCGTCACGCGAGCACTTATACATGTCCACAGAAGACAGAAACGCTTAAGGATTCAACTGTTGCAGCAGTGAAAAACTTAAATACTTTCGTTAACAAGACCGTGGCTGTTGCACTGGTCTATAGAATTGTTATACGATTGTTCAAAATATATCTTATATAATAATGATACTATATATGTATGACAAGAAGAAATATGTCTCCACCGGTTGATCCTTTCATGAAACAAGATACAACTCTTTTACACTTTTTTTTTTTTTTTTCTTTTGCAATATCCTTTTCAAATGACACCGAAGTTCGTGCTTCCTGTATCGCGTTAAGTAAAAAAGGTCACGCTCTAAAATACCCATTTGAAGTTAGCAAAAAAGCTTAGGATTCCTGACATTTAGCCCCACGAGTTGACTGCGCGGTTGTAAAGGTCGATTACTGGATACCACCTTTCCCAGGAGAAATTTTTGACAACGTTTCTCATTATGGTATTTCCGCATTTACTGGGAAACGGAAGTTCTCTTCCAATTCGATCCATTTTATAATTGATAAAAAAATTACTACATTTTTTTTTTTTTTTTTTTTCATGTCACTGCAGAAGTTACCGAATTTAGATTCAGAATTATTAAAACTCAAATATCGCTTCCCTCGTTACAGAAATATAATATTCTTTCAACTAGGAGTATTAATGTTCATGCAACGATGTGTGGATAAGCTTTTACGGTATCCTTGACCACTGAGATAAACAGGGTTTCCATTTTTCGTGCCAGTTAAAATCGTGAAACTGTGCGATTGTTGTGAAATTGTGGGAAATTGAATATGCTCCGTATCGCACTTGACACATGACTAGTAGAACTCACCCACAAGTTGCGAAAATAGGTCTTAAAAAGTTCGACTCGTTATACCTTATGAAAGAGATCACGTATCAAATAAGATATGAACGATGTTACACGCTCTCGATAAATGCGTTAATTAATCTCATTAAAATTTATAAGCTAAAAATTTTATACCGTACGTAGCCTCCAAAAATCTTGGATTGCTCATTCCCACATAATTCAGTCCACAGTTGTGGGTGCAATATTTGGAGATCTCAACGACAGATAAAAGGGTTGTTTATCTGTGCCGCTTGAAACTACGTGGCAGCAATAACTGTTCTCAATTATACTTTCACATAAAAAATCAAGGATTGATGGTAAACTGAAGATAATAATAATTCATAAGCTTGGAACTTAACAGATGTTTAGAAATGAGGAACGACCAAGTAAGTATCGAACTCGTGGCAATTTCATTATAAATAAAGTCAGACACTTATTTTTCTTGCATCACGTTCATGAAAAACATTGGACAGATGAAATACGACCAAAATTTGTTACGCCAAGGTTGCGTAATTTCGAGAGCATCTAACACTTTTCACATGAAAGCCATAGCAACACATCGACTTGGTCGCAAATAGGAAATCCACTCGTAATTAGCCGTACCATGTTTTCTTATTTCACAGCCTGACTTCTCGTGCGCAACGTCGTACGTCCTTCACATCTGTCTTTTCAAACTTTTGACCATTGCATATTCGAACAAATTAAACAGCCGGAGGACCATAGATACTGAAAACTTTTGACCAGAGAAAATTCAGCCTGATTGCAAGTTTACCATATGCTATCATAATTCATATTATGAAATTTTACCTGAATCAACAATCATTTTTATTGAACCGGATCGCATTCACGCAATAGAAGGGTGAACATCGATTTGTATACGTACAGAATCAGTATGAATAAGTGAAGGGTTCCATTAATGTGTGCTCCATTAATTTTCACACGAAACTACAAACCCATAGATTCTGTAGTTATACTTTCGATAATCATAGCGTTAAATATGCCCATCTAATCCTTGGACTACTGTGTTTGTTCGATTTATAATAACGAGACCCTAACCGACGCAAGACTACCTTCGCCGAGACATGCTGATGTAGGTCTCGCCGTTATTATTTCGACTCGACCTCTGTTTAGGCCTTGGAACGACGGACGATGACTATCAGCTGTTTTCACGCAGTTTCCCTTGAAATACAATGACTGCTCTCATGTGTGAAGACGAGTTTTCGTTTCCAACGTTTATTACAACGTCCGCCCATTGATTTTACGAAAGCATGATTCCATTCGGCGGAAAGACCTATTGAAGATTTGACTACTAAATTCGCTGGACAAAGCTGGATTTCTCTTCTTGGACGTGAAATCTGATCCCAGAATCACAGCCCAACAGTCATACATACAAATTACTGTACAGTAATAGTATTGAAATTGTAATTATACATTATGTTCATTCATGATTTTCAAAGTTTTCAACAACATCCATGTAGGGTGTGAAACAAGCCATTTGGCGAAAGAGGACTACAAATTCGATAGTCAGTATGAGGGTCTTTCCTCCACCATTCATGTTGTACTGATATTCCGATTCGGACCCACGTAAAACGAAAGAACAACACCTACGCTTGCATTCTTATCACTAAACATAATCCCCGGCAATTATATAGTTTTATCATATGGAATATTCACCGTAAGCATATATTCACGAGTTGATTCAAGTTTATTAACCTTCTGAACTTACATACGGTTTAAAAAAGGATGTCGTATATTGTAGACGAAGTAGATCAGCATCGATGTATATTAGGGTGTGCCAGAAAAAAAAAATTCTAACGCACATCAACATTCTGGTAGAGCATCTCAAATAGAATATCTCAGCCAAATATGAGCTCTTAATAATGATATTTAGAACTGCCTAATTCAGTTACTAATTTTAGTTACTAATTTTAGTTACTAATTTTAGTTACTAATTTTAGTTACTAAAATAGGCAGTTCTAAATATCAATATTAAGAGCTCATATTTGGCTGAGATGTTCTATTTGAGATGCTCTACCGAAATTTTGATGGGCGGTTGAGAAATAAATTGTTTTTCGTCGAGTCATATGACTCTATGACGCTATGACTCAATGTTTATAGGCGAATATCTCTTAATCGGTGAGAGTGAAGAAAATTCTATCTCAATACTTTTTTGTAGAGCGTGAAATTTCCTGTAAGAATCTGTATTCAGATAGTTTCTAAATCAAGCCGGTTACGAAAAAAAACAATTCGAAAATTTTCCGATTTTTTTTTCACGTGTTATTCAAATTAAAAATGGGAAAACTGAGTTAGGCAGTTCTAAATATCAATATTAAGAGCTCACATTTGGATGAGATATTTCATTTAAAATGCTCTACCGGATTCTGCGTGTGCGTTGAAATTTTTTTTTTTTTTGGCACACCCTAATGTATATAGAGTCATTAAATGTGGAAAGGGCATAATATCTCTATCCACTCATATTTCCTAAACACTCCAGTTAGAAGAATTGTATAAGTATCTATCACTGAATAGTGATGAAAATTCACTCATAAAGTATATTATAATTAATTGACCAAACCTGAAATGAAAGAGCTCGTACCCGCCGTGTATAATCAATGATAAACTTTATTGAATACTGTATTAAGCGTCAATTACATATAGGTATAGTCGTATCAATGATTCACATAGAGTCCACACTTCATTCGTTTGTGGATTTGCGTCTTATGACCAAGCAGCTCAAACCACATCGATGCATAGACAATAATCATTTCTTTTGGCTTGTGCTGGTATTCAGCCTGCATGGCACTGCAAAATACTCCATCCGATACTCAGGTGAAAAATATATTCACAATGATTAGTAACGTTAGGCAGTTTAACATTTTATAAATATAGAAGAAAATAGAATAAAATATATAAGGCACCCTTGGTATAACCGATGTCATTGAGCTACATCGTAATATGTGTACCACCTATTTAATGAAATATTTACATTTTTGTACAACTCTTTGTAGTAAATGTGGAGACAACTTGTCTTTCCAATAGTCTACAGCAACATCGTTTTCTGCAGTCTGAGTTGCAAGTGCTTGTTCATCAGGAGCATCTTTGGCATCCATCATGGCTGCTGGCGCGAGCCAAAGGCTCAAGAACAAACCGTAATATCTATGTTTTTCCATTTCGCTTTGCAACCATTCAAAAGTAATTTCATCAAATGCATTTCCGGCTGTTAATGAAAGGTTCGATCGCAGTTTTGTATGATAAATTTCTAAAAAAGTATTCTCGTGTTCAAGCAAAAGTTCGTGGGGGACACTGGTATGCAGAAAGTATAGAATGTCTATGACCACTGGTCCGAATCTAGACACTTGAAAATCGAGAAATCGTACACCGCTAACTACCTTTCTCTCATTTTCATCTTCGTACTTAAAGAGTAGATTGTTTATCCATAAATCGCCAGCGCACATTACCGAATATTTGGCAGGTTTCACGATTTCCTGTATGAAAATACGTGAGTGTTAAAGTCTTTAATATTACCTTCCATGTAATGAAGTTGTGATAATATCATATAAAAGTAAAATTACATTCATTTAAAAGTAAAATTACATTCTGTAAAATGTGATTTAGTACCTTAACCACGTCGTAAATCTTTCCTCGTCGCTCATTCATGAAAGCAATCTCTTTCGAATTGTCGTCTTCTGGCGTAGCTGCTGTTTTCAAACACAGAACAGTGAAATTAGGTAAATCATTCAAAAACTTTCCAATGCCAGGAGGATCTGAATCACTGAAAAGAAGTTCCACAACGTCTTTTCGTAATTCGAAAAAACGATCCGGGTCGGTATGTTCGAGGATTAGTGATGCAGCATGAAGTTCAGCGAGCGTCTAAAAGAAACATTAGCAAATATTCATTCATTCGCATACAGGCCAGAAATGGTAAAAGAAAAAATCATACATATTTATAAATCTGCTAGAACATCGAAAGTACAATGTTCAGCAAAACCTGCACTATACAGATTTGTAATTTATCTTGCTAGTGTATACAATGTACTATGAAACATATCTGATTAAAGTACACTAAACGTAATGGATTCTGATCCGGACGAGTTGGACAATTCTAGAAACAGCCAATCGGCGCTCTGGATTGAAAAAATCCAGAGCGCCGATTGGCTGTTTCTAGAATTGTCCGACTCGTCCGGATCAGAATCCATTACGTTTAGTGTACATGCTGTTATCGGCGTGATAAAAAGAAATGCAACCACCAACCTCAAGCACTACTTTTATATGGTCAAAGTCCAGGCCTTTGATTCTATCCCCAAGGAAGAAGCCTTGCGGTTTTAAGTCTTCCAGGATGATTTGTTTGGTATCGGCGAACAAGCAGTCGGGAACTATTTTCTTTTCCTGGCCCAGCAGTATTGGCAGCAGCCGATACATCGCTACCTCATTCGCGAAAAGTTCTTTAGTTTGAAAGACCTCCTGATGGTATTCAGTTTGAGGTACGGTCTTGGAAATGAAACTTTTCTGGTAAGCTGAACGGAAAAGTAATAGTTTTAAGGTAAAGCGTAATAAAATATGGATTTTGGCCTGACCATCAGATGAAATTCCGAACGAGGGGATCAATACACCCTCAATACTCACGTAGACCATTTCCGGTGACGCCTGTGACAGCAAGACGATTTACAACGGACATATAGTTGTCACCTTTATCACAGCCAGGACTTATGTCCACGGACTTTATTTCAAGGATTGGATCATTTTCAAATTCCCGCAATAAATTCTGAATGAACGTAACGTCTGCAGGAAAATGTCAACTGTTATTAATATACGCACTATTCGGAAAACCGGTCTGATTCTCATTATTCTAAAAACCTCATTCATGTCCATCTCGTTTACAGAGTCGTTTACATTACTTTCTTATGTGACATAAGTACAACCGTCGTATAATTACATAGATCATAATAAATATTCCGAAAGATTTTTTCCGTGCAGTTTTGACTAACACTACAAAAATTGAATGCTATGGGAGAACTTCAATTTGCTTGCCTATTGCTTATCTGGAGTGTAATGTGATAATGAAACCGATAACAAAAAATGAGGTTTCAACGATACCAATTTCTGTATCAACAAAATTAGCTCGGCTGTATATTACCTGGCTTGTAGGATGATTCTGAATCGGTCATGTCGAATATCACCTATAACAGAAAAAATTCGGTTCCCTTGAGGGTCAGATCATATAGAAGATTAGATTCTGATTGAATGTGGTGAGAAAAAAAAAATAACTCCTTTCTAAAAAATTAAAGAATAATGAATATGTTCAAGGATAGTATCATTGAAACGAAGAGCGAAGGCGATAAATGAAAGGAAATATAATAAACGATAAGTTTATCCATTTCACTTGATAAGTCTTCGACCGGCTTATGGTCCTTGTCGCACTTTACTAGCAGTCGGTCAAGTAACGTCACGTATCGACTAACCACAAGACCTAGGTCTCTGTATTCCTCAAATTATGATTTGAAATAATGTATTATTTATTAAAATATGCACAAATACAACAATTTTTCAATTTTCCAACATCATGATCGGAATGGAAGAAAATTTTCGCTTATCCAACAAACCGCAGTTGTACAAAAAAAAAAAAAAAAAAAATTGGTATTTCAAACGCCTATAATTATAATTAAAAAAAATTAACTAAATTTTCATATTAAGTTAAAATTTCATTCACAATATAATACGTACATCAAGTATTGAGTTGTGCAGATCTACTCGGTACCGAACACAATATTATTCAAGTCGCTTAAGTGTTATTATACGCACTTGCTTTTGCTTTGCTCGTGCGGGCTCATCGGCCTGCCACACTACTGACCCACTGCCGTCTCAGCTGAAACCACTAATATCGCCTGCGCCAGGGCCGCTCCAGCTGAACGAACAGTGGGGGCTAGGATTTCAGGGCATTAACCCGTACAACTTGACAGTTTTGTGATCTCTAGATTATGGCCAAACGATCGTATCAGGTGAGCGAATGTGTTGAAATTCATCAAAATACATACAGATTTACACACAGATATTATGTATATAAAAAATACCTGTTATTGTTGTGCAGTTCGTGACACATTTTGCAAAGTCCAATTATATATCCCTATGATAGGTATATGATAATGTTATCTCGACAATAGTCGATCATATCATAAGAGCGTCGTTCTAATCTCTTCACTTTTTGTTCAGAGTTTCGTGATAAATCTTATCCTAGTATTAAAGCATATCAACATGGTTCCCTCCATACCTCAGATTGTGATTAGTATAGGTGCGCCGTTAGATGGAGGTTGATGAACTCCCCCTACCAGAAATCGAAACCGAGTCGAAAACTTTCACCACAACTCTATTTGAACCTTCAGCGAAGTTTTTTTTTTTTTTTTTAGAATAGATAGAAATCATGCCACAATCAGCTGCCAGTTACGGTCTTATCGTTCAATCACCCGTAGAATATATGACGTATATTTATATACATATAGCGTTTACTTCTGACTAAAGAAATCGATTTGCCCTTGGTTAAACTATGACAGTATAGTGAGGCAGCGTGCGCAAGACACACATAATTGCGGTTTTTTAAACATGTCAACCGAATCCTTGTAATAAGTTCATTTTAGAGTAGATTTTTTTCAAACTTTATTTAATTTACTTTGAATTTCCAACTTAATGGCGCTTACCTGTACGAGGATATCGTGAATAATCACTACACGAGATAAGTTATATTTGAATCCTTAAAATATGACTGAGCATTTCTACAGAGTCCGTACACCTATAAGTACTTGACTGTCAGGTGGCAGTTGATAAATGTTTGCCAAAAGTGGAGGGGTTACCCTCAATCGGTGGCCAGAAAGTTTGTACTCTTCTAAACATGTCAAACAGCGAATGGTCAAAGTCTTCATCCCACTACAGCGTGAAAGTTCTTCGAAATAATAACTGAGATTTAGATATCGTGGCAAAGGTTGTAGACCTTAGACCAAAAGAAGATGAAATTTTATCGCTAATTAACCGAATGCAAAACCGATTTTCACAGAATGGCATTCGGATAACTGGACTAATTATCTCTTATTTATTACGACGAGTATAGGAGAGACTCGAAAGAAATGGATTTCCTCTGCCACATGGAGATTAGAATTGTTACACTCAGCTAGAAATTGATATCTTGCATTTATAAATAATACTAAATTTATTTAAGTCATCGTTATACAGTCTTCAACATACGATACGTCATAATTTGTATAATATATATATATATATATATATATATATATATATATATATATGTAGTACTCACATTACAAGGTAAAAAAAAAAACAAGATATTTATCAGACAGTGTAAACTATATCCCTGTAGCATTTTGAACCATCATCAAGTATAAATGGCAAGCCATGTTCAGCAAAATCTGCAAAGGCTCGAACCGAAAAGTAACGTCATAGGTCGATATAGTTTCGAGTTTATTTTCATAGGTCATTAAACCTTTGCAGCAAAATTAATCGACCAAGATGCTCCGCAACTGCCATTGACGTAATATCATCAACGTATGAAATAATGAACTTTCGTCAGACTTCATCACGAAGCTCCGTTCAATCCTTGTGCCTCGTCCTCTTTTTTTGCAGTATACGTTTCTCGGTGAACTAGAGGAAGTTCCACGTCTCTTTTGTCGTCGTTAATCCCCCCAATACCTTTGACCGGGTCAGAAATCTCAGGTGGTATTAAACGTTTGTTTACGAGCTGAATCCAAACCATAGCAAGGACCAGTGACGCACCGGTAATCCCAAAAGTATGATAAGTTCCATATCTAGTATAAATAAGTCCCACAAATACTGGGCCCAACACACGCGATGCACAACCGGCTCCCGTCATAAGACCCATCCATACTCCCTGAGGACGGGGACCGAGGATTTTACTGAATATTGTTTGAATGAGCGTCACTCCAAGAGGATATCCAATTGTTGTAAACCCATAGCCTATAAGAAATTGTAGTATCGTCATTCTTGGTGTATACCGACACCATTCCTGCGTACTTGGACATCCCAGAATGTCTGTCCCATTTGCAGATTTCGTCTCGTTGTCGTAGGCTGAAACATATTTTCATGTTCTTGGCTATATGATTTAATAGAAACGGGATGTTTTTCGCTTTTCAAGCAAAGAAACAGCGGAAGCTTCTCATAACAACCCCGAAACGGGCAATATATTGCCGTGATTCTTTGGTTCTTGACTTCTATAAGTGTCGAGATGAATATATTTAAAAATATGTGAACAATCCACTGTGGTTACTCTATGACACGTATTCAATTGGGATTTTGCATAACTTTTTTTTATTTCATATTCTAGTAGTTTTTGAAAAACCATTTGGGGCGTATTTTTTATTTTTTCGATTCAACCAAAATTGCCGTTGATATAACAGATTGAAAACTACAACAATATGACGTCACCCATGTTAAGATATATCTATATATATCAAAATTAATGAAATTCAATTACCTATAACATGAGCAATTATCATTTTTAATGAAAAAGAAGGAATACGTCCTCATTATTTTGGCTTACTCTACATTATGCACCCCCAAAAAATGAAAAAAAATTTTGATGCAAAACCCCAATTAAGGATTAAGGATCTAGATAGCTCGCTGCATCCTTAAAATTAATTATTTAAGCTATGTCAGGAAAAGATAATATACTTACGTCCGAACTCGGCTATCTGCGGAGGGTCTGGACCCCAGGGAATACATATGACTCTGCCTATGATCATGCAGAAAAAACCACCCCAGAGCATGATTCTCCTTTCAGCAAACCTGAAGAAAGAAAAGAAAAAAAAAAAAAAAATAGTCCGATTAATGACCTGAATCAATTTATATTATAGTCCATATAAAGGAGAGTAAGCATTCCCATGAGGAAATATCTCGAAATGCACTATATCAGCCTTTCTTTGACAATGAGTCACGTGAGATAACGAGGAAAGCTTTTCAACTTACCTATTGCACAGAGGTCCGATCATAACGAAAGTCACACACGCAACTATGGCACCTACACTCATCAGAAGCCCCATGTAATACAAGGCTTCAGTCTTTGACCAAGCGAACTGATCCATCGTCAGTGATGTACCCAGTCTGAAAAAATATGGATAATTGATAATGGTAATTTAATTTGATCATTTATATTCAAATCCAGTGTAATAACATTTTCATAAAATTTCCATAAAATTATAAAAACCCATTGTCAATTTGACCTACGTTTCAAGCAGGACAAAGTTGAATACCAATATGAAGAAAGCACAAATCAGAGTCCAAGAAGCAAGGTAATCTGGTTTTGTTGCCTTCCAAGTTTCTTCCTCTGTAACAATACACATTCATTAGGTACTTGTTACTGCTGCGCCATCAAAACAGCATACCTACTGTATAATCCGATAAATATGTGTGTAAAGTAAATTGATAACATATGCATGATATCGATGCAATGGCACAATAGATTGAGCCGCACAAAACATCTGAACCAGAACTGTCACGTGACACGCGTGATAAAACAACGTGATAAAAACGTGCCAGATAATAGATCAAAGCAAGGTCAAAACGCAAAAGTTTTGAGAAAAAAAAAAAATAAAGCGCTTAACGTCTTAAGTTTTCAAAAGCTAGGCAATACTTTTATGGAGTATAATTTTGAACAGTAAACTTCACCTGAAGTCTTTCCCTGTGTTTGCATAGCCTCGCGAGCTGCGATTCTGCGCTCCGTGAAATTCCACGGAAGGAAAAGAACGAAGTTGAAGACACCCATCAGCACGTTGATCCAACCTGCCATTGTGTACATGTTGAACGGAAGACCCAAAAGATAAAAGCCTTTATCGCCCAGTGGTGTCACCGCAGCTTGTAAACCTGGACCAACCACGAATCCAAGTACCTACAAGGGATGAATAAATTGATAAGTGAATATAAAATCATACCTGGACGGATGATCACGCTATTGTTATCAATTTTCGCGAGTCTTAACTGTATCAACTGGTTCATTAATTGTGAATTAATTTAATCAAGGCTCCTCGATTAGTCGATTGATTGAATGTTCGAGGAGCAAATGTTTTCCAATTATGTTTTATACGTAATATAGAGACATTGAATCTCGTTACTGTCACTTTAGGACCAGATTTCACGAGCTTTGGATATAATTCGAGAGTCTATAATTAAGCCTGCAACTACATTCAACATTTTATAAATCTCATGAAATTCTCCATTAACAAATGTTTTAGTCTTACTGGGAACAGATTCATGAACTCGTTCATTTCCCGGATGGATGAATATCAGATGTATACGAGTTGCTCAGATCTAAAGTGTTATACTATACTGTTATAAATTTAGCTTCAGGGCTGGAAATTATGTAATAAAGAAATGGGTCCCTGAGTTGAAAGAAAGATTCAAGTCGAATACAAAGAAATTATATTGAAATATTAGCTTTCAAGTTTATTGGAAAATGTATGCGTTTCGTTTAATGTCTGAAACAAGACTAATATTTACAATAATATCGGTTGACGAAGCAACCGCAATCAACTTTTCTACATCTTTTATTTGTAATCATTTATCTTTGAAGACTGCTAGACTGAATGCAATGAAATCTAATGTAAAGTGTGGGAGGGAAAATACACCTTTGTAACAATACTATAAGTAATTGTAAATCAAGGTTTCTTGTCCGTAACTCGCTTGCGGTTTTATATAAGTAATCGCAGTCACAGCGGCGTGACGGTTTGAATTAAAGCGTGACTCTGGCCACTTGGCCTTTCCTTAAATTATGTTACACACTACACAATTAACATTACAACTGTTAATGGCCGGTTGCATAAACGTGGGTTACCCGAACCTTCAAATACCCCGTAGGTAACCCCGCAAATACTACCCGTTCAACCGTTTTTTCATCTGACAGCTATCATGAATCGCTGTTAACTTCTGACAGTCGTAGGTTGAACGAGTAGTATCTGCGGAGGTTATTGAAATTTTTGGGTAACCCACCTTTATGCAACCGGGCATAAGTGAATCATTTACAGACTCATACCACTTGGGCACTAGTACCTACACATGTGTGAGTTAATAGATAGTATATTTGTACGTACTTGGGCGAGAGACACCATGGATACCGCTTGAGTTCTCTCAGACAATTTCGTTGCTGCAGAAAGATAAGAACGTGCCACTGCGATGTTTGCTGAAATTAGTGTTATAACGATGAAGAATAATAATAGTAATTTACCCGAGCTTTAAGCCGCGGATTTCAATCAGACCAGTGATTCATACAGAACTTTTATTGTTGGGCTTTTAGTTAATTATCGGCAGTTCAATTTTAAAATCGTTGTATGTTGGTCCCGTATACGTGGCCAGCAACAATTAATTCAAAGATAAAGCCTGAACGTTATGAATAGTGAGGTTTTACGGTCTTAACAATGGATTCATTTCTGATAAGTGATAACTAACAATGCAAGTAAGCCAAGCTTGAATCTGGTCTGCTATGCTTGGAAGCATTTGAAAATATGTCTTCAAATTTAAACCAACAGATATTTGATCTTGAGAGCCGCATTCGATCTACTAAACTTGAATGAGCTACGCAACATGAGTCTGCGTCATAACTCGGTGCATTGTTCTCGCTAAATTTTCTAAATTTGAATCAGTGAACATTCACTGATTGGTCAGTAGTTTTCACTGATTCAGATTTAGAGAGTTGCAAGTTGGATTTTTAGTATCCAGAGTAAATCAGTTTTGATCCTATTTTGAAATTTGGTAAATCTGTATCTTGATCGGTGATTGTAAAATATCTTATTTCATTAACCAGAACTGACGCCAACGAAGAACCTCGAGACGACCATCGCATACTTCCTGTGCTCAGGAATGATTTCGACTATGCTGTAGGCCGCAGAAGCCAAAGTGAACACCCCAAGAGTAATGAGAAGCGGCAGTCTAACAGACCCACGTTTGTTACCCCACCAGCCGACCAACGGGGAGAACAACATCTGTCCCAAAGGGTTGGCAGCCACCACGTATCCCATGAATTCTTTTCCGGCTGTAGGGTCTAACTGAAAGAGTATATCTCATCTATATTCTGTGAACTATGCAATTGTACTAGTATCGGAGCATGCGGTGGTGTGGGTGATCATGAAAAGAAATACCAGGCTAACGCAATAGGAAGGAGATGCCTGTTACTTAAAGAATTCGTATAGAAAGTTCTGGGCTCAACGCTCGTTACTACATGGTGAAAGGACAAGGGCCTGGAAAGTATGGGAATGTGATAATTTCTAGCCTACTGTAAGCTGGAGCGTGGATGGATGGAAAGGTAGAAAAATATCCAGGTTTTAATATGAATATTATCGGAAGATATATGCACTCTCATTTTGTACGCTTCCGAAATGTGGAACAAATGATCTACATAATTATGAACAGTTCTAGAAAAACTTGTCCGTGTGTTGATATTTGTATTTATTCACTTCAGACGTACGATGAATGGTCTCTTCATATTCTAGAGCGGATTTGCGTCGATGTGAGTTTGACATTCATCCGATAACTTTTTTTTTTTACATTTTTCCGAAAAAATACGCACCTTGTCCAAATACGGCCAAACCCCCGTCAGAACAATGCTGAACCCAAGGGACATTAGAAACATCGTGAAGTAAATCACATTTATGCTTCTCCAACGTTCTTGCCTCTCAATGACCGTCTCGAGTTCATCAGCAGGTGCTGGCCTTCTATAAACAAAAAAAAAAAAAGGAAATATTTACGGGAATTACACGAACCTTGCAACATACTATAATTATTGTCATCTTCATAAACGTAAGGTTCTAACCTTATCCCATGTAGGTATATAGTTATTAGGGCTAATCGTTTTTGGGGTCATATTTTTTGATTTGCCCTCGCACCCCTCAAAATGTGAGTGTATGAGGTCAGTATCAGCACCTATCAATATGACCACGGTGCGATTTTTTTTGGCGTGGCCCATTGCAAAAGTATTTTTCCCATTTAAATAACACGGGAAATGTTTTTTTATTTTATTTGGAATTTTATTTCGTTCTAACGAATCATCGTGTTGTAAAAATCAACACATATTCTTGTACGAAATTGAACGATCTCCAAAAAAGGTCTGATACGATTTTTCGCTAGGTCGAAAAAAAAGTCGTCATATACCGTTTGAGGTTGAACTTTAACCTTCAATAACTTTCAAACGAGTGGACTTAGCGAAAAATCATATCAGACCTTTTTTGGAGATCGTTTAATTTCCTACAAGAATATGTATTGATTTTGGCAACGCGATGATTCGTTAGATTGGAATAAAATTTCAAATAAAAAAAAAAAACATTTCCCGTGTTATTTGAATGGGAAAAATACTTTTGCAATGGGCCACGCCAAAAAAAATCGCATCGTGGTCATATTGATAGGTGCTGATACTGATCTCATACACTCACATCTTGAGGGGTGCGAGGGCAAATCAAAAAATATGACCCCAAAATGATTAGCCCTAATAGTTATATTAGTTATAGGACTTTCATTTTCATTTCTGCATTTTTTTTCATGCAATAAATCATGTTAGATTGTTTGGCTCGCACATGTGCAATAGATTTTATATTAATCATACATGCATGTTTCTGGCGCCATGACTCTTTCTTGATTACAGTAAATCATTAAATTATGCAGTCATTGACCCAAGCTGAATTGGAACGTTGATGATAGTACGTAAAGCCTCGTTTTATACATAGGAATGCGATATATTAGATGATAACATTTCTTCGGTACTTGTATATTAGCAGATGGCATTAGTACATAATACTTTCAAAAGGATCATGGAATTACATGAATTACATGGATCCCACGTATACCACTACTCCACTCCACTCTGATAATACGTTACAAAATTATTATGGTATATGGTAAGTCCAATAATGGCATTTTTTCGTTTTCATTGCTATGCACTTATAATTGGGGCTCATATCCCGCAGTGTTATAAGTTACTTACAAAACAAAACAAAAATACAAAAATTATATCTAGAAAGGCGTGAAATAGCCTAGTCCCGAAAAATCAAAAAAAAAAAAAAAAAAAATGTCATGAATTTTCTAGGCATAGTCCATTTGATCGCATGTTGAACAGTATCAGTAGATATCATTCCGCCGCTGCAAGTCATTGCTAGAAAGACGAAGACAAAGATTTTGGAATTCTGTCAAAAACATACTACGCCGTTGAAATTACCACCTGCACTTGTCATTAACACAAAACGTGGAGTTATATGAATCTACACAATGTTGAGCGCGTCCAGAGCTCACAATTAACAGCCTATGTTAATGTCGGTGTGTTTTATCTGTTTATACAGAATGCACATATGTATACTTATCGATGTTCAGCCAAGGCCAGTTTGTTATGCAGTGTTTCAATTTCTTCCACAAGTCATATGATTTTAATATACCTATACAGGTATTTCCTATCATATGCTGCCCTCCGAATGGACGGATTCATAATGCAAGATGCAACTGCTATACCTTGAAGACCCATCGATGGACTGACCAAATGTTCATTCTATTTTGTCATAAGAAACAACTTTTGTCAATTACTTTTGTCACCTTGTTAAAGACCGCCACGTGTACATCTTATAGATTGACTACCCCGACGCTGGCTGTACAATGTTTGGCTAAAAATCTGGCGCCAGTTCGTGAAATTTGGTTGGCTGTCAGCCATGAGAAGAGCAGGGACTATTGCATCGATGATTGTCTTTATATACGCGAACCGAAGGGTGAATCACAAGCAGAAATGCGTACACCATATCTCTTTTTCTAAATATCTCCCAATATCTCCCAATATTTCCCAACATTTTCGACCGTGTGTATACACCAGATTTCCGTTGTAATTCACCCCTCGACGCAAACGTTTAGCCATAATTCGTATATTCCGATTTAAATTGCCGAGTATACCAATAAACAAGAAGTCTTTCAAGGAGTGTCAGTATCAGTATTTTCTGCTTTGCCAGTAGTATAGATAGATAAGAGACTGTAAAACTAGCTTAATTTGAACTGTGGTTATTGTAAGCCAAAAACACATGATTACGGCCACAGATTGCGTAACTTGTACATTGTATAAATGTATAAGTGTATAAGTATGTCTAGCGATGTTTTCCCAGATATTATACAATATACGCTGTGACGATCAGTTTCACTGGCGGGGAAAAGCTAACTAACAAAATCAAGCCCACGTCCTAATTTCCTCAGAAGAAATTCACAAAATCCGATATTACTAACCCAGAGAAAGAAATACGTAAGTAAGCGTGACGAAGTAGAGATCGTTGATCCGGATTTCGGTGGCAAATTACAAAATGAAGATAGCAGAGAAAAACGAACGTCATGCAATCCTGATAGGCTAGCTAGTGGGGAAGGAAACACGGGATCGAAGAGAAAAACAGACTCTAGTTGGCAGGGTGAGAAACGTATCGGTAGAACATTAATTGCGGTTCAAAATAAGTTTCGACAGTTTTCAACACAAGACAAAAATAAACGAAATAATTCGAAAGAAAACTGTACTGAGCTTCGAACTAAGGCTAATGGCACACGAGATGCTGAATAGCAAGGCAAAACAAGGCGACCACCCGCTCACACACTCGACGTCATCAACGAAACTAATGACCCACACAACACACTGAACCTGATATACGTGAGCTGATCACATCCACTATCCAATCGTTCATTGAAAACAGATCATAAGACCAAATCATGCATTTCACAACCACGTAATTTATACTGTAAATTGCCATAGATGGATCGTTTCGTCACCGCAATATCAAGTCCCACGTGAGCTGATAGGATCACTATCAAGATTCAAGATTAAGAACCTGAATAATTATTGCCATAGTAAGTTCATGCGACCGAAGCAGAAACTAAAATAATACTTTTTTTTTTTTAATTCAAGAAAGAAGAGTAAGTGTGAGTGTTAACTGATGTGCACATACTCTAAATGCAATATGCCATTCCGTAGGCATCGATAAACTGTCGTTACGCAATGTGAAATGAATATCGATTCAAACAATAGTATAAAAATGTTTCTAATCGTAAGCTGCGTGTATAGAGAATCATTAGGTAGGTGTGAAATATAAATACTGATCATTGTTCAAAGCTTTCATTCTCACTTTTGTTTCATTGACATTCAGAATCCAGTTCCAGCAGCATGGTATTTCTCTTTCCTCTCACAGGCTAGTGAAGGTCATTAACATCCACCGTACCGTCCACGTGAGCATTCTTATTTTTATTTCTTACAACCTCGCTGAGAGCGGTGCATTTCCTCATAGCCCACGCACATGCAGGTCGTTGACCCAATTACACCCGTAGGCTTTTATACACGCTTTTGAATTATAAAGACAAAAGAAAAAAAAACAAGAAATAAAGACAATGAACGACTCGACTTTTCTCACCGAATCTCTAATTTTGTAAAGCATTAGCATTGCATAATACCTATGTATTGAAATATTTCTTGAACAAAGAAATGTTGTGACACGTGAACGATGTGCATTTCAAATTGCATTTCATTGCACTTGTAATTATTTCCTGTTCTGGACAGTTGCCTTTAGCTGCAATAGCAGCAAACAGCGGTTTATTCTTAAGGCCAACGCGCACTACGCGGAAGCGAACCGAACCGAACCGAACCGAAGTTTCATTAACATGCTTTTCTTATGTTTTTCATGGAAGTATGCACGCACATTTCTAAGAAAGCATGTTGATGAAACTTCGGTTCGGTTGGGTTCGGTTCGCTTCCGCGTAGTGCGTGTTGGCCTTTATGCATTTGTAGCCAGGTATTAGACAGTTACAAGGTCGAAAAATGGACGCGTCCGTATAGTTTGAATACTCGAAAGCAAAAAAATTTCACGGTAAAATGAAAATAAAAGAGAATGTATACCTACATATTTATATGTCCGCATATACGGCTTTTTGTGCCTTTTGTAGTGCGTTTAATATTATTACAGACTAAGTTTGATTCATTCGTTTTATATATGTTGCTCCTTAGAATCTTCTGCTGCGGGCAACAGCGTATTAGTTTCTGTATAAAATCCGAAGACAAATCCGTAACTCACATTCATGGATTTAATGACAGGATATCCTTCACAATGCAAAACATTGATTTCTTCACATGAATAGGCTTACTTTACATCGAATGTACATAACACCTAGTCATGTACCTTGGAATGGAAATATTAATGCAGAATAATAATCATTGAAGAACAATGATGTCGAGATGTAATAGTATCCAGGAATTTTCTCCTAATCCGTTTTTGTATTGTATAACTCACACTCAGTTTTCTTTCAAATTACGCCAAGGGATCTGAGTAAAATATTATTTTTGTCATTTGGGTTCACGAGTAAGAAATTTACATCCTGGAAAATGAAGGCTGTTGAATGTACTTGAATAAACGCTGTTGGCTAGTATGTGAAACTTGGGCCTGGCCTCCCGTATGTGATCAGTGAAATAGAAAACCAGTTCGAGTCGTGTGCACGCGTCTTAAATACTTGATTTTTATCTTCACTTTCCCTTCACAGGGTATTTCAACATTGGTTCATAATTATAGATCTGACTTGGAGTAAAGTGGTTGTCAGAAATTGACGATTTAAGTTCACGTCGTTATCAGAGAAGTGTTGTGTAGACTTTGGACCCTGAATTTATTGCCTACGCACATGAACTAATTCTATATACATCCATATATCATGCACGACGGAAGACGAGTAAATATCAAATATATCATAATATTATTTATCAACTTCATTGATAATTACTGATTGTTTTACCCGTACATTGGATACCCAAGCAACATGTTGCTGGAATACATTAACGTGGATGCAAAAGTCCTTGAAGAATCTAGTTATTGCAACTGTCAACTGTGCGGAGTCCAAAGAAGATGTTATTTTCACAATTACATAGATGGTACCGTCATATGCTGTGTGCATCATTATACTCGGCACAACGCCAGACTTTGCAACGCAAGCCGCATCCCAAGTCGAAAAATAGATCTAACCGAGAATGACTCGTTAAGGAAAATGCACAGTAAATGTCAACAATTATTTGACATCGATCGTGTAAACATGTTATTACTTTTTCATGATCAGACTAGGATGATAGCTTATCATCGTGATCCTACAGCCTCACCGAAATATACTGCTTCAGTTTCCTCACCTTCTCATCATAAATAAAGAAGAGTTGAACTCTGGCCCGTCACGAGCGTTACTTTAGTCATAGTTAGTACTGACGATCAAATACAGCCCGAGCGCTTATTCAACCTAATTTTTCTCGGTCAGTTATTATTTCTGTTAGATATTTTCCTTCCTTTATCAGTAGCAAGCATTTACAATGAATAATTACGAACGAATCTCACCGTTTCTGACGTAGCTTCCTGTACCAGTCCATATTATCTTGGAGTCAGTTGCAACAGATTCGATTAACTAAGGTAATTTCCGAAGATGATCTGCAGGTTCAGTAGCCACAGTGGCGGGAGATAATAATCACGCTGTCAACTTGGCGTAGCCAACATCTCGGGTGCAATTTATGTACTGACGTTCTTAGTTCTTCATTTAAGTAAACCCACTCACGGTACAGAGTGTTTTAACAATAAGTCACGTGCCAGCTAGGTCAATAAGTACCTGGTAGCAATCTGTTTTGAGTCCTTTGTCGTCTTTATCTAATGTGGACGTTGTCCATCCAAGCGGCTAATATAAAATTGATAGTTATAACTTTCCAGTGCAACTGGCTGGACTCCTATAGGCCAGCAGATTATTCCGCTTATCAGAGTAATTCTTTGTGTACAATTGTTGGTTCAGTTTCCACAATTATATAGTTAAGTGGGTGACTAACACAATCCGCACAACGTTTTCCGAGTTAGCGAATAACTGGAATCTGTATATTACTCCTGATGTGCAAGCTATAATGAGAATTTTCTCAATTTCTATAAACGCTATAGCATACTAAATGAAGTATGTCCAGTACAACGTTTATTGAAACTTTATTCAGTCATACGCCAATCTTTCGTCTTTCAACGAGAATGTTTTGACGTTTCCGATGAAACACTGAGCGATTGAAACCGTGTTAAACAATCTTGAGGATCTAGCTCACATAATTATTGATAGGGAAGTATAGATTCGCATGTCGTGATGACTGTTGACTTTGATAAGATACATCGAAGAAGATACCACTGGCTTTATGTGTCATTTTCTAACCACGACATTCGTAATTTGAATGATCGTATTCTTATGAATCGTCGATACCATTCTATGATACATGCAGCAGCTTCTTTTCATTCTACGCGCATATTCATCTCATCGCAAATATCATTTTCAAGCCCAGCTATCTCATCTCTTGTTGGAAATAACAGTATGTACATAGATCCTCCCAGCCACGCGACATATATGCACACACCAAATCACGTGGATGATCAAATAGCGCGTGCAGTACTTTGGCTAGTGCATTTGGTGCGACAGGTGCATCCACGCTCACTTTTGTACACGCATAAATCTCGAGCTGCTATTCGATCGCTGTATCATTAACAATAGGTAGTAATCAAAGGAACCACAAATAATTTGTGACACTGAGCGGCCGTGTCATTTCGAAAGCGACAGGCTTCAGAATTTTACTAGGAATCTGGCCGACCTCTTCACATATAACGCTGACACTTGACCGGAAGTAATCTCAATTTTGTATCAGAGATAGTATAATGAACACTAGCACGACTGCGACCCAAATCACTACTGACTTCACTGAATCGTCGACTGACTGACTAGACCTCGGCTTGTGTGTCCACGCTTATTCTATATCAGTAAGTATCCCACTACACGCCTGCGGCCACAACCACATGACCTCTTATACCTGTTGCCGTTCTCCGCTGCATCAGGGACGTAGTGTAATGGCACGGAACCTCGATTCATCGTCCGACTAGGAGTAATCTGTATACAGGGTAGATAAGTGATTCAAGTTGTAAACGACGTCTGAGACTCGAAGTGTAAGAATACAGCCGCACATTAGGAAAAAAATATGTAGTTGGAATTGCTTGAAATGTGATAAATATTATCTACGAACAAACATTACACGGAAAACGTAATGGCCTCTACGTAAATATCCAGAAATTAAAGAAGTTTCATTTGGGTATTCAACTGTGACAATTATTTGAATATACACTTTGTACACACGATGGTGGATATATTCTATCGCCATCGCCGTTTTCTTTATCGATGATCGCCCTTAATCCTAATTCACAATAATCAGTAAAGTCAAGCTAATATATCACTGATCGAAATTGTGCAGTGTAACTCCGTTCGGTGTTTAGTTTAACAGCATTTGTTGTAAAAATTAAAAACGCTCCATTTGTTATTGTTTCGACAAAAAATAGTGTTCAACACCGAACGGGGTGGACTTCTACAGAATTTTATTAGTGCGGAATCCATGACAACAAGTGATTCCCTACAAATGATTCCCTAATTGTCTGCGCTCTCACTGTGTGCCAAATTTATTTAGCCCGGATAGTTTTAGTTTATACAGGAATCAGAATATGATCTGATGGTCCGATCTCCGGACGATGAACGTTGAGGGATTTTGTCAACACCCAAATATTTAATCTCCCAATGAAATCCATTCCTATATACTATAATACATACCTATATTATGTTGTAGGTATTTGGACTGACGGATTATTACTTGTCCTGAAACTCGGCTATACGAGTGAGTTCTTGAAAGATTGTAATGCAATTAACTTCCTTCGGTCGCAAATAGTAGGCTCAGGCCTGGAAGGGGGGGGGGGGGGGCTACAGGGGCTATAGCCCCGGGCCCCGCAGGCTCAAGGGCCCCCAAAAGTGCCATTCGCACTTAAAAAAAAAAATTTTGAAGGCTTCGTCAGCGCCAAAATTCGGAGGAAAACCTCGTATAACGAATGTTAAGTTTTTCTAATAGTGGTAGATTATTTTATCGTTATTTTAATGATCTCCGATCTTTGATGTTCTGGTCATTCAAATACTGTGACATAATATAAAAAAATGTGCTATAAATAAAAATGCGTAAATAGTACTATCTCACAAATATTCTCTATTCTTTCAATGTCTATCATACCATGTTTGATTATTATGCTTGTTAAATGTATTCATATAATTTTCCTCTATCTGCAAAGACATTATCTCCACGCAGGATCCCGAAAAATATGTGTAGCCCCAGGCCCCTTAGACGTTAAATTCGGCCCTGAGTAGGCTAATCTCTAGCCACCAGCTTCCAGAAGGAATAGTGTGCGTAGACTGTTGGCGAGGATGTCCAGAGACTAGCAAGGGTCGGTATCCCTCCCATTCGTGGAAGGCCACAAGAATATGGTATTTTGTTGTGATAGATAATTAAAATTAGTCATACTTTAGCCTGCTTCTGCCTAGATGCCGACCACTACCTGCCTCATGATCGACTATAGGGATTAGACAATAACAATGCCACGTATAATATAGACTATAATAATGCCAGTAATTTTATAAATAGATAAGCAGCTCTCGGCTTCTTAGCTATAACTCTCCTGTCTCATTTCTGCGTCGCATATAATTTAATTTATTATTTTTTTAGTTCCTATTCCTACTGTAAAAGAATACTAGACGTATATCTCTGTTCGTACTAGTTTTAATTTATCTCAAAGTCAATTTACTAAGGATGTTGATTACAAGTATCAACTGCAAGATATTGCCAGAACAATGAAACGATTACGTTTGACGTTATCGGAGTAATTTCGTACCTTATCAAACTGCAGCATGAGAGCTTTGGTGAAAATATAATTTTTCATCTTTTATGCATCAACGATTTCAATTGCGAGATTATTCAATTGATTTTGAATGATACTTTAGAGTTCCTATGGTGTTGAAATGAATATAATAATGTTACAAATGAGCCACGATGTCCCAATTATATCTGCCAACAGACATAGATCATTCTTTGGCAATAATTGAAAAATTCAACGATACAGCGATTTATACCTACTTGTTCCCGCCTACCAGCTCACGGTAAACTTAGTTCGCGAGATTGTCAATCGAGTAGCGCTGAATCAACACGTAGTATTTGACCGTGTGATTACGGGCTGCATATCATTAGGCGTGCCACTCTGCTGCGCCGCTTATTATTGAATGACTGTTCCGATGAATTTTTATTTCAGATCAACAACACTTCGGGTAATAGAACCTTGTTCATCTTAACTTCAATGAAAATGTATTTATTCAATGTCCCCCGCGACGAACTTAATTCGACTTACTAGGAAAGTAGAAAGCTGAAGCTGTCTGCATTACTTACGTTCATTGCATGCTGATTTATTCATACCTTGCCGGTTCTTCGAGTAAAAAGGCAGTATGATTCAGCGCCGATTCGACTTGAATAAACAGAGTTGAACTCAGCGATTTTTGCTGAAAAATTTGCATAGCAAAAACAGGTTTTCGGAGTCCCTACACATGGGTATACGCTGGGGTGCTTCTTATTTGGGCTTTTGTCTTCTTTGGAATGGATTGAAGGGGCATAATAATCAAAATTAGAAAAAAGTCCAAATAAAAAGCACCCTAGTATACACGTATTAGGCATTTTACCTGGTAAGTGAAATGCAGTGCTGTATCTTTGTACCTAGGTAACTATGTTAATTCCTTCCAGATAAGTTGTGATTCTCTGGTATTCATGAGTGAAAACACAGGGGTCAGTCATTAATTTCATACATTGGACTTGGTGAATTCTGCTATTTAACATTTATTAAACATCAGGATGCGCCTGTACTCGCAAGACAAAAATTCAACTATACAAATGATATGACTATCATATTTATATATTTTTTTCAACTTTTTGTTGTTGTTTTGTTTTGTTTTGTTTTGTCGTTCCTATAGATTAGTAAAATTACAACATGATTCATTGATACGAGTTCTCGGCATTACATGTAGTAATACCATCATCACTTAGCTTACATAATCTCTATAATAATATAATCACAGCTACTTTATTCACTTGCTAGATGTATACATGACTGCTGGTGCTGTGCGGGGATGAATGACTACAGTTTATATGCCACTACGCAGATCTTTGACTTTCCTTTATCAAAATAGCTGATATTTACTAGAGATAAATGGGTAGCAGATATGTAAACTGATAAAGAATTCACCTTAAATTAATTTTCATAAAAGTACTGTGTAATGATAGGCCATCAGAATTTTATATTTATAATTATTTATTGCTAAGTTATAATCTTATCACCACTACGATAAGGTATAATTGGATATCTAACAGTGATTTATGTTTAATAAAATTATATGGTGTACGAAGGGCTATTTTCAGTCTGTCAACGACGATTATTATTACCTGTAGTTGTTTTTTTTTTTTTTTCTTATTTTTCATTGGTAATATTTGATTTCAACAGTCTTTGTGCAGATGTTGTTAGGAGGTATGGACTACATACATTACCAGAGAAGATGAATTTCACGCAAAACAGACGATGATTTGTGGATATGAATAATTTAAATAAAATTACACAAAAGTGTAATACAATAGTATGTAAATCAAAAAATGCTACCTGCCTACCTCAAAAATTTTTATACTCTTGATCTAAAATGATATTATAAAAATAATTCTATATGATCTCTGAGCATTCTCTTCCTGTGAATTGTGTCATCAAATAATTTGCGGTCTAATTACGTATCATTTAAATTAGTAGTCCGAAAATTAGTATAAGCAGTAGGCTGTTTATTTCGACTATTCATCATTAGATTAAACTAAAAAACCATCACTGGCCCGATTATGGCAATATCGTTTTTCAAATCAATCAGAAACTTGATGTGAAAATAATTTTATCAATAAGGTATTTCATTAAAAGAATAAAAATAAGTTTTCTATTCTTTTCTTTATATTTACAGATTTCCATCTGAACTTCTAACAAAGTGTGAGACCGTAAGCAATTTGATGAGTAAAGATGTGTACACACTTTTCGTTAACACAGCAGCATAAATATTATGATATAGTGTTCTACAGGGAGTGAAGTATCTAGTTTCATTTCTATAGTTATTTAGTTAAAGTTAGAGAAATCCGTTTTTAATTTAATTGAAGGGGCAGTGTTCAATTTAATTGCCTGTTTCATCGGCTCTGCTAATCTTGATTGTTTCTGAGCCTGCTGGTGGCTGGACCTTACTGCATTTTCAAGCTTTGTTTTCAGCTCTGTAGACTGTGCCATCAAGGTCTTGAACTCCTAAAAGAATAGAGATTTTGCTTTTATTAGAAATTCCTTTTTTTTTTTTTTAGAAACTTCGTGAGTATGGAGAAACTAGAGATATTATCTAGAATACAAACCTGAGGGTATTTTGGTCCTATTTTATTTAGCCATTGAAAGCTTTGTTGATGAAGACTGATTTGAAATTTGGATCCGTGGTGCAAGGTGTCACCCTCCAGTAAATAGTTTATCAGAATTGGTACCAGTAGTGTAAGCATTTGTATACCTAAAAATTAAAAAAACATTCACCCCCCAAACTGTTTCAAGTTTTGTTTTATTGGGATCATATAACATGATCAAATTCGATCAGAAAATAATGGAATTAATTAAAACAGTAGATGGAGATAAAATTGAAGTACATATGACTATAACTCAGAGATCGACTCAAATCAATGAGTACTCACATACCTTGCATGAGATCTCCTGGTTTGCATGCAACATGTGATTTATCAATGTAAATAGCAATTACATGAATTGATCCAATGAAATAGTACCCAATTGATTATTTACTTACGATTAGCAGGTTCAGCTAATGATATGAGTGCTTCAATAGTGGCTATACTTTCTAACGTCAGTGTCAGTTGGGTATCGTTTGATACTTGTTTGCTTGCTTCACTGTACAAATATTCCACCAGCCTTGGTGCAAGAGCATGAATATACGGTGTGCTAACGATACGTTCAGGGTGCATGAAGATGGTCCGTAATGTTTGGATACATTTCAATTTCACCTAGAAAAAATATAATCTTTATTCGATAAAAGAAATTATTCCCGAATATGTAAGAGCAACTCAAAACGTTTCATCTTTATTCAGACATTGGTGAGATTAGTTTTACTCCCAAAGGATGTAATGTGTTTTGATTTGAAAAAACACGTTATTCTTAAGGTCTACCTATTATTATTTAATTTAAAACATACCAGAGTATTTTCCGATTGAATACACTGCCGAAAATGATTGATGCAAGGATACTGTAAGTTGGGTGCACTAACTACCTCAGGCGATGCATGAAGAACAAATACTGCGATACCCAACATCATCGCAACTTCATCCATTTTCGTTTCATCACACCCTAAGAGCAAATAATTTCAATCACATTAGCAAAAAGTTTAAATACTGGCATCAGAATCATCCAAATATTAAAAATCGAATCATATTCGTTTTTATGTTTCAAATGAAAATCGTGATAAATTTACCTGTTTTAGCTAAATCAACTATCTTAGCAAGAGCACTCTGAAGCAAGGTTTTCCATTGCTGTTCACTCCTTGCATCAGTTGCGTATTTGTCGGTCATTAGACTCTTGAGACAATGCAAAGCTCCGTGCACTGGAGCGCCAGGACCTACCCCAGCAATATCATTATCTGTACGGACGGCTGTCTCTCTTATTACCCCAGTTGTTAGATATAATAGTGTAGGTAGGATTGCGACAGCGCCTGTACGAAAGTAGAGATTATTTGTTATGTATTATGAATTTTTGCAAAACTTTTATATATTCTACAAGTCTCGGTCTTATTATTGATCTCTTTACTATCAGGTTCACTGCCGGTAAGTAGATAGAGCAAATAAATATATAAATTAGATATTTGCTGTGTAATGAATAAAAATGAGATGCCACAACAAATTTTGAACCCACCCTGTGGGGAGCATAGTCGTGGCAGACCTTCCATGACATTCAAAGCAGAGGCGATAAGCCTGCCACATTCTTCTGATGGTGTATATCCTCGATGAGATAAAACTGTAGTCGCACCACCTGGACTAGGGTTCAAAGCTGGGATTTGTCGCACTAGTAGACACAAGCAAACTTCCAATACAGCAAAGACCAAAGATTGTCCTGGAATAAGGTCTCCAGTTTCTTGTCCTTCTCCCAATATATCGACCTCTGTTGTTTCTTTGGACTCTTGATTTGCCGGTACAAGATCTGGAGTTTAGAAACAATATTCAGTTTCCCAAAATCAAATTTTATTAATAAAATTGCATGTTTTTGTAAGATTTCCAGGTGTTTTACACATCCTGAAGATAAGAATAGTAAAGAAGAGGACCTTTCAGTTTTGATTTCTTGCGATCTGTAAGGTCTTCCTGAGCAGCCCGCATCACTTGTTTCAATACTTCCATGACCATCATTTGAATGGAATAGCTCTCTCTTGTTAACAACAGTCTGAAAAGTGTAAGACAAGTATTAACATAGTTTAACTTTCTATGAAGTAGAAGCTACGGCTTACCTGTGAAGGACATTGCAAAGCTCAATAGGAAGTGATCGATCAACCATGAGGACATTACGTGCCCAGGTTGAATCAAGAAGTGTATAAAGAGCACTCAGGCATGTCTCGACACTCTGGATAGATTCGGAAGATCTGGGACTGCACAAGGCTTCCATGCATATACCTTAAAAAGTGCACATTCAATTATTCTATAGTCAAACTCTAGGATCATCAGTAATGAGGGAGGGGTAAGGGTATCATAAAAGAATTGAAATGCATAAGCAGTAGGTATGATCTGAAGCAAAAAGTCTTACCAAACAATAGATGAAATCTTTCAACGTTAGATTCTGTATTTGTTGAATTGTTATTATTGTTGTTGCCATGTGTACTTTTTGTATTGGTATCAACATTAGTTATTTCTGTAGATTCAAAGCCTCTAGCATTCAGCCAAAGTGTTGCTGCATGAAGTATAGGAGCCCAAGATTCCAGGTAATAGGGACGAGCTGATTCCATCGTATCAGTTGTGTAAAAAGCTCCACCGTCATGAGGCAGCTGACTTGAAAATTCTGAAATACACAATCAGGAGCAAAATCTTATTTGATATATTCAACAGGTAACGTAGTGATGTTTTATAAATTGAATTAAAAGACTGATAATTAATCTGCATAATGACATAAATAAAGATTTTCCATTGTTGAATGAAAATCTCTATTAAGAATAATTTATTTCATTATACTGATATATGGATAATTGTTATTCAATTTAAAGAAATCTACTTTACCGACTAAGAAACTGCATCATTCAGAAGATTGAATTTATCATGTAGCTTGTGACTGTTGGCATGGCGCCACTGTGTCAGTCAAAGTTATATTTTGCAAATGGCGCACAAAGTGATCGATAGTTCGTTTACGTGTGAAATAATATAAATATATTTGAATAGCAGTGAGTTATTGGTAAAAGAAAATCAAAATGGAAACTATATTGGAACAACAACGTCGATATCACGAGGAACGGGAGCGACTAATGGACGCGATGGTTAAAGAAATGCTACACAAGAAGCCGGGTCATCGAGAAACAATAAATTCTGAACATCGTCTGAAAATGTTGTTAGACCAGCACATGGACAGTACTGCTCATTTACAAGATCTTTACGAGGATAAAGACGGCCAAAGAAAGGACGAGGTCCAGGCTCTTTCAGGACCGAATGAATTTTCCGAATTTTATTCGCGGCTTAAGTCAATCAAGGAATTCTACCGACGACATCCCAACGAAATAAGCGTTCCGATGTCCGTCGAGTTCGAGGAGTTGGCTAAAATGCGAGAAAATCCAACCGAGGAATTAGCTAACCTTGTAGAATTCACAGACGAAGAGGGATACGGAAAATATCTCGATCTTCACGAGTGTTACGAAAAATACATAAACCTAAAGGGTATAGAGAAGGTAGATTACATCACTTATCTATCAACTTTTGATCATTTGTTCGACATTCCAAGGGAAAGAAAGAACGCCGAGTACCGTCGCTACGTCGAATCGCTACTAGAATATTTGACGGAATATTTAAGCAGAGTTAGACCGCTTCTTGATTTACATGGAGAAATAGAAACTGCTAATAGAGAATTTGTTACGCATTGGGAAAACAGCACCTTTCCAGGATGGCCGAAGGAGACCGGAAGTGCATTGACCAATGTCGGAGCACATTTAGAACTATCCGCTTTTTCATCTTGGGAAGAACTCGCGTCTTTAGGTCTGGACAGATTGAAATCTGCGCTATTAGCTCTGGGCCTAAAATGTGGCGGTACGTTGGAGGAAAGAGCGCAAAGATTATTCAGCACAAAGGGTCAAGCATCGCTGGATCCTAGTCTATTGACTAAAAACAAACCAGGCAAACCAGGAAAAGGAAGAGATGTAGAAAAGCAGAGGGAAATAGCAATGCTTGAAGCCCAGGTTTATAGACTTGCAGAACTGGTGTCTAGCCAGCGTGTTTCTACTAAAGAAAACGTTCAGAGAAAACAGGCGAGAACAGAAGGTGAAAGAGGAGATTCTGACGCTGAGGCTAGCGCCAGTGAGTCGGAGGAAGAAGACGACAACGAGGTCCCATATAATCCAAAGAATTTGCCGCTCGGTTGGGATGGAAAACCAATTCCGTATTGGTTGTACAAACTTCACGGTCTTAACATTAGTTACAACTGTGAAATTTGTGGAAATTTTACGTACAAGGGACCAAAAGCATTTCAGAGACACTTTGCAGAGTGGAGACACGCGCACGGTATGCGATGTCTTGGGATACCGAATACTGCACATTTTGCAAACGTTACACAGATCGAAGACGCCCTTGCTTTGTGGGAGAAACTGAAAGCGCAAAAACAGTCCGAACGATGGCAACCGGAACAAGAAGAAGAGTTCGAAGACTCTCTTGGCAATGTTGTGAACCGTAAGACTTACGAGGATTTAAAACGCCAAGGACTTCTCTGAATCTTAACAACAATAGGAACACTTTTTATAGCAAGTTTTCAATAGGAAATTGTCTGTTTTGAACTTGCTAGTTTTCACAACACATTCTATTTAAATGTATTTCCCTTGAGTATAAGATTTTAATAAATATTATGCTGTAACTATATTCCCATGATTATTATCATCAAACATCCCATAACAAAATCCATAACAAACTCCCTGAGGAAATCCATTCTATAAAAACAACATGGTTGTATGATAAATTGAATTCGCTAAACTCGAGGTATCAGAAGACGCATAAAGACGTGTAACCGATCAATTTTTCAGTATCAGATACAAAGATATCAATTTTTGTGAAAAAAAAACTTACCAGGTGGTAGGGAGAGTAAAGCGTGATCTCTGAGAGCAGCTAACCAGTGTTGGCTCAGGCTCAGTAATTCTGGTTGAACTAAACTGAGCAGACTTTCATTCTGGAATTCGAACTCTCCGAAACCTTCTTCGTCATTGTCAGCACTTGTATACATCTTGTTTCTTGCCGAAGTGTCTACATTGCCTGGTGCTGATCCATCATTAATCATAGCTACTACATAGACCTGTAATATGTGATTAGAGAATCAAGATTTTGAGCACAGTTTCAATCTGGCATATTGCATTTATTTCAGGAGATTTAATAGAGCAATCTAGCTTTTGCCATTGCTTTTGAATAATTTTCAATGTTTCAATCATTTGAAATAAGATATCTATTCACCTCAGCCCAAGCTTTCAATATGGCCAGTTTTTCCAGAGTTGACAGGCTCTCGTTATAAAGTTGTTGATGAGTATGCCCTCCCCTTAACTTTTCCAACGATGATACAAGCAGTTGATGAACACGTCGCAAATCATTTAGATCCCTTGCAACTCCGCTACCAATCCATGCACTGCAAGCTTCGCAGGCAGCAGCAGTAACGTGAGATGCTGTTTCCGCAGAAAATGCTGGCCTCAATGCAGCACCAACCTTTGCGATAAGATTCATGTTATAATTTCACAATTCGAACTTTCATTGGATCCTCAAACCAAAAACGATAATCACCTGTGCTTGGAATTGTTCAAGGAGCAAATGTCCTGGAAATTCTGGCTCTGGAACTTTAGCAAATTTATCAATGATCTCTTGCAGAGTCTTGAGACCTTCCAATCGCAGAGGATCACAGTCACTTGTCGCTGCCATAAACGCCATACGTACTAAATCTGATAAATGCAGTACCAGAAAATCCCCTGAAATACAAAAATCGTCACACCGTGGAGACGAAGTCAGTATAAGGATAGAAACGATTCAACTTTTCCATTAGGAACAAATAGAAATAACAACTCACCTCTTCCTCTTGTCAATTGCATTTCTTTAGCTAAAGCTAAGTCGAAATGTGCTTGCTTGTTGACGAGACAAGCAGTGATAATTCGCCTTACACTTTGAGCAGCGAAAACTCTCGTTGGCCAACGTGGTGAGACTGCTGGACGTTGCCGGGTCGATTCTTCAGCATGAAATTCTGCCTGATCATCATCACCTTCCGCTTCACCACCTTCGTCATCAGCTGTACTGTCTTCAGATATAACAGGAGCAACTTCCTCTGTTGTGCTTGATTCTATAAATGCACATGTTACATATTTGATCTCTGTACTGGGATTGAATTCTAAGAAAATAATAATAGCACTAATAATGTGAGATTTTTATGTTGCAATTTATTTTACTTCTTACCCGAAGCTACGGTGAGAACATCTTTGCAGAGAGATAACCATTGCGATAAATTATCAGCGGCAAGCATTTGAAGCATACTAGTAAGAGTATCATGGATATCTTTTATCAATCGACTGTCCGTTTCTGTGTCAAGCATGCTGAATAAAACTCCTGGAAGACCGGTCTCGGTGATAACGAGGCCTTCTACAATGTTTGTATCTCTGCTTTCGTTAGCTAATGTCATTGCATGTTCGCATACTTCTTTTGCTTCACGTTGAGCAAGTTGGCGAAGGCATGATATTGCCGCCTTGCGAAGTAGTAGATGATTGCTCGATAAGGTACGCTAAAATTAATACACCTTATTATTTCAAGAAAGTTATGGACTTTGAATCTGGAGTATGTCGAATGTGTGGGGACTTACGCAGAGTGTGGGGACTAATGAAGACAAATTAACATGCCGTGGAGCAAAGAGATGTAACTGTTGTAAACAGCCAGTAGCTTCAGCTTGAACTAACGGATCTTGATGATCTTGCATTATTGCACAGGCACATAAAAACGAGGACCGTGCCATACAGATAGTCGATGTATTGCCTGCCGAATTAAAGAAGATTCAGAATATTGAATACATACATTGTTTCTAGTGATGGCCTTAATATTGAGAAGACGGTAGACATAATACCTTGTAATTCTGGTCCGATAGTGGTGATCAGAGCAGATAATACTTTTCCAATACATTGATGAACGTCAATATAAGAATGTGGTACATTCAGAAGAAGAGTCAATGCTAACGACAGAGTAGGCTCAACATAACCACGGAACATAGGGCCACCAGAATCAGCGATAAGTGCCAATGCATGTAGTGCCCAAACCTGAAGAAAAATATCAGAATTTGAAATTAGAAATTGTTTATTCAAGAATCCGATAATCATGGACCGATCGATCGATATTGGCCGTTCAAGCCAAGAAACATACCTGCACAACAGGTGATGTATTGTCTTGAGCTAGTGCAAGTAAAATGCTAACACTTGTATTCAAATGTTGACTGGAACCCATACCACCGACATATCTATGTAAGCAGCCAAGTGCTAGAGAATGTCCTGTTCTGCTAGCGACATCGCGAGCAGATTTTAGTCGATCAAAACTTGTTTGAGCCAATTCTGCAGTGAATTTAGAGTCGGAAACAACTTGTGCCATTCTTCCAACTGCTTCGCCAGCTGCACAACGTAAGATTGAATTGCTGCTGACTAACGCTCCCTGAAAATTTTGTCATGATTAATGATTGTGCATATAGTTTTGATATTCCATAGTAGAAATTCGTTAATCAGAACCAGTAGATCAGCTATTGAGTATGTGAGTTGCAATGCGTACTTACAATGATCAGATTCGTTGCTGATTTTTTAACATCTTCTTGGCCAAAACTAGTTTTCGCTTCGTTCAGACCCTTCAATCCGCTAAGAACAGCAGTGAAGACATTCATTTGCACTGCTTCTTGCCTGGCACTTTTAGCATGCTTAATACATTCGCTGAAATGTTCTAACATTTGCAATCGATGTTTATTTGCCACACGTGGAAAGATTTGTCCAAATAATGAGACGGACATATCAATAACAGCAACACCTAGAGGTAATGGTCCGGGAACAATTTCGCCCTGAAAACCAATAAGCAAAGTTTTACGTTTCACATTCATAAAAAGTATACGTTCTCACACTGTATAAAATCTAATGGCTTGTTGACTACGGTGTAGACACTGATTTAGAGTATGAAGCAAATGAATATACAAAGGTACTCACGTTTGGTACAGGCCGATATAAACAACATGAATCATGTTCCAGGGCTCCTGATCCAGCAGCACTGTTGGGTTGCAACTGCAACAACATAGGTAACGTATTAATTGGATTCAATAATAAGTTTTATGCAACAACGAATAATAAGCCAAAAAAAGGATGAGCCTGTTATTGGGAAATACATTCAGTATCCTTAACAATGTGAAAAATGCCTCCAAGGATTTGCAGTGTCGCAAGCTAGGAATTGTATATCACAGTTTAGTTAGTCCAATCCGCAAAAGCACCCGTATTATTATTAACTTAATCCGAAATATCCCATACGTTATAAGTCACAATTATCCAGATGGTATAAGCATGCGAGATCATTTACGCAAAATTCATTTTTCGAAAAAAACATTCAAGTGTTAATGCTCCTCTGAAAAGCTGCCATTAGTCAGGGAATCCTAAATATATTGCAGGTATAGGATAACAGAAGAGTAAAACTACAAAATTTCATTAAGTAAACTGTAAATAAGGCAAATAGTATTTGATAAGTATCATAAGCACTGGATCCCGAAGCTATAGATTTTTGATAACGAAAATTTGGGTGATTTAATTACTTTATGGTTTCATAAAATAATAAAAAAAACTATAAGTGTTTCAAGTAAGGGAAACTGATCTTATGTGCCTAGCTGAGTGATGATGTAGTCACTGTTTACAGAGCACATTACTCACATGTTCAGAATCTGCCCTTCGGTTTGGTTCCATCTAGACATGAATGAGAGCAGTGTGCGTTAATAATTATTGTAAACTGTCACCAAAGATTAGTTTATGTACAATGATATATGCACATGCATGTGTAACATTTCTTAAAAGGGGTCGAGTAATCCTATTTTCTATTAGTCTATTTTCCCCACAGCATTTAAACTTTTTTCATTCTGCTTCATGAAATAGATTTGGATGATGCATAAAAAAATATAATCGATGAATGAATCATTTTTGAACATAAAATACTTGAACCATTATACCTTTTTATGAATTCATGATGAAACACACACCAATTTCAAAATTGAACCCTCTCAATGCATATAAATCTAAACAAAGTGCTAGTTAAAGTCCATAAAACAAACTGTTATTGAAACTAACATGCACATGCATGAAAAGTTTGGAAGTTTGGTACATCGTATCAACTGACTCACTCAATCGCTCCCTGATTATTCAAGAAATTATATAAGTACAATATGTACTTCATTTTCGAACATGCATTCTCTGATTTAATGAGAAAGCTGTTTCATACAAATGACTAAATGATGGTAGAAAGTAAAGCACAAATCGCAAGATTAGGATTAAAATAGATGCATTCAAGCATATATCAACAGTTTCGATCATCAAGTGGCTATATTGCACACACTTGTCATCATTCATTTATGAGCCATCTAAAAGTGAATAATTTATCACTGTGAATCGTTCATATTCGCTTCAATAACAAGGTCGCTACGAAATAATGTAATTTAATTTACTTACCTGATCTTCAATAGTTCGGTGATCTGTTTCCTGCAACCAAGTGCCAAGTATAACGGAATCATCAGCGTGACATACCACCCGCAGTAAAGAGGTCGTAGTGTTTCCTGGGTTCTCAGTTAGTGTGAATTCAGAAACAAGCATCCTTAGGAGATGTGTATATGAACCTGTAATTTAGATCAATATAAAATTTTGACAGGTCAGAGATATATTAAGAACCTTTCATCACGTCATAATACCACAAGTTGAAATAAGTCATGTCAGTTTCTTCGAAATTCAACACTCAGCAATACTAATAACAACTTTGTTGATCATCAATCAATAGTACTCGATTTTCAAGACGAGTACACTTCTGTTTTATGTATGAATAAAATAAACCGATAAGCATCAGGGAAATTACCTTCAAACGTTTGCGGTGGTAGCAACAATAGCGTTTCGTATAAACGTAATCTCACCATAGCAGCTGGAGCTTTTAATTGTTGACCATAGTTTTTGAGAACAGTAGATAAGCTGAAATGACAAATTTATACCGATGAGAACTACGTCTGTAAAAAATAGATCACAGCTCATCTCCAAAATTTTAAAAGTTACTACTACAGCATGAATACAGCATTATAATACAGAACATTAGATATGTACTTTGTGAGCATTGCCAAGGCTGATTCAATAGGTGTAAGAAGCCGGCGAGTGATGTCATCATTGAGAAGGTCTGGGCAATGAAGTAGAAAACTGTGCATAGCAGAGAGTGCGCCAGCTCTTCCTTCCAATGTTACCTGCCATGTGAATGCATCTCCACGAGCTTTTTCACTTTCTAATTCTTTATTCGAACGTGGGAAGGAGTTCCTCCAAAGTAACAACATCCTTGGTAGTAATCCTCTAACTACAGCCACACCTGTGAAAAGTATCCAAAAAGTATGTGAATGAATTCATTCCATACTAGAAAAAGTTTAAATTATCATCTTGATCGCTTATTTTTGCTTCTCAAGAAAAATCTGCAGTGTGTACTCTGTGGTCTGAGATGTGCTGATAGAGAGAACAATTACAGTTTGAAAGGACCTATTGGATTAGAAATAAAGCTATTTTCAGCAATCCACTGGGGTAATTTTAATAAATAAATGTCTTTACCGAGGGTCATTATAGCTCCGATTAACAGCCAGCCAGCATGAGTTCTATTTAATGATAATCGGCTGTTTTGACTCGCGCTTCTTAATAATTCTTCAGCGGTATTGAATATGATCTGAAAAAAGTGGTTAATTATTGATAATTATGGATAACTTCATCTAGCATAAATCTTTTATTAATGAAATTCATTGATTTCTAGAATGTATAATTCACCAATGTGACAAGAGATAATTATATTCGATTGTCGGGCAGTCAGGAATGTAAATTTTCCAGTTTACACATACATTGATATAAGCACTAATATGCTAATAAACTTTATTAAATGTGTAAAAATAAAAATATCATAATTATTACCTTTCCCTTAGTGTGCGGAACTCCAAGTGGTGATAATCTCACACTTCCTAAAACCGCAGCCAAAGCACTGCTATACCCTGCTATAGCTTCAGGAGAACTTCGCATATTTTCGATCGCATCTACACAACGATCAATCAGTGGTGTTATTTGACTAGGAACAGCCACACAAATACATCTCAAACACCAGGAAGCGGCTAGTCTTGCTGCTTGACAAGGGTGGACCAAAACTGCGATTGTTGTTTCAATTAGACCTGGAAAACATGTTGGGGAAAAAGAATGAATATTCACATAGCATGTATTTTTGTATGGAGACTAAATACGGTAACTTTTGCTGACTTTTTTCCCACTTACTCAGAGATTGATCGGATATAAGATTGCAAGCAGTTGTGCCTAGGCCAAGAATAAGATTTCCCATTTCTTGCAAAGCACAGACCAACAGATGCTGGCTGAATAATGTTTCTTGATTACAGTCCTTGGCGTTTTCTGGGCTGAAATCTTGATAAAAAATTTAAATAAATACAATATTTTCGTGAGTTTGATATGATCACAGCTTCCGCTCACATACCAATTGAATTCATTTGCTTCAAAATGACGTGTGCGATTTCTTTACATGCAGCAGCTTGAGCTCCCTCTCCTAAAAGCTTCCCTATTGTACCTCTGAGAATAAAGTTTATGCATTTTCTCGAATATACTGCATCTACATGGGAACTGGCTGCTTTTGGATTGGCAACAAGATCCAGCACATGAGCAACCAGTGTGCTGATATTACGCTCGAGCCAAGCTCCCCCAAGAATTTGTACAAAAACGACATAAGCCTGAAAAATGACGACAATATAAAAATTATAAATAATCATTTTTTATTCATAATATTAAATGAGGTATGGGTCTACATCATTCGTAATATACAACGCAGAAAAACTTACGAAGTATTTTTTTTTTTTTTTTTTTTTTTCAACGAGAGATTCGTTTACGCTAATTAGTATAATGTACGGAAAAAAAAAATTAAAAAATAAAATTAATGTCTATCATATGCGTCTGGGGAATTTGCATTATGCTAATCAGATGGGATGTTGGGACTTACATGTGTTACTCCGACTCTAACTTCGCGATTCACTCCTGAACTACCCTTGATCATTTCTCCTGTTCCTTTCAAGAAACCCGCACCACCACGCAGGAATCCAGACATCAGTATATTCAATGCTTCATCTAATGATATTGGCTTATATCCTTTACCTTGAGAAGCTAAAAGAGTTTAATACATTCAATGAAATCCTATTATAATTTATTTCATATACTGCATCAGGAATTAAAGACTAATTTTACAAGACAGGAAAAGAGAGGATTGAGTCACCTGCGGGAGTATTCCCTTTCGGTGCTGGTTGTTGTGTAGTTGCTACAAGTGCACCGAGAAGTTTAGCAACCGTACATCGTACTTCATAATTTGAACCTTCAAATGCCCGAAAGCACAATGTGGCAACACTCTCGATTTCGGTTGTAGAAAGGAAAGGTGCATGATTCAACATTTCCAAAAGACACTGAAGAAGTTATTCATTATGTATCAATTCAAGTTTTGAACAGCATAATATGTTAATCTCGGGTATAATAATTATATGGACGAAAAGTCTAGTGGCCTTGTATCACACAAGCTTAACGATCTTTAGATATTCTATACAGCAAAAATATGTTACAAATACGAAGTGTGGATTCTAGTTTTGCGCAAACAATAACTTACAGCGCTGGATTCTTAACGACTATATTATTCGACGAAAAATATATCCATTAAAGTCGCAATAAAGTTTAAGTAATGAATGGGAAAAAAATATTCTTCATTTCATGTTATATTTAACAAATTTGAAAATTGTGTACCTTAGCAGCGGCGCACCGTACTGCCATGACTCTATCAGTGAGACAGTGTCTGGCCACCTTGTAGATTTCCTTATGAACATTCGTTATGGCAGATCCCATACCGGCACACACCTATCAGCCATGAAACAATTTTTGTTAGTTATTTCATTGACTTTTATACGTATTTTCAGGTAAATCAAGACGAAAGTAGATCTCAATGATATTTATAACGTAGAAAGTGAAAACTATATGAAAATGCAAGTTTGCTGAAGAAACATACATTCTATTATAGAATCGTCCGTGATAATTTTACCTTTTCAAGTGTGTGCATTATTTCTATTCGAGTTTGCGATTCCGCGGACCGAAGAGATTTTATGAGTATTTGTACAGTGTCCTCGTATGATCTTCCCATCATTCGTCCTAATTTCTCGTACATACATCCCACGCAGCATATTGCGGCTCTGCACGCGGCACAAAATAGTTTGTGAAATATAATTGTTCGATTCTTGAATTAGTTGTGTCATTTTTGTATAATTTAATTCCATACTTTGATAGCTGGGAAAAAAAATTAGGGCCAGCATACCGAATTGTGTCATTTGACGAGATTGGAAAATTTAATGCCATGCATAAATATGGGGTAAAATACTTCGATCCTAAATCTTAAATTCATGATCTTATGGTCTTTGGTATCATGTGAACTCACAATTTCGTCGGTAGAAAACTCGGAGAATCATCCTTGTTTTTAAGAATATCATTGCACTTGTTGACGGTATCGAAAAGAAGAAATGTATCGCCAACACTGAAGAGGGTAGCAAGACATCGCGCGATAAGACGACGTGTCGGTGGTCCAGGAGCCCCTTGCATGTGCCTTGTTAGCTGTTCCACCAATTTTTGTTGGCATCCTTTGATATCACTCTGTAACATCAGATGAAGCGTATGTTTTGTTGTTAAAGAAGGGTCGCCAAAGGTTCTGTCAGATCATCGCTGCATAAAATGTTGAATTAAAAAGGTACCCATAAAAGTATCCCAAATTCTAATCACAGATCAGCTATATGCGTAGGAGAAAAACTCAACTATTTAATATACGACGAAGATCAGTGAAAAAAAAAACTCAAATTAAATGTGTTTAAATACGAATTTGAGTAATCTAATGATCGTAAAATCTAATATCTTGAGGAAAAAGCGTAAGACCGATGTAATAAATAGTAGGTATATAATGTTCATTAGCACGGCATCGAACAAATATTAAAATAATTTACCTCACCAGCAATAATTATTTTATAGTGTGGGGAAAAAAAATTTCAATCTGTTCGTTATAGTATAGGATTTATTTAGAGATCGATTATTGTACGCATTGAATTCTATACTCAATGGTCTATTCCTGTTAATCTAAATTCATTTTTTGGCTTTTAACGCGTCAAAATATTTTGCCATTTAAAATTTTTATTTTTTTTATTTTCGGTGTCGCATTATTTATTTTTATTTTTTTCTTAGGCAATTCATGGCAAGTAGAATGGTTCCTCGCTATATACGCTTCTACAAGGCGTGTTGATCCATGTGCATTACTTCAGGGTTGTCTCTGATGTTATCGGTACAGTTGGGATTTTGGAAATCAACTCAGAGTTCAAGTATACCTGAATAAATATTATTAATTAGGTTTTTGTTTCCAAACCCATAAAAAATTCATTGCGATAAATTTTCGTGTATATGTTGTTTTGGCACACTAGGTGCTAACTTGGATTCGAGTATGACGTATACAAATTGCTTTTGTTCTCGGCCAGAGTAGGTATCATATATATGCAAGAAGATACTATACGAATATTCAAATATGGCTATTTCGTGGCTTTCGAAAAACTGACGACAACAGAGAATAAATAAATGAATAACACGTTATTTCATTCTGGAGTATACAGTCTATAACTTAAAATTCCTTATTGATATCATAGACTCGTAACAACGCCACAGATAGTCTGTAAAAAGCAAAGATTTTTTTTCTGAATGATCACTATATGACGATATATGTATTACCTGCGTGCTAATATATATTCCGTACAAAATAGTATCGATAATTTAATGTGGATAGTAATTTTTTATCAAATTTATAACAACAAGTTTGGCAAATTTCATTCGAACGTATTCCCAGTTGGCAAAAAATGAATTAGCTAATAAAAGGTGTGATTTCGCATACCTACTATATATATGAACGAAAAGTTTATATACATATAATAGGTATGTCTGTTCAGATTGAAATCAAAGTACATAATATATTAATACAGGGTATCAAAATTGACAGTCTAAATGCGAAATGATTGGCCCATATATCCCGAATATAAGTGTCTACAAGTTGTCAGATTGATAGATAGGTCAGACGTGTTCAGTAGGTACGAACTTTTTATTTCGTAGCCACTTGTCGAGGAAGCGATTTTTCGATAAAGGAACTCACTCATCTCTCCAATCACAAATCAAATGTAGATACATACCTATCGATGCATACCGACATTTATGCAAAATATTATTCAACTTTATTGGAAATAATCCAACCTTCCATTCGGACTGAAATCGGTGTGGAATTGTTTGATCTAGTCTGACTGTGAATTATCGTTTTCTACAATTCGAACTGGCCATTATACAATGATTGGCGAATAATCAATGACAGTTTTCTGCTACTCGACACTATGGAGAGAGCCGACTTGAATTTTCATCCATCTGTTCGTCATTAAATTGCTCTCGAAGGTCTCGCCAGAAACATTTTTCAATAATATTCATGTATATGCTGTTCGACACGACCGGAATTATAATTTGATAGATGCATGTGGATACAGTCTATTATTTCCAGGCAACTAATATAATGGTTGTAGAATATCCGTCATTATATAGAGATTAAACTAAACGATGATCGCAGTTATAGTAAAGCAATAAGCTATACCGTATCGACGCTGCTTACGAAGACTAGCACGTTTCAAATTTATTACGAAAACTAGCACGTTTGGATATAAACCACGAAGACTAGCACGTTTCGGTTTTCACCGCGAAAAACGCACTCCTGCATTCGCAAATTAACTTTCAATTCAATTACCGGACACCGCATAATAATCTTCAGAAAATCCTTGTTGCATTGATCTAAAAATAATCATTTTCGCAAGGATAACCGAAGCCTGCTAGCTTCCGTAGCAATAACTGAAACGTGCTAGTCTTCGCGGTGAATATCGAAACGTGCTAGTCTTCGCGGTGAAAATCGAAACGTGCTAGTCTTCGTGGTTAATATCCAAACGTGCTAGTCTTCGTGAGAAGCCGAAACGTGCTAGTTTTCGTAAAAAATCTGAAACGTGCTAGTCTTTGTAAGCAGCGTCGGTATATACATCAGCGTGGCGTAATATTAAAATGGCATACACAGGCATGAAATACGATATAATTACAGTTCTCCTGAAATAGTTGGGGACTGTAACATCTTTGAAGTATTCAATGACCTCTCGTTTTTTTATATAAAATCCGACGTTGGTGTAATTATTTTTCGATTTATTTCCTGTTTTCAACCAGCGATTTTATAACATATCATAAAATTAACAGGTGCTAATTGAACCATATAGTTATATTGCATACATTAGTAATGATGCGTTAAATCAACAATTCAGACTAAATACTGTTTTCGATACGAGGAGTGCTAATCTTCTCATATTCCTATTTCTGAAATCGTTTTCTCATCGCTCCTCGCACTCTGGATCACGAAGCATTTACCTTTTGCGCTGCAACAAGGACTTTGTCCAAAAAACGCAGCCATTCGAAGACGAAGACGGGTCTCTTGGCTTCTGGTATTTGATTAAGCGCATCCTCGTTGAGGGTAAGGCTGTGACTAAGCTCCATCATCGTGACGGTACCACCTCCTCTTTCTGCACGTTCAATGCACCCTCTGCGCCTGAAACATAAGACGAAAACGGAATTATAAATATTGTCTCTATGATGACTGTATTAGTTGTTTTTTTGTTATTTGTGGAAAAAGTGGATTCATCATCGGGGTAGATATTAGGAACATAATTGTTGTTTTGAATCAATGATCCCGAAAGAAATTACTCGCAGTAAAGTAAGACCACAAAACCGAGAATTTCTGAGCGATCATACGTATTGTATTCTGCGGTTTTATATAATAAGAATACGATAAAAATAGGACTTGGTTTTATATGAAACAATGTTTCCTCGTGCAATTGATTTATTCACGAATGACTAATGGCAAATAGTAACTTATCTACTTCACGGGAAGAATAATTATTGAATTAGTACTGGATCTTGTTGTATTTGCACAACTCAACATGTGGACACGTCGCATTAAATCTTGCTGTCTTTGCACATTGTATCTATTGCACGTGTCATTAGTTACGAGAAAAATAAATAAGAAATATCGCGTAAGGTCTAAGTTGATAGCCATTTTCAATAGAGGATAAAATCAATCCAAGCAATCTTGATATAACTTATAATATACTTAAGTACCTTATAATATACTTAAGTACCTAACTTATATACTTAAGTATAATTTGAATTCAATATTCAAGTAATTAACAAAAGCGAATTACAAACGATAAGAATCAACTTTTATTCTTCTTTTAACGCAAGGTTCGATACCCGTTGGACATGATGAAGGTCTTTAGGGCGAGAGAATTGCCCTCAATAAATCAGTAATTATGCTTATGTAGGTAGAGAAATTTTTCACATTCGTTCACCGGTTTCAGCTCGGGCGAAATACGTGTTGAAAGAAAATTCTAATGTTCATTAACGGTCCTCAAATATTTGCGAGATGAACTGCGCTTCGAAGAGAAGGTGAAGATTTTCAAAAATTTCTCGTGCTGAACGTTATAATTCGATGAATTATTCTATTTACATTCTAAAGACATAGGGGTTGAGACATTGAGGTAAGTTCAAGTTAACAATAAATAAAACGGGATGCTGGTAGAGATTTACGAGGATTGTAATAAAAATAAGTAGGTAACTCGTGACTCTGTACCTAACGCAGGAAAACAGTGGTTATGCCCAAAATAGTAGCAAATGCATATAAACGTTCACTCCTATTCATGTCAGGGTCCCACCTTATGCCTCTAATAAACATAAATATACGTATGGATATAAGTGCGTAAATTTTTTATCAACATCTATGATTTAGATCCAAACTATTAAGCGAACTGCGTAGTCGAAGAAATGGCTTTAACGACCGACATGACAGCGTGTGCGAGTAGAGTTGATAGTCCGGGGATAACCCAAATGGTATATAAGACGTATAAAAGACACGTGAGATGTAATAAGAGGTAAGGTTTCGGTAAATATGATAAATGAAAATGCTGAGTATGGGGCACGTACCGGATGCTCCGCACCAACATTTGATTATTGCATGGTACCTAATCGGTACCTATCCAGATACAATGCAAATCTTTTTTATATATACCACGAAATTTCATCTGCGCGTATAACTTGCGATGGTCCATGTCTGGATAATCCATGTCCAGACCATTGCATTGACGAAATGATACGGTTGTGAATCAAGCAATCAGACGAGATATATGATTAGCCATGAATGCCACGTAAGATTAGAGTAACGACAACGCATGATTACGGATATTGCTTCTCTAGTCTTTTATGGACGGACGCATGGATATGGCTATGATAAAATCACATTGATTAGAGGTATTATAGGCGGGGCACAATTACGTGCTGTACAAAATTGACAGCCTTGACATTCAACCGGAGACTTCTATACCAGAGATGTTAATATCACGCACGAACATTCCTATACGCGTCAATAAACTCTGGAGTATGTATACGTGGTGTACCTTTCGGATGATTCTAGATATTTGAGGGCGATAGTTCTTGACGATCGATAGACTCGTTTGACTTTACTTTTGAATCAAGATACTGACATGGGTTTTTATTGTCGTGTTAACGGATAGAGCAGAACTATATGACGTCAATCGACATAAGAAATTTTCAGCTGATGTGGCCATGGCGGTACGTATGTTATACCTACGTATCAGACCAGTTTAGTATGAAACTGGGCTGCGGGCGATGACAGAAACTGAACGAAATGAGCACAATTTACGATGGCCGCGAAATTATTATCATTAAGATAATGTATTCAATATTTATGTATAAATATCGTATCAGAAAGGCATCGTATTGAATTAGATCAGGTTACATGTTCGACGACTTTAGAAGCAGTTATACAGCCATTATCATATCTAATGCATCATCAGATGAGTAAAGTGAAAATTGCAAAGAAAATTCTGTCATAACCGAAGACAGAATATTTTTTTGAAGAACCGAAGGATTTATTTAATTTTTGCGGTAATAAATTTGCGGTAATAAAACTACGGCTTTATTTTTCTGTACCCTGACGTAAAAGAATATTTTTTGTTTGACGGATACTGAGAATATCAAGAAGGTATCGCTAATTGTATCTGCGATAATTCGTTTTAAAGTAACAAGGAGTTTGGACCGGGTTTTCATCCAGATTCTATAATGGTTAGTGACATATTCCGCCGAACATGGGAAGAAGTGAAGCCAAAGGCTAATTGTAAATCAATATTTTACGTATCGGATAACGAAAATCTTTTATATAGATTGAATTTCTCTACATATCGTTAATCAAGTATGAAACTGTGAAAGTCATCCGATGCGAATATTACTAAAATCTAACTAACCCACTATAATAACATGTCAAATTAATCGTAGATTATTTGGGATTAAAAATTTCACTAAGTTTCTAATCAATGATGAGATCTTGACTATCCAGGAATAACGATATGCGTACATACTCCGAACATCTGTCAATATATTTGATAAGTTCTCGAGTAGTTGGAATCATGAAGAAAAGCGCACTCATCATGTTATGCATTACGATATTTATTGCGTTTTTAAAAAAGATCATGCGCATAATCTTTTGGCTCTAAGGTAATAGGATATACAAATCACGTTTCCTACTTTTCGAGCTACAGTCAATCAAAGATAAAGTTACCCATTCAGCTCCCTGTTACGCAGCTCTAAATTCACCGATATAATTCACTTGTATTTGAGAAGCTTCGTAACTGTTCGGAAATCAAGATGAAGTCTTTTTTTTTTTTTTTTTTTTTTTGTAAAAAAAAAATGTGATGGCTTGGATACAAATTATAGACACATACATCTCGCGTTTACTTTATATATATATATATATATATATATATATATATACCTGACAATTATGTACATAACAACAAAAGTCTATAATTATATCATCATTTTATTGCTACGGTATATTGCAAGGACCCTGGCTGATATTTAGGAATGTCTTAATACGTGATAGGAAATATTGCTCGTTTGCGAGCACGCTGTAAAAAGTATATTCACTAATTGTTATAGGTATATACTTATTCGAGATTTTGACCGTGAAATGAAAAAAGGATTCGTTACCCAAGTGTAACAGTCAATTTTTTTAAACGAACGCGAGCACTTTAGAGTATAATCGTACACGAGTGTGCGAAAAAACCAACAAGTCGATTTGCAATGCAAAGTTGAAATATCCATACGTTTCTAATTGTCAGAATAATGGGAGTGGAAAGCCTGTCCATTTATACATACATGAAATAAGCTTTGTGATGTGAATGAGAAATAACGGATCGAGAATATAATATAATGCCGATGTGTTTGGAAGTTCTGAGTATGACCAATATCGCGTGATACCCATAAATCGTTGACTACCATAATATTAGCCGGATGTCTGATTAAGATATGTTAATCAATGGCAAGGGTATACATATATATATTGTTGCAGAAGCTGAGCATCGTGGTATCGCAGTTTCGTGGAAAACTATATGAGCCAGGTGTTCTATCTTTATCGCTTCGCGAAACTTTCTGGTAATATGTGGCGAATTTGAATAGCTAGAGGCAGGTATAGTTTAACTTCCAATTAAAAAGATTTTATGTTTCACGGTTATAAAATATGCGGCGTAGATGAAATAGGAACCAACAGTATTAAAAGTGTGTGAATTATATATTCAGGCTTGGCTTTAGCTCAGTTGAAAATAATTCAAGGAAGGTAACGAATTAAATGTGTAAACTATAAACGATTCACACTGCGACGGCCATTCTGAAAATTTTATTCAGAGTTTGAAAAATGAGCCAGAAATATTACATCCCCGATAACGTTTGAATTATACATATGTTAGGTAACAGTATACGATTATAATAGTACATCATAAAATATGTTTACGATGTAAGTTGAAACAAGGAAATATTATCAATACATAATGTCCAAAATATGAACAACACAATTCGATTTCGTGACCATCGCTAATAAGAGTTGTTGGTATTCGATGAAATAGCATCTGAAAGACCATGCTACCAGGCATAGATATATACATACAAGCGATTCGTTTTTTCTTCGTTTTTTTTTTTTTTTATTTCTTTTTTTTACTCACAAATCATTGAACGTATAATGTATATATAATACTATAATATTTTAGGATAGCCTCGAAACATATGAAATTAATAAAGAAATTGATTTGCATGCGAAGAACATAGGCATGCACGTGTGTCGGCTGGTACGTACAAATTATGATAAATTCCGAATCGCAGGGAGCCAGCTAAAGAAGCTGTTGGACGTTAAATATAGCGAACTGTATTATAGGGTGTGGTTAACCAGTTCGTTAAGGTCGACATTTGCGTAGTAGTAAATTAAAAAAAAGTTGCAATTGAGGTAACGTCAGACCAGTTTTTGAACTAGATTTCATCTTCCCATCCCCATCCTCGTCACCATCACCATCACCATCTCCATCTCCATTTCCATAATAGTTCGACTTTGTCTTCAGTTAAACTCTTTTTTTGTTTCAATATCTTAATCAGTATGTTATGATCACTTCCCTAATGCAGAGCCTCTCTTCTCTTTGCGAGTAGCTTTATAACGTCATCGTCGTAATGTTAATTGCCCTCGTTTTTGTCCTACACCCAGTCGTTTTGTTTCCTATATACTTATTGTTAGTCCTTTAGCTAGAGAGGGTATGCGATGATTGTTTGGGGATGAATAAAAGATCCACCCAATTTTCTTATGCAATTCACCGGTTGGGTTGGCTCCATTCCGAAAAGAACAATGAGAACATTAGACCTCAAGATCCGTATCTCTATAAATATATTGAAGAGTTGTCGGACAAGATTGCAAATACATTAAATCTCCATCTTGGTATCAGGCATACGCAATTCCGGTTGGTGTAGATTAGTCGTGAGCAAAAGATTTATGGCCTGATTAAGTCAATCGACAAATAATATTCATCTTAAGCATTCTTGCGAGGTTCAAAAAAATATAATGTTTCAATCTTCAGATCTGATAAATTTGTGACGATAATAATTGGTGCGGCGGTGCCCACAATGCGGTGAAATATTCCTCCATATTGCAACAGCTTTTTTACGTTTTGATTTTTTTTATTACAACAGGAATGCGTGAAAAAAGTATTAGTTAATAATATCTACTTCAAAAATTTTGCCCCGGTAACAAAGTTGGATTATTCTTTTTTTTTTTCAAACTTCTCACGTATACCTACATCGATTTCTATTGGTCTTAACTATTATGAATATTTAATGATTTAACGATCGATTACCACGAGATGGTATCTACTTATATTATTATTAGTAAAAAAAAAAAATTAACTGCTTTGGTAATAACAGTAATTGAAGATCTGAGGAATACAAGATCAAGTTCAAGCAATTAACCCTTAAGCACTAAGTACATTGCGGCCCATGAAATCGAACTCAGAAAATTTTGTACGCGCTGGAATTTTCGAGCTGCGCAAAGCTAGGCCAACCGCAAAACATCTTCTAATCTTCTACTATTAGTTCATCGTTAGATTAGAAAAAAGAATTTTTTTTTACCTAACTAAATATTAATGAACAAAAAATGTTGCGTTCTAGTTGAACGGTTCTTCTAGACCCCAGGGTGCAGGTGTTCGTGATCAAATTTTGATGTGTAGTGGTTAAGGGTTGATGTGTACTAGATTTTCAGTAATACATGGTTAGGCATAAAGCTGACCCAGAACTGCCCGGGGCCTTTTCGATCCACAGAAGAGGATGTATTGCAGGTTTGCTGCACGCGATATGTTCGTTAAGCATATAACTGCGACATTGGGGCCAGTCAATTATTATGTTGGGTTTTTTTGGTTGATCGTGTTGCTTATTTACTCAACGAGTAATGCCGTGTACGTCAATGTAACTCATAAGTCATACGCACCAAAAGTATGATCATACATGATGCTTTCAGAAAAATGATGCGCATTAGTTTTTTGGGAGAAAGTCCAAATTTTCAGATAAATTCTGAAACGATGGTATTAAATCGCTATTCGTCGAATGCAAGTAAAAGAAAATTTACTTTTTACAGAATAATCACCATCAACTACAATATTCTTCGAATAACATTTCCATTGTTAGCTAATTGCATAGTAATTACAATATTTCTCTATTATTCTACGTTGCATGCAGAATGGGGCTGCGTATCTCGTAAAACCTGCATGAACTTTGATACCTGATAATAAACATACTATTAGGTACACTCAGAGAAAAATCTGGTTAACTGCACTATAAATTATTGTTCGCTGAGAGGACAGTGCAAATTTATAGTCACTAGAACTTATCAAATTTATCAAATTATGTTGTTCTGAACTATAAATTATAATGAACATCACTATTTGGTGAACATTTGAACTATAAATATGGTTAATTGTACATTTATTATTGTCTCTTTGACGTTCCAGCGTTAACTATAAGGGTTTGGTTAAATTAACGTTGCGTTTATAGCGTGCCGAACTATAAAAAGAGTGAAGTTTACTATAAAAATTGTCCACCTGACATAAATTTTCCAACCATACAAATTTACAACTATCTGCAAGTTATTTTCTCTCAGTGTGGAGCTGATACTATATCATCCGATATTCATCTAAATCGAGAAAAAGTAGTTTATACCTATAATATCTTATGCTGCATAAATTAGAAGATTTCGGTGCAGGTTGAGCGTCGAAAAGTATTTTATATGTGAAAAATATCCAATAATTATCTGTGTTTGCATGAAAACTGATAAAAACCTATTTCAGAATTGATTGACGAATACAACCAGCAGCGGAGTGGCGGCCGGGCATTCAGTCGGTAAGTTTCATACTCGTTAAAATTTTTGAAAAAATGCACCTAGACTCAGGGACTTGATGCAATCTGCTATTTCACAGCTCGGGGCTTCAAGCTTAGGTCCTTTTCTGTCGCGACCCTTTTTGCAGCGTAAAAACAATGAGTTCCTACACGCCAGAGGCAGACATCTTTACAATTGCGGGGGTCGATTGCTCCGAGCCATAATGGCATACGAAGGGTGGCAGTTCAAAGTTGTCCTAAACTCGCCTGGGCAAAACAACATATATATTTGTGTACTTATATATATCTCTGTCTTCGTGAAAGTCTGAAATGAATATTCAAACATTTACTGAGTTTCGTATAACGGTATTTGTATAGGACAAACAAGTGACGCGTTGAAAAATTTCTCACTTTTTATTAAAGCGTTAATTTTTAAATTTTTATGATAATTTTCATTACAATAATGCTTCGTCTTCTAGACCAAGTAATTTCATCTCCTGAACCTCACTACCATATAAAGAAAGTATAATCTGAAATCACAGACAGCTATCCCGTACCTGTCTGGTTCAGTTTATACTAAAAAGAAAAATTGTAACTTGCGTCACTGGCTAATTACTAAATTATAAATCAGTGTGATCGGCACACATATTACCGTGCTCAGCGCCGTATCCGCAATCAGATTTGGTGTAGGCTATAAATGTTGATGTCGTGTATCAGGAAAAAAAAAATTCCCCACCTGAATTAGTGGGGGATTATCACTGTATTAATTCGCGGCTCAAAAACACAAATATTGTTTGAATTGACTCACAAAAAATTTTTGTGAGACCAGAACTACCAATATCATCCTCTTACATATGCCGGGCCAGGCACCGTGCCTGGCACAAGAGAATATCCCCATAGTATTTTACCTAGGGCTTTTTGAGTTTCTCTAATCTTCCGCTGCCCCACATTTTCAGCCTATTATCGTATAATCGTACTTTCTTTTTCTTCTTCCATACAGCGATCTTAGATTATTCATAATTTCGTCACGAAATCTAAGCGATAATTTCTCATTGTCTATTCTTATTAGATTGAGGCACACCTACCCGCGAATATCACATATTTTTTCGCCGTGCTCTTTTTGGCCTGCGTCATGCGTCAGCAGATCGTAATCTTTTTTCGGATAGCAAAATCTCAAGAATTAAGCACTCCTGAAAACACGAAAAACAGACATATCTACCTAACGGGCATAAGACTTCGCTACTTTGCGTATCATCTATGAAAAAAATTTACGGTAGTAACCTATTAAACAAGTTTCGCGATACCACCTGCAAAATGTTGATCCGAAGGTAGAAAAAAAAAAAAAAAAAAATTAATTAGCATTTTTTCTCACCCATCATATCCCTGTTATATAAATAATATGCGTGTTCAACAACGTGCGTCACATTATTTTAAAAGTTAGTTAAAACATGCAAATTCAGCTAGATTTGTGATTAAGATATTTTTAATTGATATCCATTACTTTTGTTAAATTAAATCTCACTGATTTACACATCTTTCACTGCCCCTATAGTCTGACAGGTACTTCAACGTAAATCGCGGAACCATCTCGCGGTCGAATTTGGCTGGTCAGTCGTTGATATTGCTACTTGCAGTGCACGTTTGGAGTTGAAAGCTTGACGGAATTCTACATCTGTAGTGGCATATACATATGTCTAGATCGTTCTGCACGCTGTCATTTCCCTCGATTCTATGTCCGAGACCTGAATCATTAATATAGATGGTGTGAATATCACGTATGAATTAGCAGTTTTCACTGGTAGTACTTTTGCAAAGATGAACGAAGTGAGCGGCGTTGACAGTGAAGAATTTGTATAACTATTATTCGGATTTAGCGCTACTTTTTTAGGGATAATTCATCTGCCTCGAAAAATCTTGAAATGTTTTGAAAATATACGATCAGGGTCGTACCCTTGTCATCGTTACTCATCGTTAAATTTCATACTCGTTATCATAGGTAATTGCAAGTCGAGTTTAAGTTTTAGAATATAGAATCCGGCAATCTTGGGACAAAGATTCATAACCCTCGAATCTGTTCGAATCATAATTAAATTAATATGCATTGGAACCGGGTATATACAACTTTGAATGAAATGAATGACAATAATTTATCTAGATTCCGGCATGTATGTATGATGCCGATTTGTAATATTCATATATCTACGCATATATTAAGTACAAGTTCAATCTCGAAGCGTATGGTAGATAATTTTTTTCGAAAATAAAGTATAGTTGATAATTCTGATAAACAGGAAGAAAGATCTTGCTCTCTAAATTTCTTGGAGTGGAATCCCACTCGTTAAGAGTGAAATTTGACTTTTCGATAGAGTGAAAATCGTGCCAGTGGGACTAGAGTGACTTTTCACTCTTAGAAAAAGTGAAAATTTTACTTGATGTCTTGGAGTGAATAGTCACTCTTCAAGACTGAAATGTCCACTTCTAAAGAGTGAGTGTGTGGCTCTATTTTAGATTGGGCCAGATCACTCTTTAAATTAGAGTGATCAATTTTCAATCGTAATTAGAGTAAATATTTCCACTCCAGGTGAAAAGGAGTGATACATTCATAAGTTGTATTCAATATGTTTAGTTCTGACATTTGATACTAATAGCAAACTAATTGGATTGGGGCAATAATATTTATGCTCGTTTTTGTACTCCAATCCAATCTGTTTGCAATCAGTACCAAATGTCAGAACTAAATGTATTGAACGCAACTAATGTATGAAATTTGGAAATTACAGATTTTTTTTTAATTATAAAGACGCATTATTTGTGAAACAGAATAATGTAATTCCCATAACAAACTCCGTTGCCTATGGTTACTACTTGCGCGGGCAAAAGCGCACAGTTTCACTCTTTATAGAGTGACAGCTGGTGCGAAAAATATATCACTCTATACATTAGAGTCAAAGTTTTTCACTCTTTGCGTAAAAGTGAACAATATCATTCTATACATTGGAGTGAAATTATTCACTCTTCGCGTAAAAGTGAACAGTTTCTTTCCAAAAGAGTGGATAATCACTCTAAATAGAGTGAATGACTACTCACACCATTGTTGGAGTGAATTATCCACTCCAAAAAATTTAGAGAGTGTATTTCTGGCATATGGCGTACTATCTAACGTTTATTGCGGTGTTTACACACATTATATATATCGTTTGCAGAAGGAGTGCCATTTTTTGTTCGCGATTATATATATATATATATATATATATATATATATATATATATATATCTATATATTTACACATTATATACATATGTGATTTACAATTGACATATGAATTTTTACGAATCATCATTTTATTGATATTACCAGTTAAAGAAATTCTTTCGGTACGTGTATATGGCAATAGATTAATTTAATTTATTACATACCTATACTAGCGGAAAAAATTACATGAATAGAAGTCTGAAGTTGATCACCTCAGCTTCCAAGTTTACACGAAATAGTTGTTAAGCCCTGCGCACACGACGCTTGTTTCAATGCTGGATTGGCTGCAGGGCGCTGTGATGGCAACGCTGATGGCTGCCGTGGAAAATTACGTCAGTGCGTGCTCCCTTGCTTGAACGCGTGCTGGAATTCCGTGATAGATCATGTCGTATTTTTCGTGCTGGTTTCTCTGGGATATTAGAGTGTTGACCAATGAGAACGTCGGGTTGTGTCACATGGATATATATGGCTGCCAGGACTACACTCATAGACGGATTTGTTAATATTCAATAAGATTTATTCATATTTAACAAATGATTTATTAACTCATATACTTAATAAATATTTGTTAACAATTAACAAATGATCTATTATTAACTCGTATACTTAATAAATATTGTTAACTGTTAATATATATTTGTTGTGCACAAAATTATTCTGTTAAATGTTATAAAATATTTATTTATATTTAAAAAATCAAAAAAATGTTCCAAATAAATGTATTTATTGACAGTTAAGAAATCCTTCTATCAGTGTACGGAGCCACGGACGACTCCACAACCTATAGGCTTGAATTTCTGAAGTCTGTTTTTTCGCCTGGATGTTTCAAATAATAAAAACAAACTAATTGTTAATCGTCGACGACGAACAACTTCTGCTATAACAGCGTCCATTCTCACAAACCGTCACTTCGCATGCTTTGGAGCCACCTACAGACCCAACCCAGCAACACACATCGTGTGCAGCCAACATAGCAAAGGAACCATCCCATCACAACGTCCAGCAGAACAGCTCACTTGGAACCCAGCAGCGAGATCAAGCAGGCAATCCAGCATTGAAACAAGCGTCGTGTGCGCAGGGCTTAACACATTTAAAAGACTCAATGATTGACTTTGGGTGCAGCTATGTCTTTCGACTCAATTATAATTATTGATCCGTAATGCCGGGTATCTTTGTATTTAACTACGTCATATATAGGTAAATGACTATATAGATCATCGTAATTCCGTTGCGACTCCTAATTGCATTTGCAGCTCAAAAATCGATGACTCCCAATAATAAATACGTATCTGCATCTCACAAGATACGTGGTATTTATCAGTCGAGCAATTGAAATTCCCTCTCTTTAAAGAACCTCGAGAGAAAATGATTAAAAAATAAACTGTTTGTGGCGTACGTTACTTTTTTCTTTTCTCACTTCATGTAATCTATAGATGAATGGATGAAGTGAAATAAAATGAAATGAAACTAGTAGAAGTATAATTATAATTGAATAGGTAATCTACCGAAACGATTTCGATGGCATTTTTTCAAAGCTATCTGGAATCTAGATCGTAGCCTTGAAAGAGTCTCATAGGAGGTATATTGTAAAGTATATGCAAAGGTAGATCACTGGAAACGTGTAAAATGTCATATCGAATACTTAGTGAGTTCTCATCAGTGATTTATAATAGTTAAGGCCCATCCCTAGTCGCTCACCTCCTTTTGGTCGAGATGTGTCACATTTCGACCAAAAGGAGGTGAGCGACTAGGGATGAGCTAATGATATTTATTTCGGTATGAGATTTGACATCAGTAAGAATCTTAGTTCATACATGATGCTGTAATTTTTTTTTATTTTTTTTTTTTTTTACAACCTTATATGCCAGGAAATGTATTTCTACGACATGACAAATGTTCACGACTATCACCAGAACGCGTATGTATAAAATAACATTTTAATATTAATGATTCGCACAATTCTCATAAACCAGGACAACAACTAATGTCCGTGCACATCTGTACAAATAAATGACAAAAACACAATTAAAATTCATAAACAGGTGAACACATTTGTATGAAAACGCACACTACAGTCTCACCTATGATGTACCTTGATGACGCGATATTCTCTGAAACCTCCCACCGATAATCGCTAATTGTATACACAAGTTGGATTTTTCTTTTGTCTCGTATTAGAATTAGTTGCCATGTGTAAATTGCTTCTGCTGAAGTCGAAAAAATCGAAAAAGAAACTGTAAATCTATTTCCCAATGGATCCAATCAGGTACAGATATTTGGATTGGCCATATGACGAGTGACGTATTGTTTGTTGAACCGTGATAATCGAGGAGTGATGAAAAAAAAAAAATCCAGTTATTTCCACCTTTCATGACATTGTTAATTTTAGTTTATCTGATATTGATATAAAAAAGGATATAAATATTAAAAAAATTTGTATTAAAATATTAAAAAAATTATGAAAAGTGGAAGTAACGGGTTTTTTCTTCCGTGACTATTCAATTAATCAGCTTTCGAAATTGGTGTTTGACAGAAGACCTTGTGGCTTAAAATTTGTCGGCCAGCAAACATTCCGTGAAATTTGGTCCCAAAGGTACAAAAAATAACAATAAAAATAATCGAGTTTCTTTTAGTATCAAAGACTGCATTGAATAAGGAAAATCCTGTCGCTGTAGTTGATCACGTTATTAATCTGCTCGTAATGGTTGGGTGCGAACAAGTTTCCGAAGAAGTGCTTTGAGGCCTTAAACCGCTTGATATACCTATAAGTACCGTAAGGGAAGGTTTACGAGTTCAAAGACGTTAGAGAACTGGAATGCTCGAAGCAAGTAGATAGATATCAGTAATAGCAAAACTTGGGACTCTTTGATTAGATTGAATATCATTTGAAGTGCAGAGAGCGTTTTCCTTCTCCATATTTTAAAACCCTATCACCGATTATGACAAGTATGAATAAAATCACAGAGAGGATGCAGCCGCTGACTGGTTTCTTCATTTGTTTTTATAGACTTGCAATCATGCAAGGCTAACGCATATACGATTTATGGGACATAACTACTAACGAGCGAAAGATGATTATATATTTATACGACAAACCGTGAGTTTTGTATATAATAACGATGGGAAAACGGTACTTTAATACCTATAACCTTCATAGTCTTTTTCACATATTAATTACATAACATGTTATAACGAAAGGGTAACGGAATGCTCTGAAAGGTGGCAGGCAGAATATTTAATTTTTCGTATAAAAATATGAGGGCTTAGAAGTTTGCTAATCTTTGAATAACACGATTTATCCTTATAATACCAACAAGCAAAAAAGCGGATCGTAAATATATACCAAAATCTTCATATGGCTCAGTAAAATTAATTACAAACGCGTTGTTTAGTAGTACTACTCGGTGCTACATACCCAAGAATCATAACATTAGATATACTGAGTACAAGAATTTAAAAGATGATGAGAAAAGTTGCGGCGATCCTTGGGCGAGCTAGGTGGTCTCGGGTGTAAGTCCCCGGATAGGCGTCCGTAGATCCCGGGTTCGATTCCCGGATCGTCCGTTAATTTTTCTCATCAAAAATTATTTACGTTGTTTAGTATTGTTGCAGAAAGTGATATACCCTTGTAAAAAATTCGCGGTAGATCCCCCTGCCAGATTACTGCACGAAGTATAGTTACACGTCGTAATATTGCACAAAACTAATATATCCATGCCAATGATGGAAGTTAGGTCTGATATAAAAACAGCCGGCTAGGATCACCAGAGGTTAATTTTTCAGAAGGATATGAAGCGGTAAAAAACAAAAATAAAAATAAAATTTGAGTAAAAAATATCTACAGGTAACTATATTGACGACGAAAAATTAATAACTATCGTCTATCTCTATATCGGGAGCGTCTGCATGACTTCACGCGAACATGGGTCTCGCCGGTGAATTCCGTCTGCACACCTAAAAACTTGGTACAACTATAAGCAAGGTATCTCTTTCTTCGAAGCTGACCCCTGACTCCTGTGACGAATCGATCGATTGTAGGTAAGTACCAAAGATCACTGTAAAATAAAATATTTGTTGATCTTTGAACCACGCGGTAGCTGTACCGTGCAGCGGTTCCGATAAAACTTGGCTATTAATTATTATTGGATAAAACCTATATCTACCTATTTACTCTGTTGTTAGGGAATATTAAGAACTTTCATTAATTTTATGGGCATTGATATGTTGTGCGAGCACATGCTACCTATCCGGGGATATCGTTACCCATACATCACACATATCCGATAGATGTCCATAGGATAGCCATGGGACGTTTGGATATCCCTATGAACATCTATCGGACATGTGTGCTGTGTGGGGACATGTATGCAGCTGAGGACGAAAAAAAAAAAAAAAATTCCACGTTCGCTTTGTTTTCTCTAATATGGGTTGTCGTTCAACCACGTCGGAATTCAGGCAACTCTCATCACAAGACATTTTTCCGATAAGGGAAGAAATTCAATAAACCTGTATCTCATAGTTTGGCAGTAATTGCTTGCACGAAAGGATTGCGATGCGCTGTGGCAGGGTGAACACCATGCAAGCCCCAGTTATACAGCTGGGGCTTTTGCCAAAGCATTTTGTACTACGATAACGTATTGAGTGAGATAGCTACCATAATAGTCCGAAACTGTTATTATACCGTCGATGTAAGTGATGTAAGTGGACGCATATGTACAGGTATTAAAATTTATGCATAATTTAGGAATCAGCAGTCTGAGACATTTCATAATAATAGAATTGTTGTGGCTAAATCAAAAAGTGATTTATTATATTCAGTCTACCCATAGTCTGAAGGTGTCCATCATATCGGTGCATGATACTTGACACGAATAAGCTTTTAATGTGAAATATATAATTGATTGTAATATTCAAAGATCTTACAACTATTATCAGTTTATTAATCAAATTGAAAAGACTATTCACGATTTCGAGGTTTGCTGATGCACGCAAACGATTAAAGTTCTTCAATTGCTATACCTATATACTCGTTGCGTCTTGTTTATTATACACGTGGATGGCTCTAATGGAATGCAAAGATATTCGCAGATAATGTCGCGATAAGTATCAATTAGATCACTTAATCATTCTAGTTTCAACGCGAGTTGGAATATGAGACGTCACATGAGAATCAAAAGAAATTAATTTATTCGCTAACACTAAAGGTTACAATATAAGGAGATAGCTCAGTCTCCGTTTTTTGCTCATGCCTGTATTATTAGTGATGAAATTTTTATCCTCCAACTTGTTTTTCTCGAAGCCTATACGTCTCTTTTTTATAAGTTATTCAGCGTTTTCCTATATTATAATTTTAAGTGCAATCAGAAAGTTAGTACCAGGTATGTGCACTAACAAAAAATTGAAATGCTATAAGCTATGGAAATATATTGTACTGTTAATTTTTTTGAGCGAAAATCATCATCTTTATTTATAATTCGCGAAGGAATAACGTGACAAGTTTCGTCAACCTGCAAGTATTTTATTGATAAGAAAAATCTATCAATACAAAGATGTACTTTGCTGCGATACAAAAGTTATTAACGAGGTCTGTAACACGCGGGAAAAAAAAAACGATCATAAAGATGTTACTGAACGAAGAAATTCGCAAAGAAGAAAGCTATAAAATGTTTAAGTACACCAGAAATGAGTAGTAGCACTTTTTACCTGTGGGGTTGATTAGACCCATATAATTATTTGTTTCAAAAAAACTTCATCCATGTATCAGATATGTATAAATTAGCAGGAGAAGAGCAATGGAAAACCGAATTCGATGTGGTTCTTAGTCGAATAATTTGTTAGAAAAACAATTACGAAATGAAGGTAGTAATCCGAATGTTAAGTCGCGTTCTGCATTCGTAGAGGATTATTAATGTTGGTAATTCTAGTATATAATATGACCCTAAGAAGACGTATCATCGTGAATAAGTGAGGTGCGTCCATAAGAAATTTTGAATTTAATTTTTTGACAACCAACGTCATGTGCCGCACTATAACCTGAAATTATTATAGTGTTGCGGAGCGAGATCTGTGAATAAACATGAAGAAAAGTAACCGACGTGTAGCCAGACCATCAATTAAGCACACCGCGATGTAGTAAAATACTATTTTCAGTTCATCCTTCTTCGGCGTACAACAGTTTATGACGTCAAGCACCTAGTATATCATTGCAAAATTCAATAATTATTAAAAATATATCAAAAGGTATATATATGGGTACCTATACAGTCAATAATAAAACTGACGGAATTGCATCGTTGAAATAATTGCTGATCCGATTTCATGTCTTTGGCGTTTTAGTGGATGTCTAAGTTACAGCTTCACGGATCAAGGTTGATGATCGAGAAATGAAACCACGAAAGTATTCAAGGTATTAACCCAAATGTCAAGACGAGTCAGACAATGTGACTAAAACGTGAAGATTAAGGTTCGTTAAAGTATGGTAAGGGCAAGCATGGTGTAAGATGGGTACATAGCGATGGTCGCATTTCATTAGCCTGTTTACACCTGAATTTAGTCTGAAGGGCAAGTCTTTTGAACGTAACTAAGATTTCCTCATACATCTACATACAAATCTCTGACGTGCAAGGCTAATGGACGATGAGACGGTAATTATTATTAAATAATCACTAATCAGCTCATATGCGCCTATATAATAAAGAATCTCCGGTAATTTGCTTTTCAACGACTCTAGACAAGTAGTTTATTACGAAGTTATTAAAAAATGCACGTATCTACACATAATTCGACGCCCGATTAATACGAATAACAGCATATTTTAGATTCCGGGTGAAAAAGAGCACATTTCAGATTCCGGGTGAAAAAGAGCACGTTTCAGATTCCGAGTGAAAAAGAGCATGTTTCAGATTCCGGATGGAAGAGAACACGTTTTAGATTGAGAATGAAAAATAGCACGTTTCAGATTCACTCGAAAACTAGCACAATTCAGGTCGAAACGAATATTACTTATTAGCAAGTGTCAGGTAGGTTCATTATGAAATTGGAAATTCACAATTATGCACAAAAACTCGATTTAATTTTATCATTGAATGATTAATTCAATTTTATAATGAACCTACCTGACACTTGCTAATAGGCAATATTCGCCTCGTCATGAATCGTGCTAGTTTTCGAGTGAATCTGAAACGTGCTATATTCGAGTCAACCTGAAATGTGCTCTCTTTCATTCTCAATCTGAAACGTGCTCTTTTTCATTCTCAATCTGAAACGTGTTCTTTTCCACCCGGAATCTGGAACGTACTCTTTTCCACCAAGAATCTGAAATGTGCTCTTTTCCACCCGGAATTTGAGACGTGCTCTTTTTCACCCGGAATCTGAAATGTGATGTTATTTGTATCGGGCGTCGAATTATCATGTCAAATACCACACGGTTTTAAATTGGCAAAAGCTTAAGGTCTTCGCTCGTTGGGTAATGTTCTAAAAACCGAAGAAAACCTTGTTACAGAGATTATCTTTTCTTATAGTTTCATATTATATGCATACATTTTTGGGTTCGCTCTTCCTTTTTATACAGTCGATAATATGTTAATGATCTTTTTGATTTTTGCACCTGCATTCACCAATATTCAAAATGTCTGGAATATTTTAATAGCTTCGTCACTGTATTATCTCAATATGCGCTGTAATAAGAAAATGCAGACTAGTTTGTTCAGAACGGTACATACAATCTAGCAAAGTCGTGAAATTAATAAATTACTATAAATTATCGTTTGTTTGCTCGATTGGCAAGTAGGGGAAAAGTGGCATGAAAGAGCCAATTTATGAAAGAGCCACTTGCATGCAGAAACTATAGAATTCTATAGTTTCTTTATGGAAGCGGCTCTTTCATAAATTATCTCTTTCATGCCACTTTTCCCCTACTTTTCCCCTTAGTAGTACACAGCTTTGATCGAGATTAGGAATCATCAGAAACTGCTAACGTCTGTGTGAATCTCATCACATAGATACATTGGGTACGAAATAGCTATACACAATAGGTAATAGTAAGGTAAAGGGGCAAAGTCCAAGCGACGAACGTTCGAGTGGTCAGAGGTCTGCGGACCGTGAGAGTGAAAAGATCCTTGTTTGAAACATACCTATAATAATTGACACAGAATCTAACTCATTGAGTACCAGTTTTATATCTTGACCCCACGTACGTCGGACGACGATACACCTATTTACTAGAAAGCTGCACGCAGTTGCATCGACCATTTAAACCCAAAAAACCCGAACAATCATCGAAAACAACTCCCTATTGGAGGCGAACTGAAAAGGACGAAGATTGTATCCATAGAAGATAAGCATATTTGTATCCATCAAGAAATTCTTTCCATTGCATAAAATTAATAAAGACTGTTCCAAATAGCAATACTCAAGATAAATCCCTTACACGTCCTTCTGCATTTTCTTAGTGCAAGTTATCCATGAAGCCTATTCGGCAAAACGAGTATACTTTCTATTCAATATTGAAAAACATTGGCAAAATGTATAATTTGTTAAGAAAAAAAAAGCTTTTTTAAGAATTAGATGTGCATTGATGGGTTCTTCCCTGAATCATGAGTTCAGTTGATTGTTTGCCAGCGTTACAGAAGAGCGATTGCGAGTGCCTCTTCAAATTTAAGTTGATTGAAATAAAGAAAAAAATCTGTCGATGGAAAGACCTTGACATGAGATCTTCTTGAGATAATTGCAGACAGATGCTTTCAGACATAAGGTGTGTTACTAGAGATTTTTTCAATATCTACTATGCAAATCATTCTTAGGCGACAAATGCTGTCGCAAAATTTTATGAGCTATGAGTAAATAATAATTTAGTGGTAACCATGTTTACAAAATGGTAATTGATGTAGAATAAAAAAGAATAGAGAAATAAATAAATAAATGAGTAAAATAACAAAAACCTTACACGAATATGAAATTTGACGGGTAAGTGACACAAACTGCCAATTAGTCAGATCTTTAGGTCATGTCAGAGGATATTGTGTATAGGTATACGAACAATGCCATAATTTCGATCTTTATGGCCCGTATACCTATATATACATTGCAATTTTATTTAAAAATGCATCTGTGAGAACTAAACACAGGCTTCTGGTCGGCCAAGTGCCTGTAATTAGCCGATCACGAAGTTATACTGAGTTTGGAAGCATGCCCATTGTGTATTGCTATTGAGATATAGGATTTGTTTTTGTACTCCAATATTATTTTTATAAATGTAATCGAAAATTAATTAAAATGAATGGCTACGCAAATGTACCAAATATTGAGGTTTTTAAAAGTCCCTTGACCCAAATACTAAGCTACATTTGCTGACAAAAAAATGCCATACAATGCTGAACGCCATTCTTTCCTTTAAGGGGAGGGTATACACCCAACTTTCCAGCTACATAATGTAGTAGTGTTACGGGGATGACGAATTTATATCTATAGTTGTTTTTCCTAAGGAATTCAATGATGATAGATTCAAAACAGTCAAAAATTGTTTTGACTATTTTGGAATTTTTTTTTCGAAATAATTGGAGTATTGCAAAATTACCTTATTTGTCGAAAATGTTGAAAAGAGATCCCAAAATTTTTAATAGTATATTGTGTACCAAGGAGAAGTTTTTAATAGTATATTGTGGAGAAATTTTTAATAGTATATTGTGTACCTTTCAACGCCGAGCGTAAATTTGCAATACGAGTCGTAGACGAGTCGAAGACGAGTATTGCAAATACGCTCGGCAAAAAGACCTTCGCCTCCTTGGTGCACACGATATTTTATACAACAAGAGCATGTTTTACAAGTTCATGCTCGATCCGGTACACAAAGCCGACGGACTACATACACGCATAGCAACACATAACAACGCGTACGTCAGAGACCACTTTTAACTCCTAGGACATAAAAAGTAGCTCTATTTTGATCCTAGGAGCTAAAAGTAAACTCTGCGCATGCGCACTCGCAAACCCGCTCAGCTGTCGCCAAACCCCCCAATTCGTGTGCCGAGATCGAGCATGAAAAACGCGTAAAACATGCTTGCGTTGTATAAAAATTTTTCAACTCATCTTTTACGACTTCTGAAATCATTTTTCGGAACAAAAAAGCTGTTTTTGCCGAATAACGAGCATAAAAAAAAAAAAAAACAATAACGAGCGTACTGGCAGCCGCTTGGAATGTTGTCTGTGTTACTCAACCATTCGACAAAAAACTGTGCAAATAAGCGCAAAAATGTATAAGACCGAAAATACGCGTCTCGCCAAGACCTACAACTTTGATAAATACATGTTTTGCCGAGAAACTCTTATTGGTGGAGATATTCGGCAAAAGCAGCTTTTTTGTTCCGAAAAAAGGTTTTAGAAGTCGTAGGAGATGAGTTAAAAAATTTAAAAAAATTTTGGGATCTCTTTTCAACATTTTCGACAAATAAGGGTATGGATTTTGCAATACTCCAATTATTTCGAAAAAAAATTCCAAAATAGTAAAAAATTTTTTTTTACTGTTTTGATTTTATTACCATTTGAATTCCTTGTGAAAAACAACTAGAGATATGAATTTGCCATCCCCGTAACACTACATCATGTAGCTGGAAAGTTGGGTGTACCCTCCCCTTAATACTCATTGCGGATAATTGTGAAAAGTGTAATGTGTACTTCCATAATGAGAAACTCAGAACGATACTATTTCATTTGTGTTAGCTTTCAGGTACAAATTTGAGTCTATTGGATTTCAACCTAGTCAACGCCAGACAATAGGTATAATTATGTAGACCTGTACCGATTACGCATACCGATACCGATACCTTTTATCGTCAAACAAGAGAATGTTGAGCGGTTACACTACCTTGAGATTTTCAGAAAATCGATTTTTTTTTTTTTTTTGATAGACTTATAGATTAAACTGTTAAGAATATTTCAAGAGTGTAACCATGCCAATATGCCGAATATTACCTGAGTTATAGCAATTTGAAGTATAAGACTTGATTACGCGTCGAGTATCAATAGTATCAAGAGTATCAATAGTATCAATAGTATCACGAGCACAAGAAGAAACAAAAGAGGCAAGAAAACTCGAAAGAGCAGCTCAAAAAGAGTCCGAGGACACCGCTGCATCTGTGGCAGAATCAATGTATGGACCAGGAATCGCAGATTCAAGGTGAGATACATAAAATGTTGATTATAAGAGACTTACGTGTAGGGGAACCCGGGGCAAATTGAACCATGAAAAGTTTAAAGTGATGAAACAATTTATTTTCACAATCAATTCTTTCGTAAATAATTTTGAGATGGGCTTTGATCTTTAATAAACAGCAATCGATTATAAGAATTAGTCATTTTAAGTAAATATTATTATTAAAAACAATTATAATGAATGAGTCAAAAAGGTTCAGTTTGCCCCAGAACTGGGGTAAATTGAACTTGAGTCGGGGCAAATCGAATTTATGCAGAAAAATATTAGAAAATAGTTACTTACCAAATTTAAATTGTTTTGTTTGAAATTGTACAATATTCTATTGTAGTTATATATTAAAATCTGTTCCAAATGTAGAAGAAATTTCATCTAATTAATTAATGACAACTTATAACCCTTCTTGTGTCAGACAGGCAGGAATTTGAACGATGCGCATCTTTTACGCGCAACCTCCTTCAAAACCATTGTCTCACAGACAGTCATTTTACCCCGACCAATTTGCCCCAAAGCTATATTTTCAAAATAATATTTATTTCAACCGATATAACTAATACTTTCAATATTGCTATAATTGTTGATGAATAGTTTAATGATTGCAGAAGTCGATAAAATAAATTTTAATCTAAAAACTTCATGAGAAGTACATGTAAACTAAGAATTAAAATCACGAAAATTATGGTTAGAGAGCACCAAAATATTCTTTTCGCTCTTTTTTCTCAGGAATACGAAAATTTTAAAACCCATCGATTTCTTTATTATCGCGATGATATTATGGCTCAGTTACACAGGGCGCGTCGCGTCACGCGGCGCGGCAAACAATATGCAGTAACCAATGGGAGGGCTGCTTTTTACGCGTGTATACGAAAAAGCAGCCCTCCCATTGGTTACTGCATATTGTTTGCCGCGCCGCGTGACGCGACGCGCTCTGTGTAACAGCCCCATTAGACTTGTTCATTTTTATTTTCACGTGTTTACATTTACCCATATCAGAATAATTACAGAAATTCAATTTACCCCAGAGTTCAATTTACCCCGGTCTCCCCTATACCTTTTTCTTTTGCCTTTTTCTCGAAATTACTTTTTTCGAATTGGCGGAGACTATGTCTCGAGAACTGCTCAACCGATTTTGATGAAATTCACACCATATCTGCTTTGTACTATTGTCTACAAAGTAGCAATGGTTTTCTCATAATACGTGCATGAAATGAGCCTTCTTTCATGCTTGTCGGGCGTAGGGGAAATCACGTGTTTCGAACGCGAGTCCGGAATATCCACTCAGCGGGAGGGAAAGTACTTTCCCTCCCGCCCCAGCGCCATTCTCAATCCGATCGACGCGCATCAAAGAGGGCCCATTTCGTGCCCTTATTATAAAAAATACAATGTGCAAGTAGGCCATTTCCCCCCCCTAGTTGTACAATATATACACGGAGAGGGAATTGGGTCGACGACAGCGCCAATCTCGTTTGGGAGCTGAGCCTTCCCAAGGAGAGCGCGTGGCGTTGCCTGCAGTACATAAGCCACCGCTATCGAGATTGGCGCTGTCGTCTACCCAATTCCCTCTCCGTGTAGTATTTCTTATTTTTTTTTTCTTTCAATTTCTGAATTCCAAATCGTAACAAATAATCGACAACCTTTCCACAAACAACTGGGATTTCCACAAAAAGAAATTGAAAATCTTTTTCCTGTGCTACTTTTTAGATATAAAATTTGTTTAGAAGAACTTTTTTCTTCAGACGATTCCTGACGACGCTACAACCTTCACCGTCAGAATAGCTTGTAACTCCGCCATTTTTTGATAATTTTTATAAAATATATTCATTAATGTATACTGTAGTTAGTGATATTAAGCTGGGTACACACCTGAGCATATTTGCGCGCACGCACATCTTTTGTCTCCTTTCTTCCTTCTGTTACCGAGACTGTTATTTAATCCAATCCCTGAGCTATTGACGACTTCAGGATCTTACGTGGCGCAATATTATTCAATTTGTTTTTTTCTTTTGACACAATATGCTGGTATCAACTAATAGTTTACTCAACAGCAATAAAAGAAGGTGCACATATCAGATTATTCCTAAAAAATTGTTTGTCTATACGACTGTCAAAGTTTACGATTTGTTTTAACAGTAAAATAAGTATGTAAAAGCTCAGTAACTTGCACTCTTACTCGACTCTTACTTTATATCAATACAAGATTTCCTAATTTCAACATCAAATATGCTTACGGGATTGATTGCATGATTGACATTTACCGCGTGACTGAATCATATCTAGATGTCAATCTATATTTTTAAGTTACTCCAACTATAGCCATCTACAATACACATTCAGCCGTAGTTTTAGATGAATAATTAGACCCTCGTATATAGAGTAGAATAAAGAAACGACGGTCTCCTAATTATTGGAGGTTACTCTAGGGCCAAAGTTCAGTCTAAGAAATCTTAGCCAGACAAGTTTAGTCTATTCAATTGTGAAATCAGGGCGGAGAAAAGAACATCGAAGTTTAGGAGCCTGTGTCAGTGGTTTACCAGCCAGTTCCGTTTTTTAATTATGTATATATGGCTGGCCGTCGCGCCGGACTCGGAGTACCATTTTTTTCATTATTTTTTCTATACTGGTTAAACGTGTCGCAGACTCTCTAATTTGACCCTGGTCCATGCACAATACGGGCACAATACGTGTGAATAAAATCTAGGAAATAGGTCCGATAGTACATATCTATATATATGTCTGCAGCGACCGCGACGTCCCCATTCAAGATGTAGACAAGGACCAGTAATACCTGAGTTTTTACGAATCGACAAAAGCTGATATCAAAATTTAATTCCAACCATCGCATCATTTTATTCGTTAACGTAAGCAAGTAATTGGAAAATAATACCTTGAGCATAGAGATAGGTTCGTAAAATAAAAAATGCTTGAGTTAAGAACACTGAGAAAAGAGTATACTAAATTTTCTCATACTAATATATAGTAATGGTTGGATATACTGCAAATATGACGATCATTCCTATACTGTATATCAAATGTCACCATGCATATAGGAATATTTCTATGATGCATGGTGACATTTAGTATAGGCCTCTTGGATAACATACAGACACGCTACTAGTGTGCGTGAGAGCCGTGTACACTAAACGTAATGGATTCTGATCCGGACGAGTTGGACAATTCTAGAAACAGCCAATCGGCGCTCTGGATTTTTTTAATCCAGAGCGCCGATTGGCTGTTTCTAGAATTGTCCAACTCGTCCGGATCAGAATCCATTACGTTTAGTGTACATATACGGCTGACAGCGCCGCCTAACGTGGACGTTTGACAAAACTTGGACGTGAATTTCATGCATGTATACGCCACACAAGCTTAGTCTACTTTGTCTGTAAAGGTATTCAAGAGGCCTATAAAGTATAGGAATGATCGTCATATTTGCAGTATATCCAACCATTACTATATTAGTATGAGAAAATTTAGTATACTCTTTTCTCCGTGAATGCGAATTCGAAAAAGTCGTCTCGGAAATTTGAGACAATTCCAGGAAATTAAAGCAATGAATTTGTACCCCGGTTAGTTTACATCAATTAATAAAAATCGATGCCAAGTACGTCGAAAAATTTACTGAAATTCCACTGGACTCGCATACTCTAATGTAACTAGAAATGTCAAAACTCTACATATATAAATATAAAATGAAACTAATATAATAAACGGCAAATTTAATTTCGGCCTTCAATTTTGTATTGAAAAAATTCAGAAATCTGTATATCAGATATCGAAAATTTGAACCCGAAATTTCATCAGGGTTAATCAAGCGGCGTTATATAGAATGACAAATCTATCTAAAGAAAAAATTATCATAACCGATTAGTATACTGAAGAAGAAACTCGTTCGACAAGCATTAAAGTTAAGGTCATGAAAGGATATATCGCAAATAACATGATTTCTGATAGATTCGATCCTTCTTATTATTTAATTCATTACATTGCAAATGGATGCTGTTAATTTTGTTGAAAAAAAAAAAAAAAAAAAAAAAAAAAAAATCAAGAGAAGCCAACGCCTAATTATTCCATTACAGAGAACAAAAGGTTAGACAATTGACACACTTCGGGTTAAACCCTCTTAGCTAACTCTTAAAACGTACTTTTACAAGCTACTTTCTTGAATAATGAATATGAATTATTTAAATTCTCAACAATTGGTTCTTGACAGTAAGCTGTAACACTAGAGCCCCGACGTCATGAATCCGATCAGCGCATCTTTTTCTATTTTCGTCACACTGTGCCAATCACTTATAGATATTTACTGTGACTAGCGAGAAAGTAATTGAAAAATATTGCGAATCCACGGCGGTAGTTTCTCTGACTTATCATGAAATTTATTTATTCCCATAACATTATATACCATCACGAACATTAATCACATCTGTTCACTACAGGCGTTGAGTGATATTCTGAAATTGTAAGTCATTATAATACCTTGAAAAATATCTAAGAACGGCTAATTGTTTCCGATCAGTAATGTGGTCGGAATTATTTGCATGGACTCGGTAACAAAATTAACATGTTTGGGGTAAATTCCCACCGATTAGGTCAGCGAAGTTGAGACGGATCTATTTATACTTTGTACCTTCATAGAATGTGTTACTAATTGCCTGGGGTTGAGTGGTCAAGTATATGTTAAATATTATTTTCGAAAGTGATAATGCTATTGAAAAACAAAATTGTGATGAGCAAGATACACGAGTGAGTGGATGGGCATGCAGGCACGAAACTAGGACCAAAAAACAAATATTGCAAATATATTCGCAATAAAACAAAAATAAAAGAACATGGACATATTAACGAGTGACTTTTTCGAAAATTATACTCAAACACATATTCAAAGGTCTGATTAAACACACACTCTTCAACTGGATGGCCTTTCGCTTTTGAATGCAGATAATTTCAAGTTAAATATGACCTATGTCGGTATTGGGAACCAAAGGAGGGGCATGGCTTTGGAACTGCTACCTACTTGCAGCAGTTCTATTTTCTGTCACTAGATGGCATACCGAGGTTCTAAGCCCTCTGATTGGTTATAAGACCTTGGAATGGGTGTGGCTTTGAAACTGCGACCTACTTGCAACAGTTCTATTTTCTGTCACTAGTTGGCGTATCGAGGAACTTTGGTTCCCAACATACCATCTTTTGATCAGAAATGACAGTTTCAAACGCTAAGCAACGAGTATAATAATATATCACCCTACACCATGTCGTATTGATATGAATCATTGAAGAACGTATTGTTTTCTGTTAAACATGTTATCCAAGAATTGTAAACAATGAATTAAAAAGTGATGAAGAACCGAACCGAAATGGTGAAAAATTGAGGAAAAAAAAAAGTGGGATCTAATTTTCTCGAATCCTGATAAAATCAGCGTAGAAAATTTATCACAAAATTATTCAAATGAAATCTTTCGCATATATTGAGTTCGTTTTATATTTATGTACATACGTTGATATTTCAGTTTCTGAAAATTATTGCCTGTATAACATATTTTGATTTGTCCATACGGAATAGGCTCGCAATTATCTGCATATTAATATCAAATTTCCTTTTTTTTTCTTCCCCCCTCTCTTAGGTTAAACCTTCAATAAATATAGTTTTATGCCCAATTAGACATCAGTATACCGGAGATATATAAAAGGTATCTATGATAGGAAGATTCAGTTAAAATTTGAATCGCTTCACTCGCCTCACATTTTCGGACGCCTCACCTCCTTTTTTTTTTTTTTTTTTTTTTCTTTGGATTTTCTATCGGTAGATATTTCGATGTGGTACAGCGTTGCGTTCAAACAGATATTTATTGCCATCAAATCTGCAAAAAAATATCCGATAAACTTGATTCATAAATCAGGTGTATGCGATTGTACCATCCAATTATATTATAGGTACTAGTTAATTTTCAGTGGTTTATATAATAATATTATAATTTGTGATTAAGCGCCTCTGTTTCAAAGCCTTAAATCATACCAGTTTTACCAGAATTATACCGGCAATTACTTAGCAATTGTTAATGCAATGATTGATGATATTAAATTGTTTAACTACCTGGAATTTTAGTGGCGTGTTCAACGCACTTTTTACGGTGATTTTTTTTTTTTTGTTTTTTTTTTATGTTTTAGAAACCGACAAATTTTATTAATATAATTACGATATCGAAATAATAGCATATATGTAAAAAGTGTATGAACACGGCATAGACAAAATGTATATTTAGCCAGTCAAACAGGTATTCGAGAAGACAAGGGAAAAACAATATCGTTTTTGACCAATTAATATTATACATTATATTACGTATCCGCGTAGCTTGTTGGGTGTTTTTTTTTTTTTTTTTTTTTTTTTTTTTTTTTTAAGGCCAATTTAATGATACGATTTGTATGGCGAAAAGAAAAAGAAGATAATTGAATGAAAAAAACAACGAGAAAGCTAACAGCCAGGAATTTGAAAAATACAGAGCTAAGTATACTGCAACGCGGATATATTTTCAATAACTTTCACATGTGGCCGAGTTTGCTTTTATATATCGAATATCGATGTGTATTATATTATTACTAAGTCCAATTAAGCTGATACGAAATAGAAATGTTAAAAAGTTAAATAATGTAAGAAATACAACCATGTTCATAGGTATAGATTTTCATTCATATAAAATTATAAAAAATTCGTACTTTTTCCGCTAGTCAATTAGCTCTGCAGACGCAATTGATTGTCCAAATTCAACGGTGATACTTGATGATATCATTTTTTTCCGTAAATATTGCTTCGATTCGTAATCGATTTCGTAAAACATGCAATTGAGGTGAATTTTGGAACGCGTTCAACAGACGTGTTTATGTATGTATATAATATATATATGGGCGACTCATATGTCCTAAAGAGTTGCGAAAGGTCCTCGGCGTTCCGCGAGAACAGCCGGCGTCGGACTGCTATACTGCTAATCCTTGGCTGGTGGTCTAGCCTGGACCACGTCGAACGATTGCCGGTCGTCCGCAGCGTTTTAAACCGATCTTTGCGTTGGTCGTTTATACGTAAAAGCCCCACCTCGCTACACGCGTATACCGCGAACCACTCACAATACAGAAGACAGACATAACAAGGATTTTTCAAAATAACAATCTATACAACCGACCAACCAGTAATGCAAAAATCTGTTCGATTCCGTAGCGCGGGGATTGCGGCAGGAAGGGTCGCCGGGGCTAACCTTCCGAGACTATATAAGTGCCAGCCACTCGACGAATGCTTCTAAGTCAACTTGGCGTGTTATATGTGCGGGAGTATCAGGCAGTATACGTGTACGAACTGTTAATTACCGATCGGATCCTTCACCGAGAATAATATATTATAATTTCGTACTACAGATATACTATTACCGCGTTTTATATATATATTAAAATAAATAAATAAATAATTTACCGAGGTAAGGGAGTGAAGCCGCGATCATAGACACGGTGTCCGCGAGGATTATAACGGTGTAGTGAGTCTTTATCGATAAAAGGAAACCAAGCTTCGATCATACAGATTGATTTAATCCAACGACCTAATTAAAAATATATGCAATCGAAAATCTACATCTATGATAATTTTCATTAAAAAAATTTCATTCCCATTGCAACTGACGCTTATTGAGCGTTGGGTAAGTTTCATATTATACTAAATTTCAACTTATTTTTGCAACATTTTTTTTTCATACAGCTTTAACTCCATTCTGTTGTTAGCCCTACACTTATGTAAAGTAGATATTACAGAACGACATTGAGCGACACCATATTATAACATACGAATCTAATATTATATAATGCACTGCGATAAGATTGTTCGTGAAACTTGTGACAGTAGAGTTTGCTAACACTTAGAGTACATACGTGTGCGAGTTAATGGTCGACGGACCGGTTGCGTTGGAAAGCTTCGGGTTCCCGAGGGAGACCCCTGTACGCGTAGGTGGAATGCTAAGGGACCTGGGTTATGTCACTTTCCTGAATTCCTTCCTCGTTGTCTGGTCTGACTCGAATAGGTATCAGGTGGTTGGCTTGCTACCAGTCCTACAGTTCAGGACACGCGATTTTCGAGATAGAGATATAGGTAGGTCCTCGGTCGAAAAAATTTGTGTAGATAATTTTCGTTTTTGTCACTTCATGGATTATAATCAAGAAATTATAAATTACTATTTCATTTTCATGAGTAATGATTTATCGTTTGTAGTTATAGGTATATCTCGTCTGTTTTTTTCTCAGTACTGGAATTAAATGTCAAGGAAATCCGATCGAAGGTTCGTTGTAGGTAAGCTAGTTTTGAAGAAAAAAAAAACAAAAAAACAAAAAAACAAAAAAACAAAAAAAAAAAGCTAATCAACAACAAAATATTTACAATCTGGTACTAGAGCAGGAAGCATTTCTTGAACTGCGTATGTCTTCATAGATATATATATGCGAAATTTTTTACCCAACGACGATCAGGTCTTGGGTATAATAAATTCATATTTATAAGTAAATAACCAGGCTAAGCCAATCGTTTACTACACCGTTCTAACCGTTGACTTATCCGCTAAGAAAGATAAGTAGACGGAATAGAACACGTATTGGTACCGGTTTACCATGAAGATCGAATTGAAAAGCTTTGGGATACGGGTTATCGGACGTATTACGTATCAATAAGTATAGCGAATTGATCAAATATTTATATTTCCATATATATAAATTGAATTATTTTATAAATATATTACAGTAAACGATATTTTTTGTTATATATTGATCAACGGGTTTTGTTAGCTGATTATGGAAGTTGACAAGACTGCGAGGTTGATTTGTCAAATCATCTTTTATCCCGCGGATATACGTATAGGTGCAGGTTGCGCAGTGTCCATTTTGAGATATCAAATCCGGCGAAGAGGATGAAATGTTTTTTTTTTTTTTATTTTATTTTGAAATTTATCAATTTTTCATTCTATCAATTTGTATTGTTATTTTATCAAAGAGGAGGATTAGACGCAAAACGCGTGGTTCATGATTACACCTGTAATTAACACATTCGTTTCTTTTCTAATGGTTGGAATATTTGTAGCTGTCAACTTCCGCGTTGGATAAACGTTAATTTTATTGAATAAAATATCCAAGGTTTTTAGGCAAGCTAGCTAGGTATATATATATTTTAAAATCGTTAGAGCGCTTGCGAAAATCTCAACTGTTATCGAGATGAATGGGGTGTTAACACAACAACGATCTTCGTCATTGACGAGAATATCACGACATAATATGTTATTTTCAGAAATTAATTATTCATCTGGATGCCAAAAGCCAATTTATGTAATTGGTTATTTTCAAGTGTCAATAAGTCTATCATTCGACGAATATCAACAATTTTTTGTTCATTTGTCTTAGTATTCTATATACGCGTATCTTTTAATCAACTGCATCCAACGTTATGAGAATATATTCGTACATTGATTGATTGATTGATTAATTGATTGCCTTATTATGCTCTGGGACAATGTCCCCCATAGAACAACAGGCTTATGCATTGCACTGTGTATATCATTTAATCCCCAAATTAAAACTATACGGACAATCAATCAATTTAACTGGCAAATAATGTGACGTGATTTAATTATCAGTTTTGCAATTACTACATTCGTACGGGGATAATGAATACAATTAACTGACCAAGCCTTATCATATAGGTGTATTATTTTCAAATTCGTTAAAAGAAGAAAAAAAAAGCTCTTTCTCACTTATAGATCTACAACATGCAATGTATCGTGCATGATCAAGATTCTCGGCTGTATTTTGTATAAGCTGGCTGAAGAAATTCGACTTTAGATATCGAACACGTCTCGTTAGCGATGCTAGTCACGTGCACAATAAAACTGTTCGAGATTTATTCGAAAAGAGTCCAAGAGTAGAATGAGGAACGGGAGTTAGGGAAACATTCCAAAAGTCTACCTTTTTCGTGTACCAGTTGAAGAAAAACTAATTTCGATCTTAACTACACAGAAAGAAAGGTTAACTTGATTCAAGACAATTTTGCGGTCCAAAAATGAAGACCGAAATTTTCTCGGATCAAATCAAAAATTTTCTCGAACCAAGAAAATTGGGACAATTTTCTTGGTTCGAGAAAAATTTTTGATTTGATCCGAGAAAATTTCGGTCTTCATTTTTGGACCGCAAAATTTTCTTGAATCAAGTTAACCTTTCTTTCTGTGTAGCTGTTATCTGTATAAGGTAGTCGCTTTGTTCATAATGAACCATGTAACGATTCATCAATAAATAGTATCCGTCTTTGCCTGCAGAAACATACCCGTGATTAATTTTTTTCTGTTCTTGTTTATAAGAATGTAAAAGGCACAATATGTCCGCAATCAAGCTATTAAACGTCGCACTAACAACGAGGGATGCAATCATACGCGAAGTCACAAAGATACCAGCTAGTATTTGCTGTTAGAATAACTGCAGCTCTTTGTCCATAAAGAGTTGGCGGTAAATTAAAGAATAAAATAGATACATAGAGGGGGGAAATTTATAAAAAGAAAAATTAATTTGTCCCCGTAAACAATTTTCAAATCGTTATACGTGATAGTATCGCAATACTATCATTGTCAGTTCCAGTTAACATTTGAATAACAGTGAATTGCCTGCAGAGTGCAGGATATAATACTGTGCCGAGTTGAAAAGCCAGATTTACTATCTATGTTGTAACATCTCGCGGTCAATGGCACCTTTCATTCACAACGCATCGATGCTCATCAATACGCGGTAGTGTGTGTAATCTGGTACGTAGAATTTAACAACATATTCGAATTTTACGAAGATTCCGGTTATACGACAGAATGTCTAGTGAGTCGAATCGTATAAAAAAATTTCTCATGCTGTCTGCGTTGTAATTGTCGAGTAATTTGTTAGCTAGGTATATTATAGATTTATATATATGGAGAGAGTTTGGTCTTTAGTTGGCCCAAATTTTTTTGAAAAATAACAAGTCGTTATACTTACTCAGCAAATTATTGATATTAAATATTTGTATACTAACTTTCACGACGTATTCTATTATCCATTCAAGATAAAAGAGGCTAAATCGGTAAAGTACAAGAACGTGGCTAGATAACGATAGCTGTGTGGTTAAACCGCTGAAATTTATTCAGAAAAATTAGCTAATGAGGCAAATAAATATGTAATGATAAGTCGACATAATGCGTGATGAAAAGACCGGATCGTGAGTAATTCGAATGAAAAATGAGAAAATGAGAAGAAAAAAAAAATGGAAAAACGTGTGTCAATTCAGTGTCGCGTGACATATACCGTGTTGAAAGCAAAAGGACTGGTAAAAAAAAAGGAAAAAAGTTGTCGTAACGCAAAATTTTCCGAGTGGAATGAATTAATATTAAACGTGTCAAGCAGACTGTAACGAAAGATTGTGTTATACCACCTATTTGTGAGAATCGAAAAGGTGCAATTCCATATGAAACATTAACATGTCGCGAAGTACTCATTAGAAGTGATGGGAATTTAAATTTTGTGGAGTTTCTAATAAGACATATATCGGTACAGAAGCTGAAGACAAAATAAGGTTGTTCAAAATCTTGATTGAATACCTAATCGATGTGATAAGCAACGAATCATTATAGACTTTCTTGGGCTCTTGGTCGATTGTCATTTTCATGCTGTACCATATGCATCCCGTCAATTGAAGGACACTGACAGAGTTACCTACTGTAGGCATTTTTTTTTACAATTTCCATATATATACAATATACATGTACCTAATTAACAAGTCGGTTTAAAGATCGGCCTCGCCGAGCTTATGATTACCAAAGTTATTAGCATCTTCCTATTTGACGAGGACATAACACGCTCGCACGATTTTCTGTTGAATTTTGAGTTTGCGTCCGCTGCGGGTTTCCGGAAATTTCAATTTTTTCGAAATACTTCGCACTTTTCGAGATAAAAGACGTACCAACAATGTAAACGATTCATTTTTCGGAACTTTCCGAGAATATGATTCCTCTAATATTGGTGTCGCAAACCGCTCGACAGCGGAAGGTCTTTCTCAGGATAAAAAATATGTCAGCTACGCAGAAAAAAACTTATGCGGTTGAACTCGCTGATACAGCGATCGCGGGTAGAATAACGCCTATTTTACTTGACATATAGAAATATTGTTTCTCTTAGGCAATTATTTGTTCAAATCAAATTTTGTGGTTTCTATTGTACGGGATGCAAATAAATGTTTCTTTGAATCCATGAACACTTTACAGTTCTAACTGAACAAGTGTTGTTTCCCTACCCTTCTCAGGAGTCACAGCGTTCTAAATCATGCAATTCCTCATTTTCGATGCTAGTAAGATGTTAACCAAACGATTGGTGATCTGTTTCAGGACACGAACGTTAGGTAGGTGGGTACGATACGGATTTCTAGAAGGAAACTAAGGATCGTCTCATCATGAAGGCCAGCGTGCAATTACAACAATTCAAAAGTAAGTATCATGGTTTTCAATATCCACGGATCATGATAAATAAAATATTCGAAAATTCAACTGAATGTGAAGTCGTTGTATTTAAGGCATTCATCTTTCATTAACATTGCGATATCTCGTCACTCACGAAACAATCTAAGGAGTGTACAATATTTCGAATATGTTCCTCGCGGCGTATCTATAGAAAAGTTGCATGCAAGTAAAGAAAGGCGTGAGCAAAAAATTTGCAGAAACACTGCAATTGACAAGTTATTTTATATTTTACTGTATACGCTGACGTTTCTTTGTACTATAATAGGTGTGAATACACTGATAGAAAAGATCGTTTATAGTTAATGAAACGTGAAAAACTAGATCAGAATTTAGCGAACATTTGATCCGAAAGAACATTCACTAACTGTGAGATTTTTGTCATTAACTGTTAAATTATTCGTTCCGTACAAATCTCTTGTCGTTAATATTCAACGAACGTTCATTTGATCTATTCCAAATCCACGTTCGTTAGTAGTTAAGTCAAGTCATTGGAACCAAATGATCTTTTCTATCAGTGTAGGTAGGGTATATCACTTATTATCATGTTAGAAAATTACTTTTTTGAACTTTATACTTGACAAATTCATAAAGGGGAAATTATATACTAAGGATCTTTGTTATAATGCGTGGCAATGAACTTAGAAGAATGTATTAAAGCAGATTGTGTAAGTGTATAATGGCGTTTTCTACAATGTTTAACACTATAAGATGAAATGCTACAGAATAGCCGAAGCGAATCCAATCTTGTAGAAGTCGTGATTTCTGATTACTTTGATCTGTTTTGCATAAGTGCCCATGCTTTGATCGTTCTCAAGAAACGCTGAGCAGCAAGTGCGAGTTACGTGATTACCTTTTTTTTTTTTTTTAAATGCCGCATGTTTAGACATGTATCAGTCAGCAAATGCATGATGATACATATTCAGTGGACCTTATAACGAGTGCTGATTACACAAAAAAATTTTCTATCGAATGGTTTAATCAGTTTTCTATCTATAATTATAGTAAAACGCGTATTTATGTACTACTCATCGTTAAAATAACGCAATTTATGTAATATGCAAGTAAAATGTTGAGTTATCCGTTGCACGATGCAGCACATACCTACCTATAGGTACCAATCAACTGGCGAAATATTCCTGGAATATTGGACGAATAGCGTACGTAGGGTATAAGAAATTCTGTGTTGAATTTTTTTTTCCGATGTTTTTCGCCGTAATTGCAAAAAATATAAAAATACGACATGGGCAGCAGGGACTGATCGAATGTAATCTTCAAAATTTCCTGCGACTGGTATGAATGAAGGTTCTTTAAAATCTGTATTAAATCGGTAATAAAAATTGTAAATTTCCACTGCCCGATCCGTGGACATGATTTTGCACTCGCACAAATTATAGCTAAAATAATTAGCTGCTATTACCAATAATTCTGTCGAACCTTGACATTTATTATGAGATCCGAAGATCAATAAAAAATTGAATCTAGTGTGAAACTATTTTGTAATTAGATATAATGCTCGAACCTCAAGTCACGGTTGCGATTCAATGAGCGACGATGCAATACCTGCATACTAATTTATTTTGACATTCGAAAATATTTGACGTTTGAAAATATTTCAGATGCGATCGATGTACAGTTGAAAACTAATAAGCCTAATCATTCAGTTTGTTTTCAGTGCCACCAGAATGAGTTGAACTTTTTTTTTTCATTTTTTGTTAATTGATAATTTTTCTGTGGGTTTACAATACGCACTTTTTGAAAATTCATATAGTATTCAATCGCTCAAAGGCTAATAATCTGGAATTATAGTGGAAAACTATAGGGAAGGGAAGTGGGTGTACTTGGAGCCTTTGAGTTCGATTCTCAGAAATGAGAAAAATAAAAAAAAATAAAAGATCTTTTGTAATAATGTCAAGGAAGTCCTTTCTAAATAAGGCTATTCAAATAATAAAAATAGGATACAGGCATCACTGGAAGGCATGTGCATATACCTAATGTAAGAATTAGTCAGGCGTCATGGAGCCGAAAATCTCTATTTTTTTTTTTTGTTCTGACCGCATCAATCTTGCGTCAAGTATATAATTTGTAAAAACATGAAATATACTTTTATGACTCCACCGGCTTCGACAGATATCTCAATTCGTAGAATGTCGTGGACGAGTGATTGCCGGACTTTACAATCAATGGCATAATAATGCTACCTCGACGATGCCAGAGTATGAATAGGAGTAGCTAGTCTGCAGTCAACTAGACCCCTCCGCTCTATGTAATACTTGCATTGATTGCAATTATTAGGAAACGTATAACATCAACTTTACGTAAGACTAGAATCGCAATTTCGGGTTCCAGAAATTCTTGGTTACGTATAAAATGATATGTTGATGTTGGTCTACACGCTTCCTTGATTCTCTTGAAATTACAGATGTATATCTGTGAATTTAGGTCAGAATCATAAATTGCGTAGTCCGAGAAGTCCACCGCGGTCTAAAGACGGTCAATGTCATTGTCAATTCCGCATTTCTTGGACTTGAGGGGCGCAAATGACTTCCACAAATGGATGAGCCATAGTTGTGTGATGAAATTTCGATGTGATTGGAAAGAGCAATCGTCGAAGTACAAAAGTCACTTGTACCTAATTTTTCAGGTCTATTTAGGTAGTAGGTACGTTGTATGAATTTTCTCTTCAAAATAACTGAACTTGGCTCGTAACAAGGCGGCTACTGATAAATATAGACATTTATATCAATTTATGTAATTATAGGATAAAGTATTGTTTGAAAGTACATATAGTTAGCACGCGATAATCATGCAATATGCATTTCAGGTAAACGCGAGAATGACAGTATGAATAAAGCGAGCAATAAAAACATATCTGTCGCTATGTAACGGGGCCAATTAACAGAAGTGACTTCCAAGACTCGTCCTTATTGATGATATGGCAATTAACCCATTCAGGCAACATTGTAAGATCATACATCTAAGACGTCAAAGTTAATTCATTATTGACTTCCGAGTGAATTACTATAATACCCCGCCGATAGCTATATCAGTTTAAACTTTAAAACCGTACCTTGTCCAGATTATTAATGACGTTTTGTCAATTGTAAATGCTGTGAATATGATCTATAGCCATTAAGCAATTGGATGAAGCGAATTCTATTGGATACGTGTGATAAGCCAATCGGTCTTATTTTCATCTTGTACACGCGAGCCAATCACGTCACAGAAGCTTTTTTCTTTTCATTTTTAACGACGATCGAAAGTTCAGATTAAATTTTGTTTATCTCGAAAAATTATTTCCGCATGAGAACAGGGTCGTTGAGGGGGGGGGGGGGGGGGGGGGGGGGGAGTTTTGCGTAATTATTTTAGAATCACATTCAAATCTGAGGTAAACAACTGTATAGATATATAGTTATATTTATGGAAAAAAAAAAAAAAAAAAAACAGCATATATAGGTATGTAAATTAATAACGATTCCACGATTAGAGACCAGGTTGAACGTTAATTGGTGACTAAACACGTTGATAGAATGATTCAATGTGCGTCATACGGGTCAAGTTTATAACTTATGCAAAATCTTATTATTGGCTTGTCGCACCTGAATCACTCATTGACATAAAATAAAATCGAATATATCACCGAAAGGGCGGTTTTATTGTTGGTTGAGAATTATTTCTGACGAGTTACTTTCCTTGGAGAGTTTTCTGATTTTACAAAAAAAATATCCTGATTTCCAAAGAAACGATGATCGCTTTAACTTCCATATAGGACACACAACGACGATTCGGCGATTGTTGAGTAAATTAAAAGGCTGCTAAAGTTTGTTTCAACATTTTTGTTCAAATTCATACCGCGAGACGCAGTGATATGCCTAATTCTTCCATAGGTTATTCGAATCTGCATATGGTTCCTTTATTTGTCAAAAAACGTTAACAACACGCGAAATTGACTAAACCAATCGTACAATATTTATCGAGCGTTGCGGGGATTACCTGGTATAAGTTAGTCGAGGTTTTGCAATTGGAGACACCAAATTAGAGGATGATGTACCCATTATTTTATTTGTTTTTTGCGGGTTCGGTGTTCTACAATATTTACGTGCAGATAAGCGATCTATTATAATAATTGAGATAAGCTGAAATAGTAATTATTTACATGATAACGCATATATGCATTTCTTTACAAAAAGCGTTTGTATAAATATGTACACCGTCATACGTTATTCAAAAACGGCATTGAGCAGGATACCTAGAACTCACCTGTAAGGTATTTGAATGTAAATTTCGTGAGCAGACAAAGCCAGAGTCAATATTGATGGTGAATCAGTTGTGAAAATAAAAAAACCTAGGCGTCTATACATACGAAACGAAGCATGGCGTTATCTGCGGGATGTATTGAAATTAAAATATACAGCACGTTTATAATAATCGTATATCGCGCTTATCTTGTCGATCTTGCTAATGGTTCGCGATCATCTGATATACGTGTGATATTTTTATTTCTAACACGTCCTTCTTTTTGATTAATCCTTAAGAATAATTATATTTTTTGTCTTTTTCGTGTTTTTTTTTTTTTTTTTTTTTGCAAATGATAAAAATCGGCTGTTATAAACGATCGCGGAATTTGCAATATATGTCCATATAATTATGTATGTGAGCATCAGATACTAATTCCAGGAGTACACGGAGAGAATTTTATGGTAAATACTATCATCGCATTATTGTAAAAGCACACTACAACCGATTCAATGATAGAGATGATTGAATTCACCAGTCTGATGATAATCTTTATCATCTGTATGAAACAATTAACTATTCTGATGGTAATGGTTATCATCTTTTATGTTGATATGAACCATGCAATACTATACCATACCATTCTAATATCGTACGCGCTATCATAAAATTCTCTCCGTGTAGAAACTGATCGATCAACAGACACTTACAATTAATATACCATAAATAGCAAACTCTTCTGAAAGCGATTCGAATGAGATAAACCCCACGCGATAATGTCACGGTAAAAGTTGTAGCCAACTGGCCAATATATTAAAGCTGATCGGCACTGATCTGATCCGATCAACGACATGTGACATATAGCTGCACACAACCTGCAGACTATAGAAGATATCGAAACTGCTCGACAAAGACCTTGATTAGTTTTCGACTCTCGATGTGTCATGTGGGCCAAGGCGAGTGGCGTTTGGGCGCAGTGACCCATTATTACCACCAAAATAATCATCGATTTATTACACGATAACATGTGTGAATATTTAGCTAGGATTTTACGGAGACATTTAAACATTCCAGTGTCACTGTTCAACCTTGAGACACAGGCGAGTCCTAGACAAACATTAATTACATTAATTAGTGTCCTCGGTAATGGTCAGCTGCTCAATTTTGTGACGGAAATTACGTCAAAGTGAAACTATTTGACGTTCACGGTAAACACTGCCGTAAGCGTGGTTAGTATTACATAAACGAGTATTTTCGATAGAATGAATGATTGGAGATGAACTAAATTTCGCCAGAAGACGAATGTGAGTATGCGGCGTTCATTTCTTTTCGTTCTTTTCATTTAGAATAAATTTTATGGAAAATATGGAAAATATAAAGATGGAAAATCACAAAACGAGAGGTAAAAGATGAGGAAAGGAGGTAGGAATTTTTATTTATTCTGAAAAGATCAAAGGGCGAAAATTGTTTGTCGAAAATTGCCATAGTCTTTCGTCGATTAGATAACTGGTAAGATTATCAAGCCGAATTATTTCAGGGTGTAGGTATAGCTGTGATATAAGTAATGAGTCAAAGGCGATGATGAGTGGCAAAATAATCATGGTTTTACTCATTTTTCTCATACATTTTTCATTAGTATTTTATATTCATGACATAACGTTGACTTTTGGGTTTTGCCAAAAATCTGTCAATATACCAATCGTTCACTTGCCTAATTTCACATCTGAAACTGCATAAAATTTCTGAGAGTAACTATAGAATTGCAGCGATGATGTGCAATCAATTTACAGCTGATAATTATAACGTTCTTCGGCAATAACGTGCAATTTCTACGATTGCTATAGATATAGTACAACTAAGTGCTGTAGCCGGTAGCGTACCAATAGTTCTGAATCACATTAGCTCATAATTGTGATTCCTGTACGTGCGCGACTATACTCTTGTGTAATAACTAATAAGCAAACAAACGAGAACAGGTCAACAGATTATAATTCACAGGTCTAATAATTAAATATAATGCTTAATTATCAACCCGTTTTTCCTCTGGACTTTTTTATCTCTGCATTTGAAATAGAAACTTGACTTTAAAATGATATTACAACTTGTGACGCGGGTCTTTTCTTAACATACCTATACCCAACGTTTTTAACCGTCTCTCTTTCACGTCAGATTTCCAAATTTCCAGTGACTTGAGATGAAAAAAGATCCTCCCAAATCGTACACGTCCATTTGTATTTATTGCAATATTACCCTTTTATTACACCTCTACTGGCGCATTTAATGACGTGAACGTTGCTACAAGTGTTATACTTTTTTATGTTTGATCCCATATTTGATAACGGTTCGAGAAACCCGTTTCCATTTGAGTCTCTTCTTGTGAAATACGTTCGCAGATTAGTATCTTAAGTTTAAAATATCTGAGAGAGAGAGAGTAGAGTTATTATACTATACAGTAATAAATTAATGAGTATTAGTTTCTTGAAAGAAATTCGAAAATTTTATAATGATTGTAGGTATTTACATATATACAAGTGATAATGAAATGGGAAGATGTTGTGAAATTAAAATTTTCCCCAAACTTATAATATTAATGAAAACGCATCACGTATTACTTGTTTGTTTCAGAATGTCTGATTCTATTCATGACGGGAATCATCTGCAGTGGTTTGGCCTACGCAATCTACGTGGTAAATCCTACCAAAACGGTCCTCGAATATGTGAGTACATACTTATCAAAAAATCAACGCGTACAATAGTTGCGCAAGATTCCAAGATCCCATACAGTAACTTAAGGTTATCCCACACGCGATCCGAGGGTAGCGTTGTAAAGGTCCTTGACTTCCTTCAAAAGAACTAAGAAATATTCCACGCATTTGAGTCGGATGTATGAGGATAAGTGAAATCCCACGCATCGTTCCCGATATACAATATCATAATTTCTGAATGGAAAAATTGAAAAAGCAATTATGATTGTGTGTTACAGAAACTGAAAATGAATCCTACGTCGCTGATATTTTCACTATGGCAAAAGCCACCCGTGGAAATTTACATCAAGATCTACATATTCAATATCACGAATCCTGAGGAGTTTCTCAGAGGCGAAGAGAAACTAAGAGTCGAGGAAATCGGCCCCTACGTTTACCAGTAAGTCATAAATTATATATATATATATATATATATATGCGTCCGATCCTTTCGTTCGTGCAATTTTTCCGTACGTAAAGGTAACAGAACTGACGCGTTTTGATCGTATAATTAAATTATAAGTAATAAACTGGAATATTTAAATTTTGTACATTTTAAGGGAGATGCTGGAGAATACTAACGTAACGTGGAATGACAACGGCACAATATCTTACCGGCCAAAACGAACGGTCTACTTCGTTCCAGAAATGTCAGTTGGTGATCCCAAGAAGACCATAATTCGAGTACCAAACATTCCGCTACTGGTAAGCACGTCTTCTATATAGAACGTTTTAAAATTGCATCATTACTTCTTTGACTAGTGATAGATAGGATTGTGCATAGATTATTGTCCTAGACGCAGACTGGCCATCGGTAAATAGAATTAATTTCGGGATTTAGTGCAGTTGCGAATATTCCGCGGGTATAGATGATTAATTTTTCGAGGATTCTGTTTATTAATTTTCACGGCAACTGAAAACACAGCTTCGCATAAACGTCATATATATGGAAATAACTGCATGTGATGATAGCTGCACATCGAAATACATACTAATTATTCGACCCTGCAGTGATCGCGCTTTTTTCCGCCTAACTATTTATACTTGCAAATTCGAAGCGTTGCAATCGACATAGATTTTATTCCTCCAAGGTATACGCGGAGGCAAGTATAGCTAGGTACATCGTGGCGATAGATTGTAACGCTTAAGGTCATACGGATGGTAATGAATATCCGAAATGCTATAACTCCTCAGCTTCGAGCAAGTTGTCGACCTCCGTCGCCTCAAAGTCGCGGTTTTTCCGCGACCTTACGTTATCCGTAGTTCAAATCTTCCGAGGTAATCTTGTGTCAGAAAAAAAAAAAAAATCTTTCGACATTAATAGCGGTAACAAACATAAAGATGACTAAGATCGTATCTCCGTTTGGGTATTTTTTTTTTTTTTTTTTTTTTCCAAGTCACCAAAACCTGAAGCGGATGTATAGTTTTTTTACTTTTCAATACGGAAATGTTATTCCCGAATACGACTATTTTAATTCGGTATTCTATTTCATAATTTGCAAGATTCGCGGAAAGGTTATCCGAAGAATCGCGAGAAGATATATATATATATATACCTAGTATATGTAGATGTAAACGTATGACAGAATCATATTATGAATACGCGTTAACATGCGTGATAATTGCGACGGCATTCTAATGGAACGTAATAAATAGTGCATAGGTGATGGTAATCGATAGGCTTCAGAAGCCGAGTGCATGACATTGATTAGGAATTACAGATATTAATGGCGATAGAAGCCCCAAGTGTCAAGTACTCAAGAGGAAAAAAAAAAAAAAGTTGTTCATTTCTATGCTACTGGAAGTCACGGTAATTCGTTACTTGACACAGGTGAACAATTATGCTAACGAATTGCGCAACTTTACAGATTATATGCATTTATCTATTACTAGAACTCAACAAGTAATTTCCATCCGCGTGATTATATGCCACTGTGTATTGTACGCTTGCCAAGTAAATGATTCCCGCAGTCAGTAGTTAATAGATCTAGCAAATATATACCCATCTCTATATAGCACTAAGCTGATCATCATATTATATGAGGAAGAAGTAGCAATGCAAAGTGTTTGTAAAATAAATGCAAATATATATCTACTTGCAGATTCTTTTTCTTGTTTTTTTAATCATCAAGTTAGATCGGCTTAAATTTGTCCACGCTCATAGCCCAGATACTCAAGACTCTCGAAATCGCCTTATTATTTTTGCTATAGATGAGAAAAGCGCGTTTAAATTCACTCTGCAGCGAAAATAGTATGGAGATTATTCGAGGTGATATCTATGTAAAATACTTTTTCTCTGAAAGCGAGAGAAATTTCATAGGGAAATACCCGTGAAAAATTTCGCGAAAATAAAACGTAGTATCTATTGTACAGAATCGTGTATCAAGCTGCGTGACGCTTTCGTTATTCAACGATTTAGTCCTGAATATAATAGCCTGTTGGATGGGAAAATCTATAAACTCAGTACCTATCTCCTCGCGAAGAATGCTAGTGACTATTTTATCAAAATCATTATCCCGGAATGCCTCCAGGCCACGCCGAAGACAAGCTTAACATAAGTCAGGCTTAGGTATAATTTAGCTGCGATAGAAAGGCCAAGTGGCATGAATTCGACAGACGAAGCCTTTTGCCAGAGCGAATTCGCCCCTGCAAGAGGGAGGGAATTTATTCAGCATTATTCATCAGAACCAAGCCTGGGTCAGGCCGCAGGGTTTTCTCTATTTCTTTTATCCTACAATTTTTTTCTTCTGCTCTGTTTTTGCCTTCTCATACATTCGGGTACCCACCAAATCCACTCACCTAATATATTATTAAAACTCGGCTCGGTACCAGGCCTATTTTTTTTTTTTTCACTTCTTTGCAAATATCAAATTCCCGCCGGCTGACAGCCGGACGTTTCCAGAAGTAGCCCGAAGGGACAAATGTTTCACCGTGAAGCGCGACACCGTGTAAAATGTGAAGATCGAGGTATCCGAATTCCGCCCGGCGGAAAATGCTTTTACTTGAAACTCACCAAACTATAAATTCCTGAATATCTTACGGGCAATTTACAGGTTTCATTATTGAAATTCAAAAACTGTTCTAATTCCCTGATGATTTGAACTATTACATGACTCCGCATATATATATATATATATAGAAAGATCTAAACGGTATGATCACTCATCTAATAATGTCATGTATTTTATAATCAACAGGGTATAGCATCAGCATTATACGACAGCAGTTTTCTTATAACTCTACCGCTGTCCCAGGTAATAAATTTACTGGATAGTCAGACGATACTGAACATCACTGCTTACGAATATTTTTGGGGATACGACGACGCTTTGGTTCACATAGCCAGTAACATAGTGCCAAACTTCATCAACTTCCACAAGTTTGGACTCCTGGATAGGGTAAGTGTCGACACGTTATCTACTTCGTAATAAAACATCCTGGCTTTCATCCAACAACATTCTCATTATCGTAACTGAGCCAAATACGGCGCGTGCCCCAATTAAACGAAATGTAATTACAGTAGATTGAGTGTCAGTGGCCCAGATTGCTTTTTCCACGATATTGTGACTCCTTAAATATAAGAAGAAAATAAAGTGAAATAAAAATACTTGGATACTGACAAGCAGAGAAAACGCCCCAACGACCCTACGGGATCAAGTTTTGTGCGGCTGCTGGAGGTATATGTGCAGCATAAACTTGCATACGTGAAGAAGCTCGTGTAATATTGATACGGTAGAAAGATCACCCGAGTAGGCACTACCGGCTTGTTTGCTAGCACTTTTATGCCGCTAATGGCCGACCTTTATACAAGCATGCTAACCTTTATGCGTTGGAAGGGTTACTGGCATAATCTTCAACAAAAGTGGCATGTTAATAAGGCGATTGGAGTATTTGATCTTTTGTCAAACAAACGAGAAACAAAGGTTGGAGAGTAAATTTTTATGTGTTTTTTTTTTTTTTTTGAGATGAAGAACAAATACAATTTCCGGTTGGACATTTGTTTACTTACATAATTTCTTGCTGGTTTCTCATGGCTCGTTGTCTCAATGTAATCAGTAAACGATATTCGTATAAAACTTTAACCTGATCCGGCCATTTAAACTAACGCTTAATCGTATTCTACGATTTCTTGCGTCACCTTTCCCGTTCAACTGACGAAAAAATATAAAAAATATCGAACCTGCGTGCTTCTTAGTATACACCAGGTGGGTATTGCTAAATCTTTTATTCGGACTGTAACGAGTTATTGCAGTACGTCAATTATCATTAATCTAATCCTTTCACTTTGTAGACACAAGCGAATAAATTTGTACCATGGAACTGAAAAGTGGTATCACTATATCATTCCGTAATCATCTGACGTAAGCTTGGATAATAATTTTCTTTTTCTTTATCAGGACTAATACAATTCTGCATAAAATTTTTCGAGATTTAGCATTCGTTCGCAATTAGAAATAATTGGGCTTTCCGTAAGATCATCAGTCTAACACAATGCCCTCCGAATGTTGCATCGAATATTTTGACTTCAAAGGTTTTTCGGTTGACTCAAAACTCCCTCGTATATAGATCTAGCGCAAACAAATGTTTAAAATTTCACTGCAAATAAGTAATTGTTTCATAGTTATTGAACTTTTAGCTCTTCATTGCATTTCAAGAAATTCGAAATATGATTTGACTAATGAGTAGCCCGAAAAAACGTGTCTAACTACCTGTCTGTATATTTCCTCTCACCAGGCCCATGGTGAAGGAGATAGAACGCGTTTGCGACTAAATTATGAAGACTCGTATGTTAAAATGTCGGCCTTGCGGTTGGGACAAAGGTCATTGAAACGCTGTGTGCACCACGAGTCACTCGGGAAATAGGCGCGAGCAACCATATATATGCTCATGTCCCTTCACTGTTATTCCGTTAAAAAAAGAATCGTGATGATATCACCATAATGAGGGTATACCTGCACTGGCACTCTTGACCTCACCTTAAATTGGCTGAATTTTTAATATGAGCCACATTTGAACTTATAATTAGCATTCTTCGAATATACCATTTCTGCCAAGTTCGAAGTATACATAGTTTTTTTTTTATAGTATTTTCTACTTCCTTTTATTTGAATTATTCATGCGTCTTAGGAGATATTTTTTAACGGCACTGGCACTCATGATAAATATTATTTTGGCTACTGATTCGCAATGATTATATTATGGATTAACGACGTCCACAGCTGTACGACGAGGGGGATAACATCATGACGATGAACATTAATAAGAACGAGAATATGACTGATGAAGCTGGACGCTATCTCAGTCTCGAAACTCTCAATGGAAATCCAGGACTATCTAACTGGGGTTATGTGCCCGAGGAAGCCAATGAGACAAATTCAGGGTAAGTTCATTTTTTATCTTGCTTTGATTCATTGATCAAAGCATACCTCCTGTAGTAGGCTGTGTACTTTCATATGTAAAATTGGTGATTTCATGTGTAAATCATTTTTTATTAACACTATTTTAGGAACACGATTTGTAATCGCCTCAAAGGTGCGACCGAAGGAATCCTGTTCCCTAGAGACTTGGATAAACACGCGGTATTCCGCATCTACAGAAAAGCTTTCTGTCGAACGTTGCCGATCCGATTTGTAGAGGAAGTTGTTGCAGACTGTGGGATTCCCGGCTACATGTACACACTTTCAGAGGATTTCCTAGACACCCCTGATGTTAACAGTGACAACGAGTGCTACTGCCGTAACCGGAAAACGTGCTTGAAGAGGGGGCTTTCGGATATGACTCCTTGCTACTACAGTGAGTGTATTTACTTATGGTTGCTAGCATATAGACCGCCGTTTTTAATGCACGTACAAGTATAGGAATGAATAGAAGCTATCGCAGTTTAGCATATCACAAATTCGATTGACGTAAATCATGGATTTAAAAATCAAGAACAATTCAGATTCTCGGACTGTAAATAGTTTTTTAGACAGCGTCAAGTGCGTAATTTATCTTTACACGTCTTAGCGATCGGGTTTTACCAGAAAAATTACGTCAGGTAATAACGTATGTTAAAATACCGTTGAACATTTTTTTACATTTGATGAAATTACTCATTTATTGTACCTAAGTTATTCTAGGTACTGTTCTACGACATTTCACAGACAAAATCTAATATTATACTATACATTGTTATACCTAAATTCAAATATCCCTATACATCGATCAACTTAATTTTCGGCAGTTCAACGTTGATCATGCTTAATTTTGGACTTTTTATTCCATTTTTTATTTTTCATCGTCTAATGGTTATTGAGAAAAAAATCGGTGAAATTTATTCGCGTAATTTCACACAGTGAACAAAAAAGAAACGAGAAAATTTCGATAAATTTTGAAAAAGTGAAAAAAAAAAAAAAAAAAAAAATAGGAAGAAAATTCTGCCCACGATGAGACGAGGCTCACGAATTTTGTATTCAATTGTAGAATATTGGCGAATTTTTTCAAAAGAATAAAAAGTAGCATACTCTGCGAAAATCAAGCTTTTGCATCTAAACCTAAAAAAAAAAAAAAAATGATGGAAGATACATCATGAAATTTCAACAATATTTTATTCGATCAGTACATTTTCTGACAGTTATTTTCACATCCCTGTTTTCTGTGATTCGACCAACCCGAGAAGAGTTATAATTATTTGAAAATTATTTTGATAGAAAAATTCAAAATTTCCAACTCAAAAACTATTTGGAAGAAAGATTTGAAATAATTCACATAGGTTCCTTTTGAATTGCTGACAAAAAAAAAATTAACAAAAAAATTGATCAGGGTGAGGGTCCGAAACTGTCTCACTTGGGGGAAAATACCTCATAGTCATTTTCACGTAACGCAAATACTTTCTCCATAAAATTTTTAATTTTTTTGATTAATTGGAGAGCCATATGCATGCATCAAATTTATTTCGAATGATTCTTGAACTCTCTGCGTTGGGATATTACCGCATCGGTTTTAATTCAGTATGTAACGAATTCTTTTCTCAAAGGTCATATAATACATATACGTACAGATTGAAAAACGTCCCGAACTTTTCAACCTTTGTAACAAAAATATGCTAAGTCCAAAGGTTGCGATCGAGGCGGTTTATGCAAATGCACAGAGCCTGCAAATTACAAACTTCTCTCAACTTCCACCTCTTCAGACGTGAAGGAACGGGCATTCACTTTAATTCTTGTTAAATCGATACACGGAGACCTCTTATCCAAAGGGACGCGGCTCCATGGAGCACATCTCGCTGACGTAACCGAAATGTCAAGCGTTGAACTTTGCGTCTATAATAGGGCTGCCATATAATTGAACAGACTTGTGTTCTTCTTAATTAAAAATCCATAGATGTCAGTTTCGGTATACACCCATTTCACATTAGGTTTCAGCTAATTATACAAGATTGTATTACAGACATATATGACAACTTTCCCATCCTTTCACCCCGCGATAATATAATACTTGTTCCATTTGAAGTTTTGCAAACGCTAGTTAAATCATTAGTATTTAACCTTTAACCAATCTCACAAAAATAGAACTGAACTCTAGACTAGACCAGATTATTATTTGCGTTTTACTACGGTACAGCATCGCATTATTTTCTTATTAACACTATAAAGATATGTACATATACCTATTCTGAATTTATCGATAAAATTTTTTTTTTTTTTTTCAATGCTTTCAGTATTGTTCGATCATTATGTGTACAATTGAGAACGTCAGCACGTTTTTGAAGTGCTAGAAATAATAAATTGGTGAAGCATTGAAATTCCTATCATGATATTGTGTCATTCAATCGGTTACCTATTACCTGATTGCAGGTATACCAGCGGCAATGTCATTGCCACACTTCTACAAGGCCGATCCTAGTCTACTCGCGGCCGTCGATGGCCTCAGCCCAAACGAAGAGGATCATGGGACTAGAATCATTCTTCAACCGGTATGTATACAGAGTCAAAATACTAAAATAGTACTCATCGTCATTCGTATATGCAGGATTCTTCATTCTGTATTTATGGACTTTAAGCTGTATGATATTCAACAACTAATTAGTAATACTAGCTTGTCTTCTCTGCTTACAGACAGTCGGAATACCTATACAAGTAAACTCTAGAATGCAAACTAACCTGGTCATGCAGAACGTCGATTTTAACCCAAAGATTACTCCTTTCAATGGTCTGGTGATACCTTTGGTATGGACGGATTTGGTAAGTTGAAAAAGTTTGAGTCTGACAGTTTTTAAATTTAGACAAAAACGTATGGGATCATTGGCAGTTGACTAAGATATCAGATAATGTTTTATCGATCGATCTTTGATTTTGATTTACAAAAAAATCTGTTTAAATTTACGAAAGCACACAATGTTTCATATTAGTATGTAGCACGAACGGATATATAGCCATAGATGTCGCTAGCGGACAGTCGCGACGATAATACGTATTCCAGATTAAGATTTATCACAAACAACTTTCACTGTGCATAATTATTTCCTCTGACTCGTGTTCACGGTGAGTTTTAGTGGAAAAAAAAAGGAAACGGAAAAAAAAAAAAAAAAACAGAAAATTTGAAATTTTTTATTTCCTTAGGACTTCTCGCCAAATGAACATATATAGGTGTCACAATTTTTTTTTTCTCAAGAAATTATTTCATAGTATAAATTTTCGTTTTTCAGGCGATTCCTACGCTGCCAAGTGACCTGGTCTTATTAATCAAACTAGGGCTTATCATCATGCCTATTGTACAAACGGTTGTCATAAGTATCTTGGGTGTGGTTGGTGTGGTGACCTTCGTTCTATCTCTCCTGGGCACTGTCTGGCTTGTTCATCAGCAGGAAGAAGAGGATACAAAACAAGATGATACAAATGATCTCAAGATCTCTCTGGGCGGTGGGCAGTACAGTGCAATCAGAATTTTACCAGCCATCAAGAAGATTACGTCAAGAACAGATCTTTTCGCGCGGGGATAATAACGGTAGTTTATTTCGGTGCAAGAAAGCTGTATCAAGAAACGGGATGAAAATAGAGCAGATCACAATTCTTGCAAGTTGGCAGGAAACGGAGTTTGAAAAATATTGGGACGAAGGAACTAGGCATATACCCAAAGATCAAAGGCCTGAAAAGCATTTTAGTAAAGTATGAATTGGGAAGGAGTCAATTTATGTGCTCGCCCATAGAATATTTTATCCAATTTATATCTTACCCGTTGCGTACGGTCCTCGTCGTCTATCTAAAACAAATGATCCGTAAAATATGATGAACCCAAAACCATTTTTGTCTGTCTAAAATTGTTCAGTTCTTTAAGCAAAATTCAAAATCACAACGTCAGAGATTTATTCTAAGTGTAAGATAGACAAAAACGAAGCGGAGAATTCTAATTTCCCGAAGATTAGCTGTACCAACTGATTAGACTCGAGATTCAACGTACCTGATCACGCCGACGCGACGTTTCTATAATCAACGTAATTACCCGCAAATCACACATCGTCCTGGTTTTCAATCAAGAACGACCGAACTGTACGATTTCGTTGACGGCGCATACGGCAGTTTAATTCTATGTATAGTCATTTGTCGACATATGCTCAAGCCTATAGAATTGCTATTGAGGATCATCCGGATTTTTGCTTTTCCGCTGACACTGGACAGTGTTATTGGATGTTGTTTGACTTTTAACTGTATCATCGGATCGATTTAATTAAACCTGGATTGTCAGACAATTTCCAGTCTGTATCAGTCTTCACGTCTGCCGCGCTTTCGAGATAAAAGACCGAGTCATTCGAATGCTAGAAGCTAACGATATCCGACAGCTTCCTATGAAGGCAATCAGTGTAATTGACTTAACACACGGTGCACAGTGATAAAGTGTAGGATAGATAATGAAATGAAGTGGAGTGAAGAAGAAGAAGAAGAAGAAGACGAAGAAGAGAAAACAAAACCGACGCAGAAAATGCTGCTAGTGATACTGAAATTTTGGTCATTTCTTCAGCCTGAATGATTCGATTTGTTGATAGACTAATTCTATGTTATGCCTTAAATTTTCCGTGCAAATGTATTTAAAAAGTGATGACTATAAAGTGTGTATATATATTATATGAACACTCAGTGCTGTACGTGTATTTATGGGTATAAATATATACATATAGCATGAAATTAACAAATAAGACTGATTGGGAATAGAATCCACTATAATGACAATATATTATCAAATTTAATTAGAAACAAGAGAGCAGCTATATGATTTTTTAGGAGTTTAGTTGTTCGTTGTGATAAGCCACGCTGAAACCATAATTATTATTATTATTATTATTATTTTTTTTTTTTTTTTTTTTCTAAAATGCGAATGAATTTTGAATGATGTATTCACAGTCTTGCAATCACTATATTGCCTTCGAAGTTTATCTTCAATTCCTTGATTACTTAGGGCAACGATTCATTACTCATTCCGCAGGAAAAATTATTGACCTGGTGTTTCGGTTTCAGCGTGGATGAACGCAGTTTTGATAATTGAATGCTTTGCGGTAGCTCATCTACACAGATAAGCTCCCAAGTTCGTTTTACACATTGGATGTATACATATATATCTATGTAGGTAATATATATGGTGTAAAGGGATGATTTTTACTTTATATTAAATAACTTTTGTTGCATATATTATATACTATTTATTTTTACGTTTATTATATAATTATATATATATATATATTTTTTGTTATTCTCGATAATATGAAATTTGTACAAATCGATGGGGGAAAACAGTTGAAATAAAATATTATACAAAAATTATTCAACTTTAAACTATAACACATATTATATGTTTCTTTTTCCTATATAATAATTGGATATTCATATAACTTTACAACGAAGATGAAGCAATGCCTGTGAAATTTTTTTAATTTAGCACTTCGGCGAGAGGTAAGAAATAACATCGTATCTGGAGATAAATAATATTTGAGACTGCTCGATATTTCAAAAAGACAAAAAAAAAAAAAAGAAAAGAAAAGGAAAAAAGAGGGAATAGGAAGGTTGGAGCAGGTTGGATTTATGCCTAAAAAAATCCCTCTTTAAATCCCTGGCCGATCTTGCCAGTCGTAAAATTGTTTTGGTCGTACCAGGTGTCCACGTGCGCTAGATGGAAAGTCTTGTCAACTTTTTCAATCGAAATTTTTCCCGAATTTGTTTTGTAAAAAGACTTGGATGATGAGAACAAAGTAATGCCGAGGATTCTGCGGTATTGAGACACTCGAGCGAAAATAAATCCCCGAATGTAATTTAGACCAGGTAAAGCTTCAATAAAAATTTGTCTTCATATCTCATACATGGAAAAAAACAAATCGAGGATCTCCTCATTTTTCTACCGCATGCTTATGCCGAGGACGTAAGTATTTAGTCGCGGAATGGCTATTTCACGAAAAAAAGGTTGAAAATATTTTTACAAATCCTGCGAACGCTGACAACGTAATATATTAGGAATCACTTTCAGAGTAGGTATCTCGCAATCTGGAAAAACAAGAACACTATCAAACGACGGTATCGAAAGAAACGGAAGGGCTGTTCCTTTATCTTTCCTTTGCCAAATCAATTCAACGAACCAGAGAAACTCATCTATCGACTAAACTTTGGAATGAGTCAATATATTTCACGCTCGACGAAGCCCCTACGACCGACAGCCTGCGGCTTCTTCGTGGGTTCCTTTCCAATATCTTTCCCCTTTTTCGAATTTTTGTCTTTTTCTTTTTTTTTTTTTTTTTGTCCCGAAGAAAGCCGATGGTTTTGCCTTACGCGTAATATGTACGTGCTAAATTTTTAATCCCTTTTACGTAACCCGAGTTTCTTGTAATTGGCTTACGGAAAGGGGACTGGGTCTTCGGAATAGGGAAGAGTAGTCGAAAAATAAGAAATAATCTGCGAATATTTCGAGGAGCAGAAAAGTGGCCAAATAAAATGATAACACGGACTGCATATCGACCCTGCAGGAAACAAGTATACAACTTCCAGAGTTCGAGTTTACGAGAAACAAGACTGGAGGAATAGTTGATTGAAAAAGGCACGTCTGAGGTAACGCGAACAACACGAAGGTTGGGTATACAATTATCAATTAACATTAAATCGTTAGATGTAGAGGCGGCTGCTCAAATAATTTTTTAAATGTTAATTCAAATACCCTTTCAGCGGTACTGAAATATACGAAAAACTTTTAGAGATGATTGATAATTCAGTTGAATACATAATTATACCTACGTTAAAATTTTCATTGGACATCGAGTAACTCTTCGTCTCTCTTGAATTCAGACCATATATTTTATTGATATTTGCCTATTCTATCTGGACCTATACGTGAAAGTTGAACCTTTGCTTTTCTCTCGAATATGTTCACAAATCTATCAATAGATCTTCGTGAATGACAAGCTATTGGCTAATTCAAGGAAGAATATAAATATACCCACATTGGTTCTTGTGAAATTTCAGCACGCTGTTAGTTCCGTGAGTTATCACATCTAACGAATAATGATCGTTGGAAAAGGTTGCAGTTTTATGAGATTGTGTAGCATTGCTATCCCTGGATAATGACAGAGTCACCAATATTAGAGGTGGAAGTGAACAATAAGAAAAACTAATAGTTATCAAAATAGTCAATCAAATTTTTTTTTTTTTCGTTCCACTTCTCATATATAGATGTTTCTTTCATTTCCCCCATTCTGGGGGTTACATATTGACAAAACCTCTCGAACGCGAAAGGCGACGGCGACTTTGATGCGATACAAAGCACTACGAAAATTGAATCGACATCTGTTTGAAAAGATTGTTAGGAATCGTGGAGTATATTGTAGATAAAGTGTTTCCCTCTCCAAAACTCACCGACCATCTGGCTCACAATAGGGAGTTTCTGATTGTGAGATGGGTGACTCTCAGGCGTAAAATGTGCACAAGAACGAGTATACTTAGCACCCAACAGCTAACGGTTTCTTGCTGTTTAAAAATCGTCGAAAAATCGTCGAGAAGGGTGAATAAATGAGGGAGCTGAATTTCTAAGAGAATAAGTGCAAAAAGTGTAATTACTCTCACCTACCACACCCAGACTACATTCATTTCCTATGAACAGAATTCCTCCTTGTCTTGAGGTCTTACGCTTGTTATACCACCGTAATTACAGACTGACTGAAAACACCTTTTGGCAGGGTTTCGAAGATTCCAAGTTACTCATTTGTAAGGTGAGTATATAGGTATTCAAAACCACAAACCGCAAATTTTTTCAATTTATTACCTATGAAACGCGGTAGGTACTGTCCATAACTCACTTGCTGTCTTAGCTATCATTAAAGATTCTGGCGTGGGCAGCTTTAGGCTGTATAATCTATGGTTAAAGACTGGCTGATTTTGGATTCGAGAAAATAATTGGATCCCGTTTTTTGACCGCAATCCCATTAGGCAAAGCCGATTAAGTCAATCACAGACTTAGAATCGCAGAATTAGACTTGAAAGACTGCAATTGAATGACTAAAACGAATTCAGATATTCTCCTGGGGACTGCGACTACGAACTAATAAGGCAATGGTTATTTCTTGAGTCGTGACCCTTTGCAATTTGACAATAGCTTTTACATCGCAACCTTCGCCGATATGATTAACCGATATTATATTACGGTATAGGCACACAAAGAAATGAAGAACAAATATTATAGCTAATGTCAAGAATATAACTCTAGGGAAAACGTCGAGCAAACGTCAATAAATCATTGACGTTATATCAAACGAACGGAACAAAGAAATGAATTGACAGTAGATCACTTTTATACCACCAAGCTGTGGTATATGGTAGCACGGGGTCATGAGTATAAGCGATAAAATAGAAAATTAGCTTTCGTTAGCAAGTGATATTCAGTTTACATAATTGCGAAGAATACTTTAACGAGAACAACATCAATTGAGGGAGATAAATTCCAGGCTCTGTAACACATAACTTAATAGAATCTCATATATGGAGTTATCTTTGACACGAGATTGACACTTGGACATATTTTTAATTAATTTTCACTATCGCACCACGCATTAATTGATGCAGTTCTCATCAGCACTAAAATGGTTTAGGTATATAGTATATAACAAGTTTTAAATCAAATACATGAATGAATGAATGATTGATCGGTGGACAGATGCTCCGAATCTTTTGACAGCTGACAAACTGACGTAGATCACTGTTCTATATTGAACTTTTTTGTTTTGATGGAAAAAAATACTTTCCGGTCTAATTTTGACTAGCCAGCATCCCACAGCTTGATAATATCATGAAGGATGGTTGAATGTCGGTAGAAAATATCCGAGATTTTTCAATAACTATTTGCGAGAGACTGTAGGTATAATCATTTCGTGAACAGACCAAATCCTGTCACATCAACGTTTTAATTCTGTGAAAATATATTGTGGTTTTTGTCGGGTTTTTGTATCAAGATTAAACCAGACTATACGTAGAGGCCGGGAGATAATGAAACAACTCTTGTTTCATTCTCTGCTGAACATAATTGAGCGTAATCTAAATTGACATAAAACATACCAAAGTATTCCTAACGTATTAGCTTCGCTAAGCTGAAATGAACATTCGTGAAGATATATCCAGAGGTACTATAATAGTCAACTGTTCGAGGTTATAGTAGTCACAGTCGTTTCAAACCGGACGTTATTCAAACGGGAGATGGCTTCTTGACAGGTTTAGTTCGGTTCAGTTCAGTTCAGTTCACTTCGGTTTAGTTTAGTTATGCGCTTCAGGACCTCAACACAGAGATAACTGGAATTCTATCATGACAGTTCATTCGCCATCTATATGTCATCGCGATGATTAAAGGGCGAACGATTATACGACAGAGTCACTTCTCATTCGTCGGATATATTTACGGACGCAGATTTATCGAGCGAAGAGTTAATGCAGAATCACTAATGTGAGCGAGAAACGAAGATATTTATCGGTCAGATTTTTTATGCAAGCAGTTTTTTTACCACATTGGTGGGTTTTTTTTTTTATAGAGTCATAAGAAATACTCTAATCGGTCATATAGCGAGACTTGAAGTGAGTTTAAACTTTGAGGCATAAACGTGCGAGTTTTACTCAACGAAATAGCATATGTTCGTTTATGAATTATGACTCACTCTCGAATGGTCGGAGAAATGAGTTACAGAAAAGTTGCGAATATTTCTCGCTATAGCGTGACTTCTCGGACCTTAATAATATCTATTGCCAAGCCTCACGCATGGGCGGAAGGAAGGTACGTCACGCGTGTTAACTGGAGCGTGACCTCACTGTTGTCTACTCTGCAGTCCATTCACTAGATACCCCACGTACACTGAAAGAAATTTTGTTACATTACTTGGTTTTTTTTTTCTTTCAGTGTAGTACATATGCGTATTTTCATCTTTTCCCTTATATTGTGTTAGAGAAAATTGCGTTTACTTTTATCATCGTCATATAGATTACGCTGCAGTCTTTGCCGAAACGTGCAGCTGTTTGTATGCAATATTATTCTTGCGATTTCCTCTCAACGTAATCTTTGTGCAAATATCAATGATATTATAACGCCGCAGTTGTAGACCGGCGTTAAAAATTAAATTGACCTTTAAGTAATCGTGAGAGGTTCTAATAAATTTTGAACGACTATAGCGCAGCGAATTATTTGACTGGATAAGTTTAAACGGCTATATACGAACAATTTGTTTCTTAAACGCGGTTGATGGGGGAAAAAATGAACTGCTAATGAAGACTGAATGAAAATGAAAAAAGAACGCCCTAATGGCATCATAAATTTGATCAGTCAATTCCGGACCACGTGATCAGTGCAAGAATTTTTTTCAATTGTTATTTCCCAATTCTAATCTTTGAACAAAGTTTATACCGATAAAGTACTAATGACTTGGGGTGAGCTCTTATGAATAATAATAATAATAAAAAAAAAAAAAAAAAAAATATCGCGGTTGAAGGTATAAGTATATGAGGTTGAAAATTGTAATGGAAAGTTTTCGTACCTATACCTAAATTGATTCGAAAGTTATATTAAACGGTTTACCCCCGGTGCTTGTAAAATAAAATCAATATTACACCAACGCATCGTATAATCCGTGTAAAACGTTCACATCCCAATTTATAGGCACCGCAAACCCCAAGCTCCTCAATAACTCATCTTTTATGGGTCTCGAATAAATCGCTCATTCAATAATCACGTTTGGTTCAGACAAATTTGCTAAGAATTTTCAATTCCCCCCACACTGTAATTAGCTCGTCGAGGCACGGAGTTTCAGAATTCAAGTGCTTGGGGGGAAAAAAAAAAAAGAAAAAATGAAATGATCCTTTCGAAACTATCTATTTAAAAGAAATATAAATTTGTTTTAAAACTGCTATGATACGGTTCAATTAATAAGAATTTTCAACCGTTCATTAAAATTTATTCGAGTGGAGTTCCACTCTGTTAGCTGAACCAACAATTACTCGATCTGATTGTTATATTAAGAATTTTGAAACAACACTCGTAATACGAAAACTTTGATTAATAATATACATAGATATAGATACCTAATGTTGATAGATATTATTTTGTCATGGGGTGAAGTTTCACCCCATTATTTCATGCAGACATAATGCACGAATCTAACAGCTGACGATGACGTCTGGTAGCACTGCTGTCAGGGGTTGGACTCAAATTTTCTTAAAAGCCTTGATGTACAAGTCGCTATTCTTTTCCCCCTTTTATCATTACTTGGCATCTTCAGATGAGAACTCAGAGCAACACAATTCAAGCATCGCATCAGCGTAAACTCGGCAATAAAGTTTCGACCTTATTCAAAGTGATCTCTACGTCTGGAACCCGCGAAGTAATATAAATGGATGAATCATATTCTGCACGGTCAAACGTCAATCCTCACAAGTCAATTGACCACGGTTCAACTAAACTTTTGATACTCTGGTCGCTATAACCGTCCGTTGTGAAGCTTTAACGGAGCATGTATAGTTTTTAAAAATAGTTACTTCTTGTTCCTTTTGTCATTATAAACCATTCCAAATGTGAGTTTTTTCCAACAATTTTGGAGCAACACCTGTAGCAGCGACGTTATAATTAGTCTGCAGGTTAATTAGTTCGTAGAATCGACGCATTTTTCTTCATCTTAATTGCCAGGAAACCATCAGGCTCTCGCGGAGAAAAGAGGAAGAGTTAACACGTCCAACTCTCAAACATGTTTTTACCATGGTTTAGTCCGAAGAATTGTTTCTCGCGAAACAAACTAATTAACTTCGCAAAGATAAACAAACACGGTATAATACTATTTTATACGGAGCGTGGGATGACTTACGATCATTTGATAGCCATTAAAAGCGCAGGGAACTTCATGAGAAAGAATGAGTGTAAAGGCGAGAGAGCGGTGTGTATTTTATCGATTAGCATTTAATTACAAGAAAATCTTACGAGATTGAGAAAAAAAAAAATTCATTATAATCGTATGTGTCGCTGCAGACGAATAGAACTTTCAATTGTTCGGATCTCCTGTGCAATAGAAGCTCGCTTACCTCCGAAATCGCTGCAAGCTTAGGCTCAGAGACGTATTCATTGTAATCGCTTCGGATTTTCAGATATCTTCGTATCCTGAAGCGTTTCGCATTTCACAAATCAAAACGGAAGGGAGGACAGTCAATGAACACGCACCGGTTAACGGCGTAGTAGAATAGAATCGTTGTATCCGAAACACGCACAACCAAAGCGTGGGAAATGTAGTAGGTACACTTTCGCGCGGAGAGGAGACGCACCTAACACAACCGCGTGTGTATGTGCGATATTAGAGATTATAGGTCCAGACGCTGCGGCGTACCTAACAGAAAAAAAATGTAATATATTTCTGGCGAAACTGAGAGTAGATTGTACGCAGCGAAAAGGAGCCACGCGGACTGTGGATGTCAGATCAGACAAAACAGTCAACACTGACGTTAAGCTCGACGCATGCTGTACCGTCGAGAGAAGCTTGCGCATGTCCAGACCGAGGACGCCCGTCCAACTTCTCGTATTCTAGACGGTGATTCACCCCCCAGTTCACTATTACGAACTTTTGTACTTTCGTGTCTATGTACCTATGCTTCAGGCCCCAGCCCCCTTAAGGGGACACATATACCTACACCTTAAACCTGATATTGCCTCACTTCGATCGCCAAAGAAAAGAGTGTCTTTAATGCCTCGGAGTTACTGCGTCTGTGTGAAATTGACGCACGTGTGTATCAACTGCTAGAAATTACTATGCGAGGTGTTCCGCTTAAGGGCCAAAATACCGTGTCATGCTTTAATTGGAATTGGCTAGAGAGGATTTAACACCGGTTGTACTATTATACGACGACAATGAACTATAAGCTCTTCATCGATCGAATATTACGGTGTACTAAGCCTTTCCTATATATAAATGTTCTAAGTCCAGCAATATTAAACAGAACTCGATCTAAACGACAACTTGTACTTTCAGGGGCGGAAATATAGTTTTTCATTTTCGTGTTGGAGAGTAGCGCTTTATTACTATTCAGAGCGAATTTTTATTCAGCTGATTACATGTTGTGGAATTCGAATATGTAGTAATTATTATTAATTAGCTATCGGGTAAAACGATAAGGAATTATGCAGGCGGTCCAGTAAATCTATAAATTCCATTGAATTACTACGAAATTTATATTACAGTTTGTCACGAAATACACGTAGGGGATCTACGAATTTTGGAACAACTTTATTACCGCCCTTCGATGATACGAATCAAATACTAAAGCATCAGATTTCAGGTATCAAATTTTCGCCAGAAAATTATCAAACCTTTTTAATAAGAAATCTCCCTGTAAGAAACCAGTCTCGCCGATCGCTCAGAGAATGACAAGAGCAGAAAACAACCTCGTCAGCACTTCGTCTCACGAAGGAAGGTAAGCACTTGTTTCCAATCGTTCGTGTTCCATATTGCCGAGTATGGGCACATTGGCGTTTATACGTGGTAGTGTGATACACGGATAGAGAAACGATACATAGCTGTAAGGAAAAGGTCGTATCGATTCCCTGCACGATCTACAAAACCGATGTGATAGAACCGTATCGATCGTAGATTTGTATAGCTATTCGTTATAGGGGTAAGAAACCCAGGTTTTTCATGCAGAGGGGAGAAGGATACTCGCTTTACTATTACGAAGGAGAAAAAGGAGAAGGCAAAAATTTGTCAAACTGCAAATAAGAGTGTTTCCTGAGTATGAGAAAAGAGAATGGACGAATAGGACCCAACTTGAACTGATTGTGAAGCTGGAAAAGTCGAGAAAAATGAGACGTCGTCGTCAAGCGGGTCAAAGACTCGGGCTAATTTCGAGCGGTCAACTCAATCTGGGTCGATATAGATAGGTCGTCTGTTGGCCTCACCATCTCCCCGAAAGTCTGGAAACGCAATAGCAAAGATTTGAAGTTTTATTTCTATTTTTTTTGTTTTTCGATACTCTGAGGGACAGTAAGGTGTTTTCTTTCAATCCCTTTTCGGTCCAAGTAGGTAGATACACAGCCCCAATACTTTTTCGTGTTTACAGTTGAAACAAGCACTATATATATATTTCCCTTGCCGTATTGAAAACAAGACTGACGATTGGAGAGGTGTAAAATTTTTTATTTTTGGATTATGCTATGTGGTGAAGTAGTATCACGTCTTCAGAGAAAATATACGACCTGCTTCGTCGCTAGTATAATTTGCGGTAATTATACGATGTAATAAAAATAAACTTTTTCACATTCAAATTTTATCATAAATTGTGATCAAGTATGTACCCATACCCGTATAGCATAGCTGGATTGAAGGAAAAAAAGAAACAGAAATATTTCATAGCTAATTGCAATTTGAAGAAAAAAGCAGCGAACACGTTTCGCGCTTTATCTCTACATATCAATTATATAGTTAGGTACCTATATGTTGTCTCAATTCACATGGAATCCACGAGCGATGAGATTTATCAATTCGCACTAATTACAAATTATAGACTTACGAAATAATTTTAATAAGATGATCACTGGTTCAGCTGCAGTACATTAATCACTTTTTTTTTTAGTACACTTCCTCGATTTATACGAGAATATAAAAATGTAATAAGACGTCTAGTCTACAGAAAAGATAACTTGGAGTGTGTATAATATATATATATATATGTGGGTACCAAAACATAATCATCAATCGTATTTTTGGCATTGATTATCATTGAACAAAAAATAAATGGCGATCGAATCTTGCCCAAAGTTATTTTCATTTATAATTCAAAATAGTGGATAATAATAATCAGTCCATATATTCAGAATGATTCTGAACTCGAATGTTTTACTAATTATCGTATACTATGAAATGTAACGAGAACGTCAGCCTGACCCAATTACGGAGGTGCAACCACATTCAACTTTCTTTACGGTTTCAGCCTAGTTTTTAAACAAAAAAGAAAAAGAATTCTCACTACCCGCTATAAGTCAAGCACTCTTGTGGCGAGGTACAGACGATTGTTATTTGCAGTAGCTTTTACACTTTCAGACACAAACCAAAACTGATGACTAGCCAGGTCTAAGCTACGTCATGATCAATTCTCAACACGTTGAATAGGTATTTTTCATTCCAGCTTTCACGCGTCTTGATTTTTTTCTCACAATTTTTCTGCTCCAATGAAATGCAGATGGATGTTCTTCGCTCAGTTAGGTATACGTATAGATGGGCACCTGAGGATACTGCATTATTATAATATAGAGTCCTCAATGCGTGCGTTGTTAAATGACGTAGGTATATATAGCAGGACGTTTGCATGTTATTTACACGCACTTTTATTACAAATTTATGTATGCATATATATACGAAACTGCAGTTGACAGGCTGTCCGGGGTTTTATATTAAACAGTTTATTCATGCAAATGTTGGGAAAATTGCGTACCTAATTGAATTTTCATTCCATAATATCATCTCAAGAAGGATGTATAAATATAGGTACGCACTCCGAACGAAGCTGCAGAGTTAAAAAAAAAAAATTGAAGATGAGGTTTCTTCGTGGAATTACCAAAATTCGGATTTCAGATTCTTTGTAAATAATATAACAGCGATTAAATCGAATAAATTTATCAATGACGAAAGTTTTTCAAAGGATTCGAAAGGAAAGTTTTGACTCAGTTTCAATTTGCATTTGTAAAAAGAAATCTTTTATCGATCCAACGACAGTTTTATTCGCCAGATAATATTACGAGGCGAAATGGGCTTCTTGTATAATAAAACCTACAGCAGCTAAGAAACAATAGAAATCAACGAAGAGTCTTATCAAAAGTTTCTTCGGTATAACGACACCTTTGGGAGAAAACAAGGAAAACGACCTGTACTGCGTTATACACAAAAGGGTAAACTTACAATGGCGACTAATATTACAACAGCGATTGGAAGAAAATATTCATACCTTAAGTAAAACTGTGACGAGAAAATATTCTCTTTAATACGATATCAAGAATACGTTTTTTTTTTTTTTTTTATTACCCTAAAAAGTTTATAGCCTTCAAAGAGGATTCAATTATCTTTATACTAAGAACGCAGAGAAAAGAGGTATCGCTCCGCGAATTCCAATGGTAGACAGCGGTTTGAATTTCACATCGATCGTAGGGGGGGGTTCATATAGAATTGTAGTAAATCTGGAGATTGTTATGGAAATATTTTTTATCGGTCGACTGCATAAAACGTGAATAAATTATTAGTAATAGACAAAAATAAAGAAGAACAACTTACAATAAAACGTGAATTTTCAACACTTCTACAACTTATTTCTCTCGCGCGATGATCAGGTTTATAACACCTGCGCCGATGTTTTAGTAAGAAAATTCCCTGAGGGGGAATTCTGTATTTTTCTAAACATGACATATATGGGAGAATCAGGAATTTAACTTTAATTAGAAACGGCCAACGATAGCTGGATGGCGTTCTGTTGATTACCTTCTATAAGACGTTTTTATAAGATCCGGCCCCGAAGGCTATAATTATTTGTAAAAAATTTGAGTTACTTGACAGGAGCATTCATAAACATTAAAACATAAGAGATTCTAAGAATTTAAACGTTTTAAATTCCAACCAGAGGAAACTTTTATGATCGAAAATCTACTCGATCAAATCTATGGTTCTAAAAGGCTAGTTCTTTCCAATGGCACCATTCAATACGACCACATTAAGGTTCCGATTAAATAGCGTGGCAGAGAATGAAAGAGAGTGTATATTAAACCGTGATTATTCAATTCTTTCAATTCTCATTCTCCAAATATGCGATAAAAAAAGCTCTTTGACCTGATGGAATTACATTGGCATTACTTTTAGGATTGATTATTCAAAAATTGCCAATCCTGTTGATCAAATTAAATTCATTCGTGATTAGACTTCGAATGAAATGATATTTTCCTAATAATAAAACAAATACGAGCCGAGGGTATTGTGAAAGTTATACACACGGAATTAATACAGAATATGTAAAATTGCATAGCTGTGCTGAATCAATACGAGTATAATTCCAGTTTTTGTCAGCCAGTAGTTGAATATGTAGATGATCTGCACCCGTATCTGGTAACGCTTCGATCATTTTAGCTCGGGGCATATTTTGAATATGGTTGTTTCATAGTAGAAATAAGTGCGTAATTCCTGGATGAAAATCAACTATCACAACATGAGAATCAGTTGTAGTCAAGTGTTGAATTTTATCGTTGCTTTACTTAAACTATGTGACATAATAACATTTGTCGAAAAGCAATAATATTTTTACCCGATATTGTGTGGTCAATCTTCCACTACTGACAAAGTGGTCTTAATTAAATGATGCTAAATTTATTTCAGTAGTAAAATGAAAAAAAAAATGTTGTTATGACTGCAGTCCAGACACGTAAAAAGTATCACCTTCGTACCACAACAAATAGACTGTAATAATTCTAGTTATAATAATTTATGTGTCATAGGCCGTAAAACCGCGATTTTAACCTCGCTTCGCTCGGTTTAAACGCGGTTTTTAGCCTGGACACATAAAATTCTGTATGCCATACGGCCGAAAAAGTATTTTCTGACGAATTTCATCATAATCCTCGCCTTCGGCTCGGATTATAAACTCAAATTCGTCAGAAAATACCTAATCGGCCTAGTGACATAATGTACTATTAATCAATACAGTGGTTCAAAGCATACTTTTTTTTGTTTCTTAAATGGCCATTTATACGTCTGTATATGCATTCAATAAATCAGTATGCAATCAGTCGAACACAGTATATATTGGCACCTATATTTGTAGATCAGATAACGAAACAACTAGTATGAATCACTTTGTGATAAAAAAAGTGACGTTTTCTCTGGTCATATATGGTATTCTCATATACGTCTTGTGGTTTATGTCTCAGGCATGAAAACAATTGACATCTCTGAAGTATCCAGAATAAATCGCAGACGTAAATAGCAATTGATTGCTCGGTATTCTTCGACATATTGCTTAGCACAACGTGTTTTAACTTCTCTTACAGAAATAACAGACACCTAAATAAAATATGCTACTGTAGTAGGCGGAAAGTAAGTGAGGTTAGGTTTACTAGTTAACCTAAAAACACTTGTGAACATATCGCGGATGCGTTGTGTGCGATCTAGAAAGAATAGCTATATCAATAGATAAGTGGAAGTAGTGGAGATTTGATTGAAGCATTTTCGATCCGATGCAGGATGTTCAAATTTACTGTAGATATTAAATACGTATAACTCATGTACAACTAATTTTTATTTTATGTTACAATGAGCATAAGTAGTTGGGAAATAACAATGACTCACCCCCGGCTAATTCTCTGCTAAGTTGCAATAAAAACTTTGTTAATTAGACTCTAGAAATGTAAGCGACAAAAAGCTGGAGAATCATTTAAAATCGTATTTAAAGCACAGAAAATATAACCAAACAAATTCACCACCACTGACTGACATTCCATGCAGTAAACAGTCAAAACAAAATGTCTACTCCATATCGAACTTCGAAGCCCAACGTAGTACCAAAGATAGTCTCTACGTACAGAATCGGCGTGCGTGGCTGCATATTCTAGCGAAAAGTACTATTTAGTCGGTAAAGTCGGCTCGGTTGGCGGCTTAAAAAAGTATTTTACCTATAGATTTGAAAATTAGGTGAATCGCAATGTTTCATTTTTTTTTTTGCATTTGAGGTATATTTTTTTTATGTATCAACGTGGTCTTCGTCTTGAGAATTTTCGAATAATAAAAACTGTAGGTCGAGTGGGTGAGTCTCGATGGTTTCTTGCATCTGACGATGGTAACTTATGTTTGCCGATCTAAACGTGAGCTGCTTTACACAATGAAAGAAGCTCATCGTCAGAGGGTATACGTGTGTCGCTTGACAACGCGCTCTTATAGCGTCACGTGAAGCCTTGTAATGCTTATCTTTTGAATTAGCGATACTTGGAAGGTTGAAAGCATAATTCTATTATGGTATATGAGTTTTCAGGGACACAGCAGTACACCTTGATATTACAATATTTAATTTAACTTCGGAACATCCGAAGCAGTTCTTTAAACCTCTTGTCCTGTATTTTGATAAGCTTATGATGTGATGAGGGATCGTAATTTAAACAGACAAAAATTACGAATGGAAATGATAATCTTCCTAAAAATATGAACTTTATTTATTTTATTCACTTGTTCACGTCGTCGTCAATAAAAGCAATAAGAAATCACAGCATTTCTTTATCTCTTTCATTTCTTACAAATCCTATGATATAAACTAGCATAATATTCGATAAATAAATATTATCTTCGATAGAAAGCTTATCATTGATATGAAGAATATAATTAATTGGCAACAACGTTTTCCTTAACTCAATAAATTGCCTATGTCAACTGTCTTCAAACAAACACATCTGCGCCCTGTATCAATCTTTACATTTGCAAGATTGTCGGCTGACCGATAATACTTCTGATTCTTTTTCCTCCTCCAATTTCCTCACTCTAGCTTCAAGCATGAATAAATGTTCGTCGTTAACTCCAGGAGCCACCATTCTCATAGCTGTAGCTAATTTGTAAAGATATTCTATATTGGGCCCGCTGGGTCCATGAGAAACTAAAATATTTCTAGCTATCTCGTCTATATCTTCAGCGCCAGCAAAATTCGGGTTATCTTCACCTCCAATATAAATTGTAAGTTGAAATGGCGTTTCTTCAGAAGCGGACGGAGTGACAGGAACTGTTGGATTTTTGGTCAAACTACTACTAGATGAAAAACTAGTATTCAAAGTAGACGGATCAATGGCTCGAGGAGGACTACACGGATAAAACAACACAGTCTTCCTTTCGTATCCTCCTTTTTCTCTGAAATCCAGATGATTAACAACATGGTCCACATTTTCGTTAGCAATTTTATAAGCCAGGCCCCATACTTGGTCCTTTGAATTTGTAGACGTAAGCAAGGTGACTACTCTTCCTGGCTGTAATATAACAGAGGAAGGATCAATGAGCTTAAGTTTTAATTATTATGAGATATTATTAATTCATTATTCAAACCAACCCTACTAGTTGTTCCTCTGTGATCCGTACTCTTCTGATAAAATCGTCTTACGTAGCCCTTTATGTGACCAACTAATTTTCTTTCATATGGAAAGTCCGCTTTCCATATAAGCGAACCATAACCAAATACCCACATGTTTGATATCGAGATTTGATTCACACAATTGATATTTTCGCGACTATATTATAACCGATAATCGGATAACGCGTGGAAATTCACTGATCCTGGTCTATCGACAATGTCGACTGATACATCAATGTGCAATCCATAATCCAAGATAATTAACGAAAAAAACGTCATAACAAGACGGGGTTATGAAACTAAACTACAAATGTCAGTTTTGTCAGTACTGTAGGGGTTCTACTGTATCGAATGGTTCTACTGTATCGAATCGAGCTCCCAAAGCTTCATTCTTATCATAGAGTTTGGGTTTATTGATAGAGATGGCGCTGCTAGAATGTTCATTCGTTTGGCGGTTTACTATTTTTAAATTTCGAAAGCAAGTTGATAAGAAGTATCGTATTATATGGTATTTAAAACCGTAAAATATCAATAATATATGATTATACATATTAAATATTATACATATTAAAGAAGTATGGAGGATGGAAAAAATATGATGAGGATGGAAGAGTATAGAGATACATATTACGTATATATTTTTCAAGAAATTCATAACTCATTATAGCATTTATCTATATATTTTCTCTTTAGAACATTACATTAACATAAAAGAACTCTGTCGTGGAAATAAAAAGCGTCTGTATACATGCGACACTCGTATTTTTTTATTTTTTTTATTTTTTTTTTTATTTTGGGCACGTGTAATTATTCGATGTGTAACGAAACATATCGAACGATTAATCAATTTTTATTACGAATGATTATTTAGGCTGTAAGAAATGTAAAAATCTTTATTAATCTCATCAGAGGGTCCAGTACTTTGGCCTATACCATAAAATATCAGCTTTACAGATAAAATGACGCGACTATGGAATTATATATATGAATTTCTTGATGCGCCCAGTGGTAGCTGCACAAAATTTTACTAAATTTATACATATTCTATAATATTGACGTCCAACGACAATGACGCATCCTGTGCCCCAATGTTTTTAATAATTCATATTCCAAAAAAATGTCTATTTTCCATTTGCATCAAATTGATGATAATAATACGATTGAGGCAACAGGCACCAATGCCTATTAGTGATAATAATTTAAACTTGACAGCGAAAACGACGACGGGCTGATCAAAAAAGGGAATGATCTTTGTTTTCATCTACTGTAAAAATGGAATAACAAAAATACTCAGATCTTAGCCAAGCCTATAACTAAATATTTGACAACAGTTTTTTTCGAAAGATTATATAAATTGACGTAGAGCAATTGAAAATGTTTACGTTGCGTGGTATTTAGGGTTTAATTTCGTAACTCGAAAACATGGAATGCTAGAAATTGAAATTTAATTTTTTGTTTGATTTCTGTATGATGGTCAATTAACTTTGTACCGGAAATATAATGATACATGACCAAAGCTAAAGTTGAAAATATTTTATATTCTTCGAAAATACATTTAGCACAGAATGTTTAGGGCATTAGATGAAATTTGTTAATCAATTTTTCAAAACGGTCGTTCAACGTCGGTAGTGATTTCGTGCGTCAATAGACCGTCGATATAATAATATAACAAACGTGTAAAATCTGAACTAATTATAATCTATACGAATTTTTTTTTTTTTTTTTTTTTTTTATACGAAAACTATATTTGTACGGCTGCATGTAATGATCGCGATAACAAAAATAAACTAAAATTTACAATTTTAATTAAACTTTACAGAGAACTGGAACTATACGCGAATTCATATATGATTATTGATTTTCAGGCGATCCCATTCGGTATCGCCCCTATACACATCCATACATACATATATAAGCATGTATACATACACATTAACACGTACGCATACCTATATATGTCTATACATAACTAGTACGATTTAGATAAACTGAGTCTGTACAGCAGAATGAATAAAAACGATAATATAGGTGCCTATAGTAACGAAGTAGGCGTATTAAGCCAGAACATATTTTATGCTTTTATTAGCGCATGTGATATTACAATATGTATTTAATCATATCACATACCGCTGTGCATAGCTGATATTAATAACTAGCATTGAATTCATCGAAATATCAATAGCATTTTGACGAGTGTTTACTTACAATCTGTATACAGCTGGCCCGGAGCTTTTGCGTCCGTTTACCAACCGCGCTGGACAAACTGGACACAGTGAGCGTAAAGGATTAGAATTAGCGTGACCACAGGGTGTTGGAGTAATTCCCTGATCTCGCAAATTCCATACATTTACTCCGTGCTAACAATATGGCCGTGAATTCGTACATCATATCATACATCAGAATTATTGCACTGGGCTTAGCTTATAGTCTTTGACTGAACAGCAATTAGTAAAGTCGCAAGGCTGTGATTAATAAGTTTCTCCTTCTTCTTCTTCTTTTTTTTTTTTCTCCTCTCTTTTCATTACTCTTTGTAAACCTACGTAACAGTTGACGATTGATATAAGCGTTGGAGTGACTGAGACTCTCAACGCTTTTAAATCATTTGTATCTTATGTACAAAGGAGGACGAAATGATCGCCAGACTAATCGATCCTAGACTCATTTAAGTACTCGGTTATATAAGACCTTAGCAAGTCGATTGACTCGACATTGATCGCGGAGGGAAAAGAACAACGGTCGATACGAACGGTGCAGGATTTTCTACAGGAGTGTAGAGATCGAAGATTTTGGAACCCAGGAACCCGCAGAGTTCCAAAATTCTGGCGTCGTCATTTCGTCCTCGTAAACGCTAATTGTAAGTTAAACTACAATCTACTGCTACCACGTATTTTGTACAAGCCTCTAGCGTAGAACGATTTACATACTCACATACTTTTTGTTTTTGTTTTTTTGTTTTTTTTTTTGTTCTTTTTTATTTCTCTTTTTACTTTATATATTGTATAACGTCAATTGGGTATGCGTTAATTAATTCGTATGTATAAGTATACCTACACAAATATGTACACAACATTGTATAAATGATAAAACAAGAATTAGGTATTTTGGTTCCACGATATTATATCAATAATATTTTATAATAACCCACAAAGCTGCCTAACAAAAGAAGAAAACAAATTTGGATTCATATCCAATAACATAAATAGTACTAACAATTAAATAAATATCTAAAGGGGGTGGTTAGAGCACGTCGCCTTTTAAAGCGGAGCACCGCACCCGCGTCCATCACACCTAGTGAAAATTATTAATTTCCGAAAATTATTTAGCACCAGCACGAATACCTTGTCCGGCACTAACGGAGGAAAAATATGTCCGCAAACCTTTATTCGACAATCTGCAGGCGCCCCTTTTCAAGAGACTTTTAAGACCGTGTAGTACCGTATATTATAGTAAACGTTGCAAGGTGTTGGATTTCCGCCTACAGGCGACCCCGTATACGGTAATGAATGAAAAAAAAAAAAAAAAAAATTAAAAATTGACGAAACTTAGCGACATTACATAAATTGTCTTCTTATAATACAATTATAGGAAAATCTAAAAATTTCATAGGGTCGTCGTGCCTGGAATAATGGAAATTGCAGTAAATCTGCCGCATCTTATGCGTAACTCTTGATGTTTAAAATCTGTAGGGGTTTTTTGGGAGGGACATATGATATGCACGTGGGGCCTTTGGGTTCGTTTCTAATGTATCTAAAAATTTAAGTACACGCCATCTCGACGCTACTAAGAGGCTGAACTGTACCAGCTATTAGAGGTCGCCTTATTGGAGGGATGATATAAATGAAAGCCAGCTCCAGCTGCTGGATGATGATAAAACTGGGGTTGCTCAAGGCTAGCAGATGCATAAGCAGCCGCTGCCGCATCCAGGGCACTCGGATGTACAGCGGCCGAGTAAACCTGGGGTTTTAGCGGAAGTTGTTGAGCGGGTTCATACTGATGTCGAAGAACCGGATCGCTATAAACCGAGGTTTCATAACTCCCTACAACGCTTGCTGCATGTAATTGCTGCTGTTGTTGTTGCTGGGGGTGTTTATCTCTAGGTGAAACCGATGATGGTGGTGTCATCGCCGAGTGGTAATCGACAGCATAGCCACCAGCTGCCGAATAAGAGGAAACTAAGCTAGTGAAAGCATCAGCGCCGCTCGTCGCCGAAGAACTTTTCTGATTGTGAGCAGAAAGAACAAACTGGTGTTCGCCGTAAGTCGACGATCCTTCGGAACCAGGTGGCGTGGGTAATGGTCCATTCTGTGGATTTTCACCTGCGTAATACGCGGCTCCACTAGAAGGTGCTCTTGTCCCAGTCGACGTAATACCATGGACATTAGCTCTGATGACGCTTTCTCTGTTAGCGTAAAGTTGCCTGAGAAGAGCGGACGCTGGAAGTGGTGCGGTCGCAGATTGCTGTGGATTTAGGTGACTCAGGTGATGATGAGCCCCGATCCACTGAATCGTACTCCGCTGTTGTTGCTGCTTAAGCAAAGCGTCCGTACTAAAATCCGTGGGCTGATGGAGCGCCGGTGAATCCGGTTTTCCTAGCGTTGCACCGGGAAGATGCTTCGACATGGCTTGTTCCAGATCTTTCACTGAAGCTCCTGTCGCTTCTGTACCATCGTTGCCCTCTGATCGCCGCGTCTTTGGACTCGCGGGACGAAGAGCGACGTGGTCAGTCGGAGGAACGGAATGATTAGAAGACGCTGGGCTGAGGGCGTGATTTCTGCCTGCGGTTGTCGTCTTTGTGGCTATTTCTTCGTCGTCTTCCTCCTCGCCAGAGCTGCTTTCTTCTTCTGGAATAATTTTTCGCTTGTGTCCGCGCAATTTGACGGCTGGTGCGTTCACGTTGCCCACAACTGCCTGCGGTTCTTGCTGCAGTTGGGCTGCGTGATCGTGTTGTCTTCCTCCTCTAGGCTCGCCCTCGGATCCTGGCGCATCTTCACCATCCTCTGGAGGAGAACGGTGAGGGTGGTCTGGCTGCTGATTCGTTGGACCACCGCTGCTACGACCTTCTGGAACAAAATGGTACGAAATTTTTAGAATTTTTACTATACTTGATGCAAAATTGTTTCAACTGATCTAAATCGATGTAATTAGGTTGAAAGTCCCCAGTCAATTTGTGCCTCTGATTTCAAGTCAAAATAAATCTGTCGTAGTGTTATCGAAGCGATTTGTATACGAGCTAATTTATTCCCCGATGACAGCATGGCCGGCAGTTCCGTTGGTCAAGAGAATATAAATATTGGTGTCACCATGCCCGTAAAGAGAAGCGATCGAGCGAATGGGATATTTACATATCTAGCCTGGGCATATCTTGTCATTGCAATTTTTACTTAACTTGAGTCTGAATTTATAACAAGTACGTGGAACTGATCATCCATCTGGATTGGGAACCGAGACTAGCGGCAGATCATTTTTTACTTGACTACCTATAGTTGTTTATCAGGAGAAATTTCGATCTAGAATCAAGGTGCCGGTATTCGTCGAGATCACGGTACGTTCAAAGATGTGAAGCTGACGAGATCTGTAATTAATATACGACCATGCGGGTGATTTATTTATTTATTTATTTATTTATTTATTTATTTATTTATTTATTGGAGAAACAAGCCCAACAGGCGAACCCAAAGAGGGTGATGTCAAACGTATGGCAAGCGACTTACCTAAATCTTCGAATTTGTAGAGGTCAATCAATGATTCGTATAAAATTCGATTGAATTTAAGTTATCTATAAACTTCACTATTTGAGGGGAATAATAATGTCTCGTTTTACCTGGATGATAAAGTTAGAACCCGTCACTTTTCATTTTCTGTTAATAGAGGGACTTGTAACGAACAATCGAAACTCAAGATTTGTCTAGATAGTCTAATGAAGCGCGTATATGAAACTGAACAATTTCTAACTACCAACATCAACGCTTCCCGTGAAGTTCTGCCAAGTCTTTGATTGATAAAGTCAAAGAGAAGAAAGCAGAAGAGAGGGAAAGGTGGAAAGTAGAGACCGAAGAAGAGGGCTAGAAGCAATATTAGCGCGAAGAGGGTAAACCCTCGGCCAGGGATCGAAGGAAGATAGTGCCCGGGGCAGTTGGCCGCACCGGGGTGCATTACAAGTGCAGTCAAATGAAAACATTAAATACGTGAGTGGACTGTGGGTTAGGCTGCGCTTGAGGCGACAGTAAGTTTGGAGGTCCGTAATATGGGAGAGCCAACGTCGTTCTCGTTATAAACCTTGGCACTTCGGCACTCTGCCAACCCTCTGACATCGATAAATAGTCTCAGGAGAAAAATTGCAAACTTTATTGAATCAAGACACCGATGAAAAGTTGTGAACTACGTTTCTCGTAATTTTCTCCGACCTACTTGAAATAAAGTAAAGCTAAATCATTTATTGATCTTTGTGAACATGACGTCTCTTATTGCTCGAACTTTCACCTGTAATGCAATACTCATTCGTTCCAGTGTTCGAAATAAAATTTCCCGTCTTTCAGTCGAATTTGAAAATAAGAGGACGCTGATTTCCTTATTTGAGACGTACCATAAAGTATGCACGTTGAAGTGTGCGCTGATTACGATGCCAATCTCAGTTTTCAGATTTCGTTCAGATATGAACATTTTTGTACCTCGCACGAAACGGAAACTTGTGAGTACATTTTCTGTCCCATAAAATATGCACGATGAGTGCAAATAAACGCTCCGTGATATTACGTTCTCTGTCTCTATATATATGTAATATGTATACATACATGTATAGGTACCTCGAAACTCCGAAAGATATTGGCTATTTCCAAAATGTGAATATGTTGCTACAGTTTAATGAGACTCTTTGATTTTTTCTGTCAGGATTTTCTAAAGGAATGTGAAAAATTGTAAATAATTATTAGAATGGAACAGCTTCTGAAAGTCCTGACGTTTTCAATAAAATAAGAATCGTATGCCATGCTATAGACTGGAATAAATTTAATTTTTCACGAAAATAATTTTAGCCAGCTTGTTTCGATTTTCTGACCATTGTGCTACGACCTCGAGAAATTACAGGTCCAGGTTGAAAATAATGCGCGAAATTTTCGAGCTAGCGGTTGACCGAGAGTTTGAGTCGTTGAACTCGAGGTGATGTCATTTCTTAAAGACACCCTCTGTCACGGTAATTATTACCCGGATCTAAGTACCTGACACTAACTCGTGTTTGTCGCGTTACACGGACTGGCCGCGTTCAACACCCACAAAACAGGTACACTGGCCGAGATGAGTCTTTCTCAACTTAGAAGCAGACGGCGGCGCTTCGCGGAGGATGCTGACGCCGCGTGGAGAGCGTGTCCAAGCGGGAATGTTGGGACTCTTCCCCGTTATTTCTTTCTCTTTCTTTATCTCTCTTTCTCTTTGTTTCTCCACTACGACTTTTTCGCTCTTTTTCGATGTGTCGATCTCTCGAGAGCACCGTGTTTGTATTACCAGCGCACGTCCGACAAATTCGGTCTCGTCAGCGTGACGAGACACCGGTTGATGAGGAATCCCGTACCCAGCAGAGAATTTTTACGGATCACACCCGGGTGCCATGTCGGCGTGGACGCGGCCACGCAGACACGATTCATCTCACCCACTGCTGGACCGAGTATCGCGTCATCGTGTGTACCTAACTTTTTAAGAAACCTCTTTCGCGTGGTCCAAAGATCTAATGATGATCTGTGACGGCGGAGATAATTTACTGTCGGATGAAAGACTTGTGGCGGGACCCGCCAACTTTCCATCGGCCATACAATGCCGGCGTGTACTTAGTTAAACCGTGACGAACACACGCAGTGAGTCGTATCTTTGTACGGTAGTTAAATATATATGTTAAACGACGTCGTGCTTTTTATTGTCAAACTAATAAATAAGAAAATCAAGCCTTGTTCTTCCATTCTATATACCGCGTTACACCTCAAGTCTTATGATTTTTCACGCTTACCTCCTCTATCGGCGTCAGGCGAACCGTTCTCAGGGTCATTTCCAGTGGCATCTTCCCTCTTGACGCCTGTCACCCCATCCTCTAGCTGGCAGCAATCCATGATAAGATTTTCGTACTCACGACCACTGCGAGCATAAAATGGATCTTTAAATATCGATTTAAACGTGTCAAGAATATTTAGGGCCGATTCGGAGGCGATTGAATACGACTTCCGTGAGAATTTCATAAATAAATTCCCCTCACTAAAAACGTAATTTCTTTTTGAAGTCCATAAGAACCGTTACAACTTTATAGGCTTACTGTTCCCCATAGTTAATCGTTTACGATAAATACAGAGATTAATATGGATTAAAACTGCCCACCACGAATCATGACTATATATTCGATTGATAATTGATTGAAAGAACTCCGTTGGCACAGAGCTGAGATGCTATTAGTATTTGTTGAACTGCAATGCATTATGGATGAGGTGAGAAAACTTTTTTTAATCGTTGTTTCTTTTTTTTTTTTACAATAATGGTGCCCCGTGCACTACGTAATATTGTACATTACGACGCAACACGTTATGGGTATCAGATATTTTTTAATTTATGCTAGGGGTGAGGATCCTACCTGATCACGTAGTTCACGCAAATGATGTTCTGCTCCTCGGCGTTCTTAGAATTGCACACAACAGTCGCACACGTTTGGAGCCACGTGTAACCGCCGCTTTTGTTCATTAATCGATAGTAATGAGTTAGGACTTGCCCTTTGTTGATTACTGTAAACAAAAACGTCTATTAACTATATCAGGTCAAAAATCTATACCTCATCAATCTCCACAAACTTTTCAAAAATAAGATGATTTTGAGCAAAACGTAACGGATTCGACTTCTCGCAAGTTGCGAATATTGCCTAAGATGGAGTATAGGTGTTGGCAAAAGTAGTGTTAGGTGAGGAAGGGCAACGAGGAGTCGATAAACTTTCGGAAAGCTACATGGACGTAGGTTGGATGAGAAATGAAGACTGAGGTAAGGGGGAAAGACGAGGGTGGCTGGGGGACTGTCAGTCGGGTGGTGAGGCCAGAGGGGAGTAACAACTCGCTGGAGATGCCGCATCCGGCGCGTCGCACCCCCTGCATACCAACTACCTAATCCTGGCTGGATACACACGGGTACGAGAGAAGCGAGAGGAGAAGAGAGAAGAGGAGCGGAGAGAGGAGAGAGGAGAGAAGAGAGGACAGGAGATGTGAGGAGAGGAGAGGAGAGAAGAGAAGAGAAGAGAAGAGAAGAGAAGAGAAGAGAAGAGAAGAGAAGAGAAGAGAAGAGAAGAGAGGCCCACGGCACGTGACAACTCAAATGCGGGAAGCACGCGCGGCTCTTGGCTTTACGACAAAAACGTTTACAATATCAAATATTTCTGAATATACGACGACACTGGTGAGAGCATATCGTTTAGGGGGTAGCAGCAGTTCTGTGGGAGTGTAAGCCTCGCGCCTATTTGACGCGTGTAGGAATACTGTGCCGCGGTATGAGATCTGAAGAAACAGTTGTCAACGACAGGGGGTTAAAATTCACGGGATACTTACGGTCGACGTGTGACTTTCGAAGCCGGTTAGCGTCTTCTCCGTGGCACAGAGCATACAGATTTTTCCCCGTTAACTCGTCCGCAGAGTAGTCCAGGAGTTCCGAAACCCTGCAATTGCGATAAGATCTCATTAGTACGTTCCCTAATCTCGATGATGATGATTGATGTGAGAATCGCAAGATGGTCACTTCCATTCAGTGAATTCTCTCATTTTAATTGAAGAATAAATGCCTCACTCACTTTGGTTCGCAGTGGGCTATCCGAAAGTCGAAATTTATGCGAGTAACGAACATATCAGTCTCAAGTCGGATCTCATGGACACTAGGAGGTGGTAAGGCGATAGCGAGACCTACCATCCCCATAAGTGGTGGTGCCGATTTCCTGGCATGGCTAAACGTGTACTGGGGCCTTAATCTGCAGAGCAGCAAAACCACCTGTGTGACAAAAAAAAAAAAAAAGAATCGGTAAAAACGATGTGAGATAAAGTCGGTTCTTAGTGATTTTGACTATCGTCTTTCCCTATGGTATGGTAGTTGAAACCATAGTACATTATACGGGGAACGAGGTCTAAGACCGTGCAATCAGTGTTTGTTTGTATTAGTTCGAGGTCCGGCGCAACGATTCCAGCAGGTTATTAACTAACCGCCGGTGGTGGAACACGTTCTCGTATGTGGCCAACCATATCTTCATTTAGACGAAGCTCAGCGAGGACTTGGCCAGATAGTACCGTGCACGTGTTCCTAGGATCGGGAAAGTTATAACTTTTGGTTAACGAGCATCGTTACTTCAGAAAGCCACGCGCGGTCGCCTCCTCCTCACGACGTTCCAATTGAGGCAATTACACCTCGGGCTACCAGTCGTTTGTATTATGGTACCGCTGTCTTTATCACCGTGACTTTGTGAGATTCCCTTGGAAACGGTTGGTGGTAGAATTATTGAAATATCCTATTGCCAGATCGTGGTATCTATTGCATCAGTGCAGCTCGGGAAGGACGTATGAGAGAATCGTAACATGCTTAAGGAAGCGGATAACACTTACCCGGTACCCAGACGACTTGAAATGACACCCTCTCTTCGTTAGGGTTGATTTCATCCGCACGCAGAATGCACGGTCGTAACCTTTGTAGAGACCGCTAGCCGTCAACGACATCACTGAAGATACTGGAACAGAAAATCTTGAGTGAGGAAGGTTTAACATCCTTTTTTGATTCATCATCCCCATCTCGTGATGTTTCCATAGTAATTATGGATCAGGCATGAAGATGGTATGTAATTGATTGCCAAATGACCGATGAACCGAAGGCCGATCTCTTGAATCAGACGCGTTACGTGTCACGAGGAGGAGAGAATATATAGAAGCTGAACTCTACGACTTGGGACTCCTAGTGGTGGCAGAGACCACGGTCACGCCGTGCTAACAGGCGCGAGTGGCTCCCAGTAGCTACGTGCGGTCTCGCGGAAGACGAGGAATAACAATCGGCCCGGCGCCGCTGCATGTACGTATGCGTCACCCGTCCGGGCCACCACTTCGCCCCCGCGATTGCCGCGACCATGAACCACGGGGGCGATAAGACGTGCAACCCTCTTCACCGGCCGAGCAAGCTACCACGTGGCTTCAACAAGGGGCACGTCCTCCAGATCGCGTCATCGTATACCTTCCACGTTCCACCTTTTGCCCCGGAACTCCACAGACCGATCCGGTACTAGGCCGCTTGACCACCCTTCGCCCCGGTCACGGATTCCAGGTTACACGTCCACTCTAGCACACGCTCTCGGCAACGCTCAAGTGCGAACGTGCCCAAAACTGTTGAGTTCTTTCAGACGCCTTGCCTACTAATCGTAGGTGTCCTCAAGGTCGGTCAACATATCGTCCACTGGTCAGACTTTGATGGACTCGTCTAGCGCTATTTGCGTCCTGCGTTATGTAGATGCCTAAACGGCGGATTTCACAGTTGAAATCGCGACAATCACAAAGGTTTTCTCCAAGTTTTGCCTTTCGCATTTTGAGACAGTGTATTGTAGTGTATCATACATAAGTAAGTTCATATAGTTACCGTCAGGATTAGCCGTCGACGTTGAGCCGTGCTCCTCGGAGGCGGCACTGCTTGGGGACGCTAGTCCTGAGCTGGAGGAATGAGGTCCTGAAGAATTTGAGGATGAGGTGAGGCCGAGGCCCAGTTGTTCGGCAACCTCTGAGTGGTCCTGTTGATGAACATAGTCGAATACACTCGATCCGGTCATCTCCACCTGGAATAAAATAGCGAATAAAATAACACTGGCGTCGTAAGTATACAGCGTCGACCAAAGCTTCAGTCGCATGGCGATGGGTGTGACGTGACGTTGCGGGCAGCCCACATCGCGCAATCGTCCGCTATCCACGTCTTGCATACAAGCAAGGTGTGGATTACGTGTAAGCATAAACTCGCGCCTGTCAAAGCTTTCTGCGGAAATCACACCCATTTAAGTGTGCAGTCAATCGTGGCATCATAAAAGTACTTTTACACTCTGGACAAGTAGATGAATTCTGGATAAAGAGAAGAGGAGAGAGAAGGGTATTGAGGATTGCGGGGTCAGGGGGCGAGGCCTTCCGATATAAAAGAACCTACGATCGTGTAGACGCGACTGGGCTACGTGCCACTTGATATCGTATTCCTGGAGCACACCGTCGACGGTGACGCGTGCACGCGCGGTTTCCACCGGTCACGCGCCTACCGGCTATAGTATGAACGCGTGAGAGTTGAGCGTCTGACGCGCTCAGTGACCCATCGAAAATCTAGTCTGAATCGAGTCCAAGGATAAAATATGAAGTCTGCATGTGTAGTCAGATTGTAATTTAACCGACCGTAAGATGTAAGGGGTGCAGCTTGCATGCCGGATGATCTCGAACCCTTCACGGTCTACAAACTCTCGAGTAACCCGTTCGCGGCTATTGGTGTGCAGCTGGTACGACGCTGCGCGTCGTTTGGTCATACTGGTACCGGGACGATTGTTCAGAACATTACCCATGCACTACCTGATTACGACTTCTCGCCACGGTTCACCCACTTACTTTTTACGACCCTTTCGACATGATCCGAATAAGAGACAAAAAAACCTACAACTTTCCTACATTCCTCATATTTCTCGCCCAGGTATGTCGCACACTACACTGCGGTGTGTATCTAGAAGCCCTTGTTACAGCAAACCGACAATATTTAGCCCAATGCGGTGCACATGCATTTACCCTAGACAATTGGGTTCAGCACGTTTGACCGTGGGGTGCTCGTAACGTTCAATCGAGATGTTTCCGAAGGTTGGTGGTAGCCAGGTGTCATGAGGGGTCATCGACGTCAGGGCGTCGGGTCACGTGAACACGTCGTACGCAGCGTTCGTTCGCGGCCCCCCCCTCAGTCTCGGGTCTGGGTGGCCCTGTAGGATAGCCATGGATATATCTGGGGTTCCTGCAGCTGGGGGGCAGCAGCCATGTTTGCGGCAGCAGCGGCGGCAGTTTCCAGAATCTCCGAAACACCCTATTGATTGCCCTGTGGGCCGCGAGGAACCGAGCCAGTGCCCCGACCGACCCCCCCGAATCCCCCCAACCGTCCCCCCACCCCCTCATCCCCCTTCCACACCCTTCGAGGCATTAGGAATGGCGAACACGCCGCCGTGCAGAGGCTACGTGAGCGGCATGCGACCAACCCCCCTCCTCCCCCTCTTTCTCCTGTCCCTCCCCGCCCCAAGGCTCACTCTGGCCTCTGCCTCCGGTGCCAACCAGCCAGCCAGGCAGCCAGCATGGCCGCCGACTCACACAACCTTCGCTTTTCCTCTCCTCCGCGGTATATATGTTCCTCTCTCTGGAGTTTCTCCCTTAACTCCCTCCCCCGCCCCTCGTACGTGATATCAGGGGTGGCACGTACTACGTTATGCGCCTTTCACACCCCCTACTGTAGGTGGGTGGGTCCACCACCTCAGATGGTTCGGATGACACGCGGGTAAACTCACCTGGGAAAGACCGAGGTAGATGGAGACCGTCTCGGAGATGTAGAGAAACCTTCCATCAGCTGCGACCGCCATCGCGAAACCGTCCAGCGACTGGAAAAAAAGTAAAAAATACAATAAGACCAATAAATTCAGTCTCCTTTTCGCGATACGTGCGATACGTGCAAAGCCTTTCCGGTACCAGCCAAGAACGGCAGCCCACCTTAGCTATAGCCCTTTATATACCATATAATTCAGTCGAAACTCGTTTTGACGTATAGAGTTTGAAATCGGAATTAAAATTTAGGATGACAAAATTCACTTCCGGGACTTGAAACTCACCTGGAGTATGTGGGTACCCTGGTGTTGCTCGAACATGTCCATTGCTAGTGATGCAGGTGACCTCACACGATTCGCACCTGTAATCAGACAGACGAGGCTTTCGGAAATTGTCGATGAATATGAATTGTGTTGATAAATAAAGTTGTTTTGGCTACTGGAATGACATAGCTATGAAGCATGACCCTTGGCCGTCTTGTGGATTGCCAAAAACGAGAAAAACCTCGTATGAATCACCCCTTGACCCACCATTCGCCAACCCCTTCAGTTTCTTTCAGCGGACCCGAGGTCCCGAACCCTCGCTTAGTAAACAAGACGCAGTTCTTCGTTCCGTAATAATAATGCCGTTCACCCCCGCGCGGGCACCCTTAATGAAAGACTTAGAGACTCGATCAAACTCGCCCGGGCGTCGCTTAATCTGGTAAGTCCACCGGGATGAGGTCTCCTGCACCTCTGCGATCCCTGCTGACCCCCGCCTACCACCAACGCGTCTGCCACGGGCTGACCCCAGCCTTCTATGCTTGGTCAACAAGTTTATTCGTCTCGATGTTTCTGCCGGACAAGGTCTAATCCCGCCATAATCCTATCGTATACGCCTGTACGGTATACCAGCCTAGAATGAGCCCTGCTATAGTGTCTGACCCTGCGAGAGTACTGAAGGTCGGTTGAACGGCAATCAAGTAAGTTTCGCTGATAATCACCCCAAAGAAAATAGTAAAAAAGAACGAAGAGAACTCCAAAGTCCAAAGAATTAGCTCACTAAAGTCCCAAAAATGACGAAACCTAGGAATCAAGGTTTTAGAATAGGTCGCAAGGATGACAAAAATTTGATCAACCACCGCGAGAACTACAAAAACAGCCCTTAGTCATAGCAATCTTTGGAGAGTTTCATATAACATGTGATTACTGAGGTTTTCGCAAGATATCACGATAATGCAATAAGCCTATGCGCATTAGGGTGGTCCTTATTTGGGGCTCGGACAAATTTTTAATCAGACGCCCTCCCAATCGACTCCAAATAATTCAAAACCAATGCCATAATTTTTTCAGATTTGTATCCAAACTCTAACCCCTCCCTAAATGAGGGTGGATTTCTCCATTTGAAATACACGTGTTTCGGCCATATTCTCAGCATATATTTTATTCTCAAAGTCAAAATTAAAAAAAAAAAAAAATCTGTCACTGCGAGATTTAAGTGTTCATTGGTGCTATTATTTGAGAAAAAATTCACATTATGATACGGATCAGTTTAGACGAATTGCACACCCTTTAATCTGCCTTTTTTTCTCAATTAAAGGGTGTGCAACTCGTCTAGATTGACCCGTATGATGATGTGAATTTTTTCTCAAATAGTAGCACCAATGAACACTAAAATCTCGCAGTTACAGATTTTTTTAACAAAATTTTACTTTTAGAATAAAATATATCCTGAGAATATGGCCGAAACACGTATATTTCAAATGGGGAAATCTACCCTCATTTAGGGAGGGGTTGGAGTTTAGATAAAAATCTGAAAAAATTGGGGTATTGTTTTTGAATTATTTGGAGTCGATTTGGGGGGCGTCTGATTAAAAATTCGTCCGAGCCCCAAATAAGGACCACCCTAATGCGCATATTGAAGACTGAAAGTATGGATCACGAATCACCATTGAGCGTGATGTGTAAAAAAAAATTTTGAAATTTTAACACCACGGGTTGTAAATTCTCTCGAGTCACGATAGTCGCTAACCTAATTATCTACAGAAATAACAAAGTTCCCCGGTGACCTGAAGGTTACACGGGTATGGTTCGGAGGATAGCTCCTCCTCGCGTATTTCCATCGGTCAGCCGGTACTTCCCGGTTAGTTTTCCCCGGTTACGGCAATAAATCCTCCCTTAGCGTCTTTCGTCTCGGGCTGCGCGCCTCTCCCTCGCGACCAGCTATCACAATATTTTGATAAATACGTAAGGCGTGTTTTATGTGCTTTCTTCGTACCATAACTCAGAGATATTTATATTGAGAAAATAGAAAAAATACACGCTGACCGACTACCGTTATAGTTGCCTTTCTTTTCCTGCCAGATGAGACCCTGGGCTTCTAAGACACACTGGAAAACGGCAGAAATAGACAAACGCGAAAGATTGAAGAATTCACATAACTGAAGCAACAAACACGCCGAATTACATAAAAAATACTTTGGTTATTAGAGCAACAATCCAGCATGATTGATAAAGTTCATAAATTGACGTATAATTTTGCCAAAGAACATACACGGAAAAAAAATTGTTGCTGAATTTACTATGTTGAGCAGCTACATATAGGACAACACTTTTTTGTAGTAGAAATTGCCACAATTCTAGTATTTGGTACATAGGAGCAAGTAAATTTCAATGTTCTAATGAGTAAATGTTACCACAATAATTGTTGTCATTTCTACTGCTAAAAAGTGTTGTCCTATATCCAGCTGCTCATTTTTTTCCGTGTAAATATCGTCTTTTAATCGCTCTAATCTGTCACAGTATAGCCGAAGCAAATATTCACTTGTCTGAGAGTCTAATCACCGCAGGTATCATTAAAGATTGAGTGAGTTGCAGCTAAATGTGTCAGATATAACGAGTCGGTAATAATCGCTGGTCACGTAATGTCATATCTGTAAACACGAAGTCCCACCTCCATTTCACGGCCGGTCGCAATTTCCCCGCAAGTCGAAAGCTGTATACCAGCTTCTTGCCGCCGGCAGAGACAACAAATTCGGCTATTTTTCATTAAATCCCAGTCCCAAGGGAGGGTGTGATATTACATTATATTCTTCATATGCTGCAACCACCTACACGCTACACCAGTGGCAGGGGGGGTCGGATCGTGACGTCACACATATTGCAGCCCTGCTCCAGGATAGCGTGCCTCGGGGATTTATGGGCCTCAGACCCTCCTCCTACCCGCCTGTACCCAGGCTGCCGCGAATTGATCCTCCTGGCAAGGAGCCGCGAAATACGACCAAATGTTTTACAGTTATTTATCTCCTGCGCAACATATGGCAGACTCTGCCCTGATACTTCTTCTCTAACTAAACGGTGCCACGAATAAGTTGATATCCCTATAGATTTATCCATATATAACAATTTCTAATCAATTATCTTAGCATGTATAAACCAAATCCAATAATGAGATCACAAATCAAGATCTTTGATACAACGGAAGTGCTTGATGATCTGAAAAGTTAGGCATAAGTCTCGGTTTGTCTAGACTCTATAACTTATGCTACGAAGCAAGGTGGAAAAAGTGAAATTTAATGAAGGATTTCGACTGATGCGGGAGACGAGTCTCTTAGCAAGTGCGTGCGAATTGCAAAGTGGGCTGTGCACGGCAGGGGTATAAAAGTACGGTTTAAACAGGCCACTTGGCAGTTAAGCAGCCCTTCGAGTACCATCCTACAAAAGCACATATGCCCCGTGTCGACATATAGCACGTGGAAAACACGGTGGCTTCAGCTGCGGGGGCGTCGAGGGTGTTTCGAGTGCCAGTTTGATGGGCCATCAATGTAAACCAGTGTAAAGTCGACGGGTATAACGGTGGTAAAGTATAGAAGTGGAATGCTGTGGTCCATGGCAAAAGCTCGCGGTATCATCCCCTCGCACCGCGCGCCATACCACTAACTTTACTCCTGCGGGAGCATTTTTATTCAGAGCAGGGAGGCTACTGCCCCGTGAGGCATCAGAGACGGGGTGGAGATTCGGTATATAGGACGGCTACCTAACGTACGAACGGCTTTATGATCCTGAACGATTAATCTTCATATCGGTAGAACGAGTAAGAGCGTGAAGCTGCCCCGCGGGGACATGCAATAATATTTCACTCAAAGCGGGTCGTTTGGTCCGACGGATTGACGGACGGACAGATGAGCTAGGTATTTCCTGAGCCCGTTACATTATTGTGCGTATTAGCACATTTCGCACGTTACTCGTAACCATTGGACGCTACAGGGGGAGACGCGGGGCTATCCAGCAGCCCAGGAGCCTAGAAGCCCAGAAGCCCAGCAGCTATGATTACCACGCATTGTGTGCTGCTTCTCAATCATAAGAATTAATACATCGAGCGCCCTGCCCCGACGACGAGGAGCATAAGGTCGCGTGCAACGTATGTGTCATCACCCTGCAGTTATTAAGTGTTCGGGGTAGGTGGACAAATTCACTCGGTCAGGGCCCGAGTTTCGACCGAATAATTATCACTCCCTTGGATATATATATTTGACCGAATGTCATATGTATTAATCGTAAGCTGGGCACGTGCACCAACATCTTATTTGCATCTAATATTACGCACAGACTTTAGCAAGCTTTCAATCCACGTCAAGGCTTTACCTATACTCTTTATGGGTATGTCTGAATACTTGGCATATTATACGATCTTTATGACCCTGGTTTTACGAGCCACACAGGGTAAAGGTAATTATCGTTGGTCATGGGGAAGACGTTGAGTTTAGCATTCGAGATTTTCTCAGCAACATCCCACGTGGACCACGTCCGGTATTTCAAAAAATTATCCACATTAGATATGTACATATGGACAGCTATATATAATTTGTTTAATACCGCCAAAGGTGAATTGTTACGCCACTTTAACACCGAGTCACATATTTGTATATATACATTTCGTATAATCAGGGGACACCTGGCAAGTTTTAATACACTACACAGTAGCAGCCTAAGAAATGCCTTCTGAATATATTGGGCTATGGATATACGATTGCAAAAAGTGACCAAAGCACGTATACGTCGAGTAGAGTCGCGCGTGGCCGTAGAGAAAATATGAGACGCTGCTCTAATTCGGAGGATCGCTTCTTTTTTGCTACTCGTTTATTTTCATTTTTTCATCTTTTTTCTAAACAACCTAGTAGTACCAAACTTGGACAGTCACACGCTGTGAAATGCTTGAGAACGCGGTCGGTCATCCACGCGTGACATCTAAAAACTTCAAACGATTGTCAAATATCGGAACAATTTTGCTGGGAAAAAAGCTTACTCGGCCGAAACTAGGATGTCAACTCTGTTTCGTTCGACACCCCTGAAACTGCAAAATAAACTGCAAGTATACGTATACCCATTGACGGCCATATGTGTCAAGTGCATTCAAATATAGTGCAGCGGAGATCTTCCTTGACACATATAACTCTCAAATTTTGTGAAACTCAAAATATTTGTATCTTTACTCTCGTATTCGACAATCGCGAACCTCATAGATTTCAAAGCGTATAACTTGTTGTAAAAAATCACAAAAATATTGTACGACGAATTTCTTGTCTTTCTCACAAAGATTCAATATTTTTGGAATTTTTTCATAAAATTTATCGCATTCGGTAAATCAAGGTAATAATTGACGTCCCTATACGATAATATATCAAATTCAGACTCAAGTCTAGATTTAAAATCACCGCATGGTATTCGTGAGAGCAAATAGGATGATGCTAACGAGGCGTTGATTAGGGTATTGGTGACGCTGATCTAGTTAAGCGCTGCTTAATTAGTCAGGTGTGTTTAGTTAATCCCGGTATTTCATTAGGCTGGTGCGCGGCCGAGGGGTGCCAGTGCTTCTCATTTCCCGAGGGATCTTTACTCCACATAAATGTGTATTCAAGGTTAATTTTCCTGCAAATACTTGAACCGTTTCATGAAGTTGCAAATATTCAATCCTCTATACGCCGTCCATCGGTCTTGGCTGATTGTACGCACCTCAACTTCGATGTAAATTTATGAAATAATTTGACTTTAGTTTAAATCAAAAGTGACTGAGGACCACTGAGTTAACCCTCGGTCGTGCACAGGACCCCTCGCCACTAACTAGCCTCCAACTACGTTAAACACTGGTTTAAACTCCCTCCGAGGTTTTCTGGTCCCTGTCGAGTCGGTCTCGTCAGCGTTCCCCTTTTCTGCAGGCGCCAGTGAATCTCTCATATATATACGGTACGGTGAGCCCTGTGTAGGTACTGCATGGCGAAATGGGAAGGGTGTCAGTAGCCTTCGGTGCAGTAAGGGGATGGAAAGAAAATCGGAGTCCGTTCACGTTCAGAAACGAACTGATACGCGCCATCACGTTTCTATATGGAATCGTCAGTAAAGACCCACGGGTGCAAGGCAGCTTCACGGATTTACCGGACACCTTATGGCTTACACTTACAAATTGTGGCTGCAGTTTGAACGACCATAATAGCATAACGCGGTACTGAACATTACCTCGTGGCACGGGCCCCTCCGTATATATATATAGTGGTAAAGTGAATCTACAGCGGTATATAGAGGAAAAAAGGAAAAGAAAAAAAGAAACTGCAAAGAATCCGCTGATCGCTATGAACCGTCACGCACGTGAGAGCAGTCCGTCGCTTGTTCGGTCGTTCGGGTCGCAAGAAAGAAACTATATAAGAACCGGTGCTAATAGAAACAAGCTCGTGGTATATAAATGACCCTGCAATTAGGAATCGAGTGGTTCATGCAAGTCGCGCGATGATATTTCTCGAGGGTATTAGAAGTTCGGATACATAGGACCGTTGATACCTCACAATGAATACCTTGTGACTTGCAGAGGATATCTTTTTTTCATTTTTTTTTCTTGTGTTTTTGTAAACACACTGATCAATATACGACTGTTAGTAAGGTGAAAAACTGAAACTACCTAAGAACTAATAAACTCGAGCAATGATGTGACTCACGAAATTTCGGTTATGTTTTGTTATATGTCTCTAATAAGTTACATATACATATATAAGATTTTAAATTATGTCCAAGTCCTCAATGCTCGATTTCCTTGAAAGGAAACTATCGTGCGTATGTCGATGGCTCACAAGTAGCGGAAAATTCGCAACGGGGATCATCAGTGAACATCGGATGACTGGCTACGCATATTAATAACTCGAAAGGCGATCTCACTTAATGCCGACTGTTATTACAGCTATTACATTCATCACGCTGTGTCATTGAAGCTTCTGATAAACTTTTACAGATTAAGGTTCAACGAACAAGAATTTCAAACGCTTTCCCAACCCTGGGGGATAAAAACATCGATTCCATATACCCGTATGACAATTTCTAGCAACCCACGCAGTTCGCAATTTGAAACCCAATTTGTGTCGTTAAGTTTGGCATTCCCGTTTCAGGAGCGCTGTCTACGAGGGTAGAAGATATGCAGTAGATTTAGTTCGACGGCGAGTTGTGGCTGGAGGCATCTAACTCAATTTTGTTAGTTTAGTTACATCGGCGGCTGGGACGCGGGCCGTTCTACAAGGGCTTGCAGGGGCTGCTGTGATTAGATTTACATGTGGGCCCTTGTATTCGCTTGGTAGGCGTTGAGCACCTACTATATACCCATAGAGACTACAGTACCCAACCGCTACCTATGCATACATGGTATATACAGATATATATACTTATATGCTAAGCTTTCGGACGATTCGTGGCCGTGCCACGCCCCTCAAAACTCTCCGCAAATACGAGGGAAGCTTTCCAAAGGAAGAAATTTTTGCTCATTATACTTTGCCTTGAACTGCAGCACGCGCAAGATCGCGAGCAAATATTTGAAGGAGAAACAAAAAAAGATATGGGGAACGAAGGAAATCTAATCAAGTATGACAGGTGACATGTCATATTTCATCTGTATACAGAATACGTAAACTGATTTCTGAATATGAAAGAAATTGTATAAATAACGATTTCCACGATTTATATTGATCTCTCGACCCGTTGGCCAGTGAGACACCCAATTTCTGTTAAATGAGGCTAGAAAATGAAGAAGGCCGATCGCAGCGACCGATTGTTGGCAACAATACTCCATTACTATGTATCTACGAATCTTTTGCCGGTCTCCTGGGCACATCACTACGTTTCTGTAATATACCCACGTATAAATACTCGCATATATATATGTGTGAACATATATCAAGGGATGGAATCTATCTATTCTGGCGTTGTTTACGCTGCTACGAACTGCGGATAGGTATAAGGCTGTGAGAAGGAATACTGCGAATTCCGAGGGACATGTGTGTGACCAGGAATTCTATTTTATATCTAGATCTCTTCGACTGTGGCTGATAGCCTAGAACAGCCGAGAGAAAGACACGGGGATTCGATTTGGAATCAATCGAGAGTGTGAAGAATTAGCATACGCATAAAACCCCCGAATCGAATTCCCGAAACGTGCACACTCGAAAATTGTAAGAATCTTTACCGCTAGGTAAAGTTTTTATGGAGATATCAACTAATTCGATGATAGATTTCCTACGATTATCTATACCGGCAGAATCGAGAAGACCTAACTTGATCGGAAGGAATAAGTAAAAATAAAAATAAAAAACTAACCGATTACTTATAGCTAAAAAATTCGCAAATTACCGATTCATCGACCCATGTAAGCCGCACTCCGAACGCTTTAGACCGCGACGCTATTCGTCACGGCTTCCTAAATTAGATGGCAATATGGTTCAGAACTATAATCGTACTGTTTCTCGCCATATGTAACAATCGTGTTCGCATATATGGCTCTCGTCGAACAACCAGCTAAGGTGGACTCCATATAGGAATGTAGGTAGCCGCGCAGCTAAAGACTCGACTGATATATAGGGGAGTCGTCACATCCTGTGCCAAAGTCATAAGGTAATGTATATTATAAAAAAGTAAGGTGCGGATAGACGAGCACATACGCCTTAGCCGTTGCGCCAAGGTCAGAAAATCAGAACTTCACCGAGCTATTTGAGCCAAAGATCTAGATCATCGTCATAAATACGTAGGATATCAGAGCTGTGATCATCTCATACTACTAGGAGATCTCTTGCACATGAAGCTCCGGAAATGTCTTCGTGATTGACGTTGATACGATTACGCGGACGCTAAGTTGATTGATTTTTTGAGATCCATATAGAAGCTAGAAGTCTCAATCGGGTAACGGTTATTCGTATGATTCGGCACCCCGCATCCTGACACACGTGTCCTGCGATAAGCGCATCAGGGGAACCAGATCTGGCGTTAGCCGTCGCGATGCAACGCACTTTTTGATGCTGACGCGGTTAACGGAGTAACGTGACGTGGAACTGTCTGTGTTTTCAGACTTTTCATGTCTGAGTGACGTCGCACCCTGAACTAACCCTACGTAAAAGACAGACCCTCATTGCAGTGGCGCGAGCGCGAGCTCCGAGTGCCGATCCATCAGGCTACATCACTGACAGATACCAGTTGACTTCGAAAGATGCTGTGAACGCGAGCGAGTCAACCGGAAACGGAGACCCTGCACACCCGTCAGAGGCATGCTTTTGTCAAATGCAAAGAAAGAAAGATCGTACACGTACCGGCAAAGCAACGATTTTAAATTAGTATAACAGATATATATTGCCCAGCCTTCGATGACTGGTATTCATTTATATCCTCTCTGCTCGGTAAAATGCGCATCGTTGACTTAAGAGTAAAACAATACCTGCCACTGTTCAACCATTATGAAATATCGCGGATTAAATTAACATTTTATTATATGCTAATTCGTACGATAAATATCTGCGTGACTTTTTACCTTCGTAATATAACTCATCATTTAATGGCGCAAGTGATACTTATTTCGAGAGATTGAATCCGTTGATATAGTAAAAAAATTATTGAGTCTATCAAACGCTTCGATAACGGTGAAGTCCGAATTACTGGGCGGACGACAATCTAGTAGACCGGTGAGTTAATCCCGTAAATTGAACGCAACTTCGGGTCATTAGCTGCGTGTCAAAACGAACTACAATTTTTCGTCAGATTTTGTACACTTTTGTAAGGAAAAGGATTGAAGACCGGATATGAAGGACCAGTAGCGAATGTATTTGACGGCCGAAATTTGGGACACCCTTGATTCTGCCAAATTGCCTTCAAAGACAGGACGTCGACCTATAATGCAAGACCCTACACGTGGAATACGAAGAATAAATAGCATTTGACTTTGCGACGGGATCAGGGTTAACTTGGTTTAGTTTAGTAGCGTACCCTGAGCACTAGGGATAGAAAGAGAATAATAAAGGCTGTACTAGAGCACGAAAGCACAATGCAGAGAAGAAGACAGAGTCGTTTGGTTTGACGGGCGGATAGACGAACAGACAGACAGTCCGACATAGGGGATGGGGACAATCAAGGGAATCCTTCTTCTATTCCATTCCATCATTGCGGCCGCCACTCACTCGCTTACTCACATCCCTTGTCCCGCGTAATTCTGTTACAGACCCACACGCTACTCGCTTCGCTATAGGGTTCACTTCAAATTCGGCTAAGACCAGTTGTATGTAGCTGTACATATACCTATATATGATGTAGCTCCAATGTGGGAGTATTCACACACCTAAACTTGTGCAGATAGTGCAAAATAGAAGATAATCAATGAGCCCATGGTTCACAATTTCGACTTTTGATGTCAAGGAGTTGAAAAAGAGAAAAACGTAGAATGATGACCTGCGATGTATATTTTGAATTTTTTACCTTTCACGGACTTGTTGGGTGGAGGACCATCCCGGCTCCATGGAGGATCCCCGTGCCCCGAAAAGTCTCGGAGTTTGAGGTAGGATATTGTGAGTCTAATGATGGACGCCTTGTCCAGCTGTGAGGTAATGGCCGCGGGGAGTGGGAGCATTTTTGCCAACTCATAAAACTCGAAGTTTTCTTTACCTCGTCGCGATCGCGCCGCGTCTCTGCTCTTCTCTTTTCGAAGTTCAAGGATACTGCAAATTTAGAAAGACATTTGTTAGCCTCACTAGTTTTCAATCAACCAATCGTAAACATCTATATTTATATACAAATCCTATATCAACCTTCCGGATAAATATGTATTTCCAATTAATATCTGTAAATTATTCAGGACTCTCTATAGTTTTGACATAAACATCGATTAATTATCGAACAAGAGGAATTCAACCAATTTCAAGAAGTATTAGGTATTTAGTCTTCAATATATTACATTGGTTGTGGATAAAATGCTTGGAGAAGATTATTTTTGACAAAACACAGATGGTAAAATATGCTAGTATTAGTATGTTTGATTATTCTTATAGGTAAATTATAATAATGGTTCCAAGCTGCAATATTCAGAGCTATTCATAATGTTACACATTGCTTTTCTCACAAATTTTGAACACAGACATCAGCTTGTATAATATACGAAATGATAAATCGTACATGATGCACACATACGTCACTATAAGTATTTTTTAATTTTTTAGATCATTTCGTATGCTGGTGGCATAAGTTGCAATTTTATTATCACTCTATTGATCTATTCATTATTATTCTATTAGTTTTCAAAGTATATTATATTTATTAAAATTCATCGCTCTTCATTGCGGTGTGAAAATATGTACCTCGTACTATACCTATCTCGCTCCGCTAAATTTATGAACCGTTTCAAGAGTAGGTAGGTATAATATCAAGATCTTGGTGTAATATTTTTTCTTCATCAACCGCAATTGGCGATACATTGTGGCGAGCATGGTCGTATATGGTTGTATCATAGCAGAATTTCGCTGATCGCCACAAATTGCTCAATAATAATAAAAGAACGTAAAAAAATAAATAAAATAACCTTATGTACATGGTTGACCATCCATGGTTTTACGACAAGTTACCAATAAACATTATGGTTATGGCAGCGGTTGAACGTGAACACTGAAAATGTAAGTGCAATTTTCATCAAGCCTTTTCAGTATATACCTCGAAGAAAAATGGAAAATTGACCATCAACGATGCAGGCCAGATATTGTTCGTTCTCGTTTCGACAGTAACGATAAATTCTACATTAACATTATACTTGCATTGAAATCGGCAGAAGATACTTGGTAATGTTAAAAATAATGCTGCGAATACTGCAGACATACGTGGTCGACGTCTCACTACTATAAATAGATATCGACTTTTTGCTAATCCAAGATTTCCTCACTTCTGAACAATAAGTAAAAAGATGCATATTATAGTAGGTAAAATTCTGTGCGCAGGTCGAAGAGAATCTGCATAAACACACTGTCTGGTAAAGCGAGGCGGGGCAGCCGTGTCCATCGGCTTGATACCGCGCGGCAGACCATATCGCGTGGGCGTTATGTGGCCAGTATTATGGAGGCCGTTTGCGGGCAGCCACGTAAATCGCATGCATTATACCACAGCCAGCCTATCCTTATCGACTGCAAACACATGCAGACATAGCGTTTCGATCCTCATTGACCACGCCCTATATACTGCAGCTTCCGGTTTTTCATTTAAACGTGTGCCAATTAGTCTATGATCTGCTGCGAATTAAAAATTTATAGTCTAGCCGTTGGGTCATAAGGTCATTATGCCCGACCGCCAATGATGAAAGAATTTGTTAAAGTCGAGTCTAGACTAATCTAGACCTGCGGGTATCATCAGTCCCCGCTGATTCTAGCTGAAGCGATTAGATTTGAGAAAGTTGAAACAAGTTGTGAGTTTTCGAAAGGTAAATTTCACCGGATATGGGCTACCTTAGAGATCTATGGATATGATATGTCAGTAAAATCTGCCTCTTTAAAATAAAGCCGTTTGCCCGAGGCGAGTAGGTTCGTATACAATAAAGGCTTTGAACTGCATATAAACGGAGAAAGAACTTTCCAATTCCTGGTTCGATCAAAATAAGCACGTGGTTATTATCCTCACATTGTATATCCGCAGGACCCTTTGAATTATACAAATATTTTACGTACGTTCCCTGAAGTTCTTCATCCGCTTCGCTTATTGGTGTAGAATAACGCGATACAGGGTAGAAAAGATGAGCATTTTCTGTTAGATTCGTTAGGCTGAGAGAGCACGTTCCTCCAGAACGACCCACCAAGGGACCGTTCGGTCTTAACGCGGAAAAAAAATGAGGTAGTACAATTAAACGCGCCGTTTAAGCCGAAAGGGTTAAAAACAAGAAGATGGCTTTTTATTGGGTCGCTATTACGACGCTTAATGACTATAAAGCGACAACAGTATTGCTAGTCAGTAGTCGTCGTCCTATGTACAATGAGACAACGTCCGCAATCTACTGTAGAGAGCAACACGAACCATTACACGTAGTGGCGCTGTACCTAGCCTCCCTGTTGTAAACTCTTGACAGTAGAAGTAGAAGTAGAAGTAGAAGTAAAACTAGAAGTAGATCGGGAGAAATCGCGGAATAGTGATGGCTGAAGAGGTTTGGTGAGTGGCAACCTGAGGTCGAAGCTGTGCCGGCTCTTTGCCGAGCATAAGCGTCTAGTAACGCGAATTTCGTGTCCCGGTTGTCCCAGTGGAGTAATCAGGACTACTTACCCTTCGAGGATTCAGCAGACGCTAGCTGCTTTTGTTTCCAAGTCTTTCTCCGCTGGCATTTCTGGTATTCGATGGGGAAACTTGGGAGTGAGAGGCGTATAAAGGGTTCCAAGATATTCACCTTGTGTCGTAAACTTTGCCGGGTGTCTTTTCATTTCGTGAAATTGAGATCTCCGGAGATAATTAGCCATTTAAAGGATAAATAAGTTCAAATTTACCAACGCGGTTGCGGAGTGCAATTCAGGTTAACGGAGTTCATCAAGGCCCACTATCGTTCTTTCATTATGTACGGGGTATTTGTTACGTTACATAAGCGTGACACCATGGTATTAGTTGTAGTTGTACCATGTACCGTATAGCTCGCTACGGCCAGGTCATGCACGAGCAGATCGTCGCGTATTTACACGCCTTTGCACAATTGCCACGTAAACTTTTTATGTACCTATTTTATAGGGGCGGGGTGAGAGGAACAGCCTAGTATATGGAGATGAGTTAATTTCGCGTTATAAAAGTACAAGAAACCAGCAATGGAACCAAAGATGGGAAGAGGATCATGAACGCCTATGGTAGAAATTAATCAATCCGTAAAACCCAACGATAGATTTGTTAGATTTTCATGAAAAATCTTAGCTTTAAACCGACGGCTATATAGTTAAATGATAGCCACGTGAGCCGGTGGGTCCTTGTTTGCACGTGAATTCGTAGGTGCCCAGGCTCGGGTTAGTCGCTGATTGAAAAGCACCCTGGGGAACGACGCCCCTTCGTAGGCTGTGAAAATCTCTGAAAATCGTTGATACTAAAAAGCCGGTGGATAAAGCCCACCCTTAATCGGGTTATCGCAGCCTAGCTGTGGTCGAGCGCACATGTGCGACTCGAAAATACCGGCTAAGGGATAAAAAGTTGCGGTGCATTTCTATTTATTTACGCCCTGGGTTTTTCTTTTTCTTTTTTTTTTTTTTTCTTCCTTTTTTGATACTCCCAATTCTGACTCCCTCCTTTACCCGATGTCCGTACGAAATTATTGACGCTAGTCAATTGTGTGTTCGCTTGTTGGCGATGCAGTATTTGTGGGGCGAAGATCGGCCCAGGGTGTGATTAGAGCTCGGACCTTCCGGTGCTGATTGCGCAAAGATAAAAGCGAAAAGGTTGGTCCTCACGCGGCTGATCCTTTTCTTTTCCTTTTCGTCTCGCGTTCCTCTTGATCCAGGGGTCTCTTCCCCAGGGAACTGAGAACGGCCGGCCGCCTGCTCCTTGTATGTACCAGAGTACCCAACGCGGCCGCTCCAGACGCGTGAAAATAAAATTAAGCCGAACTTTCGGTCAAATTGGTTGAAATTGGGCGGCAGCTCTAGGGTCCCCAGGGGCGCGAAGTGGTCCTTCTCTCTTACTCCAACTCTCTCGTATATACACCCTTCTTCGTTCCGTTAGATTTAAGCTGGCACACGGCACAACACGGCACTAGGTGGATCCCGTAGGTGAGGCAAAGAGAGTTGGGAGGCGGAGGTAAAGGCAGAGGATATGGAGGTCGTCGGTTGTCCGTGTGTTGGTAACGCCACGGACAAACGAGGGCGTTGAGTGCCAAGCATCAATAATTCAGTAGCCGACTATGACGAGATTACCGTCAGCCCCCGCGCGTCGTATCCCAAAGCATGGCAAGCGAACAAAATCCATCCCCCTTTCTTCGCACTTTTTCTTGATCGTCGTGATCGTAGTACCACATATAAGATGACTTAGTAGAACTTCCGCCCGGACGGCGGACATCCCACGCACCCGTCCTGTTTTCGCATTCAAAGAATTCCGGACAAGTAAGCTTTTGATCTGCACTCTCCTCCGGCACAAACTACGCTTCCAGATCTCCAACGAATCTCCAATAGCGCCCTAACGGTGGAAAATTGTAATGCGCACCATCGCGTTGCTCGGACTAATTCAATTAAGCGTTTCTAACGCGCGGGGGGTTGTGGCCACCTCGATCTCGGCAGAACCACAACCACCACCACCACCACCACCCGGGGGCATGTGTCCGTTCGTTTTGCCGGGTTCGGACGCGTACGTAAGTCGATATGAAGGAGGGACGTGGCGAACTGGCAGAAGAGGGCCAAGTGCTGCAGGTCCCGTGGGGGCCGTAGCTGAGCGCTACCGTACAAAGCTCCTAATGTTACGGCTCCAGTTTCGACATAATTTTCTTTCGGCCCTTGGTACGGTTATCGACGAGGGCCGCTACTTCTCGCATCGCCCGCGCTTTTTTTTATAGGATTTGAACAAAGAGAACCTTATTTCCGGAGGCCACGACTCATCGAGTGCCCATGTCGACGAGGCGGTGCCGTGGCAGCGACGGCTAAACAGGACGCAGGGAAGGAAGAGAAGGTACATATACCTACACAAGTATATACTTATACAACGACTTGAAGAAACCAAGTGAACGAGGAGGAGCTATAAACTACCCGGACGCATCCGCCGACGGTAAATCACACGCGAGTGACCGACGCGCGCATATATGCACCGGGACCGTTGCAGGTATATAAAAGGAAGGTAGGTGGGTACCTGGCCGATGAGAAAGAGAGAGAGGAGACACTCGATGACGCTAAGATAAGGGACGGCTTAAAGTCTACGTGCCGGGCCTTCCGATGTTCTAGCGAGCAAAGACTCGAGCCTGAGAACTTTTGGTGAACATCGAGCTCGGACTCTGCACTGGTGCGAAGTCCGAGTCCTCATGGGGACCGCGAGAACCTGATCGTCGTCTTCTGGGCCCAAGCTAGGCGTCGCGACGTGTGAGGGAGGACGCTGGGGGCGCACGTTCCGTAGCTCGTTTCCGGACATTCTCGCGTTCGGACTTCCGGGGACGTGAGGCCGTAACACCTCCCTCTTTCTCACCTAGCTCCGTTGACGCTCGCCTAACTTGGAGTCCTGCGGTCACTGATCTTACACGGAGCACGTCCCGAAGCGCAACACTTGAAGCTTTGGTATAACCAAGCGGATCATGAGCATCGAGAAATCCTACAAGACCAATCTAAGAAGCTAACAGGTACACAGCCAAAGTCATTTTTTCGCTCTTGTTCATGTCACTGCTCATACGCTGTTTCAAATACGTTTCCGATGCGAAAGTACAGGAAAATATGAAATTTCAACGGTTACTCAACTACCTGAGGGAAATATATATTGCCAACGATAATTGCCAAGCAAAGGATATACATATGACGATGCCTACTGATTTAGATTAAGTGGGAGTCTTGGGTGGTAGGCATCTTGTAGTATTGTCGAAGTATCAGCGAGATGGATCTTAGGACAGGTTCACCAAACTCATTTACGTAGAGAATACCGTTTCTTATTTTCAAAGGCAAAAATCTCACGGCAGTAGGTGTGTTGCGTCATGGTTTGACTACATACGAGATCATACTACAATGGTCCTGGGGGATTGGAAGATGATTCTTGTGACTTTTGGAAAAATTCATTTCCACCAAAGATGAAAGAGGATGAACTAGTGCTGGCTGAATTAGAATTTGGGCGCGTTTAGAGTAACATACCCCGATATTTTTAGCATCGAACGGACTCGCTGCCTCAGTTGACAGAGTCACGCGAGTATATTTAATAGCGCTTTTTGGTCAGAGTTGAGATAAAAGGGGGGAGTGAAAAGGGAAATGGGAGAGAACAGAGCAGGACGTCATGCCGGTGTGGCGACCCCTTCCTCGCAGAGGTGTTGACGGCTCCCCGGGATGCCCCGTCAGCGGTCCTTTGATCGCGTAGGGGTTTACTGCCGCGGCGTGACGTCCTAGTTCGTATAGTAGCCTCCACACCCTATCGCTACCTCACTTCATCCCTTGCACCACCCTTCACGTGGCATTTGCCCACCCAACATGCCCATATAGCCATGACCCATCAGCGGCTCGCTGTGACAGGACTCTCCTGGGACGGGCCAGTATGGTCGTTCGCATTTTTATAGAGGGAACGAAGAGCCGAAGCATTTTGTCAGGGACTCTTCCAATTTGCGATTCGTCAAAGAGAGACGTGGTGAATTTACGCAGGAAACTTTCACGCTGGAATTGTACGTATCCTATTGAGCAATCGTGTCGCTGTATAGGCTTGCCTTTTTTCGTAACTGTAAGCAGTATATAGTATCTATATACTACGCCGATGTTATTTTGCTTGAGGGCGACTTTGTTCTTGTGTCATCAGACAAGAAAAAGTCGATGACATACGCCGGGATCACGATGAACTTAACGCAACGTAACGTAACACAACGGAACGTACCTATAGTTTTAAAAGTTAGTATGAGCGCGCGGGCGTTTTGAAAAAATGTGGTCGTGATGGATGTTTTAAAACTATAGGTACGTTCCGTTGTGTTACGTTACATGACGTTATGTTCATCGTGATCCCGGCTTTACAATCAATCCACGGTCGTTTTCGTCGCACTTCTTTTCAAGCAAATTACATGCCACCATAAGTTTCTTCGTCCTTATGCCGAATAATCTAATTAATACAAGGTTACGCAAATAGATAAGAGTCTGCGGTTAATACAAGACCGCAACAAATGATGACCAGGTTCGTGAGCTAATCAGAGGTTAAAACGAACCAGATTCATCATGGCTGCCTATATAGTCCTTAATCGGGAATTTCGTCCGGTGAATATTGCGCGCAAATTTTTTCCTCTATTGCAAAACATAACGAAAGGTATTCTGACATTGGAACACATGTATGCTGGATTTTTGTGGAATAGAAACGAGATTTCATTTATCTTTCGTACCATCGGAAGATTGATCGGATTATTTCGGAAAGGTAGATCTAGAACTGCATGGTTGACGATCGAATAATGCTGTAGATAGGTAGATGTCGAAATATCGCTGTATGACGTGTTATATTCAAGTCTGAAAACTGAAGCTGTCAATATAGATGAGATTCTTTAGAGTTGATTAAGCGCTCACCTCAGTCTCGTATTTGATCATCGCGTGGTATAATTTACACTTTAAATGAGTTTGGTTCATGAAAATTCAAGAAACAAAATAAGCAAAGAGCCCTTTGCTATTGAAATTTGACTTTAATAATCTTAAGGCTCGGTGTATACCGTGTCTCGTCTGATTTTGATCGGTTAATCAGGATTAGGCAAGAGAAAAATCTGGGGCCTCATTTGAATCATTCCAGGAACGAATTTCACGCCGTTTCTTTGTCGATCAATTCTCAATGGATCCGCCTTCTCCTACAATACAAACATCAGAGTAAATAACCTCGATCATCTTCTAGGCCCACATCATATCCTTATTCTTTGCCTACTAGTTCGTTTTATTCCGTATCAGTAATGCCTCAATATCCCCGCATATATGCTTGCGCATCGGTTATTTGATATTACCGTTACACTTTCGAGTTGATTAAAAATAGTGACATAAAGTAATCGATTCAAACTTTTATTACGTTTCAAACTTGATATTATATTCATACATCCAAGTTACCATTGAGACTTTTTTGAATCGCAACCGTATCCAATGAAGCATTGAATTCGACAGATTGGAAGACTCGCTGAAATATCGCTTCTCCGAGATTCGCGAGTTATTTGAAAATCAGCACCACGTTTTATATACTGATTGTAAAGCAGGCTAATATTCCTAACGAAGTGTAATAATATGCCTGTTTCCATAGCAAACGAGTTTGATCAAGAATTCACCAGATTTTTATAACAGTACAGACTTTCGAATTCGTTACCCCTCTTGAATTTCGTTTTTCCCTACCGTCGTATAGCGGATGATGACTACTCTTGCTAAAAGAATGTTTCTTTTTTTTTTATTTTTTTTTTTTCTCTACAGCATACAAATGATCATCTACTTTTCTGAATAAATTCATAGTAGAGAATTATATATCTTATTTATATAGGTATTACTTAATTGCGTTCAATCTGACATGCATCAGCACGGTCACGCAGCTGGCAGTCCTTAATATCTTAATAAGAATAAACGTGTAAAACATAAGGGTACAAAAAGTTTAAATAATAAATCGCGTATGAAACTAGTACAGGTACGTATACAATAATTATTTGCGGTTATAGTTGTTCTATAATATGGGCGCGTGTGCCCTGCACTCATGGGTATTGCATGATTTTATATTTAAGAGGTAATAATACTAATCTGTATATAGGTATACATATATTTGTATCAAAACGTGAAAAATGCGTCGATTGTTTTTCATTGGATTTCACTTCTCCTTGAATAATCCGAGTCACGGATATAATAACGATGTCACGCGTTCTACGTGTTATTTGCAGTAAATGGGAATAAATTACAGAACAACAACTCGTTTCTTGTCGTCAATAAACCTGCGTATATATACTTACATCATATATATATATGCATGATTCACAAATCTCTCAACGTACGACAAGAAATCGTCGTTTCGATATTCTGTATAATCTATACAGTTGTCTTCTGCCCCGCTTCTAGATAGTCTACATACCGAAGTTCGCATGAAAATAGATTTAAAAATGATGACGCAGTTGTATAACGTTAAAAATTAATTATCCTGATCACATTACTATAAAAGCCTGGATAATTTCACTTGGCAAACGCTATACTGCATTTCTGCGGGTACATACATATACCTATATACCTTTTCTTGACGTTAACCTGAATTTTCAATCCGAGAATAAAATTTTTGAAGTTACACAGGTATAGATTCACAATTTTCTATTCAATCAATTAAACACATACTCGAAGCGTACAGTGTAAAAAATTATTGTGAATGTACAACACATTTAATGTACAAAAGTTTTGCAAAATTACAAATGTGGCGTAGCAAAGTGAATCGCTATGCTTGTTCTATAAATTTTCAAATAAATTCTTGATTTTGCTGTTCTTTTATACGAAAAACACAAAAATTGAACTTTAATTCACAAAATTGTTTTGAATACCGATAAAAAAGTTTTGTATAATTACTATATTCGATTTGAATTTTGGCTGGATGTTTTGCCTATCAGCTTCCAATGCATGTTTCGTGGAACTAGCTTAGAAATTTCTGTGCAGTGTACTTGGGCAGAAAAATTATGAACTAATATTGGCAGGATTCTTGTGGCGAAAAAATAATATTATCTCAGGAAAGTGCATTTTTTATTACAACCACCGAATCCGTCGCTTTCGTGTAGGTATAGGTATACATGTAATTCTGTAAAATGTTTTGCGCAGCATGTAATTTCGAATGGTCATTTTGGAGGTCAATGGTGGAGTAGAAATATTTAACGCAGCTGTAAAATGAAAATAAAATAAATTCTATAATATGCTTTGACGAAACCTATGGGTTCACTGAGGCTTTAGGCATCACATCCTGCATCTCTTTGACGCCGTAAACCGTGTAATATAGATTGTGTGTCTACCGTGAAATTGGAGTAAATACCGTGAGCATAGATTCTTTGATAAGCAATTATTACGCCTACGATCATGTTGACGTGTAAAATAAAAATTGATTATCGTCGTATCTGATACTCGGACTCATACGTAACCTAATCAGAAATATGATCCTAAAAAATTGAAAGATCATCATGAGCACGTACAGTCATTGACATCTCGTAATTATAAATGGCATTTTTTAATACATGCATTTCTCGATGTTCTTTATTTCTGGTCAATAACTGCATTTCTCACTACTGTCTGTGCATCGATTTCTTGATGTAGAAAGTGCACATGCATCGGCTGCAGGGGAATATATAGATATTGCTGCAAATAACACGTGTCCTATGAAATCTACCGATTTTCGCAAACTTTTTAAAACTCATGTTTACGATCGAAGTGATTGGCTACAAATTCACCCGTACTCCCACACATATAAATCGCATATATGTGTGTCTAATTGGCTACTCGCATGTGTACATGTGCATTAGGGTGTCCGTTACTTCCCAAATTGACTTTTTTCAATTGGGTATGATCCAAATCATTAGTTTATAGCCTAACAACAATTGTGGAATTTTTTCTTTTTTTTTCACAGTGCCATTACCCTGCCTGTAGCACGATACTTTTCCCATTTGATTATTACTAATTTTTTTTTAAGTATTGTTGATTCTTCTGCTGTTCCTATTTAAACGGACAAATCCCGATATTGGAGACGATTTTTTTTTTTTTTTTTTGAGTTTTGAAGAGAGCAGGATTCTTTTTTATCGTATTTTTCAAGAATTTTCGAATATTTTGTAATTCAAATGAAAAGCATTGGAAGGTCAATAAATTCGAAAATAATCGTAAATTATTGAAAAATACGGTGAAAAAAAAATTTTTCAAATAAACTTCAAAACTTATGAAATTTTTTTTTTTTTTTTTTTATCTTCTTCCATCAATGTAAAAATATGTCCATCCAACCAGGTCAGAACAGTAGTAGAATCAACAATATTTGATGAGGTATAATGAATATAGTAAGCGAAGAAAAAAATTGAAGTCTAAAAATTAAAAAGTGCAAAAATCCCATGTTAATCAAATGGGGAAAGTAATCGTCCTACAGGCAAGGGTTAATGGCACATTGGAAAAAAAATTAAAAAAAAAAAAAAATTCCATAATTGTTTTGAGGCTATAAACTAATGATTTGGACCATACCCAAGTGAAAAAAAAGTAAATTTTGGAAATAACGGACACCCTAATGTACATGTACGTAGTGGTATGTAATTAGTGAAATATAAGAGAAACAACATGCCCTGGCTCGAGGAGAGGACCCTGATTCTGTTTGTACGGGACACAGAGGTCCGCCGGTACGAACCAGGAGTGCGTGAACGCGGGGTTGATGTTGAGGGCCCCGGCGCCCCCTTGATGAGGCCCTCCGACCCCGACGCCGACACCAACACCGACTGGGCTCTGCCTCTGGAAGCCCCCGTAGTCCATCGCCACCTGATACGGCAGCATCCTTCGGCCGTATTATGGTCAATTTCTTCTTCCTTCGTCCGTCTCTACCGCCCCTAATTTACTTTATTGACTTCTTCTTTTTTTTTTTTTTTTTTATCACGATAAAGTTTTAGTTATTTTATCTTTTTTCCTCGCGCCTGTATTCCGCTACATACACTTTAACAACACCACGGTTATACACCTGACGGATAATATTTTTGTTAAAAAAAACTCGTCTTTCGCGTCTTGTCCTACACTGACGCGTAAAAAATCGGCGCACTTCACCCCCACGATATATCAATTCGGACCATAGCCCTAGCCACCGTCATCGTCTCTACTCTCTGATCTATGCCACGAGCGATAAGCCACTCGAGGCAACGCGGTATTTTGCACAATTTAAAGTTAACGGCAAAACTGCAGGCTTGATAATATCGCGAACCACTGAAATTTTTATGTACACAATAGAGCACAGAATAAATCGCACCTAATTGTCTCTTCACATTTGCCGTGTGTTACATTTATTAGCACATCGTAGATGGACGATGAACAGCTAGTTGAAATTTTCTTGAACTACGCCAAAATTATTCTGCGGGGTAACTATAGGATCGGAGTTGCGGGGTAGTCGGTCGCGCGTTGATCGCGGCGCGTAGTCGCGTAGTCGCGTGTAGCGATACCCCGCGAACGATGCGGGTGGGAGGACTGGACGGGACTGTACTTCGAGTGCCTCTAGGCAAGAGTCGCCGAAGAGGAGCTGGAGGTCGAAGAGAGGGCGCGCGCCGGTGTCTGGGCGGAGCTTTTGTCGCCCGAACCTTCCGTAACGCCCCGCAAACTCTGGGTCGCATCCAGGTCGGTCCAGGGCGCCTAAGGACCACGTGGCTCCTCGTGGCCTCCCACGCTGTTATTGGGCCTTTCGTTTCACTCCCGTAACGTAGAGAAACACCTCCTCCTCAGCAACGGAGGTAAACAAGCTCCCCTCGCTTGTCCCTCTCTTCGACGACCACGAGGTTTTCTTCATGACGAAACTTCGCGATCCTGAAAGCTCGGTGACCGAAGGGTAGCTTTGCGATAACTCCACGTGTATTCAGAGAAATAGAAATTTTTGAATTTTTTCACATCTATCGGTATATGTAAACTGGTTACGAATTGAATGCACTGTGTTCTTTCGTGAGATTCAAATCCAAAGCTGCATAGTGTGACTGTACTGGCAAGGCTCATATTTTTTCGAACATCTGGAATTAGAATGTCCATTCGTTTCTATGTTGGTGGTTTTCATGGTTTTCATGTTTTTCATAAGTTGCAAATTGTAGAATGATGTGACCGGGATTGAACGCGGATTCAATCGAATGGAAAATTAAGTTGTTTGAAGTAGATGAGAAGTAAAGTTGAACCTATACCTACCTGACCAAGAATACTAGGTAACAACCGTTGCCAGTCTATGATCATAATAGAACAGTGATATTGGCTTTCGAATGGGTTACTCACTTGTTCAACTATAATAGCAGCGGACGAGAATGTCGTATGTAAATTGGTTCTCCAAGAGCCCGCACTGGATCTTGAAAACTTTGCATTCAAATCTCTCGGTAATGTTTTAGGATCCGTTCCCTTAAACGTACGTTTTAATGCAAATGCTTATCGTTCGCGGGTTGCTCGTAAATAACAAAACCACCGGCAATGTCACTATACGAAGACAATTTTACTTGACCTCACAGCTGTCCTTTTCAACTATGCGCACGATACACAAACGCTTGTCTGTAGATACTAAGAAAATCTTATTATACAGCTAGTCCAGCTAGATAAAAATTGGATCTATGATACCTATATCTGCATGAGTTTATATCCTACGAAGATACGATGAATGGCTGCAAGCAGACTAAATAACATGTTTGTTACGTATATATCTATACACCGTACTACACACGACATACAATTGCCTCATGCCGTAGATGGCCGAAGACGTTTATGTTGAAAGTGATTGCATAATAAAGAAATATAATTCCTCGTTGTTTCAGTGCGGTTCCCATGACAAACTGCTCTGCAGGAAGACGACGGTATGGTCGATCAGCGCGAAGTGCATACGAAAAAGTGAATCCAAGGCTTTGTTATTCAGCACCAACCCCATACTTCATCGTCATAATATGTGAGCAGCCATTCATTTTGAATTACGTAACCACACCGTGCTGACGTAGGAATAATCGTAAAGACATTACCATGTCGATTATATATCTATACCTTCGTCAAGTACACGATATAGATGCCCTGTGTTTGATATCGTCAATCGATTTGTGTTCTCCGAACGGAAAGAACAGCTCGCTTCATTCCTCGAATACGATATTCAGTTTTAGTGAAACTTTTCAATAAATAGCGGGAAACGTTTTCTTTTTTTTTTCAGCTAAATGTGTCATGGGATTCTGGTGAATAACGTTGTCCGTTGACCAGGGTCGTCTGATGAATTCGTCTGCACGATGTTATGGTACCATTTGGTATTAAACTTTGTTGGTGACAAGGTCCAATCGCGGCTACGTAGTACGAAGGCCATGCTCGCGATTCCTGGCGCAATCAACAAGTTGTTCGTATACACGACCAGGCCTACCTCGGTCCCCTACCGCGATAACAACTGGGATCCGTAGGAATCGACCCCTGTGCTTTCCCTGGGTCGAGTATGCTAAATGCTCCAGCTTACATGGATAGGCCTATAATAGCTATCTGTATATCTGTATATATATTCTATGAACGCAGATGAACACGCATTTGAAGCAGAAATTTGTATGTGTGTATATGATTGTGGGGGCAGGGTACGTGCGTACGTAGGTATTTCATAATGTAACCCAACGTAGCCTAGAGTCTAACATCGAGTTAACTCCCAACCAAACCCAAACCCACCCTGACTTGGTTTGGCTCGGTCTGAACGGACGGGACGACGAACACAGAGCGTATCTTAATGCGGATCAGACCCGGCGCAAAAGTTATTCCATGCCTGGGAATTAGCCCGTGCAGGTTTATCAGGCCTGCGCGCACACAAACTTGCTGAATTAATAGTTCTCATGCGAGATACGCCAGTCTAGCACACCGCGAGTCGTGGTAGTATGGTGTAAGTACTCCTGCATACATTGCGCCATTATGTGGATTATAATTATACATGTCCTTGCGTAGCAGTGGAAATATTTATGATAATTAAACTTCTAGATCACGTTTGGCTTTCTCAAAAGATCTTAATTCTCTGCAAGATCTTTAACAGCAGCCCTTATATTGTGATCTTCGCATATTCATCGTATTTAATACAATTAGGTTGATGACTACTCAAGACTCTGATCAGCATAACCATTCTCGAAGCTTGTCGCTGCGTTGTATGTCTAAGTGAATACTAGATAGTTGTGCCACTTTTCGAAATCTTGAATTCTCTAAATTTCATTCAACCCAATATATGGAGATTTCCAGTTACATCGTGGTAATTTGTAATTGTTATAGTACTTTGTTAATCATGAAGTGCCGAGTAAATTCGGTTTTCCAAACAGCTATGTGATTTGAAAGTGAGCCTAGATGAAGAAATAAAAAGTTCACTTCCAACCGTAGGACTCGTTCGTGTAACAAAACTTTGAACGTCCAGCTTTCAAAGGACGATGAATCTCTAGATATTGGGATACCTTTTGATCCCAAGATAAGTTCACGTAAGAACAATGATCCGATTCGGAGATCCAACCTGCAACCAGGCCAGCTCGACCTCACCTACCAACAAGACTTGTAGATCCCAACCTAGCAGTACATCCCTTCGTCACACTTGCCACGGCATGTCTTGAAACACAAGAGGCAACTATCTAACTATACCACAGGGTCTGATACCTCCAGTTCTTCATCCTTATAACCGCTGGCCTAAATGAACCAGCGGTTTTTGTCGTTTCGGTGTGGATCGCATCAGGCAGTAGAATCAGAAGAACAGGGTACAAAATCTACCTTAACGAACTGGTAGATTCATCAGGGTTATAAAAATTGTGACCAACATACTACGGCACGCTCCTGAATAGCCTGCAAATTTTGTGATCCGCACTTATTGCGCTTTGTACCTTTTCTCAATTTTGAAGTAAATTTTGTATACATTATTACTGAAGATTCGACGACTTTGGTTCAATCGTTTTTCTTGTCCCAACGTGGCTTCTTTTGAAGATAAATCTTCGGTTAGAGACTGTGGACGCCGTAATTAGGTTTGCCATCGATAAATCGTCGATCTCGAGTTCCTCTTCGTGGCAGCTAGTTATTTGCTTTGGTAGACCGTTATATGTACTTCTCTCTTTCCCGGTTAACTACCTTTTACAAACTCCCGGATAACCGCTCGGGTCAGCTCCCTCTGCATACCGCTGTGCCCATGGATAAGAGGTATGCCAACGTAAGATGCCGTGCAACGCGAGTGTCACGGTTCGATTCCACGGGTATTAGGTCGACTCTTCGGGCGGCTGACACTCGCCAAGCCATGCGTGGCACCGATGTCCGTTTCTTGGGTGTTTTTCGCATCTATGCTTGATTAGCTGATCACTGGACCGCGATCTTGCCGAATGACGATATAAATATTACCGAAAACTCGAGTTCGAATGAATCGCTTCTTCTACCGTAGATTCTTCTGATTCTGATAATTAAGTATATATATACCATAAAGATTGAGAATCGTTTGTTAGAATATCGATTTGTTTGAAACGATCGGTGATTATTGCAGCGAATCCACAAGTGCGAACGGACGTTGGTCTGACTTTTTGAGCTCATTTGCCTACGTATTGTATTAGAAATCCTGGACCCAGAGGTAATCGAGCGGGTAGCGTAAGAAATAAATTGAATTTAACGGTGCTTCGGTGAACCCATGTATCTGAATTTTTACCTACCCAAACCGCGTTACGATTTTTATTCAGTGAACAACAGCGTCTAACGAGCATCTCGGACAGGTAATAGCGATTCCCCTAAATCGTTGCAGGAACCGATATAAACCTGTTGAGAATAAACTGCAAGCAATAAGTGAACGCGCATCCCTCGACGGACTCCGGAGTCCGGAGGTTCCACGTTGTCCACGGTGAAGGTGCACCGCGCCAGCGTTGACTAGCAGCACTTAGCATGCATCCCTTGCCATGAAGGAATCCTTATTGTATCGTTGCACGTGAGCGTAATGCACAAATATGAAGTAGCCTGCGGGTTTGTCCCTCCATGTCCCTGCTGCAGTCCCTTCCCGGTGCCGGTGATAACTCCTTCCTCATAATCATACATATGGATGCGTCGTGTTTGTTGCCCCGCAGCCTGTACCCATGCACTTCCATGTTTACTCGATCACCGGGCATTGTCTTCCAGCGATAGAGAAATAAAAATAACCATCATTATTTCTATCCAGCTAAACCGACCGCCGCAGTGCTTTGAAGCTTTTCCTATTATAGTCGCTGAGCACAACAGCCATGGAGTAACTCATCTGACATTCTCTTCACTCGACTCTCGAAATTGTCTTTCCTCACCAAATCGTAACCTTAGATTTTATCATACCTATACCAGATATTATATGTGCTTATCTATTTATTCATGTTTATTTATCCGTATAGGTATATATTGTAATGAAAATGGTCACGGTATTTTTAATATTTTGATACAATATCGAGGCTTGTGTGTCTGCAATGTAAGTAGTACCAGTCCAGTTTAAGATTATCAATAACATTTGTAGGATCTGGTGCCTGAGGCATAATCCTTCACCTCTTCATTCGGATAATATCCCTTTTACGCGTCTATAGTGATCGGTATCTCTAACCCTTGCCGTGGCCATGTATCAGCGTGCACATAAACGTCGCCCGGTGGGTAAAGAAAGGCCCATAAAATCCGCCCTCGTGGACGCGATAAGAGTTATCTCCATTCTCTAATTGAAAGTTAATTGGTCCACCAGTTAGTCGCACCGAGGTCGCCCATACCTTCACCCCCTCCGTTGCGCCCAGGATGTCCTGGCCTAGGGCGGCAATTTAGGAACACCGTACCTACAATAACGAGCCCCTATCTTACGGAGCTTCGCTAACTACCTACACCGACCTCGTGTATTCGCGTACCTGGGGCAACCCCACGTCCCTGCAATAAACTACCCCCTTTTGCGTAATTCGCCTTGTTGCGAGCACACGGGTCCATGAAGCAAACGACGAAGCAATTGCGATCGGTTTCTTATGGAAACAATTATATCATATATTTTCGCGGAATCGGTTATACCTTTCACGTTACCCGCGACTTCCATAAGGTACAGAGCTGGTAAAGGCTCGTTGTTCGAAAACAGAGAGATATCGCTTCCGTTAAATCGCGAAAAAGAGAATGGTAGGGGTGGGAAGGGGAGGGAAGAGAAGACGGTGCGAGGTGCTAAGCGTTGCGTATTCACGACAAGTCCTTCGCAGAATGCGAAAATACATGGGTTCTTGCGAGCGAACGCGGTGACGAACACCCGGGCTCCTGTAATTTTTCAAATTGCATCACAGTCATTCACCCCCGTATCTCCTCGAACGTCGTAGCGCTGAACCAACCTCGCGGCTAGGGGAACCCCCGACTATAACGAGACGGAGTTATTTGAGGGTCTGAAAAGGAGTCGAACAATCATAATAATCAAGTAGGTACAATTCGCGTTTATTGTCGGTGATTATTACCTTACACCCTCTCGAACGAAAGCCGAACGCGCAGTAAATAATAACAAGCGTGATATAGGTATAAGGTATACCAGCCTGGTTAAGGAGTAGCGAAATAATAAGTGGAGTAAGAAGTTTGCCGATAGCGGCACTCTGCTGTCTACCAGATAAACTCGTGAAATATTCAACCCGCTCTTTTCCATGCGAACCCCCTTTTATAAATTAGATCGCGATTATATTACTCCTGTGAAATTAGGTGCGGGCAGGAACGAGACATGCTCATTTCTCCCTATCCAAAACTCGATATTTTATCAAAAATTTTCTCAGCCATGGATAAAACTGCAGTTATATATACTATTAATGCGGGTCAAACACGAGGCAGCTTTCTCCCAGACTGACCAGAACATAAAAATGCGAACGCAATATCGTTCTATAAGAAAGGAAAGTTTTTTTTTTTTTTTTTTCGTAATGGAAAAAAAAAAAAGGCGAGCATATGTGATGCATCGATATACATATAGGTATAAGGTATAACATTAATCGTTTGCGGCACTGATGCTGATGGATGATCGTTCTGACACGAGTGACATAAGTCAGGGACGCGTTCTTCTTCAAATAACTTTGCCTATACCCCTGCACCCTCGTGGTCGGTTGGGTATCGCGTACACCATTATAATTACGTTTGTCTTCCAATTATGCCTGTCGACGAGAAAGATTAGCGGGACACCCTCTCCGTAACGGCGTTGTTCTGCCAGGCAGATATTGGTGTAATTTTTTTTTTCTTTCCTTTTTTTTTTTTTTTTTTTTTTTAACACCAAAGGAAAAAAAGAACCCCTCGTTCAATCCTACGCTGTTCAATACGGTACTACGGGCTGCGGGCAAGCCAAGACCTCGTATTTTTCTCCCTTTTTATCTAGCTCACTCGCTCACTCGCGCCCGCCCGCCCGCGCCCTGGCCTTACTTAATTATTCCAGCTTCTGTCCCCCAAGAAGGAAAGGAGGCGGATTGGTGTAACTTTGTTTCGACGATGAGGCGGGGAGCCAAATTGTCGTTGAGGGACTATTTGTCTAGACTACCGCCTAGCTTCGTCTCTTGCTGTTTCTCGCTGTCTCTTACCAGCATTCCATTACGCCACCCATAACCGGAAATTTAAGCGACTTTAGTGCTTTGGACGCTTTAGCTGAAATACCTGCTACCATAATACGACGACGATGTGACATTTGTTACTGAATTGAACGAACGCCATGATGTACCAACTCGAGCAAGCATCTAGAATACAGCTTAAATTACACAGAAGATTCGCTGTTTGCGAAAAAATTTATACAAGATTACGACGCTTTCGTGATTGGGCCGCTTATTAGGCCGAGCTATACTTCTCTTCGAACTGTCGTTCCAGATATTATACGCTAAAACTTCCCAACTCAATTTCGCTCCTAAGTGAAGTTTGAGGGATCAGCTTACTCTCGACTTGTCCTACCAACAATCATCATAACTCTTAATTAATAGTATTAATACGTCTCGTCTTTAAGTTTCGCTCTTATTTCTTGTGGAATACAATTTCTTCTTGTAATCCTAAATGTGCCTATGGGAGACGTGCACATGAGATGCATGACCGCATAGAAAATGAGACTATAACTAACTTAAAGAATAGTCGTATGTCACCGTAATCGCATCGTAAAGCTAAGTGAAAAGTTGCGCTTTAGACGTCGCGTGGAGCTAATTGTAATGCTTGATCGCAATTCAGGATAGAAGTCAGAAGCCAACAATCGACCTGTCAATTTAAATCTCGTGGTGCTAACCGCCACGGCGACCAACTACGTCTGTAAAAACAGAATCGTGGCGATGCCTGCACGTCCTTCCGCCACCACGCTCGCTCGATCGATCTAATGGGAAATGCTCCGGCAGACTCTGTCTCTGAGAAAATCATTTGTTTATTTCACTTTTTTTTTTTTTTTTTCTCTTCTCTCCGCTTTCGATTTTCTTTTATTTTTCTTTCCGCACCCATTCCTCTGTCTCTGTCTCTTTCTCTATCTTTCTCTCTGTACATTTTTTATTCTTTTTGGAACTGCAGGACGGTCAGAATTCTCAGTAAAATTTCCCAGAGTCAGGTCAGATAATTACAATTCTTTGTGACTCGATGTAATTGATTTGCTTTTGTTTCGATGATACTTAACACACTGCGACAAGGACGTGAGTCAGCCATATGACGCGCGCGCGAGGATGTTTTATTCGCGGATTTGAAAAAGACAATGATTCATAGTACCTATGACTAATTTTCAATTACCAATTCGTATTCTTTTTAAACAATACTTTTTTACTCTATAGTTGGAATTACTGCTATTGTGATGAGATAGGGAAATACCAATAGTATCCCATTGTGTATAATCGATACTTCGGCGCACTGGCAGGAAGTCCAAGTCTAACATGCTAGAAAATTGATTCGTTAGGATCATTTTCTCAAGAATAAATCTCAATCCTTAGATTTTTTTTTATATCAGTAAAGGCGATACGATATTCTGATAAGCCTCGCTTAGAGTTTTTCGCTATTTATTTCGAACCCGAGAAACGTTTCTCTCCCCGGTATAAGGTGTATTAAATAACACGAAGAACAAGGAGTCAGCCAGAAAGCCTTATCTCGAACCCAGCGAAGAAGGGGGCCACGCTATATACAATGGGGCCGATTTTGGCTTGGAATCTGGCTGATCAGTCGATCCTCGCAGTTGATTAGACTCTATTTACTCGAGGCGAGTTTAGCGGTTCCCACCCGCTACCCGCTCCACACACATCGCCCCTTTGCGGCCAATCAACCTCCATACACAGGCACGCATGGCTGGGAGCCGTAGGCCATGTATAGACTGTTTCAAACGGTCCCCTCTATTCACCAGTTCCTCCCACCAGCCCGTTCGCTTTTAGTTTGACAGTTTGTCCTATGTCGGCGCAGCTTATCTATACTATAGGGTAAAGTCGGGAGAGATGCCCCACCTAAGGAAAATGTTTTTTTAAAAATCACGTGTTTAATGAAAAAATGTTTTTATTGCACGAGGTTACTACATAAAGCTTTGGTAATCATTCATCACGAAAAGGGCAAATAATTTTCATCTTGATGTTATGGAAAAGTACGATATATAAATAAAGTGTTTCGGCCATCTCACCCCAGGGGTATGGGTGAGATGCCTCACGTATGTGGGAGATGGCCTTTTTGTGGTCACCTCCGTCGTAGTAGGCATTATGAAGTTAACGTTGACCCTGCATGACCTTCAAGTACCTATCTGAGTCTACCCATGCCCATAGTACCTTTTAGTTATTGTTAAATAGTCAGACCTACCGCCTAAATGATATGTAAAGTTACAGCAACGAAAATGGTCCGAGTACTTACCAGTAAACAACAATTTTTATGGAAATAATCGGTTTTTTGCGAGCGTTCGTGCATGCCTTCTGTCATTTTAGATACGAGGAACAGTAAAAAAATTCAGTGGCGGTATCTGACTATTATTTCATCTGATATCGAATATCGGCCATCTCTCCCACTGGGGCATCTCTCCCGACTTTACCCTATACAGAATTATTTTGAATGTAGTTTCTGATTTTTTTTCTATCATAATACTGAGAAAAGGCATATCGAATCATTTTACATCTCGAAATCAGCGATGATCCACGATTAAGGAATCCTATAGCGTGTCCTGCGTCGATTTTGAAACAGTAGATAGGATGGACATCGAGAAACTAGAGGAACGAAGAAGCATCTCAAATGTGCGAATGTGTATAGGATTGTGAAGCACATAGAATTCAAAGATGCCAACCAGTCAGTCAGGGTAGGTAGGCCGTTGATATAGGCAGTAGAAAATGGGGACCTGTAGGGGATGAAATAACAGGGTTCGACCCTATCGACGTAGCAATCAAATCCCCCTTCAAGAACACACTGGCATTCACTGAACTTTAAAATCAAATAATGCCTATTAAAATAACAATACGCGACCCGTGTCCCAGGTTAAACATTGTTTCACTATAGAGACACCGCTATTTCCATACGAGATCGGGTTACGCCGATCGAGTTAGGTGCCTAGCGCCCACTAATATAACCAACGCGTCCGCGTATACGTTGGTTAATATTAACCATGACAGCAAATAATGTAATTACACCCTCGACAAATCGGGACGGTTTTCCCACAGCAGTACATAGTATGAAATGCTCCGTAATGATGGTAATTATTCTGTCAAGTTTGAAACTATATTGAGCTAAAAAGTTTCGTCAAATTTTTGATTTTTATTACGATTTTATCTTGTCCCTATCGCTAACTTGGGGGATCCCAAGGATTGCTCAGATCTGCGAATCCACGGCCCATGACACTTGTATAAGAGACCAAAACGCTCCCCAACATACCCTAGGGAGCAAAGGACTGGCAAGGGCGACGAGACCTTTATCTGCAGTCTCATTGGTGAAAGAACGGTCCAAGCTAACATTAAACATGGGTGAACAGCTGATCAGTTGATCAGCTGATGGAACCTACGCTTGAATTTTTCCGATCGATGAAAGACGGCACATCATTCTCAATTGCAATGGTCTGAAATTTTTTGAAAATGTGTTTGTGCCGCATTCGCATCATATTCTACTTTATGTTAGAATTTGTCGAGCTATATTGACATCGATTCTTCGATTAAGTCAATTCGTATATTCAATATCTTGATAGTGAGTTCAAAGGCTGTCTGCCTGCAACAATTTTCCGCGAATTTAAGCTGGCGAGGAATACATGAACTTTATCAATTTCTGTGTGTCTGAATATTGTGTGAACTTTTCAACTATGAACTGAAGCGTATTTTGCAACTGATAATTCACAGATTCGGTGCTTATATAGACTCGAGGCTCCGATAAATTTGAAGTTTTATATCATAAATCATTTCAATCATATAATATGTGTTCGCATATTGCAAGAGGACGAAGCGCGCCGAGTCTCGGTCCATTCGTAAAGTGATTGGATAGTCGATTTTTCGAGTGTGAGAAATTCGATGACCGAATGGAATCGCTGCGGTATTGCATAAAATCGGCCAAATGCTGACGCTGTCTAAGGAATGAGGCAATGCGGTGTGAAATAGCCAATCGCTCACAACCACAACTACCTACCACAGCTCGCCAGTAGCTTCGTGCATCTCAAACGTCTTACTTTCTCAGAATCCCCTGGGTCTCCAGGATTTATTTTACTCCTATTTAGTTTAAACAAAGATAGATAAAGGAAAAAAAATTTCACTAGATTCACGGTATTGTCTAATCGCAAGAATCAGTGAGAACCTAACTCCGTTCTTCTTCGTGGATCATTTAAGGGGACCAGTACAGCGACTTTTCGAGAAATTAACATAGTCCGAAATCAATTTATTTCATAACCAAGGTTCATTTCACATCAAAATATTTTTCTTTTTCAAAATCATGTGTCGTAAGGATTTCAGAGCACCGTTGGACCGATTCAGGTCATCTTGGATTCATTTTCTTCAGAAAACAAATCCTCATCATGTGAATGTAGGAATTTTGAAAATTTTTCGTTTTGGCCAAGTTATTTAAGAAATGAGTGATAATAATTTTTGCAAATTTGGTAAATTGATCATAACTTATGACATAATTTTTTATTTTAAAATTCCTACATTCACATGATGAGGATTTGTTTTCTGAAGAAAATGAATCCAAGATGACCTGAATCGGTCCAACGGTGCTCTAAAATCCTTACGACACACGATTTTGAAAAAGAAAAATATTTTGATGTGAAATGAACTTTGGTTATGAAATAAATTGATTTCGGACTATGATGATTTCTCGAAAAGTCGCTGTACTGGTCCCCTTAATAAAATTTCTAGCGTCAATTGGCGAAGTAACCGTAGTATACCTACCTACAGAATCGTAGCAGGAATCGTGGCAGTATGGGTGGTACATACAAAGTTACGTATGACTTGGGTGATCAGCCTGAATAGATGTCGAAATATAATTCGCACCCGTTGCGAATTGCACCGTGTGCAGGTTTCTCGTTTCTCGTATCGAATCGTAGAAGAGCGTACAACATCGCGACTCTATATAATATATAAATATAAATATATATATGTATATACATATACCTGGGGATCGCGTTGGGTGACATGGTGCGAACGACAACCGGATGCGCAGGGAGAGCACGATACTTCTACGAGGTTCTCCATCGGCAATTGGCATGCGAGGCGCGCGCTTACATATTTTCGGTGGTTCACGTCGAGAATACCAATTCCGCTTTAACATTCCAATAAAACGCGGCCGATTTGTTTATGAGCGCGTATGTTGCAAAGGTGCGCGTACGCAAGTGTGTGACTATGAAAACAAGTATTAGTGCGCGTGTCGTAACTGAATGGGGTGACACAGGGGAGCAAAGAGGAAAAGAGAGGTAAATAGAAGGGGCCTGGGGCCGGGAAAAGGGGGCTCAAGGGAGGGGCCGCACCCACGCTAATGGCAACGCGAAGGCACGCCGTATGACCGTTCTTCTATATCTCTATACGCGTCCATAAAATATACATATGTAGTACACACGATGATATTTTATAAAACCAATAAAAAAAAAACCAAAAAAAAAAGAATAGAAATGGTTGCTGGCGAGGTATGTTCTGTTTTGTTCAATGTTCATGCTCGATGGTATGTACGTCGTGCTGTTCTTGGCCAGCCCTACTTTCGTTGCGACACTTTCACCAAAGTTCAAGATATATTCGGTACGCTTGTACACGAATGATTGTGGAGTAGACACGTTTTCAGGAGTATAGCCCGACGTCACGTCGGACCGAACCAGCCAGACATAGACGACAACGACAGTCACGAGTACCACGCGTGTAGAAACGGCAATAAATTATAAATTGCCTGACGATTTCTGTATACTACCTTTATATAGTTGATAATTAAACTTGTATCTATAAATCTTTTCGGTCGGATAAAATAATTAATGTATCATTCGATGTTGACCTAATCGGGTATCTGGGTATGATGAAACTTGTGCAGATAAATAAGGAGGATGAATTTTTCCGTCTAACGATCTCCTCGATTAATAATAAGAAATAATGATAATATAGATAGGAGTTTACATCGCGTGGCTATGGTAAGGGTGTCTTGAGCGATTGCCCTTTCTCTGTTTTCCCCATCTCTTCCTGACGCTCCGAACAGAAGAGAGAAAATAAGGAAAGAAAAAAATGCGAGTGCCATCAAGCTCGTAATTTTGTGGTTCGCGGTACCGGCGAGAGAGTCGAGAGCGCCGGGAAGATGCTGGAGATAATTGTTAAATTATTATTTTTACTTTGCGGGGGCATCGTGGGGACTCTGCTTTGGCCGTAACTAACTGCCTGTCGGAAGAGGGCCGGAGAAGCGAGGGCGATGCAAGAGACTCTTCGAAATACGAGGTATACCTACTAGGCGAGGTAAAACGCCACTGATATACCTACCTTGACGTGTTTTTTAGCCAAGCAACACGATATTGTTCTGTTTGGCACGGTCTCTGATACCATCTACTGTTACAGGACCCCGCAGATGGTTGTGTCGACAAGTGTCCTCCTCCCAGGTAGGCGTCTATAGTTACGACTCTATATCTACATCCATGTCTATATCTGTACCTGGTTTTCATATTTCGGTACATAATGTCCTGAAATTCGTAATTGAAGATTTTTTACCGGTGTATAAGGTATTATAGACGTGATATGCTGTCATACGGAAGTCTGCACAGTTATGGTTGTTTCTGTTATTATAAGGTGTCGATATGATATTTATGATGGCAACTCTGTGTGTTGCACGTAGGTAGATATGGTGTTGCGCTTAGACTACGTGATCTGAAGCTGACAGATGTGCAGCCTGCAAGCAAGCTTGTGAGGAAGGATTCATTCATTTTCTTGCCGGATAATGCTACCATATTACCGTTCTCTCGCGGTACGGTGAGCGGCATTTGTTTTTGAACCACGTGCAGACGGCGTTGGCCGTAGCCTGGCTAAATCATTAATTCCGTTGGGTACATCGCCAAAGTAGTGTTAGGTGAGAATTGAAGCATGCAAAGCATGCGAAAGGCAGATATGCCTACGGTTCTTTCATTTTTTTATTTAGTTTATTTATTTCATATCACGTTTGATAAATTCTACACGCGGAAGTATTCCTCTTTACGTAATCCTATCTGTGCCTACCTAGCTACCATAAATTAACTGCTAACTCGAGACAGGATTGCTTTTTTTTTTTTTTTTTTAAACAATCCACTAATCTTGAACGAAAAAATTCAATCCATTTCTCACGTTCGATAAATTAGGTATAAAACAAAATCGTGCCTGAACATATGTATTGCGTGATTATAACAATCCCGCGTGATAGTCGTGCAGAGGCTAACCGCGTTCGATGTCAAAACGTCATTCAAATTACTAGTTTCTCTCATTATACACTTTAAGCAAATTGACATGGCTGTCGATTGCTGGTAGGTACAAGGTGCTGTATCTCGACACATTTCAAATGGCTTACTTGGCCCACTATACACGCATCGATTTAAGTAAGCAATATCAAAGTAAAAAGGCTTCCAGAGACTGATGACCGCATCAAAGACAGCGGTCTCAAAGATCACCGCCTTGGCGACCACGGTGATAGGTGTCGGTGATATGTCTATTAGACCTGCGGTGGATATAAACCGAACGGCGGCAGGAAATCGGAAATTACGATACAGCCGGGAGTCTAATATTCAACAGACTCTGCAATCCTCCAACCAGCTCTGAATGTGTACATAGATATATATACTTCACCGATGTAACTGTGTATCACAGAGTGTTAGTGAAAAGGATATAGGATATACGCTGGTATGTGACCTAAGATTGCCTTAGTTTCTCGTTACGGCGCCCACCGGACCGGCTAGCCGCAAACCACAGCGGTAGCTGGTCTTTATATGTATCTAAACGCGTATCTGTGTGTATACATAGTTAGATGCATATACGGCTCCTATATACTTTTTATGTATTAGATATACGTACTACGTATACACATACCTGTATACGTAATGATTGCGTACTGCGGTGGTCAGCTTAAACCACCTCAAATCTTCTCTCCGGTATTTCCGTTTCTGCTGCAGCCATCGCGAACTTCACAATTTTTCCGTCTATATACGATGGTCAGCATTGCAGGAGGGCCGTAAATAGTTCTTTTGAAGAATGCCAACCTATAGGCCCCCTAGCACGCTTCTGGGTCTCTCACATCGTAATTCGGAAAGAATCGGGCCAACGAGGACCTTGAAGAGTTTGTTCTTGGAGCGAGGACAAAACGCGGATACTAAGTAAGCCCGGATCGAGCACAGGGTGTCAAGGTGGCCCCCGCACGGAGTGCGTAAGTCAAACTTTTAAGACGTCGAACAGAGCTAAAGAATCTAACAAAGCGACACAAAAGGTCAGCTTTTGTTTATTTTACAACAAGGTCAAGATCCTGCTGAGCAATACAGGTGGTCGTTTTCCGAGTAAGAATCACGCGCAACTTGAAAAGTTTTGTTTTAAACCTATGGCAAGCTGACCTCGAGAATACAATCAAACTTCGACGGTTTAACTCCGGAAAAATCCCACTAAATGACCTGCTCTAATTCTCGCAGCATGGCGTGGCGGTCTTTTAAACGTTAGCGATGAAATCGTACCACCTTCCAAAGCTCCTCGTATATAGGAAGAAATAAATCTGTACACCTACACTATGAATAAATATTATAAAAAGGTAACGGGAAGACTTGGTAACTGTCCGTGGTAATATATTACGAGCCCAGAGGCTCTGCGACACCCTGTAACATCTCTGTTAGCCGAGCCTGAGGCGAGATGCTGATCTCAGTTTTCATCCCCCTGGAGTAACTGTATTTTGGTACTTCAGCGGTGCCCAGTGCTACCTCTCGTGTGGAAGAATGCGGGTGCGTAGTAGGCAGCAGCATCCCTATGGCTTATACCCTTGCCCATAACCTGTTCGAGTTTACGAGCCTGACTCGAGCCACGCTTATTTATCTGTGTTGCCACTTTTCTCCTTATTTCATCCCCTTTCTATTCCTTGAAAATCCACGCGTTCGTTAGAGCTGCAGTAGTTCTCTTCGGTTCTTTTGGGGGAACCATGTATATAGGCGACGAAACAGAAGCCGCGTTGACCGCGTGGCGAAGGGTTTACAAAGCGTATAATTATCCTTAGGGTTAGTCCGGCTCTCCTACGGTGCAACTTTCCCCTTTAAGTCTCGCGGCTTGTGGCACTCGACACCCCGCGGGGTAGCTTACAGGATTCCCTTACTCCTGCTGCAGGAGGCAAGCTGGCGTGCGTTTGACTTTTTTTTTTCTCTTTTTTTTTATAATTGGTATACACCAACCACTTTCTCTCTATCTCCCGCAACCTTACAACCACACAACTTTTACCGTATACCAGTTTTTATTTGGTGAAATTTTATGGGTCATCCCTTAGCTCGACCGAGATACGTCAAAAGATTCTCGATTTCAATGGAGAGAACTGATTTACGGCTTTATTGCTTCGAGTATATATTTCTCAGCTACCTATAATACAGGTCACTAGTTCGAATTGTGATCCGGATGATAAACTTTCTCATTTTTCAACACTGTGTTTTATTGTTTTATAAAAATGAAAAAGAATATTTTTTTTCATGATAAACTGACAGCCTTTCGTATGGCGAGAGAAAACTTTTTAGGATATATTCATAGTGTTGCTTCTCGCATGCGTATATACACGGGGTGAAAAATCTTTGATGCGATCCTTGATACGGTGGAAACAAGAGTTATCATAATTCAAAGACGTCAGTCCCGAAACTAGAGGCAGGGTCCAAGTGCAGTCGTAACGGCAAGAGATCTACACGAAATCGGACGAGACTAATCTTCAGAACGACCCTGCGGTTGAAGTATACAGTTAGTCGGTCGAGGGGTGAGAGGTGGTCGAAGACGAGGGTGGCCAAGGTCGCTCTCCGGTTCTAGTCAAGTGCAACGTTACAACGCGTTGATGAATGGACACGAAGTCATCCCCTCCAGCTCCGATCCCAGTTTGGATCCGTTGTTTAATAACTACGCACGTGCGCTGTTTTCCTGTATCTTTTCTTTTTTTTTTTCTATTTTTTTTTTACCTTCCTTTCCGCTCCCTAACGCGGTTGCATCACGTGAGGGTGTCACATGAATTGCTAACGCACCTTTTCTGGTCTGTGGTGCATGAATACTCTACACAAGGAAGCTATGCGTTTTTTTGATTCTGTATTTGTTGCAGACACATTCAATCTTCATCAAATTGTAATTGCATTCGTCCATATCTAAACTCGATGAAAAAATTGTGCAAATTTTTTTTATACCCTATCATAGTAATTTCCCCAATTAGGTATGTTCGATATCCAATAGCTTCAACAAGATATATGTTTATCATAATATTTTCGTAATTTCTTAACTTTGGTGGAAAATAGTGCGTCGGTCGCGTATACTTTGAAGTTTGCATTGATTGATCGGGTCGTCGGCGCAGTGCGCGGAATATAAACACACACGAAGTATATTTATCATGTGAGCGGGCAATTTAGGGGCGATCATTTTTCACGGGGTAGGTTGACTTTGGATCACATGGTGTTATTGGCCGGCGGCAGGCCAGCGGGCCGGTGTCACCCTCGCGGACCTTCATCCTGACTGATGGTTTTCCTTGACTCGCCTAACTTCGGGCGCTTCTCCTCGCTATATTTGCTGTACTCTCTATGCTGATGAGAGGGCCAGATTCGATCAACGTCTGCGAGAGTACCGTTTCAAGGTAGTGTTCCGTTCGCGAGGAAGTCAAGTCGAAAATACAAAAATAAAAAGAAAAAACACCTTTTACCTCATCCGATACTTTCGAAAATTCCCGCAAAATGCCTTAGAAAAAAAAAAATTGTATACTACATGCATAATCATACAAACAAGTTGATTAGCTCAAATTCATCCAGATCTTACGGTGATACCATAAAATATGATCAGTAAGTACGGAGCTCATAGGTGTCTTTTACTCGAGAACCCCGACATCCCTGGGATATTAATCCTGCAGCTGATATACAGTGCGATTACATGTACGGTGAGAAGGAAGAGAGAGAGAGAGAGAGAAGAGTTCCAATTAGCTTTTCCTTGAGAGGGGATTTTTCCGGCTGGTAAAATCGGATGAAAAAGAGTAAGTGTCCCTGGCGGGTACGGAGATAAAAGAGTCCCAGATTCCTTCGTCCCGAGAGCGGTGTAACGGGCTGCTAAAGATAAGGAAATGAGGTGTCGCGGCCCGCGCTCTAGACCGGAAGGGTGTCTCTCGCCTCGTCGTACTTCTCGTTGGGCTCACGCCCCGCTGGGGTCCCCCGTCGACTTACTTTCTCGGGTTGAGGGGCTTCACCGTCCGTTGATCTTTGGATACCTTCGCAGTTGGACTCTAGCCTCGGCCCTGGGTAGAATGACCCTCGGTCTATAATAGATACGATCCCTCATGACAGCAGACGCGCACTTTCCAATACTGCAGGGGAAATTCCGATTTCTTTTGTTTCTTTTTTTTTTTCGTTTTCATTTTTTTTTCTACTTTCCGCGTAAATAAGCTTTCTGCTACTGCAGATATCGCTTTGGCTCTATCTAGTGATTCACTGAGTCGATTTGATTGAGCGATGAACCAAGGAATTCTCATTTCGTTTTTTCTGGACGTGATCTTTGTGTCTGTATCAACGGGAAACAAAGACTATGATAATATTCCACGTATACATTTCTTGAAATTTTCCATCAACGTTATATCGTTCTCGATTAGACTTAGTGAAGTACCTACTACTCTGAGTTTATTGTTAGCATGTGAGCTATCGTCTCCGATCTGCATTCAGAAGCAACTGCCTATTAGAGTTCGTATGGGTACGATATTTGCGTTTATAATCGGTGTGCAGTACCATAAAGGAAGCGGAGAGCGCGAGGTTTGTGGCGGTATAATTAAATGTGAATGCGAGTGGAGCTAAGGGAGCTGGCAGAATGGAAGAGCGAGAGATTTAGGCAAAGATGAAGAGAGAAAGGATGTTTATACCTATGTGGATCGAGATTACGGTCGAAAGTTATGAAACCGGTTAAATCAACCGAGAGATTAGATCGGCTTGGCCGCCACCGAGCCTTTCCAGTTATCTGTTGCGTTAAGATAAGAGCTTTCGGGTTGCCTTCGAGCTTCACGTTGACTTACGCGCACACGTGCTGCCAAAAAAAAAAAAAACAAAAAAAAAAAACGGTAACGTCGAGCCTATAGCATATCTATTACTATAACAACGAGTCATTTTAAGGAGCGAGAACTTTCTTCGTTATCGTATAGCAGAAGTCTTCAGCACAGTTTCAATTTTCTTTCACCCAATTTTAGCGATAAAACAAAAAAAAAAAAAACAAAAAAAAAAAACGTTTTACTAAAAATTAGGTGAAATCCTCCTCTCGTCGCGCGCGCCGTTAGGATTTCAGAAGATAAGATTATCATTACAATGTCATTACATACAATTACGTCCCTTGTAATAGGGAGGTAGTTTAGAAAAGGTCACCCCGCGACACCGGTTTAGGCAGCCGTATGAATATCGCATCCCTACGCCTTCGCCTCTCGACCCTACACCGTTGTGCCAACAGCAGTTTAAAGCCAGCAATCACATTGCATAATACTCCCATTAGATAACATAATCGAAAGTGGATTTATGCCGAGACGGGTAGAATTGGTGTGGGTGACGGGGAAACCCCCCCTTTACGAAAGGCGATGCTTACTACAGGGTGGAGTCTTCAGCCGAGGGTAATATATTAATGTCTATAATATCGCGGCTAATATTTATGGCCAATCGATTTTGTACCAATGCGTATATTTTTTCTATCTGTCTAGCTCATATAATGCCTACCATGCAATTGACGTATTGTCAGAAATTTTCTTGACACGCAAACGCGAAACAACTTATTATCTTAGTCTGAAGCGAAAATTTCGCTCGCGCATTTAAAACTTGAAGTATTAATTGCTGGCCTGCAACTATAAAATTCGCTCCCTAGACGCTCGTTGCAGCGGCGGCCTACTGTTGTCAACTTTTCACAGAGCGGTTCGTTTAAATGCAAATCACAGTGAGAAACTTTACAAGCCCGTCCCGCAAGACGTCCCCGAGATATAAAACAAACCATCGGCCTATAAACCGGGGATCCCCTGCTCAGTTTCTTTCGCCAGTTTACATGCGACGTTATACACTCTATATACCATATACATACGTGATATACTTTCTTAGTATATCCATGTATGTGTGCATCCACCCCCGTAGCTACTCATGGACTGCAGTGCAGTGCATCGAAACCTATATAGGTGTGTGTATAGCACATTTATAACCGAGAAAGAAATATGAATATAAGAAAACATACGTACGTGCCAACGTCCCTGTACACGATAGAACCTATCTTTATGGCAGTATATTCCCTGTTCGTTTACCTTTCATTTTCTCACTTCGTACACCTTCCATGTTTTCAGTACCTTGTAGTTCTGGCATTTTCTTTGCGGAAGCATCGTGCTGTGTAATAAGGACGATAATAATAACTGTATTTATTACTGGGAAAGGTGAAGAGAAGGATGAACAAAACCTCCAGCCTGCAGTGTAATAAATAATCACATATAGGTATAATATGATACATTCGTCTGCAATCACGGTTGACACGGAATAAAGTATGATTTTATGTTAGGAGATATTCCATTCGCGTGTAGAGATTGCTTCAGCTTTCTTCGCTACGTTATAGAATATCTTATTAGTTAACACCATTGAGCGTGTACAAGGTATAATGTACGTGGTGAGATTAGAGAAGTGGAAGAAAAAAAAAACAGAGAAAAAAAATCGGATTTAATCAGTTCAGGACTGTTATCTTTGACTATGGCTGTTCAGAAATGAAAAAAAAAAAAAAATAAAAAAAAAAAACGAAGAAGAAAACTAAGACCGAGAATATTATTATTGTCTTCCCACTTTACTCCCGTCACAATCCCAACCCCAACCCCAACCCTCTATCTTTCTGTTCAAGTCACAAGAGCCCCGTAACAGATGCACCCTACCACCGCAAGACAGCTTTTTAAAGTCCCCAACCCGATGTTACGAGTTATAATTCCCCCAACCACACACTTTATCCCTACATCTGGTCCTGGATGTCCTGATCCTGGCAGTAACAGTCTCAAACGACCGTTAGATATTTTCCGACCAATTTCCTACTACTTTTCAATACTATAAAACCACTACGTCAGACTCAGATATAGACTCGGTGTTCTGTATGCATCTTTCATTCTCTTCAGGTCTTCTATTACAATCCGATGGTACATATGTGTTTTGATTACCTATTCATCAATCCGTGTAGATTATATTATGATCTATTCAGTATTCTCACGAAATTTATTTCAGAGTAGTTTATTGAGGTAATAATAATTTCATTTACGATGGCTAATTCATTTGAGAAATTCATTTAGTGGTTCAATCGTAATTATGGGGAGATAAGAAAGAAGAGTGATAGAGATTGAACGAGGAGTAAAAATAAAAATAAGGAAATGAGAAATTATAGGTTAGTAACAGAAGGTAGCAAAGAGCGAGCACCGTGCTAAGAACAAAAGCACGTTCCCGGTTAAAATTAATTAAAACCTTCATTGCGTTACACGGAGTCTATTTCATTTTCCTGTCTTTGCGCTTTTTACGTGCCGGGCGTAAATGAGTTTTTCTTGTTCTACGGGCCGCCTCATGATTTATTTGGTAAATAGGTCTCATCCATTTTCACGGCTATTATAACTTTAAATAGTATTGCTATTGTCTATTTAAACTGAGAAACGATCTAGTGCTGCGCTGTTGAGATTAGGGTCAACAACTACTACAGGCCACAATCGAGCACAATCGGATACCCCAGAGTTTACATTTCAGTATGCGACATCTCCTCGTGAGTCAGCGGTATTATTCAACCGAGACTATCAATTCTGGGAGTTGATTGGATTTGGTAGTTCATTCAATAGATATAGAGCCCTTTAGCTTTGCGATGTATGAAGTAAAGCTGTGGTGTGGCCAGGATTAACTCGCGTTGCGACCACCTTGTGGAAATTTCACGGAGAGAGCCGACCGCAACTTATTAGCATTCTTAGTCGAGCGAGCGAAGCGTTGCAGCTATACCTCTATCACCCCATTGCTACGTAATCGAAAGTATGGCAAAGTAATGATTCAACTAACTTTTTGTTATATATCATCGATGATCCTAAAAACAAAATCCAATTTGTAACAAAAAAAAAAAGAAAAAAAAAAAACAAATTCTATATCCAGCCGCTACCGAAAACTGGGAAAATATCTCTCCAACTGCGGAACAAGGCTTTATATAGATATTTCTTCAATGCAATTTCTATAGTATCAATTAGATTCAAAATCTCAATTTGAACAGAGAAATTGAGAAGTGATTACATTTCATTGATTCGAGAATGAAAGAGTGGCTCATACCTAGGAAATGCAGGATGCAATGGCATCGGTATATTTCGTATATGGATTGAATGATCAATATTGAGGTCTGACATTTCTAATATCAACATTACGGATAGCGGTACACTATCCATTCGTTGAGGATTTCTCCAGGCACAATGGAGCGCGATTAAATATTTTATAGGCAATAAACCAACGTGTGACCGATAGTTTTTCACACTCTATAATATCAATTAGGCTAGAATATGAATGGATGAATACTGCGTACTGTTTAGACAATGAAGCGATGACGTCTCGACGATGATGTCATGCTTTCATCGTTATTCTAACATCGTATCTATCGACAAGCTATATCCAGGCTCGTTCAACACGTTGACTATACATAGGAATTTTTTTATTTTTTTTTATTGCTCCGTTTCCTCCTTCATTTTTAGCTTTTCCCGTCTGATCAAATGGCCTCTGCCTTGTAGTCTCCGAAGCGCATAAGCGGTTATAGTCAATTGGTACGTCGCATCATCAGACGAATTCCATGTCACGTGCAGGATTTCTTCATTTTTCTGCGTTTCCTGGCTTTTTTCAATCCAAATTTTGAGTGACGATAGAAAATAGAGAAAGCTATGAGCCTAGAAGAAAATCGCTGTAAATGATGAGGGTATTCAAGTACTTTCGCATTCTCACAGAGGTGTCTTGAGTCATTCGTTCAGCATCCAGCTATTAATCGACACCATCAGAGAGCTGTTTTGTATTCAATCGCCAATTCGACTGACGTAGTGACGTCTGTACGTTCGAGAATAAAATTGCGAAACTGGAGCTCTACAGGCTCTGAAAGAGTAGTTCTTCGTATCTATACTCATCAGCCGTGATGAGACAAGTAGAATCCAAATTCCTTGATTCATTACTATGAAGTAGAAAATTCTTGATGGGATTGTGTCGCGTTTTTACATCACCAACGCTATCTGTTCTGATCGTATTCCCAGTAACTCGGGTGTTAGAAAAGCCGGCAGGAAGTAAATACTATTTCGTTTCAATATTTGCGGTTTGCAAATCGAGATATAAATACCTGATGAAGCCACAGAATTATCAGGGACGCGTATAAAGACGATCTTGAAAGCGCGAGCGTCATGTTCGTTCAGGCGTGGAGCACGCCAGTGAATTCTCACGTCTAGAGTCTAACGTCCACTGGCTATCTTTCGTCCTCTCGACCTCTCATCCTCCCGTCTCGCCGGAACCTCTTCTTACCTCCACGCCTTTCTTGGCCCATTCAACAATCCAAGATACGTTAAAAAAAATGCTCATTCAGGCAGCACCTGAGACCGGAACGTTTACCAGTGCCCACGAAAAAATGGCTCACCGGGCTCACGACTGTTGATAATCGTTTAGGGCAAGCTAATCGAAGCAGAGCGTAACACCGATAGAATTTGTAAAAACTACAGGATAAAAAATCGACCATTTAAGGAGTTAGCCCACCCTGAGATTTTCCAAAAACTGTTCATTTTTTCGCATATTTATTCTTACATACTTTCAGGCCCTGAAAATGGTTCGAAATTTGTCTGATCCTAATATTCACTGCAGAATTGAGAAAGTTGTAGTTCCTTGAGCAGCGCAGTGCGCAATCCGTGAAAAGAAGCCAAAGATTATCTCAGGGGAAAAAGTATACCTACTTTATGCTGCGGGAATCGATTAATATATAGGTAAGTTTGAAAGATTCGTATTTTATCGAATGCCGTGTCAGGAATGAAGAGTGCTGCACGAATCTTCTACAGCTTCTATAATTTTTTGCACATCTTTTTATTTCTAACATCGCATGTCGTGACTAAAATTTTAAAAAATTTGAATAAATAACTGAATTGAAAGAAATCTCGAACATTAATATCCTCTTTGGGTAGGCAGGGCAGCATTAACCCTTAAGTAATCGTGATCGTCGAATGGTAAAACGTGACAAAATTGATTAGTAGCGTTTGGCATGAACCTGTACCGCAACTTTTGTAAGCTGGCAATGAAGATCGCGGATCATTGAATCTGTTGCGAACGGTTGAATCACCGGGCTACTTGAGATCAAAATACTCTACGGCTCTGACTAGAATTCACAGTTGAACAATTACCGATTGTTATGAATTCCTGCTCGTAAACTTTCCGAGAAGGAATTCCTTCTTCCAAGAACTGAAAATGTAACAGCAAACTAAGACGCACAAGAATCCAACATTTATTTACCATGGATCCTTGATTGGACTTCGAAAATCCACTGGCCTAACTCGGGAGCGTACCTTATACCTATCTCCTAGCTTGTGGCAAGAAAGTTTCTGAATTTGTTATCCCAGTGCCCTAGTAAGGGTTAAAACAGCATCCCCATTCCTGTCACGTAGTTAGAAAATTTGAATGAAACTTTTCTTCGAATTAACGTAACGTCACTCTTCTCTCTTGCCCTCTCTTCTATTCAGTTCATAATTATTTAATATCGTTTTTTTTCTGAGAAAAATTTTGTGACCACGTCCAGCCGGACTTCGGTCGAGCGAAATGAAATACGGAAGATAAACTGCAGAGAGGGCAAAATACTGTAGCAACTGAAATAAAGAAAAGTTCAGTCTCGCCGAGGCTTCGGGGTACGCGCAATTCGTTTCCCACGCGGCTCGTGCTTTTATGCTTTACCTCAGCTCTGTAGGCTTCGAGTTATGAATGGGAACCAAGGCCGCGTGTTGTAGAGATGGCAGTTCTCTTCACCATCCGATTAGACCTCAAGGATCAAAGTAAGAGTCCGCAGGCTAGCCACAAAATTTTACGGCCATCGCTCAGATGATTATGGATTTGAAGGTGAGAGGCGTCAAATCACTATCGTGATCTCCCTTTCTCTTTGGCTATCCGTATTTCTCGTTATCTGCGCTATGAAATTGAGCAATTTTCATCAATCACTTGAATCGTTAAACACCTCAAAGACTCATAGACTACGGATGCTTTCTAACAATAAATGGCCACGAGTGGTCAGCAAATTTCAATCTGCAGTTTCAGATAATGAGAAATCGACACCGTTGACCGTATTCCACTATTCTTTTGTGAAGTCCCGTGAACGAAATTTTCGATTGACGTCCAAGTGCATCATAGGCATTATGGGTCGTTTTAAATCGCCTGAGGGTTGGAGTTAATCTTATTTTCCAATTATTTACAGTTTCAAGTTCACTTTTGTATAGAGCACCTATCGTATTGCCCGATTAAAACTCTATATATAAACTAGAGCCCGAACGTTTTTTTTTTTTTTTTTTTTTTTTAGAAACGGCGCAGACGAACTTGCATCGTCACTTTCGTATACTTGAAAGATAGTAATTCGCAGAGTCACCGTAACGGGGAAGCGGTGTAAATTGAACCTCCCAGTTCAATTTGAGATCACGGTGAAAACGAGATGATCATCAGGAGGAAAGATCGATTCATGTATGTATAGGTGGCGGCACTCTTGTCGACATATGTAGGTACCTGCGGTAATTTGTTTCTGATCTGAAATTACTTCAAGAGCGCATAATAATATATGGCCTCAAACCCTGATCCCCAAAAAGCCCCCACAGCGCTAACGATTAGATATACAAAAACTAAAACAATTAGTTAAAACTCAAATAAAAGTAAGATGAAAAGGTACGAGTCACAGACCGTTCGATCGACTTTTTTCAAGTCTCCAATCCGTCGTGGAAACGCGTGTAAATTCAAGGAATCTTCGGGCTAGGAACCCTAACGAAGATGCTGACGAGACTGAGTGACGGAACAAACCGTAGCGTTGTATAGTCTAGCAAAATCCGAACAACTACTGTATAACTTCGTGATGTAAGGAGCGACGGACAGCGGACGCAGCCACCGTGACACGTCGATAGTGATTCTTCACGCCTTCCTGGTTTTTGTCGACTATACGGTCCCGTCCCTGCATTCGACGTCCTATAAGGCTATAACGCCCTTCGATACCGGCGCTATTGTCTACAGTATCTCGAGTTCTGGACCCACTGTGATCATCGTATCTGTTTCCATCGGACAATAGTCGTCCTCTCTAGTCACTACAAATTAATAATAGAGTCGGGGATGAAAGTATTTCACGAGAAACTATACGACTTTTCCACGTCTCGTTGACCTGAGCTAATCGTGTCTCTCTTATAGTCCAGTACTATGCATATGAATGAAGTTGAAGGTTAATCTCAGATCATCAGAACCGTGCACTATGAGATGGGATGCGAATCTGCTACAAGTTTAAACGAAGAGGTTTTATGCACTCAGAGTCAAGATCCTTTGGGATAAGAGCATGTAGGTATATACAGGAGATTTGAATTCAGATTCACTAACTTATTCTGTATCGTCATTGGTCATCATTTGCGATTACCTTTATAGATAATGTAGATAATATTTGATTCTTGAAGCAGAGTATTATGGTTCTAGTTGGGTGAGGAATTATAAAAAGATTTCGAGTTAACCAGCGTCACTTTTTTGGTCACGGTCACTTTACTTAGGACAGGTTAAGAAAACATTCCGTATGGTTTTGTGTTATAAATTTTTACTAGGTGTGTGTGTATAGTTACGCATGGTTAACGAATTTCTATATAATCGCAAGATGCTAAGCGCCTACTACGGTATTAGGAAAATATCTCACGTTCGAGATTACCAACTAATCATGGTTCTCCGCTAGCTCCAATAATTTACCCACCTTGATGGAAAGCGAATGTATAATAAAACGAAAAATGAACCATCCGAATAATTTGCTCTTATTGAGAAAAAAGCATCGCTTGAACGGCTCTGCATTTAGTTTTCAATCATTCCTAACAGCACCTATCCGTCAAATGTTGTTTGAAAACGGTTAGTGAACATCATTGAATTTATACTTGGACCGTGAAGCAATTGAATCGGCTTTGTTTTCAGGTAGGTAGGTATTAATACTTTTTCAGACATCATCATGATTTCGATTCTTTTTTTGCCTCTAAGATGATGGGAAATTAAAAGTTACACGTAGCAACGATTTGATTGTCTTTCTTTTTTCGGCTCAAGTTAGATTGATCAGGTAATTTTCTATGCACCAATGTTCACCATGACCACGACGGAAATAAAATAGACATTTAGTCACGCGGCACACATGAGCTTATGAAAGTATAACATACTACCTATGCTTCTAATCTACTGATTTATATGTATGTATATCGTCCATAGACACTATATATCCTATATTATATTATATGGTCTAAAATAAACGAGCTAAATAATGGCCTGTAAATACGGAAAGCCATTCGGCTCGTGCTCTTTGAGTGACGGTACTTACTATTATCATCTCAATCCGCCCATCGACGGCTGTGATCAGAGTTTAACTTTTTTGTAATAAAGATAGCGCTTCTTTTTCGTCCAAGTCTAAGATCGAAAGCCGCCTTCTTTGTACGTATACCTTGGTTCTTCTGTGACAACAAATCGCTAGTTGAATTTACGATTGATTTCGGTGTTTTTATGGTATCCAGGCTTTTATGTGTAGTCTGTTCATCCGATAGATTAAATCTTGGTTTATATATAATACAGAGTGCGTGCCTGTGCCAGACAGGTCAAATGATTCTCGAAACTGGTTGAGCAACGTCATTGAATTGGGCGTTTCAGAACGTGACTTTGCATATACTATTTTCCTATTTTTAAATCATTCTTTTTTTCTTCTTTCTATCGTTTCAGTTTTTTTCACGAAACAGTCGAGCCAGAGGAGTCAACTGTATAGAGAACAATAAATTCTACAAATTGAATAGAATTTTATTCAATTTTCTGTGTATCGATCATAAATTCCATTTGATACAATAAAAATACCTAAATTCGGACACAGAATTCAAAAACCTAACAACGTTTATAAAAGACCAATTCATTTCAACCATGCCGCTTGCTTTCCAGTTTTCTATGTCTGTGAGGAGAATAATTTACCCCTATAGATTATGAAAAGTCAGAATATGACCATGATTGACAAAAAATTTATTTCATCCAGATATTTTGTATTTTATACTATCTAACTGAATAAATTTTGATTGTAAATAATGAATTTTTGGAAAAAAAAAACAAAAAAAAATAAAAATAAAAAAAAATAAAAACAACAACTTAGTCGGTAAAGTTGATGTCGGTAAAAATGATATCTAATCTGTTCTATCGACCGAGCTGAAAGATATAGTAAAAAGTTACGCGATTCTCCGCACGATGGCAGCACCTGGTAGCCTAGGCGACGCGAGGTCGCGGCGCCTAGTCGGTTGAAAGCGCGCAACCGCGTTTACTCCCATGTCAAGAAGCGGCCCCGCGCACGCGACGCACCAAGAGTGACGCAGGACGTAGGCTGAAGTCTCGAAGAGCGCGGAGAGAAAGAGGGGCGGATAATCGCGCTAATTGAGTGCAGATAGGCCTTGTTGACGGCTCCCTCATTACGCCAGGAGAAGCCAGAGGGGCGAGCAGCCCAACCGCACGCTTGTCAAGCCAGTCCGACCGGCTACTATACTTACCCGTCACAGAGAGTGGGACCTCAGACATGAAGGGCACTCTGTAATCTTGCGAGACTGCTTGTAAGGCAATTTAAAAAATTGCTCTCTAACTGATCAAAGAATTTCATCGGTTAGGGCTTTATAATCCACCAGACAAAGTTAACGTCTTGTGACTATATGGGTAGGCCGATTATGGTATACGATAGGGTGAATCCATCTTCGAGGAACTTAGTTTTGGCTTTCATCCGACGTACCTTGAATGCAGAGCTGTTAATTTTTAGTGTTATCGATAATATCTGCTAATGATAAAAATTCTATATAAGATCGTGCGGATCGTACCGGTGAAAAACTCACTTGTAGGTACCTATACTACGCACTGCAGCAGACTAATTAGAGAATAATCTTTATGACCAAGAGTTAACGATCTATAATTACGACTTTGGCCGACTAAACTTAGCATTAGCGAGCACTAAACACTCACGAGGGATATACGATAACATATCCGATCCCAGAATTCGTTCCGGCAAACCTGCAGTGTTTGAACCTAAAATTTATGCACTGCTACGGATCCACCTGCAGTATCAAATAAAATCTTCAGCGATTTATACTGGCCTAGTATAGATCGATCGTTAATCAATAGCTTTCAGTCTATTATATCAATAAAAAAAGAGAATAAATGTAACGGTAGCATAGTGGAATCGATAGAAAGCGAATCGACTTGTAAAAAATGAAATCCCAATATCACATCCGAATTACACGCAACGCCACGCGCGACCCTTTCAGCTTCTTCTTATACGAACGTGCGACGTTGCGCTGTGAACGGAGGTCACGACCTCAGTGGAATGATGATGTAATTCAAACTACACGAGTGGAAGTTTCTGATCTCTTCTTACTTTAATGAAGAAATCAGGCAACGATATACTACGCAGGATAAAAAATTTACAAAGAAATTATATTCATCTGATTTGAATGCAAAATAAAAAAAAAATGACTACGACTTTAACGCACGATTTCTATTCAAATCTATGAACATCAGACTGAAATGCTGAAACGATCATATGTTTTACGAAATTAATTTGAATTGGTCCGTAAATTGATTATAGGTACAGATGAAATATGATGAAAATCGTCGAAAGTCTTGAAGCGTTTGAGCATATTGCTAACATATAAGTTATGAGTTCATTTGGTGAGAACGACATACCAAACTGCTGCAATATCGCAATGCGAACCTATGTAGGTACATACCTAGACCATGGCGTACATACGTGAAGCACGTACGATGCCGTGGCCTCCGGCCTGGCAACACCAAGATTCTATTTACTCAGGCGTAAAAATGAGGATCCTTTCAGGCCATACCGCGTATCTTTCGCGACTTATGGTGAGGCTGAGAAATTCCTGTGGCATCTTTGCGGCATAGAGATAGATATATCTATCTACGCGTGCATATTACTTAGATTGCATGTGTGCGGTATGAACTTCGATGATATAGATCAAAGACTAAAAACAAAAAAAAAAAAAAAAAAGGCAGAAAGAAGAGTGACCGTATGAACCAGTGACGAAATATGACCAAAAAAAATTAGAGATTGAATTATTTTATCGATCGATTTCTTCATATTTGAAATGTAAATAAAAATTTCTAAAAGAAGACCACGCAAGGATAACAAATCGATCGAAAACTATGATCCGAAGCAAGTTGACGTCATCTTGTCTCCCTCCATGTAAAAATTAGGGATCGATGCCTCGCTACAGATGAGTCGAAATTTATCGGGGGCAAAAACGACGACCTCTTAATCTCAAGGCTAGTGAATGCTTGCCTTTCCTTGCTCAAGCAATCTGCCAAATCCATTTATCCGTTTATCCGTTCATCGACGAAGCATATCAGGGACTCGAGAATATAACCTTTAGCAAAAATATGAATAGATTATTGGTACTACGGGAGGGAGAGAGACACGGTGACAAAAGCTCTCTATCTAGCTCCTTAAGGCTTTTCTTATTAAGTTCACATTTTCTCATAAAGTGGCGCGCGGGGCAGATTCTTCGCGGAATACCAATGAGCGGGGCGGAGACGGATTCCGTCTCCTTTTTTCTCCACCCCCACCTCCTGACACCCCTGGTCTTATGGGTTCTTCTTCGAAACCTGCCCGGGGGCTGAGTCTTATGTATACGGAAGCTAAAGTCTTCAGAGGTAAATCCTCCAGGTCAATCTGAAGAAATTAGCTAAGACGATTTAATGCACAGTTTGCTTTACTGAAACTTTCTCATTTCGGCTGATCATTTTTCATTGAGATGATAAAGCTATACGGGTTATTCTGAAAACCATTTGAACATCGTGTTCAAGCCCATAATTTCGTTCGAACTTAATTACACTTACATGCAAGAAATTTGGAATATCTGTCGAGTAGGTGAGAATATTACCGGTGCCCAATTATAAACATTGAAATCCCGTCTAGAGGTATGACGATATCGAAATGCACGTTTACTAGGATACCAACCCATCATATTATGAACTGATCATGGTGTAGGCACTTTCGGATTACTAAAGAGGGACTCGCCGACAAAATATCAAGAACTATACGTTATCAAGAAATTTGTACAAATTCGTTGGGTAGCAGCTGGCGCCATTTGTCTTTTCGAGGCATTAATCATCGAAGTATCTAAATGACGGGATTCCGATGCATTACCATATAAATGACATCATATTTCTGGTCAGGTTTCCCCAGTTTGTCGGGTCGCCCCGCGCGTGATGTATGGACGCGGGCATATTGGCGAGGCCGCCCTCCCACTACATCACCCCTATCGCCCAGTCGCCCTGGTTTCCCAGTTTCCCAGTTTCCTGGCGGTGCCCGGTTGCTTTCTTCGGTAGCTCGCGCTATCGCGAACCCGCGGCTATCAGTAGAAAGCCAAATGCCAACTATATAGGTCTACCAAGAAAAGTATATAGCTTCGTATTGTCTGTGCTCGCCACTTCTATGCATGTATTCGGCAGGGAATTATATAGCAAGCTCCGATGAAGCGAGGAGCCAATACAGTAGGTAATAAGAAAGAAGAGAGAACAAAAAGTGGAAGAATTGAGGAAGACAAAAAAAGAATTTCCCTCGGTTTCTCTGGCGGAAAACATCGGGGCAATTTGTCTCCGTTACCCTATACCGGCAGACCCCCCGAGTTTTCGGTGTGTCTGTTAACCTTATTTGTCATTGTTTCAAACGAAGTAAGTACAAATAAGCCGAAGACTATAAAAATGCATATTTTTGTCTGAGGAAAGACCGGAGGAATCGGGATCGCGAAGAAGGTCAGCAATTTGCAGAATATAAAAGAAGAAGAAGCAGACGAGAAACAAAAAAATTGATTTAAAAATTTTTACCGAAAACCAATCGAGATTTATGAGTAAATATTTGAATCTTTAGTATAGATAAGGCGGATATCCATACTCCCATAGGTATAATACCTACGTTATATGTGTGGTCAGTTTCGGCCACGGTCTGCGTAGTGGTCAGTGATCGAGGATCGGTCCAAGATCCGACCGCAGAGGTTGAGGATACGGGAGTAGGGGCGAACGGGGAGCCTGTTATTTTATGGGGCCAAATTATACACCTCCCGTAAAAATATGAATATGGTGGCTTCATTGAATGAGTGCAAAGACATTGGACCCACGGGTCGATGGGAAATTTATCCGCCGTACCAGCGCGCCCCTCAATTCTTTACGAGAATTAATTATAAACAATTAAATTTGGTGCGAGGCTGAATAAGTATTCAACTATACATGAACACCTTTCCATATGTACCTTCAGTACATGTGTGTACATTCTGAAGAGAAATATTTTGGCCATTCACTTCAACTCGTTTCGGTTTACTTCACGGACTAAACTCACCGAAATATCAAGAATCCAATATATATACATTGTGCTTAAATCATGCATACGAACGTTCAAAGTGCGAGGTTGATTCTGCCAGGATCGATTTCGATGCATGTATTCCGAATAAGACAGAGTACCTACATAGTTATTTTTAGACTCCTCCGAATTGAACGTGACAGAATCTACCTGTAAATCGTGTGAAAGTTAGCACGCTCTTTATACGATACCAGTTGAATTTAAACTTTTTGCTGCATCATGTGGTCCCAGTGGGTTCGTTTATCGTTATCCCGGGTTAATATCCTTTGTAACGAAACGGCTTTAATTGAGAAGCGAAAATAAGAGCAGTAGAACGGGATACCTACTCGAGTAGCCAGCAGACCGGGCGAAGGATGCGTATAGAAGAAAGAGAACCGTATTAATAAACCTACCCGTATCTTGGGAGCATCTAAATCTATCGTCAAAAGGTTATAAGGTTGTACGGATGCTTATTATTGGTACGGGCCGTGGCTGGGTGATTTACCGAAGGTTATGCGTGTGAACCGAGGTTCATGTGGGCGCGGGGCCTCTTGAACAGCGAACAGGTGCTTCGACGGTGGCGCATTCGCCCTTACGCAATACACGGACAGTGGTGGCGATCCAGCCACTAAACTGATTAAATCCTCTTCTCGAAACACATTGCAAGATGTGAGAGGAGAAAAAAATACACGAAACGTTATAATATGTGGATATGTCTCCTTGTTAACGTTAAAAATGAACTTTTAAAAAGAGTATGGATACGCAAATAGGGGTTTTGCGTGGTAAGTTATAATTTTCTATTAAAAATTCCATGGGTTTACGATTATAACTGATTACTGTACCTAATTATGGTAGATTACGAAAATTGGATGATCTATACCGATTCCGCGTCTATAAGACGTTATCGTAACGGAAACTATTATCTGCATCGTGCTAGAATAATTCGCTCTTCGTATGGGATATACCTACAGATGATTGCACTACTTAGGTGTCCATGCAGTCTGAGAAGTGAATTATTACGACTTTCACTTCGGATTAAAACCCCTTGGTATAATTATGGGTATATCTATATTCCAAGAGAAATTGGTCGTGCAATATACATATGAAAATTAATGACGTCAGCTATCCTAGCTCCGTCTTCACCCAGGTACTCACCGCATTATACGATATATGTATACCGATCATCAATCGCACGATATGTTACGCAAATAATTATACGATTCCTTAGTAATAAACATTAAACCCGCGGTACCTTACATACCTATACACCTATATGTTACCTAATTACAATTCATCTTCGATCACTGTTATATTCTCTTATACCTACTCCTGCAGCACACCGTGAACTCTTTCGGTAGAGATCCAGCCACACAACGACCTAAGGACTCTCGCGGGTTCAAACTTTTGTATAAGACACTCCCTCCGCTTGGCTTATCCCAAGCCACCCGAATCACCCTTCCTGTCTTACCTTCACATAGGCGATATGCCACGCATATACGTATACTATGACGTATATTCGTGCGGACAAAACGCCTATATATACCCATGTATACCCACATACTGGTAGATATACACAATATATTATATCCGTATGGCAGAGCGCGAGCGGCATGCGGCATGCAGCAGGGCCAAGCGGTCGCGCGGGTATATTTCAATTATTAGAGGGAATTACTCGTGGCGTCCATCATCTCCTATACTTATTTTCTGCCCACGACCACCACAACTGTAGGCCCGGTTCTATGGTGGCCGTGGAACCCGAGAGGAACCGAAAGAACCCAAGAGAAGAGGATGATCTTACGAGGCGAGAGTCTGCAGCGTTATACGGCAAAGGTACCCCGGCATATAGGTATATATACCAGCTACAACGGTGGTGGTAGGCATCTTCGGAGCACATCATCAGTCCGGTGAGAAAATAGCCTTCAATTGTGATTACAGGGACGGCGGGCGGTGGCGGGCGGACCTGCGCCCGGTTCAGGTCTCGACCGACTGAATCCACACGTGTGTCCAAGTCCATGTCCATCGGTCTGTTCGTGTGGGCGGATACCATTCCGCGCCGCGGCGGTTTTAAGTAATAAGTCGGCGTTGCTCGCGTTAGATGGTAACCCTACATGGCTACATATGCGCACAACGTTTTATGAAGGTAGGTATGTATACCTACCTGTTGAAGCTGGTGATTGCTTCACCTGCTGTACCTCAACCTTGGGTCAAAATTTCACCCCGGGTTCAGATCTGACTTTATTCTACTATTGCTCTCATCGTTTATATCCGCGAGACTTTCTGTCCCATCGTTAAACTCTCGTATGTATGTATATAATGGTCGATGCTTTGCAGGAGTGTCACTCAAAGTTCGCATTAGATGATTATTACTTATATGCCGGAATCTTGTTAACTTGACTCTTTTATTTTTTTGTTGTTCCTTTTTTTTCAAATAGAAGGAGGAATTGCGCAAGTAATGCGAAAACGTGTTTCGGTGTATGTAACTGTATTAGGTACACGTACAGGGTGGATATGGAAGTTTGAAAGGTGGAAAATTACACGAGACGAGCCTTCACGTACGTTTGGCCGAGGTTCGTACGCCATGTGTCCAATTAGGTTCATCCGAGGAGCAATCCAGCGATCCGGCAATCACGCCGCGAACGAAGTTGCCCGGGTGGCGTTGCTTTACTGCAGAAATGTGCAGGGACAGCGTGTCCGTGGCGATGCCGCCGCCGACCCGAACACGCCCACCGTAATCGCTCGCGGATGTCTCGACGTTCCGTACGTACGTCTGTCCAATGCGAGTTTTATGACGTTGCCATAACTATTTCACTATTGTAACTTGTGCGACTCAATTCGCCAACATTTGCAAATTAATCAACGAACAAAATGTATATCTACGAATGAATTCAGCGATAAATTTTTACCAACTCATACATGTATATTAGCGAATAGCAAACTGATCAGAAGTATATGGTATACTCACTATTTTTGATAATACGTAAGTATAGAAACGGTTGAAATGCAATTCTTACCTGGAACAGAAAAAAAAAAAAAAAAATTCATGAATATGAGAGCGGAGTTTTTGTTTCTTGTATCTACTACGAATTCAAAAAAGCTGTATATATTCTTATATTAAAGAAATTTTATAAGTATAGGGTTACTATGTAACGATGTAATTTCACGTGTTTGTGAAACCCCACAATGCGAACACAAAATACACTTAGGTGCCCACATCTTAGATCGAAAATTCCCGAGGACCCGTTGCACTTAGTCTAGGACTCCACCTAATCTAGTAATGTGCGCGCCAAGGGAGAACAAGGGTGGGCGTCGTAGGCCATGAGTGTCGGGTTCATTACGAAATCACTCCACTGGGAGTCATACCGTCACATCTTCTCCGCTTCTTACTACCTTATGCTTATGCCGCTCTTGCCAAGGCGCAAAGAGGATTGCCGCGAAGTTTTGCTCAACATTGAGCTCATATAGCTACTCGTGTGCAGCAGATATATAAATTACGTTGATGCGTGTGGATATATGGGTACATCATGAGCATGACGCGTATGATAAGCGTACCTTTAACTTCCAAAGTAGAAAGTTGGAGGATTTTGTAAATACCTCGAGTTTAGTATACATACATTTTTTCTCATTGAAGTCGAATTGAAGTGTTTCAAATTTGACGAGGAGGGAGGAGATCATCATTGATCGATGATTTTAAAGACTGTGGATTTTGATCGATTCGTTTTGCCGAAATTGAATGTGATCTTCTATAGAACGTAACCTTTCGATTCCACGGCTAATTAACCATAAACAGGCGTCGTTGCCCGAAGCGAAAACGACCGGTTGAGATTGCCGCTTTCTCGGTCGTTGGAGGCTGAGTGAAAAGCCGTGTTTGGAGAAGCGATATCTGCATTCTGCGCTCCGAGCTGAGTCGTGCCTGACCTACCCCACGCTGGCACGTTATCCAGAATATAAATTATAATACGATGGATGTATATCTTGGCAATCTTTCATCGTAACTTATGCTAGGAAATATGGAATAAGAATTACTTGACAATTCCGAAGTCAAAGATAAAAGTTATCAAGAGTCAGAAGTCACTAAATCTTCTCCTACATCCGTTAACTAGAATAAGTCACTAGATATGCAAAAAAAAAAAGAAAGAAAACAAGAATAAAATAAGAAAAAAAAAAAAAAAAAAAATAGAAAGACCACTTCGCAATATTGAATGACTAAATTAGTCTTAGATTAATGCGCAAGCGAGTAACAACTTTAATCGATCAATCGGTCAATAATGTGCTAGAAAGAGATTTCCTTGTTCAGCTTAAGGTTCACAGTTATTCTTGATAAAAACTTGAAATCTGTTATAAAATAAAAAGTATTACAGAAGGTAGTCAATACTATGGGCATATAGTATTGGTAAGGAAACAAAAGTGGTTTTAGCTGGCAGGAAGCCATTGGCTACCAGCTCACCTACATTTCAGTCAGTGCGAGTTATCTGTTGACTGGTAATAAAATGGATTTATAGGCAGTTTGTTGGGCTATGCCAGCCCGTAAAATTACTATAAAGTCCAATTAAACGGTGATTATGTGGCTTTTACGTGTACAAGAGCTGTTATACCGTGCGACACGCAGGTCCACCCGGTAAGTCACGCGTCTTCTTAGGAGCTGAAGTAAGGTGAGCGAAGTTTTGGCTAATGTTCCTTGTTCCTTGTTCTGTGGTCCACGTTCCTTGTTACAACAACCATAATATTCTCCGTAAGCCCAACCGCGGTGTTTTATCCTTACACAGACTTTTAAGCTCAGGGAATTTGCAGCTGGATTAAGGACACCGCCTTACTCTAATACTGTATACGCTGCATTTTCTTACGGGACAAACGAGAGGCCCTAAGCTGTTGAAAATTCTACCTCAATTTATACACAGATTAGATGTGCTTCGTTATGTGAGTGTTACACACGTGCTGTTATGTACCAACTAAAAATGTCAGTCACTTCGTGGATTACATTAATTCGATCAACCTAAGAATTGGGATTGCCCCGCGGTTTAGGAGAAGGCAAAAAATAGTAACTAAAAGTTGAACGTGCAGAATTGCCCAAACTTAGAGATGATCCGGAACGGTCACTCACGTGGCAGACTCCCCTCGTTGAAACGTATACCGACTCACCCTCAAGTCGCACCCCCTAGTGTGCGACAAGTTGGACATTTGTATGCAAGCAGTCAAGCGACCCACTTAACGCTGAAGAACATGCATCCGAATAATTTCAAAAAACTGAGCTAAGTTCTGCACACATTATCGTTAGAATGAAAATTTGAGAAAGATAAGCGAAGAAATGTGAACGTTGGAGTAAGGAGAGCAACTCTGGCCTCCGTTGATCAATTTAATCCTCTGGTTCAGCAAGGGTTGTTCTAGGTCATCGCTGAGTGATGGTATATGATACTTGTTCGACTGACCGCATTGATGCTATCGGTTCCAGCTGGTGTTCGGCTTTATTCTAATCAGTATGCGCCGCCCAGCGTCCGTCGTATTGGCGGTCGATCCAGTTCCTTTATGACGTCACTCGAGGGCGGTGTGGCGCGCACGCGCTTCCTGGGGGTCGGTCAGCGTCGGAGCCGGGGCCACCACTCACGCGGCGCCCGTTAAATGGGTATTCCGGAAGAAGGAAGACTTAGACTGACTCCGTCAGTAAGTAAGTTTCTGGACGTTAAGGTCCGACTACAAATCTAAACTCGGGTATTAACCCTCGACCCGATGGTAAGTCACGTAGACTGTAGAGGTACACCACAGGCCAATTCTTCATCAATCTAATGTGGTTGAAATTATCTATGATACACTAGCTGACGGGTGTTAGGTAAGTATTTTTCATTTTCAATCAAGTTTATAACTATGGTAGAAAGCTGGGATTAGGAACGAAGGCACAACTGATTGGTACTCAAAAGGAGCTGCCAACTCGATACGCGATTTCGAAGAAACGCTGCAGGTAGTATCTATTCACATAGCTGTGGGTATATACATTTAACCAGATATATATCGTATATAAAAACGTTAATGCATAATATAGTTTATGAAGCGTTTTTTGCTCCAAATGGATAATCTCACCTGGAATTTGTCGCTTTATTTTGTCTGTTTCATCATGCAAAGAGATGCCATACCGGGGGCCTCTTATTATTATCGAGATCAAAGGCCCCTAGGTAATTGAACTAAGGTGCTGGTTTACTCGGAACTTGGATTGCGCGACTATTGTCATTCCGATTTTTGCATCAAGCGTATCGTTGGTTGATAATAAAAAACGTGTCGAATTTGCATTCGAATAGTTAATTAGATGCCGCGAAGTAATACCTATATACGATTGTCTGCCTCCGTTAAACTGAAATTAAATTGAAATCGTACTACTTGAATAAAGAGAGTGGGAAGAAAATAAAATATAAAATTAAATGAAATACAGCAAAAGGTGAGACGATCCATCGTACTTTTGAGATCTGCGGCATGCATCGTAGGTATCCCGGTAAACGGAGGGCATCGTATTCAGCAGGTGGCCAAGGGGTGGTGGCAAGGGGGCGGAACGAAGAGGAGAGATCGGGCGTCGGGTTAAATTAATTACGAAGGCCGGATCGCGGGCAAACCGCGGCCATAAACAAGCGGGATGATCGGACCGTCATTAGTCGGATAGGCTTGATAATAATATGCATGGCTCGCAAGAACGAGTTACGTGTTCTTTCCAGCGTTCCCTCGTTTGCCCTCTTCTCTATTTCCTCTTTTCTCCTCCTGCTGCACCAGCCGTCAGGCGGTACTTCGTTCCATCTTTCTTTCCTTTCGTGGCTAAGACGCGGCTATTAATAGTGGCAATCACTTATATGTGCTGCCATCGCTGTTAAGATCTACTGATCGCTGACCCGTTTATTTATTGAAAATACACCATAAGGTGTAAATTTATAAAAACATGTCATTATAACAGTCGATAAGTTGTAGGTGTACCTATACCTACAGCTCTTGAAACAGGATGCAAAAAAATCGATTGTTCACCGCCTGCAAGTTAGGTACAGCAGTGTTATATATCGCACATGCAACGAAAACACATTACTTGCTCGTTATCGGGTTAATTAACGGCTCTCTTCTCTGACTACATATGAATACACTCTGATTCTCCTCCGTCCTCTTGCACGATTCTTTCTTTCGCTATCTCCTTTCTTGCTGTCTGCTCGGTGACCGACCCCTCAGGCTCCAGACGAGTGAAGCTTAAGGATCTTGATGGAAAACCTCTAAGCAGCAATCTGTGATAATCAGCTGCGGAAGCCGTTGATTTGCCTGTTGTCAATGTGCACGGTAAAACGGTTAAGTAGAATATGCGATGCAAAGAAATCCACCGCGCCAGTTTACAGTTTTCATTAATTAGTTCGATCGTCAGCTGTGATAAGGGGATGCGGATAATCTATGACTTCTGTATTCGATAAGACCATGCCTATTACATTTGATAAGAGAAAAGGTTGAACTTCGAGATGTCTTTCAGTGTATTTCCGCCTTTATATCCCATAACCAGGGAGCAAACACGTTTACCTGACTCTCTACGATGTGGGGGCTAGATAAAGGTGCACGGATTATAGCGAGTCGGAAACCAGCATTAATTGCTTCTGCCACGGCGATCATAAGTAATTACGATATACGACAGGCGTGCAAGACGGGGCCTAATACGTTTTGTTTATTTCATCGAGCGAGGTTCTAAACAACGAGGTGAAGTCAGGCTGGTATTCCAACGAGAAGAAGCGAGACTGTGTACCCTGTATTTTTCGAATTGCCATATGGATTGGGAAACAGAATCATACGGCACAAAAACTATAGCCTTACTTGCATCTGGCCTTTCACATTCTCTTGTTTCCTTACCGAATCACAAATCTGACTGCAAGTATTTTATCCGGCGTGACACTCTCCACACATCCTTCAATTCAGAATTTGAAAACTTTAGATGCGGAACGGAAATACTAAGGGCTCTCAGTTCGTGGTTGGAGTTTTCATTTTTCTGTAAAGACATGTCGCACCGTGGTCTAACGAATACATCGATACATGTGTATGCCTGATATATATATGTATACCAAGCGAACCACCGTACCTAAGTAAGTTCCGTACATTCGAAGTGAGCAAAAAGTGGTCAACCGCGGTTTCTTGCTACGTTTTCAGTAGGAAAAGACCGTTAGGGGTCGACCGGGCAGTCGAACGATCGGGCGTCGAGCAACGTTCGTTGTTCTTCGTATTGCATTGTTGAGAGGAGATGATAAAACCTATTGAATGTGAAAGACGTGACACAGAAAAGATTGTGACGGTCCCGAGGGGTCAAATATGCGCCAAGGATCTATGGAACCCTTTGGTATCCAGAAAGTAATGCAGGAGTGTCGGAATTTAAATTTTATTTCAACGGAAAAAAGCATTCAAATGCCCCCCTGATTTTTCTAGTATATTTTTTCGACCCATAGTGCATTAGAAATGGGTTTCATATTAATGCACAATCAATGGGTATGTTCTTTAACGATGTGTGCGAAGTTATGAACTTAGCAGACAGCCGAATATTCAACTTCGACAGGACAAGTTTGAATTTGAAAATAATTCATTATTCAACGAAAATGTATACTGACGTTGGCAGATTTGAGCCTGTTTACACGTATACAAGTACGCGTATTTGTCTTTGGCAAATCTGTTAACCTGGCATAAAAATAGACAGGATCATAGACAAGTAAATATACGTATTCATTTTGGCCAGCAATGGATATAAATAACGTATAGAGGCAGCTATAAGGTAATGGAAGTTTCACAGAATTATTATGGAGTGAAATAATTATTTTCAATAATTTTTGGAAGAGAATTCCAATATTATTAAATCGTACTTTGGGAATACAACAGTTGGAATAAGGGGTCAAGTTGTGAATGTTAAAGATTGTAATTGTGATGCACATGCGTTGATCAAATAGATATAAATCCTCTACCCAATCATTCAACCGTTGCACAACACTAATTGGTAGAAGATACAGAGATTAGAATTAGATATCGAGCTGTCCACGAGAGACAGATAAACGGAAGGAGGCCGGTAGTTCTGTAAGTGTAATACCGCACCATCTGACTCGAATCTCGTCACATACCTGCCAGACTTTAAACAGCAACTCTTCCGATTTAATGAGTCGTTAACAGCTGCTTCGACAAGTTATGGTTATTCTAATTACGCATGTTAATTCGGCGCGTCTGAGATTGTATCTCGAGGCGGTAAGATATAAGGTTCATTCTACCTCATCCATTATATAGAATCCGAACGGTATGTCACAAGTCCGACTGGTATTATTTTCCTCGATAACGTGAGAATTTTTTTTCGACATTTTTTAGTTTTCTTGTATACATAAGTTTTCACAGGCGAATGTATTGGAATAATGAATTGAAATATAGTGAATAAAAATGCTGCAAAGTGCAGTTGGAGAAAGACGATGGTGTGACGTCACACCAGAACCTCTGTATATGTATAGAGTCGTGAGGCAAGTTGAGTTGGCTCCCACCAATATTGGTATAGTTGAATAAACGCAATTAATGGCATCGGCACACACGTAGAGTCTTGCGCGTCTCTCGCGCGTTTTCTCGACGTTTTGGCGTCTTGACGTCTTGGCGTCTTGGCGTCTTGGCGTCTTGTAAGCGCAGCTATAGGGACGCGGTGTTTACATTCGAAGTAAACACTGTGGGGACGAGTGTCTGTGCTCGGTACTTAAGATCGATCATATTTATGTATACGTTAGAGCATTTACAGGTTGATTGATAACGAGCAGTATTAGTCGTAGCTTCAATTCGATACAAAGAAGTCAGTCAGGTTTAATCAACGTCGCAGCGTTCCGCGCTCGTCAAATTACTGCGGCGTCGCTTCAGTTTATTTCATCGCAACGAACCCCGGCTAATACATCCTATACGTATGCCAGTAGATAGATAACTCGGCTGCGAGCCGATCGCCTTTCTATTCCCACGATTAGGGACTGAGACTCGTATAGTAGGTACCTACATACAGCCGCGCCGCGTTGACTTTGGCGTTTAAAACTATCCACGCGATCATACCGGGAAAACTTACTATACATATAGGTGTATATACGATTTGATCTCATCTTCTGGCACGACTGGTATTTATAATGTATATATATATGTATATACATACATACACGACCGCGTGTTGTCTTAATTAACACCACTCGTTTCATTTAGAAGTCTCTCTTCTCTCATCTGACTCTTTCAACAGCATCCCTGCCCGTTCCACCGCTCATCCGCCCATCCCGCCCCTTCATCATAACCGCTTCTCGTTGAGTCTCAGCGAATATTTGCTAGTTTAAAAGATCTGTGGGTATAAGAGAGGGATATTGATGAGTACGTGGATAGTGTTGAAGAATAACTAATTGCGATGTGAAGACAAATGTACGGTATTATTTCAGAGCTGGTGGTTCAAGTGATCTTCACAATTAATCAATAAGGATTCGTTGTATGATGACGCTAACCACTCGCCATTAATTACAAACGTTGAATTCAACATTCCGACCGCCGTCCAAAGGTATATTATGGTCAACAGAAATTTCTTTTGATCGGTACTGTCAGTGCACAACTCACAATCAGATATTTGTGCAAATCAGATGGGATTGGTATTATAATCATTATACAATCCGAGTCAATCGCAGGAATCTACTATTAATTGTTGAAATTAGCTCGCACAACAGTCTCGTTTATTTATTACACCCTGTAGAGATTCTTCAAAGAGATAGGCGACCACGGGACATCTTGGTACGCGAAGAACCATGCATTATGTATCGCTCGGTAGCCCGAGGTCGGTAAAATCTGGCATTTTGCTATTTACGATCCTTTTAATTGACAGCATATCTACCGCGAGTTCTCGCCAATACTTCTTTTGGCAGATCGTTGTTTGTAACCTAGGAAATCTATGATAGTATAAATTTGTACATTAGCTAATTCAATTTAACAGAAAATTTACTACAGGTGATATTATGTGGATTCTTTCTTAATTGATGGAAGGCATACTTAAAACAACGAGCAGTAATCGTACCTCAGTCTCATCGGCTTGGCAATTAGTGGACCGTTGTGACAGTATATTACCAAAAAAACAGAAAGTTGAGATTTTCTTTCATTCACTGAGTATCTTATATACGTATATATATAGTTTTTTCATCGGAGAGGATTTCCTCCCGCTAAATCTATACGGTATAAAATTGAATGGGACAAAAAATATACGTAGGTAGTACTACCATGCTGCTATTACTATACGAAAGAAATAAAGTAAGATAGGATGAAATGGAACGGAATGAAATGAAATTACACGGAGTAGATAGGTATATATAACGTAGACGCCGAGATAAGACGGGGCACAGTTTGAACATCCGAATTTTTCTCGGCCGGTAAATCTCGTAGGAACGAATCAAAAGCAAAAAGAGTTGAGGCAGCTTAGCTCATACCCGTTGACGGCCCCCAGGAACCACTAATTGAAAGCTCGTAAGGCTGATGAAGCAGTCGGGTCGCGCCATAAAGCGTCCGAGTATTAATAATGGCGTAATCAATTACAACCCTCTCGAAGGCATCTCCAGCTCTACCCCCTCCCAGTACCGTTCGACCCGGGGTGGCCCGGGGTGGCCGTAAAGGGTCGTACAGACGCGCCACCGTCGACACCGCGACGTGCTTCAACCAACTCGTAAAACTCATCTGCGGTCATCCTACGCGGTTGCGGGGGCATCAAATCCATGCGCGACCTACGAACCTACCCTTGTTTTTCTCATCAGCGTGGTTTGTCACGCACAAGATTTCGTCTGTATTGTGCAGATTTTCAGGTTTTAAAAGCCACTTGACAAGTATATACAGTTTATATCACGGATCTTGATCATGATAATTTTGGCTTGTTATTAAACATGGACGAAGATGAGATCACAGTGAAATGATTTGTTCACGAAGATAACTATATAAAATTACATCACACTATGAACTGGCATTAGACAAATTTCCTTGAGGAAGTCTTAAATCGCTCGAAGCTACGATCCTAGATCATTACTATAGCCTAGATGGAGCGAGGGTGTAATTCTAGCTATGGCATTATACCTACTCTAAATCACAGCTATGGGACAGCATGGTGCAGTCGTGTGCGTGGGGATCCGTGTCGTTGAATGTGATCACGAGATGAGGACAAGGTTGGGGGACATCGCGCTTCGTGATCTGGACCAGGGAGGATTGATTCGTTGATGGCAGTGGAGGTAAATGGAAACGGGAATGAGTGGGATTGGTTGCTGATCACCGATCGCTACTCACTGATCACCCGGACTGGACTTATACCAGGAAACGCGTTGGATCCTCTTATGGCAGCGCGGCTTTCTTGCAAGACGTCTACCGACCGGGCTTGCTCCACCATCCACCATCCACCATCCAGCATGCAGCATGCAGCATAAAGCAGTCCCGGGTCCAGGACCGGAGTACATCAGCGATTCAACCTTTATAAAAGCGAAGACTGCAGAAGCCGGTAGCCACGATGCTCCGTGTCGATTCGAGAGTGAAGAATGAACTAGTGGAGAGACGTGATAGGATTTCGCAGAACTATCATGAATATCGTTTCTGACGTCACGACCTTGCCTAGACATTTTCTTCTCGATGATCAGTAGGTAAGAAATACTTTGACCGTGAACTTCATTTTTCGTTTGATCATTTTTAGACATATGTCATTGTGTATAGACTAGACTAAGAGTTGTCAATTAGATCTTTCTCGAATTCGAGAATATTTCAATAAAATAAATGGAGTATAATCGTAATACTGGCGTCGATTGAAATTTCATGTAGTGGAACTCAAATTTTAACGCAACAGAGCGGTACGTTGTAATGAATTCGTAGATCCGCTGTTGACCTGCGCTCAGACAACTTGTGATGCAGAAGTAACCCGAGACCGCCGCTCCAAAGATCCTATCGTCGCTGACAACTACGTTAGCGAGCCGAGAAGCGGTTCGCCGTAGGTCGTAGAGGCTGCCGCCTGCTACCTTGGCTGTTCTGAACTCTCCGCGGACCCTGGAACCACGCGAGATAAAGCGAGAACTGCGGGGACAGTCCTCCTCAGGATCCACGTCTATTTTGCACTATACTCTGCGCAAATTATCCTCGCATTTTTAACTATGTACCGTCAACGCTGCTTGAATTTATAGGTACCTTCCTCCCATGCCCATCGTTGCCCGGTTGTTGACTCCATGTGTCAGTGCAGGGGTTTCATGCTATTGTTAGGATGGTGCATACATTCACAATCACATTCATATACATGGCTGCAGGTATACACACCATGGATGGGATTTATATTTGTACCTCCGACATGATTTTCCCGATTTATTTTACTCGAATGATCAATGCGTGGGTAAAGAGAGAAGGAGGAAACATGTTAGCCATGCTTCTGTGTATTTGAAAACCATGCAGGTAAGAAGAATTGTTTTTTTATAGCTCAAGTATAAAGAACATACAAAGCTGTTTCCAGAGCGATGGCCTACATTGGACTCATAAATTTCGTATATCTAGATGAAGGCTGACGACGAAGTTGTGCCTCAACGTCTAACCGAAAGCGTTTCTAAAAGTGAAATCATGAGAATCACAAGGTGAGGGTCGTGCTCACTAAACTCAGTCGTAAATAGCAGAGTGGGTATGAAAGAAAGGGTCCCCCCCGTATAGGAAACCCAGTCGACTCTGTACTGACTGAAACCTCACAGGACTAGACAAGGGCTTACACTTGGTTATTGTCGAACAGATGTCAGTATAATTGTATTTATGTTCCTTTCACTGCATTTTCTGGTAAATAAATAACTTACAAAACCTTGGCATACGTATGATGCTTTAATTTATGTACCTTGTGACGATTACTCGATGGAGCAGCTACTTTATTTCTCAACTACCTGCCTATACTACTACCTACTTTAGTGCTTCGGAGGAAAATGAACATATGATTAAACGAATAAATTCATTCATCATTTTACGTGCCGCTTATATTGCACGCATACCTGTTTTCCCAAGAAAAAGAAAAGAAAAAAAAATACCATGTACGTGGGATGCTGGGATGCGGAAACGATCTACTCTGAGGTAATCGCACTACCTAGACGGCGACGTCGGACGTTCGTTATTCATAATAAAAGAATAAGCGCCGGTGTATATACATGTACCCAGACGAGGTCGTAAAGTCGCGCAGACTACACATTGTAGCTTAAGCTTGGTTGGGGTGCCAGTGAGGGTGTAGCCGAGAAAGGCATGGCAATAACGTACTAGTTTTACTGGCAGGTTTACTCTACTCTACTTTACTTTACTTCACTTAACTTTACTTTACTTTACTTCACTTTGGTTGTCTCGGTCGCCAAAGCCCGTACCTTAGTGTCTATTTTCATAACCTTTTGCAAGAATCCAGCTTGCAGGTGAGACATCGCAATTTCGTAAATTAGATTGGTGCAAAGCCTGCAGCCCATCGCGAGAGGTTTACTAAAGTACGAGAAAGATTAAACATCAACTTAGATATCGTTTGAAAATGAAAAATGTCTTCGTGATTAACCGCTAGCATGATCATTTATAAGATAGCCAAGATCCTTGTACCTAGTATGCTTGACGTCAATCTTCGGCGCCACACTTACTCGCTCGACTTTTCTTCAGCATGCTTTCCGCAAGGTACTACGTTCCATCACCGAGCAAAACACGCGAATGAAAAGGTAGTAGCAAGGAGGGACGGCTATTACTCGAGAGTGGCGGTAGAATTGGCCCAGAGTAGGTCTAAAGAGTGGTACCACACGTCGAAGCACCTGACTTGTGGATGTGTGCGATCCACCTTAAGCTGCGGGGCAGCCAAGCTTGAGCATGACAAATATTGGCAGTGGCGGCGGCCAGAGACTCATCAAACAACTCCCGATGGGACTAGAGCTCCTTTGCTCTCCAGTGAGCGCCCACTCGTATGTAGGTATAGGTAGAAGAGTAGGTACCTTCAATACGAACGTAAAGCAAAGCGTAGGTACGAGTAAGGCATGAAGCACTTGTACATATATTCGACCACGCAGTCGTCCGACGATGAGCATTATAGTTAGGTCTTGTTCTTCCCGGTTGGGGGCCACAGCTTCTGCCTGTAGAAGATCCGGGAACATGGTTCCTCGTGTGTTTTACCAGAAAATTTTATACCGCAGGTTGAATTATGTCAAACCTTGTTTCGAGCATGGTTTCATTCATTGGCGACGAACATATGGATAACTATTCATAAATATTGATGTCCAGCTAACAGAGGGATGAAATTTGTTCTGGAGATTGTCTTTGTACCTAAATCGATGGACAGCTGGGGACTTTGAGGGAAAGAAAATTTTTAGTTTAGCCAGACGGACAGTCGCTGGACCAAACGGTGGGAAGATGAAGTGGGGTGAGGGGGACTCGAGTGACCCCTGAACGCAGCTAAATCAACACAGTCGATCTGGCTGTGAACAGTGCCGAGCCATTATTTGCTTCTAGATTTATGAGTTTGTGAAATACCACTAGGCATAGGCATATACTGAAGCCTTCTCATCGGTTCGTTGGCATACCTACACACACATATGTGTATCTTAGCACGTACGTTAGTTCCTCGTGGTGTAGCTGGATGTAGAGAAGTGAGAATCACTTTGTGCTCAATTATAATTACGAACGGTGCTCTCTGAATCTCTCGATAACTCAACGGCTGATTGCCGATTACGGTCGACAGCTCGTCCGCTCTTTTATTTCCGCAGGTCATTTCTCTTCCTCGTTAAGCCATGGGCGATCGTCTATTTGCAAAACCCAAATCCCGGGTCAATGATGGGATAGAGGAAGAGCAGCCTGCACCATCTCTCTCCGCGAATTAAAAAATAGATAGCCAAAAAATATTAAAAAAAAAATTCTTGAGAATCGGGGTAATTTGAACGACGTCAATTTCCGGGTTTCTATAGGGTACTAAAGAGATTTATCGAAGTTAAATCGTACTATGGTTTTAGGCATTAGATTTTCTAACGTGTAATTTCTGAGTTACTTAGCGCGGGGAGAAGAAAAAAATCTTCTCAAGCCGTATAACGTACTTTTTCCGTAACAGGCACGCTTACTTTCGGCCCCAATATAGAGGTATACCATTATTGGGTTGAAATCTACCTATACAGTTTTCGGTTCGTCCCGGGTTCAATCGGCCCTCGATATCTAAGGTAGGTACCGGTTTGACCTCGCGGCGCGTTATTATACGGACAGAGTCCGTACCGCAGCGAAGGCGCAATCGGGAATTGATTGGATTTAAATAGTCTCTCCTTTCTTCCCTACCTGCACCTATCCCTTCTTCTAGATCTGGTGCCGTTCATTCCCGCCTTGCGCGTAATTGCCTTAGTCGCTTGCCTTCGCGTTGAGCGAAACAGGCAGCAGCTATGCAGTACATTCCTGCAAAGATTTTTCGACTTACCAATAATTATCATCGGAATAGCTCTTCTATCGCATCATTTCTACAAATGCTCACTATTTCACCATCCCAAGTATAGGTGTAGGTTATCTATAAAAATCTAACCGTTACCAAGTCTAAGGAATGCTGTTTAATCAGCCTAACTTCAATTGAATTGCGGCTATTCGACCAGGATTTATTTTCACTTGAAATTCCCCTGGTTAGTTGAAGGATGCATCCAATGTGATAGATATATTGTGCTCAAATGATAATTAGATAATTCACTCCAATATAATTCACAGATTTCCCCTACTTGTATTGGATAACGAGAGATTCACCTTTCATTTTAAACATCAAGTATATAGGTAATATATGTATCTCGATTTCTCGATGAACACACATTTACCAAGAGTTATAAGCTCAGTGCAATATATGTATATATTCATGCAAGCTATACCAGGAATAATAATCCATTCTCGCGGGGATTCCGTCCAATTCATTTGTAACAAGTATGATGGATTCGTATCAATTACTCTCGGTATATTAACGTCAATATACGAAGCTGATCATTATTGGCTTGCTGCGTGCCTCGCATACTATGCGAAGCCACAAGACGGCTGAGCTAAATGCCCCGACTTGCACGGCCGCGAATGCTGGACCACAAGAGAACACAGGTGGTGGCGATTATGATCCGTCGTTGTGGTAGTTGTTCTCACAGTAAAAGCCGACGGCGAAGAATCCCGTCTTCTTAAGCTGACGGTTAGGGTTATCGATAAAATGTGTTGAGAAAAAAAAGGTTCTGTGTTTCTATTCCAAATTGCCGATTACCACTGCATGTCAAAATTTGATTTATGTTAATTCGCCGCGGACTTTTGGAAAATTGATAACCAGAGGGTATGAATAAGTTGCTAAACAAATATGCAAACAGTCTGCGTCCATCGCATATCCGATATAGAATATTTATCAAATAAGGAATATTTGAGTGGCGAGGCTGACCCCCGATAAATATATAGAGCGTAGCAGTGACATAAAACGCGGAAAGCTATCCGGTGTGACGTCACATCCGCACATCCACCTCGAGATCCACACCCGCGACCTGCTCATACATAGGTTATCGCGGAGGACGCGGGACCTTGCGGGTGCCTGATATATTGTCAGGACCGACATAAGCCAGGTTCAACAGAGGTGGGGTATTTTTTTACGATGTTTTTATGTCGTCTAGGCCCACGTCCCAGCGCACCCACCATCCCCGTGGGCGCCTCTACCCTCACCCTTATTGCGCTTACTCATCGCTTAAACAAATTAAAGAATCGGCCAGCGTCCCAGTTTATGATCGGACTCTGAATTTTAAATAAGGTTGCCTTAAATCTGAGACATAAAACAGAAAAACTGTACAAAGTATACCATTTTTTCACTCCTTTTGGGTTTTCTTATGGCAGAAGCGTTCGTCCGGCATATTCAACGAAGAATATTCTTCGCTTGTATGCGGTATCTAAAAAACACCTGGTATGTGACAATGGTCAGTGACTCGGAGTTGCCAGAATAAGGTGGGAGGGGGTCAAAGCAGCGTTTAATAAGAAACGTGGGTGGCCACGACTCGAGGAGACACCTCACCAACCCTACGAGCAATTACTCATACGGTGAGCGGGCTTCGGTCGGAGAACGCGTCTTGGGAGTAAAAGGATCAGGTGTAGCCTGGTCGAAGCGTGGGGTCGTAGCTAAGTAGCTTCGCCCCCTTGAAGCTCATTGATAACATCGGAATGCCTTTGTGACGTCTCAATTAGCCCCTTGGTTACAAACGATTCGACGCCTGTTGATGATAGTTATGTGAGAAGCTGAGAACCTCGTTAGTCGATGATCATTTTTTGATCTTGCTTTGCTCGGAGTCTCGCATTGTGAGTCATGCACAGGGGCTAGCAAGTTCGAAATAGAGTTACTGTAGGAGATGATGTGATTAGGGAATTATTGAGTCTTGCAAAGAAAAAAGTAAAGGAAGAGAAAAGCGTGAAGCATATGAATCAAATTCTTCAATTGGTGTTTGTGTCTAGTTGTTAGATGAATAACTGACTCCAAAGAATCCTTGGAAACTTTTGAGTGAGACATGGTATTGAATGGTGGCATTTATCACAGCTTGAAGCTGGGTTGGATCGCGCCACGACCACGTTGAGGCCTACCAAATGAAACTTCTGAAACAAATAGTCTCTCCCTGGATTCTCCCTCGTCCTCCCTTTCCCATTGCTTTACGGCGAGGCCCGCGTAAACGTTATAAATCGAAAATTACAACGAATCGTCGACAGAGATTTGTAATACAAAACTAACCTGTCAAGATACTAGACTCTGATTAATTTATCTCAAAATGAGACAGGCTCTCAACTCTTTGAGAATTCAATTTGAACATTCGATATCCGAGTGTTCCCTGCATTCAAAAATAGGATGTTAAAAGTTGAAATCAGATTGAGACAAATTTTTTTGTCACTCCCCGGGTGACATTCTACATGTCTAACCCGCGTGCCATATTAATGCCACGTATGGCATTAGTATGGCAATAGTATTAGTAGCAGACGAAATCAAAGTTCGAGGTTCTACGCAGCAATAATCAGGCCAACCGAGATAGTTTATCAATGTTTAATCGAGGTGGTGGGCAACTATATGGATAGTCGATGTACCTTTCGAATATGTATCCCATGTCGAGTCGCTACCTGTCATCAAAAGTTTTTTTCACAGTTTCCGAGAGTTGCAGTGTAGTTAGAGATTTTTCCCAATTTCCGAAATGGCTGACACCATCAGTTTCATCACTTTGGTTGAGTAAAAAAAACGTATAGACAGGTTGGCCGTTCGAAATTGTTACCCGGGTTGCTTGAACTTTGTAATATATACCGAATCATGTATCAGATTTGTTCATCATACCTGCCCGTGTTTTGAGATCAAATTGAATTGTCCTTATCTCCATGAATGAAATGTAGACATCAATTGGATGGGTACGATGATTAATTAAATGATTGAAACATACAATTAATTGATACATTACATTAGTCCACCACCTATACCCCTATATAAACCATAACACATAGGTACTCCATGAAAAGATCGTGAATCGCGCGTATAGCTCGAGTTCTTCTCTTGGCGCACGCTCATTCATAACTGTGGGTCGCTTTCGTTCCAGCAGGGCACCGGCCGGCGTTGTCTCCGCATAATTGGTTACATAAACTGTTAACATGGCGGGTCGTATGGAGGCTGGACAGCGAGTAGTTTATCATATCTTAGTAATATAAACAGAAAAACTGTTGCTTCGGTAGGTATATACAGCGATACGCCCGGGACACCAGCAGCGATACTAATGGTCCGCTGCGGTGGATGTCTGTCCGTGGACACAGTTGGGTTCTCGTACACTCATTTACATTCTGCTCCCACATAATTCATTATTGAGCTCTTTCACTCGAAGATCTCTTAAACCTTGAACTGACCCACGTGCCTTAATCTTTCATGCCACGTGGGCTCTGAGTCAAATCACTTGTGTATATATATCATTGATGATCGAGAATCGCGGGAATTATAAATAAATCCGCGAACACCTTATGGTATAGGTGAGAAGAACCTGGCAGTCAATTACGCCCGGGGCTCAACCAACTAGGTGAACGTGAAATGTCAACGTTCTGACGTGTAACTTCGGCGACACTTGAAACGAGGGAAGTGACGGACGAGGTGAGCTTAATTGGCGATCGGTGATCCGGTGACACGCGCTGTCTGTAATTGGTACAGAAGCATGATACTATTTGCCAAGAAACTACCACTCCGAGATACCCGAGACCGCAGGATTAATGACGGACAGGTTACTACTTTTCGATGTTACATTAGATCGAAGAATGTGTGAAAATGGGATAGAATTTATTTTACTGACCCGTAATATACTAAGAATTCAACAATATTATTCTACTTATAATACTTGGAGCAAAAAAATGTTAGGTGTTGGTACATATCTCCGATCTACTCTCCATTTTTATTGCCGATACCTGTCACCTTCCTGTATCATAAACTTGCGGGCATCGATCTTCTAGAACTGGAGCTTACAGACGTTTTTGTGATTTTTCTTTCCTTTTACGCCATGCGAATTGTTAATAATGTCTTGTCTATTTTCCCAGTGTACGTTGCGGTAGCTGTGAAAATGATTCCGATAAATCAGATATTTCAATCGATTAATTATTATTTAACAAATTTCCACCGTGCCTTTTCTTGAGCGAGTTATAGTATTATACCGTAAGGAGTTTAGCACGAGGTATCTGAATTTTAAATCTTGCTCGTCCACGCATTTGATCGACTACGTATCACTGTGGCAACGAGTTGCCTTATTTCCCGTCGCATAAATATAAATTCATAAAAATGTAGGAACGGTCGAGGTGACGCAATCCACGTCCCGCTGGGACGACGAGGTGTCCTAAGACTTGAGTTAGTCGCGATTCTTAAGCTGCGAACTGCCGCTGGCCTCATCGCCTCTCTTGCTAGTACTCCGGCATGGCATTCTGGACAAATAGAGTAGCGGTTGGTAACACTAAACGAGTCTGACAGTATTGCAACCTGAATGTTCAAGAAAAAGCTATGTAATTGCTATATCTATAACAATTATAGCGACCTTACACCAAGCAAGCTCTCATTTATACCTCCTAGGCTATGCAGTAGCAATTACACTGAACTGTTAGTTAACTGTAATTAAGCTCCATGTCCACGGTGATGCTTGAGATTTGTAACATATTTTTTATTCGCAAGTTTTTGCTGCAGTAACTAGCTTGGAATTCGGATACTAATTGGATAAAATTTTTGGATTCTAAATACACGACTAGAAAAATAAGATAGTACATATTTTTGATATTTTAATACACCTGCATTAAAATCACGACGCTGTTCATGCATTTGCATAGCTACTCGAAGCTGGGTTACATCCTACGATATCTGCGGGTTCACAGTTCTATTGCAATTCCACGCCGCACGATAATCCAAGGTGTGGAATCTTTGCGGAACTTGTTACAGCTCACATCTCACCCAAGTTAACTAACCTGGCTTAACGCAACATTCTCATCTTCTCCGCAGACCTCTTATGGCCCCAACTCCCAAGTGAGTCGCCTGAAAGCAGACTATGACGCAACAATGCTACCTGTAGTATTAAATTATTACACCCTGCAGACATCAGTAGATGTTAAAGAGCTAACTTAAGAAAACCAAGTTCGGAAGCACCGAAGACAATTAGCCGCAGGCTCAGAGGGCCAGGTAGCATACCTATAACGAAACTGGTCAGATTATCATTATAGGTAGGCCTTTTTAAGAACACAAATCAATTGTGCTTCAAAGAATTTGCTAGCTATAAAATTTGTTGTTTGTTGTGTTAAAGAGTGCATAATGAATATTGAAGATAAGCATGTAATATGTTACTCGTTTCTTGGAATCATGAAAGTTTGAGTGACAGCTGAGTATATGATGTCGTTCAAAGTTGTTTGGCCCTCTAGAACGGACACATTAGTTACTATAGCGAGTCTTGGGAAATCATAAAAACTTCCGGTAGCACTGGGCTTGATGTTAGTTTCTAGTTTCTCATGTATTTCTTGAAGCCAGACATTCACACTGTATCGTCTAGGTATCATGTGCGCGTTAACATGGACAAAGCGAATCAAGAATACCGGTTATTCCCCGCAACGTCTCTAAGAGCGTTCATCCGCGCGAACTCAATCACCTATAACCCGCTGAACGCGGGCTTTCAACATTTCAACTTTTCATCACCTCTCCAAGCTACTGCTCTACTTTCTTGCCTTTTGCTTCCGTGAGAGTTTCGAAATGCGAGACAAGAATGTAATTACTTCGCTGGTGCTAATTTCGTCAAGCTTAATCATTTTATTATCCATACATATACTCCCATGTGTTTTCTTGAACACATTTTACGAGAGCTAATCTAATCAATGCAGTACATGGGTATGTATGTTATGTATGGAAGAGCATTTTCAAATATTAGTAAAACGCAATTCTGTATCCAGAATCCACGAAACTCCATCTAAACGCTACTTTGCGGTAATTACGAAACTATCGAGAGTTATTGGAGGGTGAGAAACGCGAGGGACGATGGGCGAGGGTTGATTCATCAGGAGCGTCCACAGGGGTAGACTTTTAGGGGTCGTGGGCCGCGGGTCCTTATTGCTCCCAGAGTGACCGCAAAACGAACTTTGATCAAATTCTACTGCGCCGGCATAAAACTGACCGTCCGTTGCGGCCAGTCGCTCGGGTTATGGGCGCGATAAATGATTCATCCGTACGAGCCAACGCGTGTGTATCCGGAAAGCCTCATGTCAGTGTGTCCGTAAGATCTGAACTAGTGTTGGTTAGAGGTAGAAGACCGCGATCCTGCAAGACGAGTGGTAAACAGCTACAGGAGGGTCATCATCGAGTGCCTCCCTTTACGAGCAACTTCACCTTACATTAACCCTGGGTGCTTGAAGCACCCACGCTGCACCGCGTACCTATACCTATATATATATATATATATATATATATATATATATATATATATATACGTATATACTGTATACCAATGAACATTGACTAGAATACTATAATACTAACGCGAATCTTTGGTGGATCAGGTTGGTAGAAAAAAGAAGTATGCTTTGAGCAGGAACTTTGCGACGAGAGATCAAGAAAGTTTGACCTGTGTCCTAATTTCAGTTTTAGACTAAGCGTGAGGGGGCACTTTGTATCGAAATTATATTATTCTGAATCTTCGATTATATAATTAATAGAGTTCTTAGTCTTTGGTTCAAGCTCTGATCCTTCCGGGTACCAAATGTCCCAATGATTGTAGCCGAACAGTAACAGAATACGAGGGGATCAATGCAGTCCTGTTTTCTTCGTTACATGCTAAACAATGTAACATGGTATCTCTCGAATAACAAATTCCAGTAACATTTACTCGATCTTAGAAATTGGGAAAAAATGTTTCCAAGTCTGTCGTCATCGACGAGTATGGTGGTATAAGTTAAACTATAGTAAAGCGGATTGTATGGAACGCGTAATTCCCATCTGACTGTAGAATCCCGGATAAAAATCGACGTCATCGCATAGGATTGGGCACGTATAACATGACTAGAAACCACCGACGGCCTCACGGCTCACATCTCACGTTTCACGTCTGTCCAGGAAAAGTAATCTAATCATATTGCAGTTGACCGTAAATCGACGTGAATCGAAATTGAGTAGGTATATACCTACACACATGTGTATAGGCCAGGCGATTGCCTCGAACTTGTCTGGCAAGCTACTGCCATTGAGGGTGGGACAACGGCTCTAGCCACCGTGTAGAGGACCATAAAATGGAAATACCACCGACACCAAAAGACTCCAGTGGAGAGTCCTTGGCGTAATGTTTGACCGCCTAGGCTGCAGAGGGATACGAAGCAGTTCGGATGGGATATTGTTTTCAATAACGCGTGGCATCAATCAGACCCAACCGGCACCCGTCTCAGTCGTAGTACTGTTTGTCGCTCTTGGACAGTGGGGGACCACAAGATGTCCGGAATGCGCCGACCTCTGGCCATCGAGACCCTGCGATGACCGGCCTTGGCCATCTCCTTTGCATAATGACACTCGCCCCCGCCTGCTACTGGATAGAGACGCGAGCCGCTACGAGTTGTACGGCCAGGACGTAACAGCGTACGCCCTGGCCTGCTCCATATGCTAGACGCAGTATCCGAAGGGTATAATAATAATATCTATATGATAGTGAACGTGGATCACCGCCGATACTAAACCTCTCCATCTGCGCTAGGGAATTTCATACATAAGAATGCCCACTCAGCCACCGGATCAGCATTCAATTGTATCGGAGTTAGGTCCTCGGAAGATTCTCAACGTTATATCTAGCTCTGGCTCTGGGTTTGTTCAATGTTGAAATTTGGATAAAAAAATCCAGAAAACGTGGAGAATTTGAAAAGGGCTAACTGTCTTCAACGTCATAGTCAGTTCGCGGAGGAATTATGTTGGGCTAATTTGATGCGTCTTCGGTAATTACAACGCGAGACTCACCTCGTTATTTTCTATCTAATTTAAATGTCAAAGGAAATTGTTTGATTATTTACTATGCAAATGAAATTGTTTAAGACGAACCCAACTCGATATAGACTATTGGTCTTGAGGGGTTGGCAGATTGAACGCAAAGGGTCCCACGGAAGGTGCCAGTGCGGGGTCTAACTTTGCCACGTTAATTGGATTAAGAAGTCGGAACGATCCTCCTTCGGGGCGACAAGGGTGGAAGCTCGGTTTAATTACGCTCCTTATACAGACGTGTCGCAATAATACTATACACATTCATATCTGTCATAATATACCGCGATAATACCTGTCTCGCAATAATTGTCCATCAGAAACGAAAAATTCGAATAATGTCATGTCTCGTTTCTGACCCAAATGATACCAATTACCACGAAAGAAATTGCTGACATCTTTTAAACTATCGAATGAAAAGAATTTCATTTCATAATGCAACTCTTATATATGTTGCACCCTTTGCACCTTTTATCAGACAGAATTTTCCAGGGTTTAGGAGGGTAATTTTGGAAAACTATGAGCCGCAAGTATATCTAGAACAAAGAGGAATTCTCAAGACGAGAACTTAGACCTTAGTTAAGGTAGGTACTATAATATTTCGGAGATTAAAGCCGCGACATTTCTCTCGTTGCCAAATGCGTTTTCCCGCATTAATTAGGTGCTTGAGAAATTAGTATTCATCGTAATGTTCATCCATTTTCTCGAGGTACCAACGGCGTTACTATGTCAGAGATGAGTGAAGCTGCGTGAGTCGACTGTAATGCAAACCCTGCAGCATAGAGCGTATAATAGTATATATAATACAAGACTTCCAGTCTAGAGGACTCCAGGAAATCGAGGAGGACGTTGGCTAGAGTGAAGTCCCACGGCTACGTTAATTAAAATTAAAATAAATTGTAGCGATAAGAGGCACGCGTTTGCCGAGGGTTTACGAGGGCGAGATTAGATGTTTCGTCCAATGAAGTAGCCCCTTGGATTTCAATGAATATTCATTCGCGCTCGTTGGACTTCGAGCTTGAATTTTTTTTCAATTTTTTATTTTTTTTTTTTTTTTCCTCGTAAAAAAACAGAAAAAATTAAGTTATTGCCAAATAATATACACAATGTATCCAACTCCGACGTGAATATGATCACTGCAATTATTTACTCTAGTGCGACTCGTCAGGTGGAAATGTACATTGCCCAAGGTTTTCGGATGATGTGAATAAGATTTAGATATTCATAGTTATACACCCGCGTTGCAGCATCTAATAATATTATGCGCAGTGCCAGCGAGGGGCCGAATTTATGCCGTGGCAATCTCTAATCCAAACAAGATTTTAGGTATTAGTTACAACCGGATAGATATCGCGTTACGAATTTTACCCACATTTTATAGTCCGGATGCTTGGCCCCCGAGAGGCGACAAACTTACGTAACTTTAGTACCTATATTTACGATAATGAATCAAATAAATCGCCGGATATATTGAACATTAAACAGTTATGTAGGATACGTAGTGGTTGATGAGTCAGACTTTTTAATAAGATTCAATAAGTTATAATTAACTGTATTCTTCCATCCACCTTGCCAGAGTCGATACAATTAAAAATTATTGGTATTTCAATTCCAATATCAGGGAATAATAAGAACAAAGGCTGAGTCGGACTCGTTCTCATCGAGTGTCGACCCCACGACGAAGAGTGCCACCGTCACCCCTTTCCAACCCCTACAGTCAACGTAGCTCTTAGCCTTTCGCTTGAAAGCACTCTCTCCAATCTGCCGCAGTATAATTTGCATACATAAGCTATTAAGCAGCTCTTTTCATTTCCTCCCGCTTATGATAGTTTAGTTAGAATAATGTTTTACAAGATTGCAGCGCGAACAATTGCCTGTTGTAATATTCTGTCTTTTGATTAATGCTCTTCTCCTTTATCTCCGCTTTGCATTACGAACGAATGACAAACCATCCTCATCTCTCGCGGCTATAATAATATTCAAATTGTGCAACAATAACAGTTTTTATACTAAAGAAAAATCTTTCCTCGAATATACATATATCTAACATTTTTACCGTACGTCAATCATTAGATTTTTTTCAATGAAATAGACACCTATCTGAGATTCGTGCGCATTTTTATTCAGTTTTTTTTAATCATTCATAGTTCACCGGAAGTACATTGAGTCTGTACCGTCTGTACATAGAACGGATGATGATATTGGCGTAAAAGAACATCTGCTTCGAATAGTCCGCTACATTTGGTACAAATTCAAATAGGGTCATTCGAACGGGTCCGCTTTGTCGCGCAAACAAATGTCGGATGTCCCGGCATAAAGTTGACTCCGTGCATATTCATTGAGCGGTTAATCGCCCGTTAAATTTGAGAGCAAAAACGACGGAACGCGTCGCAGGAAACCGTTTATACATACATATAGTATATCTACATAGACGTAAGGACGCCGATGACATAAAAAAAAAAGGGAAAAAAAAAAAAAGAGTAAGTAAACAAACAAACGAGCAAACGGAACACTGAAAAAGTATACGTAACCAATGAGATCGAACCAGCTTAGCATAGATTCGATCCCGGATCGTTGAGGCGAAGAAATATTTTAATAACCATTAATCTTGTCAAACCTCGCGCGAGGTTCACGGCTATACGCAATGCGAATGGCCCGAGGCACTCAAGCATGAATAAGTAGGCAATGCGTCTGTTTATGTGGCAGCCATGTTTTTTTTTTTTTTTTTTTTTTTTTTTTAAATAAATTAGATTATTCGGTGCATTTGGTGACACTTATGTAGCCTATAGAATCGAACATGCAACCAAACGCAACGTTGGACAGGAACCTTTCCGTGGATTAAATCATTGATTAATCGTCAATTTATTTTAAACAAATTTCTTGAACTACTGGAATATCTAATCACTATCGAGATCTTTCTTTTACGTATTTACTCGGTACTATGCGGCAATTTGGCTGGAAATAAAATGTTGGCTTTGCGAAATCGGTTCGCGTGGTTTGCCACCTGAAGGATTTGAAAAATCTTCTTTTAACCAGAAGGTATAATCCGTCAAATCGATTGGAAAGGCAAAGTGTGGTTGTTTATTTGTAAAAAAAAAAAAAAAGGAACTACCTGCGGTAGCTGTCCCGCATCACGAATCACTGGTCGGTTTTTCACCTGGACGACAATTCCCTCTGGACGTATTCGCGTCCTCCTCATGCACTGTCGCGAATGGCTTGTCTCGCATAAATAGCATCCTTAACATTAAAGTGACGAGTGCAGCGCCGGCCGCGACCAGCCTCTAGGCCCCTGACCGTAAACTGCAAAGTATCAACTATAAAGATAACAGCCTGCGGCACAATAACCAGCCCCGTATGCCAAGTTTATTTCAGTAGTTCAACAGGCGGCGCGGAAGAGGGCCGCGTTGAACGTAACGCGGTTATAAATACGCGTCTTTATTCGCTAATAGGCCACGAGTCGCCGTCACCGGACCCATGTCCATTGATAAGGAAATGCATTATAGAAATGTAAATGTATGGAAATGGTACCTCGGCCGCCTTGCTATGCAACCCAACTGGCTAAGGAACTCTTCGATCGAATTCAACGAGAGAACTTGCAGAGGAGGCTCGAGCCTATGACAGCCTTGCATAAGCCTCTACATGGTTTAATGTTAAAAAAAATCAAATTCCTACAGTCGGTGGAACAGCATGGCGGTATTAGCTATTGCAAATTTATATCCCAATACTTTTTGTAGATATGAATAGGTTTAGGTATACATGCAACATTTCCACTTTTGCGAGCGCGTCTGCAGAATGACTATTGAATTTAAATTCTTTAATTTTAGCCATATGACTAATGCGACATATTACTGATCGAGAGAGATCAACGCGATTTGAAATCGTTGAGGAGAGTATATTGATTGGAATCTGCGCTTTCATACTTCTGCCTTGAGGTTATGTTATGTAATTCTAATTTACCATTCGTCTTTTAATAATTGTGAAATTATTCTAGACTGTGTCTATCGCATGATAAACTGATTTTTTGAAAATATAGATGTAGTTTCGCGTGTTGTGAATAATTGACCAACATATACTCATGGCGATTTCAGTCGTATTAAAAAGGCCTTAATTACAAAAGTGCAAATGATGCAGATATTGTGGAATTTTGATGAAATGCGGTTAACGACATTTTCAGTACACATGGCGTCTCGGTATGTTCGAACATAGCCTAGAGGTACGATCGTTTACTGCATAATACTCGTTAATTATGCACATTATCACGCATCGTACAAATACAACTGTCGTCGTATGTTCAAGCTCAGTTGAACGCGCGCGCGAGCCTTGTAAGAGTAAAAGGCATATGGATATGTCGACCTGCGTACGGTTGATCTACACCACGTGTATATGGGGTTTGGTGTAAAGATTAAAGAACAAAAAAAATATCGATGTACACATGGACAAATTTCCAACTTTGGACCGTACGCAATGATCTGAGATTAATTACTACAAGGTTCAAGCTGTGACAAATCGAGAATGTAAGAATTCGAAAAGACACGCCTTATTTTATGGTTCTTTTGTAAAAGGCTATAAGAAACAGCGCCCGGAGCCCCGTGGCTAGGGACTCGCATTTTAATTAATGCCATATACTTCTTTGTAGTTCATAAAGAGAGAGAGAGAGAGAGAGTGAGAGAGAGAGAAGAAGCGAGAAAGAAAAGAAAAAGAGGAAAAGAAGTCAGGGGGCACCCTAGCTCTAGCAGAAGAAAAAAAATTTCCCGCCATTTCACAGTAATTAAAACTGTTGCAATAAAGAGAGGGAGGTTCTTTAATTCGTGGCGACTTATATTTATGTGCGCCCGCCGTCTCACAGACCCGTTGGGTATCCGTTTCCTACCCCTCACCTTCTATCAACCCCAGCCACGCCTTGCGTTTCTATAATTACGTGTTTAATTACCAATGCTGATATATGGCGTTGCACCGACTATTAATTGATCGGGTCTTATCCGTATTTAATATTACTTCTGTTAGATACGCAGGTGCTGTGGTCGAAACAAACAATATACTTCTATACCTTCATACATACGTAGGTATACCTTAAAATATCATTAATTATCACAATTTTCATCTTAATTATTGTTATACATACATCAAATCATGTCACATAAAATAGTATTAGGTACATCATGATTTTATCCAAGGCTTTAACTCACGACTGTCACATCAGTTATGGGGGATGGTTTGTATTTCATTTTTTTTTTTTTTCTCTTTTTTTTTTTTCATCTTCTACGGAACATCTGCACTGTTATAGATTATTGTCGCATACGTAAATAATGGGGCACTTGTGACAACAGTTCTCTGTGCTGACCTAGCCCAACCGAACGGAATCTGAAGAGAAACAAACGTTCTATAAGGTAGGTATCATAAATACAAAGGGGTTGTAAAGTCCTCAGACGATTTTTGAGAGAAAAATTCGTATGTTAAAATGCCAGGCTGCGATACCTGAGCAAGAAATCACTCCAAGGGACATGGATAGAAATGACTGCGGTTCAGGCAGCAAGAGAAACGGTAAAAGGTATAAATCCCACTTAGGGAGAGCCTCAGCTCTCTCCGTGCGTCTCTCCGATAGGCCAAAGCGAGGCTCTGGGAAGTGAGTAAGTTACGAATAGGGGCGGTTATTCATAAGCAATGGCCTATAAATAACCTAATACACCACTGCGTCACTGAAATATTGAGAGCGACTGGTAAATATTGTATCAGCCAGACGTAGGGTGAATCTACATACGAGGCCAATAGCTGGTTGAGGCCTATTGCTTCCGTGCCTATCGCTTCGGGCTCCTCCAATCTCCTTTTCCTGCACCGTAGCAGATATCAGGTGTTGAGCTTGTGCGCGAGCTTTCTGAATCATCTTTTTTCACATAACAAATCGCATGGAGATCGTAAAAATTATTTACTGTATGTACCTATATTATGCCGCATCCCGCGTATAGTATCGACAATTAATGGAAATTGTTACTTGCATGCGTTCATAACTATAACCTGCTCTTATATACTCTGCGATTATTCATTTTAATAAGCTGCAGCGTGTAAGAATTTCTTTTCAAAAGTGATAAATTCTCTTTAATATACTCATTCCAAATGCCCTTATAGAAACGATTCCCAGAGAATTGTATTCTACACGGTGACACTCGACACAGTGTTATATAATAATATAAGACTCATGGTAACTATACCTACTCTGCTCTGCTCGTTGCTCGCATTCTCAACCAGGTACATCTGTTGTAACATATATAAATCCTAATAAAGTAACGCGTCAATATCACATGTCTATAGGTAGATACGAGTGTCTCTGAACACTGAAGATATCGGATTGTAGCTTGCGCGGAGTTAATATTGATAATCCCTTTGTTAGACACGTATCCGAATGTCAGATGTATCGAAGAAGATTGCACGATTTATGTACAGGTATGTCATGCCACGTTGAATTCTTATTATGAGACTTTCATTGACGTGACTTATAGATAAAATGAATAAAACGATTGGAGAAGATTTACGGCGTTGATGAAATTGTTGACAAACATATATCGAGCTCATCAATTGATATATGAATCACTCGTAGCCTGTTCGATATTGGATCGTTAATTTATTTCTGATTTAGTGGATGAGCGGAAGACTCGTAATTTAGTTACACTTTGCTATAATATAAAAATGGTCATTTTTTAAGATACCGACGACTAGTGAAATGATAAATTACGAAATATCATAGTTTGAATAATATTCACTTGGTATGTAAGTACAAGCCGATAAATTCTCTCTCGATATACGGAAATGGAAAGATATATCGTACTGTCAAGCGAAATTGAACTTGATCACCATTACTCGTATAATTAAAGTCGTCGGTTAACCCGTTAATCAGGTAGACCGGTTACCACCTATACCTAGAAATTATTTACTAATTAACGTGCGCTTGTATCGTGGAGCTCGTAAATGCCCAGGCGATAGTAATCCTGTGATAATTGACGAAAGTAATTATTCAATCAATTGATCATCCCGAAGACCTTATTTCTAATCATCGGCAGTAAATACCTACCCACGAGAGTTAAAGACTCTGCAATCTTCTTTATATACATTTTCACTCGAATTAACTCGATTTATATGCCACAGCTTTCCCCTATACATAATAATAATAATAATAAGGTATATAAGATAATTCGTTTATAGACTTTGGAATTACACCCGTATATAAGTTAGAGGCAAAACTAATCAATGTTAAATCGAATCTTTTTTCAAAAAAATTCCGACCTGTACTCATTAATATCGCTGAGATTGTCCAGGGAGCTCTGCCCAATTAAACCATCCGTAATGTATGCATCGAGTTTGTGTCTTGCGGCAAAGGACGGACCGCAGGAGAGTAAAGAGGGTGAAAGGACAAATTCAAGACGAAGGTGTCAAGTGTAGCCTCTACCCTGGCGACCAAGAGGGCGACAAAGATCTGCCTCGTCAATTCTCAGAGCAATCTGCTGATGCAGATTAGGTTGCAGGGCGCGCTTTGCCTATTGCTCCCTCTCTATTAATCTGTCAATCACTCGATGTTCAGGAGGATTGTTTCGATTCTCGGATAAGTTTGAATATTGTCTCCGAGAATACAAAGCGTCTTCACTTACAAGTATACTGCACGATTGTATTCCTTCGATTAATTGATAATAATTAAAGCCGCGTGTAGATAATATGTACCGCAAAATCGGTTGCGAAACGCTTGCGACTACTTAGTTGAAATTTCGAGAATCACGTCGAGGATCGCGATCACTATAAAGGACAAGCAAATATGTATGTATGAAAATGAGATACAAAGTCAAAGGGCCAATATCTGTCGATTTCACCGCAACCTACGACCCTCTTGGAATCGACACCCGCCTCCGTGTCACGGCATCGCGGCGCGTAATAGTGATTGCATTCGCCGTCCTTGCCTTTTCCGATCAGTTTTATTCGATGGTCATTAGGTTACCCTCCGCCCATTATCTGCCCCTTTCAAAGGGGATCTTTGTTTATTAACTCTATGTCGTAAATTTTTATTTCAGCTGCTTTGACAACAGTGCCAATTTACCACTTGTAACAAAAAGAAAGAAAAAAAAAAGATATCTTCGAACTGAAGTTTCGCTATTCTATACCAGAAATACTGATCAACTCCATGATTTCAACGAAAATAATGCGCCCATGTTAAATTCTACCTCTTAATTTATTGATTAGTTTGAGTTTTATAAGTTACAGCCACTGGTTTCCAAGAGTAGGAGTTTCGGGAATTGCAGTAAGGTCATCCGAAAATTCTGTTCTTTAGAAATTGTATAGTTTATTGTGCATTTGCTCTTCAGGATCTGCGAGTTAGATCCTGAATAAAGTTTCAGCGATGACCATGTGTGATTACGGATGTGGAAAACGAGTCGGAGAGCAATTTCAGTAGTCAAGTGGTGAAGCTGTCAATTTATAAACTCAATACCTGTTTGGAATGATCCACAGCCAGCCCTGAAGAACCTGATGGACTGAAGAAGGAATAAAAAGAAAATGGAGAAGATGAGAACATAATGGGGAGTCAGTTTATTGTCATCTATCCTGTATTGGAAAATCTAGATCTTTTTGATTTACTGCAGCACTCTCCCATTATTAGACGGGAACTGCAGTAAGGGTAAGAGGGCGTTAGTGAGAGAAAAACTGAATAAGAAGTGAGGAGCTCAGTATCAAGCCAAAGTATGGCAACGGTTGATCTTGCGACTATAGTTCCAAGAACTCTGATTTCTTTCTAGGATCGATATGTCATAAAGTATAGATCTATAGAGCGATTCCATGATCACTGTTTGTCGCGATTGACGAGACTCGAAGATACGTGATGATAAATAATTAGAGATGACATCTGAGTGCTGCGACTGAACTCTTTGGCTAAGATTGCCCATACCTGGAAACCACATTAATTTCTTACCGCCTGCCCACGACGTAGGTTCCCCGGGGAACGAACAAACTCTAATAGGAGGGAGACGAACTGACAGACGTGGTGCGTTTCACTGTTATAATTGCCGGCCTTCGTCATGCGTCTGCGTCTATATATAGACTTGTGAGTCTATGAAAATATTGCTACTCTACTCCTAGTGATCGAGTCCGATCACTTACCCGCGAACATGATCAGAATGATAAATAGTAGCAGTTTCTTATGTACGAGGACGAATTGATCGAACGTTAATTCAGGGCGACAACTACAGCAGTACTCGATTGATCACCTATCTCCTATCATAAATGGCAAAAAGACATTCCGCAAAATCCTGCATTGCATTGCTGAAGAAAAATCAAATGTTTATGGATAAAATTGTGACTGCAACATTTTCTCTTTGACATAAAAATACTATGATAGAGTCAGAAAAATTCATTATATATACCTATACGGGTAATAAACGAATCGTACATTGAATTTTCTAGATATGGGTTACCGCATCATTAGTATTTTGGAGGGTCCGCGTTCAGCGCTTGTTGAAACATTATGGGAAAAAGAGCGAGGCGATACCTTGCATACGTTTACGCAATCGCCAGCTGGAATCGCTGCATGGTCGATCATTTGGTGCGAAATGACCGGCCGCACGGTTTATGGATGAGAACCTATTCATTTTCAGGAATCGAATCACGCCTGGTACTTTGATTTGACTCGGGTTAAACTGGCAGGCAACACGGTATTGGTGCGGTAAATTGATGCCAGGAAATTTAAACATAAAGCAGCGTCATCCTTCACTCGGCAGCCCAGTCAATCCAACAGAAGTAGGAATTTGAGTATGCAGATCAGCATGTATGGTGAGTTTCGGTGTCCCAAGAATTTCGAGGATCGCGATTTTTCACCCCTATTCAAACATACCAATATTCTCATAGGCAATGACCGTTTGTGATTGGGGACAAAGAGCATATGGACGTGTTCGAGAGTGGAAAATTCTGTGACTGTATGGTATGCATCGGGTACGTGAAACTGTTGGTAGTAAGTAGGGACTTCCAAGATTTGATCAGACCTGGACCGTGCAGGGGTGACCATCGCGAAGGCATCAGTTATGGTCAGGATTGCTGGGAAAGACCCCTGCACGTCTAGGATAACAATAAGCCACTAATCCCGAAGCAGTTGCATCCGAACCGCATGTAGACCGCGATGAAAAATGTAAAAATCTAGGAAACTACTACAGCATGACAGTTCAATACATTTTAAATGCGTTCCGGTGAATTTGCGGGGGTGATCAGCCCCCGTAGGTCACCCCAAATATGCTCAAACCCCACGTTATTTATTGTCAGATTTATGGAATAAATGAATGCACTATAAAGCTGCAGACGGAAAAAAGCTGTACTTTTTTTCTGATACGATATTAATGTTTAAAACGTATTAGGCGCGTATGGATGAGCTTTAGTTTTTTTTTCTGAAAACCACAGGGACCGTCCATTGAGAGATAAGCTTCAAGCTGTGTTTACTCTTGTATTTCTCTAACCCTGCTTGCTTCTCACTTCAATATTCTTAGAAAGAACCGGCTCTGATTAATAACGATTTCATGCAAGACCCCATCATTTTCGTTGCCGGCTACTTTAGTAGAAAGACAGATTTTCATTGAGGCGGCCTAAGGGCCACCGAGTACGCGGCGATTTGTGTTTATCTAAGGTTTACCCCATGAGTCTATCCCAAGTCTGACAGCTTAGATAAGTCCGCAGTCTTGTAATCCAATTAATAATGAATATATCGATTGGCTGCAGTTGAGTCATGTCTCCAAATTCGAGTTCAAAGACTCGGAGGACTCTAATCAAATGTGAGCGAATTTTCGGATGGTCCAAAAGTCGAAACTTATGAAACTTGCATAAACTCTTTAATAGTTATTTTATTCAAACGTTTGAATTTAATAACCCGAAACTGTAGGGTTCAATATTTTATTAGAAAAGCCGGAGGTACTGAAGGACTCTCACACCTCGAATCTCAACGCTCAAGGTATCTCTATTGCAGCCACGGGGCTGAGTTTATCCCAATAAGAGGCTATAGTCGGCTTATCGGATCCTGGATTTGCGGCACTATGGCGTTCATCGCCTTTCCCACTCCCTCACTTTTTTTTCCCTTCTTTGACCTATCCCATATCCCAACGTACCTTTCCTTTCCATTCTATTCTATTCCACCCCTGCAAACCTCTCACTTACACTTTCTTACTTTTCTCATCTAGTCTAAGGATATACCTTTCCTTATGTAAGCGCGATCACTGTATACTCGCTGTAACAGCGATTGAGTGTTTATATTATGGTTTTTACGTAAAGTAAACTTCGCAGCTTCTATGAAGACACACTGAAGTGTTACGTTCAAGAGGAAAGATGTGGTATTATGAGTTGATTATTCGTGTGGATAAGTACGAAGGGGTTAACCAAGCCGACCTAAACCCTCTCTATATTTAACGGGGAAGGACTCCTGAGCGAGGAAAGGAAAACAAAGTTGTAATCCACCCTAGAGCGCTTACGTTGCGAAGGCCGAAAGCCAACTCCTGCTAAATTTCTCCGCTTCATCGGAGTTCGCCAACGTTGAGTATATATTTTTTTTGGACCCCCGACTAGACATAGACTAAGTAGGCGAAATGAGACTGCGAATGTCTCAATCCCTACGATAAAAATTTATTATTTAGTTAGACCAACCAACGTCGAGCCACGTTGCGAGTGGGGCGCAGTAACTCGAATGACATACTAGCTGTTAAGGGTCAACGCGACAAGTCAGCAAATCCTTTTTCTTTCACCGGTATACATGACATCGCGTCCTCGCCACAAAAGGAAAATTGATAATATCACCAGTCAGCGAACCACGAGACAACGAGAAAGCTAAACCCTCCACACGATCCTCATTGGTCCAAAGTATATACCTCCGTTATTATTATTTTTTTTTTTTTTTCTCTTTTCTTGCACACGTGGCTGACGTCATGGGAGCCCCGTAGGTAATTCACTCCATGAATTGGACCCCATTTTTTTTTTTTTTTTTTTCCACCCATACATGAATACAATTGTACCATTTTCTTGCTTGTATCAATTTTCGTGTTGTCTGAAGAACTGCAAATAGATCGTGGAATACTCGTACGATACCTGGCACACACGGGGTAGAAAATCAAGCAGAAACGAAGCAAAGTCGAATTCTAGACTGTGCTGAAATGGCAGCAGAAGGAGCGACCCTCTCAGCTTTCGGAATGCCTTTATACGTCGCATCGCTATGAGATTCTTTCAGGACATGTCGATTTAAAATGCCTTTAAGAGGCGCCTAGGGGTTGCCGGAATTGTACGAGCGAGATCCAGACGTGGAACAATATACAATAAGCCATGAGCTTTTCTCGGCAATGCCGGTTTAATAAAGAGATCGCACTGGATAAAGAAGATATTGAAATTACATTGATCGAGTCCTTTATAGTGCGCCCTGCAAACTCGAGATTTGCACTGTGCTTAAAAGCGCTTTTTCACTTATTTCCATTTCAGTTTCATTATTGAGATTTTATATTAGCAACTGAAATCTGGTACAGCTGTCCTTGATCAACAGTATTATATACATATAACTTCGCAGGTGAACGGAATTTTTTGTCCTCACAATCGCCACTTCAACCAAACTACCTCGAATTACGATTGCAATTTATGATTTCGATTATAAGTATAGCAACAAATATCGAATATAGTAGAACTCCCGTTAAATCAATGATTATTTCACAAGTATAACGTTGTTTTGTATAAAACCTCGACGATTTATTACCTACTGAAAAGTCGATAACGATTACCTGTATAGTAAGCGAATGCAAGTGGGATTATTATCGTTTAAACTACTCTACTTCAAGAGATTCTAGCCGCTAGTGAACTCGACATACATACATACATACGTACATACATACGTATATATATATATTATATGTACAGGTATACATAGTAAAACGTTTGCTTCCGCGGTAGGATTTGTAAATGGGATACGGAATATGAAAGATGTAAGATAAAAGAGTTGCGTGTAGTTTCGGGGCATCGTCAAAGGTGGTGAAACTACAAGAGTAGAGAGAAGTCTTACAGTAGATACGGGACAAGGGACACCGCGGGGACGAGGAACAAGGGACAAGCAAGGGACAAGGGACAAGGGACGTGGGTCGGTTTCGGGCGGGGGGCAGATGTCAGAGACAGGTCTTTGACCCGTTTGAGAGAGAAGCGGGCCAGGCCCAAAAGTAGTCGAGGAGAGGGCCCACGAGGACGACTCATTTGGAAAACAAAAGCATTCATTCGGCCCCATTATAATACAACTACAGAGACTGCGAGTACCCGCCAACTAAAATCGCACTCCACGTACATTTACTGACTTAACATTTTTACATAATCGTGTTTAAACGTCGATTAATATTTATGTGATAATAACGCGGCACCTCGCCAATTTTGTTGCCATTAAACCATACAATTTTAAATAATCTCCATGCATTATGGAGCTGGCAATATTTAAGCGTTATTATTTTTTCATTTATCTAACCCGCACGAGATTTAACTATGCTCGAGTGTCTTGTCTTTTTTTTTTCTTTTTTCTTTCTTTTTTTCTTTTCCAACCAACCATTTAGCCGAGTACAAACTTAAAAACTCTGTATGTCTATTCAAATATTTTTAGAGGATCAGACAGAGATCCAAACATTTATCCACTCGCTCCAAAGCGACTGAGCGATTATCTCAAACCCTGGTCTTTGTGAAATTTTACGAAACGAGTGTCGAGTAGCTCTCAAATTCTACAGTCGGTATACACGGTTCCCACGTGCAGCGCCCGTGTCCAATCCAAGCTGACCCCTCGATTTAGCGCCAGGCCCCAGGCGGTATCTCGACTCGCTAAAGCTACCAGTTTTGATTCGAGACGAAGTTGATCAAAGAAGCTTTAAAATTGAGCGACGTATACCTGCGGGAGATTGCAAATTTTCTTTTCTTTTTCTTTTTCCGTTTCGTTTATTACTCCTTCATCTGCTAATGTACTACTACCGTATTGAGAATACGAGGTACATTACTTCATTCATTTATCAATCTGTCGGATTGTGTTTGATAGTTAGATTTGAAATCAATATCCACCGCGGTAGCAAATATCAGTGTTTCGTATTTCTGTTTTGATTACTCGTTTATTTCAAGCCTGCAGTAAGACGGTAAGGCTATCGAATATAGCCAAGAGCTACTAACTACCGGAGCGAGGAAATCTACTGGTTTGTAAAGTTAAATTACAGACACGTTCGTGGTCCCAGATTCCCAGTAGGTAAGACAGGTATGCAGCAAATAATTGGCATTATTATCCGGCCCCGTAATGATTATATTTGCCTACCCGGCTGAAATTTTGCGTCATTTACATTCTTAATAGAATTATTATTAGTACGCTCGGCGCGGGTCACTTATCGGCCCAATTATTCCGCCAGGACCACTAGGGGAAGAGATGCGAGGCCGTCATTATTATTTTTGCGATATACTCTGCGAAATCATAGAGGCGGTCGCGCGATCCTCGCGGCCCGACCCTAAAAAAAAGTTAATTGTCGAGTAGCGTAATAATTACTTGGGAGTTGCTGGGCCCACGCCGGGCCACAGCATATAGGCTCGCGCATCATCTCGCGCAACTTGCAGGGCCTACGTATACAATACGCATACTATACATCTATTTACACATGTATAAAACCATGAATAGTATGGTATTGCATAGGGATAGAAGAGGGACAGCCATATCCATCTCTTCGATTGTCCGGACGATCCTGTTCAGAAACTTCCATCTTCTCTCGTCGAAGTCTGATGGTTTCATACTCATTTTACTCAACATCAGCTGCACCAGCATCTGCATCATTAGAATCTTAATCTATCTCGAATGACTCCGAACGCGTTGTCAAATATTTTCGATGCTTTCGATGATACGAGTTAAACAGCTAGATTGCTTCTGTTATTCTGTATGATATTATCAGTTGTTCATTCTTATTGGGAGATAAACAGTGAATCCGGTTCCAAGTTCATGTTTTACTGCGTACGTGATGTCGCCGCATTCCATAGTATAACGATGTGTAAAGACTACTGTGTCGTCTGTACAATACATGGATTCAAGTTTCGGTCTAGGACTGCTACGTTTACCCCCAAAAACGCGAGTAAAAGTTCGATTGGTTTAGGCCATCGGAGGACTTCCAAATCCAAATTTTATGCTCTGTGAACTGGGTTTATTACATTCAGCCTTGGACAATAAAACAAATAGGAACTGGCATGAGGTAAAAGTTGTCATTTCTTGATCGCTCCACATACCGAGTGAGGAGTACCGATTAAAGCAATTTAAGAATTTGTGGTTTACCTCCCTTTTCCGAAAGAAGCTTCCTCTTTCATTCGCGAAATCAAACAATTGCCAATTTTAAGGAGGTTCGATGACGTCCTGAGAGGGGAAGCCTCAGAGGGGCTGCGGGGGGAATCTTAAAATATTATTATTATTCGACTCGGCAACAGCGCGAGTATCGCAGTATATATAGATATACGGTAACGCAGTACTACTGATGGCGCGTATTAGTACGTACATAACCTCAAAAGATGTCATCACCACCGAAAAAGAAGTTTAAATGTAAAGGAAAATTTGTTAGTGCCAAACAATATAATTATACACGTTTTTGTATATATGCATATGACCCGGCAACGGATTGACTTTTTCAAATATTTGGTTGTCAACATGCATTAATTATTCCTCATATTCGAATAGCAGAGTCGTACAAATTGAAATACTCCCGCGTTATCGTACACTCCTCGCGCGCTGTTGCCGTATCTCAGATGCCAAACCCAAAATTAGCATTTTGTTCATTTGTTTCAATAATATTGCAGTAGTTTGCCTGGAAACCTCTATTCAACGTATGGTCATTGGGTTCAGAATTGACTTCTTCATCGTTGAGTGAAATCTCCAATAAAAAAAATCATTTCCTTCCATGATTTTTTTCTACTTAAAGTTGGGTTAGGTGACAATTCCCATAAGAGCCTGTGTTAAAAACTCGTTTTTTTGTGCTTCGTTTTCTCTGAATTTTGCATGGAAAAAAATATCGAAAAAATTCAGGTGAACTTCAATTCATCTAGGGAAGAATATCCTAAAATTTTAGGTCAAACAACCATTTCCTTCTAAGATCATCGAACCTCCTTAAAAGTTGAAAAACATCCACAGGGTTTAAATCCTAATTAATTCAATGATTATAACTACATAGTACGACAGTGACATGCAGTTTACAAAAATAATCATACCTTTCGAAAGCGTAGTGTCTCTCCTCAAATCTGTAACACATAAAGAGGCATCGTCACTACATCGCCAGAAAAATACCTGTTATTCGCTGGCGAACCAACCAACCTATCTTATTTCAGTTCAGAATTTACAAAATTCTCTGTATGTAATATGCATGTGTGTATGTATATATGTATGTATGTATGATATGGAGGAGTTAGGGTGAAAAGGTGAGGGGCTGCAACAGAGGCAGGAAAAAAGGAAAGGAAGGGTAAAAGTGGAGGAAGGAGTCTGGAGGCTGAACAGGGATAAGACCACAAACATTATTTTGAACCGCTCTAGGTAGTTGTTATCCATATAGGTAGGCGCATAATGACTACCAGTGCAGTTAGGGCTAATTCCGAAGCCCATATTATCGTCTTCGAATCAACTTTTCCACAGCTTAGCGTTTAGTAGATTAGGCAATTTTATAAAGTTGTTACGCGTAATCACGCTCGCATTATAAGGCGTCCCATCGACGGAGGGAATCGTATATATATAGTATATATATATATATACATACATGCGTCGATTCCTCCACTAACGGTCTGCAGGATTAATTTCGAAAAAAAAAAAAAAAGGCTTAATCAATTCGTACTTCGTAGATCTACCTACTGAACATACGCGGGATACGCGTGACTATAATCTACCCCCGTTACATATACCAATTATTGGTAAATACTTGTAGAAGATTTTCAGATAGTGTGAAGAGTATAGTCGAATGATTTATCAATTTGAAAAGCCATAAATAAAAGTTTTGCTCTTCGGTAGAACCATGACAGCTGTGGCGCAGGGACTGACGTAAACTGGGCGCGTTATTCGTCGCTAAACCTGCTTTTTCTAAAGTGGTAAGCTATAAGGACTTAGCTTTGCGGCCGTTTTTCCAGGGCGGCTCGGCGCGGTTGAACGAGCAAGTGAGCCGCGCGCCAGCCGGCCTGGAGGACCATGGAATGCTGGGGCCACCACCGATAAAAACCGAATCAAATATCTTCCGATCGGGACCGCGCTTGCCGTCCTAATGAAAATGCCCCGCAAAGCTTCTCTCCTCACCACCCCACTTTGTCCATCCCGGGTCCAGCGCCTGCGCCTCCTTCCGCCGCCCCATCCTGACCAGGGTTTTGTGTTAGAAAATTTTCTTAACCACGCGGTAGCTCGGTGGATGTCCTCGGATTATTTATCTTATTTTTATTTTTATTTCTATTCTATTTTATTTTCTTTTTATTTTTCAATTTTGTTCTTTTTTTGTTGCTTTTATACAATCCGCAAAAACTCGATTCTGTAACTTTCAAGTTGCATAATTTTCAAGCCCTGAAAAAGATACAACGACAGTAAAATTCCGACGAGTTTGGATTGCTAAATTGCTAACATTCTATCGATACAATCCGTCCCCGATCTGGTCAAACTCAGAGGTGTAATTAGTCACTGTCAAAAATCTCCAGTACAGATTTGATGCTTCCTTTATATCAAAAGGTCAGATAATATCCTGTCAACTTGAATTGCGAGTAATATGATTGAATCAAATATAATCCTTGGCCAGTTTTATGCGTCCAATTACTCATTGTTACTTTGCCACTTGCAAGTTCAAACGATGTCATAATGTAGGATTGATACGAATAGCTAGATTCGTCCAATTAGAGTAATTACATTCTGAACTGCATATATTTATGACTTAGAGTCAAATTCGCGACTGAACTAACAAAAAATGTGACAATAATCGCCCCTATATTAGGGAATACTTATTTACACAATCCACAGAGTGCTTAATTTCACATCAAGATAAAGGGGAACCCCAATTAGAAGAGCCACAACATATATATAACGGAGATTCCAAGCCAGATACTTCCATTGATCAGGAAATACCTGGAGATACAGAGATCGGAGGCTCGTGACTCGTGACTCGGAGATAGAAAGCAGAAAGCATCAAACGTTTTTGGTAAAGTCTCACGTATAAATGCGTCAATCGTAATCGTATACATGGAAGCAATCTTTACGTGTGAATGACACACGGAGATCCTATGGCTCCTGGACCAAGTAGCCATTCGGCTGAATCGTTGCCTTAATCCAAACGGTAGGCTAGGCACGTGAAGAGAACATGTGCTTCCGCGGCTCCACGTGAGCTGAAGGCTAACTCTAAAGGCTAAATCTGAGACTGGAGCACGCCGCGGGGACGCGACCGATGCGATGCCTAGCATCTCATGGATGATATGCTGTGGTCCAGCAAACCTCACCGAGAAACCGACCGCACGTCTACTTCGGCGCGTGACCCAGCTGCTGGAGGCGACGAGCCCCACGTCCGCGTTACGTCATTCATATAAACCTGCGGCCCCCGCGGCGTGACCTGATGCCAGACTCAGAAAGCCACCTGCTGCACCCTATGCATTTCAACCTCACCCAGATGTTTCATCTTATTTCCCATTATATGCCAGTTTGCTTCACATCGTGCGATTTATACCTTCGAGGATAACTTCGGAAAAACTAGAAACGAACGGACTGACTGCACAGTTGTTACAAAGAAATGAGTAATTCTTATTAGTACAGAAAATATAGTACATATATATACATATGCGTTATGATATAATTATTTTTATTTACCGGTCAGCAAGGATATATAACGTTATGATAGCCGCTTCGTTTGTCGAGAGATTCCGAGCTCAGATGTACACAAATGTAGTTGCAGGTAGTAGTTGTAAGGTGTATCAGTCCTACCAGGTTGTGAGGTGTGTATAGGGGATCCTTATCCATTAAATCACATCAAATAATAACTCTTCGCAAGAATTTAACTTACGGCGTGATAATTCATAACGGTGGATATTATATCTGAATATCCATTTAATCCTTTCTTTATATTGGCCGAGTCTTGGAAGAGATTTGTGGAGAGACTTGGAGCCCCCCTGCTGCTCCGGCTCATGGCTCCGACACTCTGGCTCTGAATCCGGCTTTGGCTCTAGGCACGGCCAACGGCTCTGCCATAAGCGACTATTTCCGTTCAACTATACGGCTTTTAACCTTTTTCCAATCACTCGATAAGTCTCTAAGGATATTCATCATCACAATATTATAGTACAACACGCGGAGAACATCATCAGATTTCAAATTGTTCCATAATCACCTTTGTTTCCGTATAATTGCTAAACGTTTTACAGACAAAGTTACTATACCTATAGTGATTAAGGCTATAACTTTCAGAGCTTATTAGTTAACATAAGTCAATCTGCACCAGTGCAATGTTACCACAGTGACTGGAATAGGTATACTTATATCAGCTTCCCTCTCGTAAATACGTCAACAACTCGCGGTATATCTTTAAATGAAATAGACCAACTTCGGGGTTATAATTAATGGTACTAGAATAGAGATAGAGCGATGGAATGAAGAAAAGAGATGGCGATGCTGGTTCGAGGCCACGCGCGGCTATCCCCGCGACCATGGCACTTGGTAAACGCATAAATTCTGACCGCTTAACTGGATATAATTTCGAAGCTGATTGCTCAATGCCGTTGAAAGCGGTCTATACTCCGCGATGAGATAGGTATATATATATATATATATGTGGGATGGGTATAGATACGTACACTTTGAAGAGATTCATAGCATGTGTAGCAGGTGATACCCCGATGCAATCTTGAGTCGCCCGTAGAGTAGTTCTAATTTGTACAATATTTAGCCGTGTTCGACGCGCGGTCAGTGGGCGCAGGAGCAGTGATTATATCGTCCGTTTAAATACTCGCGAGGAATGATCTCTCTGAGATAGTATATATACGCGACTGTAAAGTCTTATAGATGTAGATTTAAACCCGGGCTTATACGGTTGTTACAGCTTATCGCTCATTGACCATCTAGCTTCGAACCGGCTCGGACATATAGATAAACGTTAGTCATTACCTCGAGGGTAATTAGAAAAAAGAATTAGTAGATATTTACACGATAAACATGTAGGTATAGGTACTACGTACGGTAGATTATTACATCGCGTTGTATCTCACAGCTACTTTACTTATGTGTTAAAAATTCAATAATTCGGTGATTAAAATTCTATGGTAAGAAAAAAAAAAAAAAAAAATCAAACAAGTTTTTACGTTGGCGGTAACCAGCGCATCCTTCGTCCGTATTTATTCACTATTTTGTTACACGAAGGGTGGAATCGACTCCGCGCAAGATGATAGTTGCAGGTTATTTCGATCAAAAGGATCGAGTCTTCTTCTCCCTCGTGTAGGTAGGTAGGTACTTCTTCGCAGCGACGCGACGTTTGACGACGCGAGCTTGGCGGATGAGAATGAAAAGGAAAAAAAAAGAAATAAAAAAAATAAATAAATAGGAGAAAACAGAGCACAATCGCCTCCGTTTAAGGGCGTCTATACCGAGGGGCGGGAGGTTTTATCAACGCCGCAAGGATAATGAATGTCGCCGGAGTTGAAAAGAGGAAGGAAAATAGACGGCGTCTCTATAAGTGCGTATAGCGTACGGTATACACACACCCATATCCAGATAAAAGTTGGAAGCAGGTAGACGTATACATACATGTACGATGTACATGTACCCTTGTCTAGGTATAGGTATAGAATGCGTAAACGGAGATAGGAGAAATACGTCGCATACATCATCGTCCGTCGCAAGAGTTCGTATAAGAACGGATTGGTTATGGTAGGCAAAGAGGCTCCTATTGTGAAGGGTATATGTAAAGCGAAAGGAAATACCTAGTGACAATGGGATATATAAAAGACGGACGTCGGCGTCGCGATGCCAGTCGGGTTTCTCTTGACGCTTCAACAAGCTCTGCGAGTACCAACGTATCCCGGGGTAGAAATCCTAAGGAAAAATCCTGTTCGTTATATTGTTTCGGCCGCATTTTTTAAACCTTTATTTATATCTTTGGCGGTTGAATATTCAGCCCGACCGTTCCGCAGCCCGCTGTACAATCGCGGACAATCGCGGACAATCGCGGACATACGTCTAAGGCTATACTCGGGGAAAAATATACGCTACAGTGAAACGCAGGAGTGAAAGAGAAGAGATAGAAGAAGAGAATGGAAGATGAGAGGGGCGGGGCAGGGGAAAGGGAAGGAGAGGAAAGGAAAGGAAAGGAAGACAAGAGGACAAGAGGAGAAGCTGAACGTCGTCGCCGTAGACGCGAACGCGGACGCGGGCACAATGCGGCGCTGGCAGAATGCATTAATATTAATACTGGCGGCCTGCGGTCGTCGTAATAGACCCGCGATACCCGGAGAGGTGTTGTGTTGTCGTCCAAGTCCTCCGACCCTCCTTAGAGCGTTCCTTCACCGTACTAAGACGCGGCAGCTACCGCAGCTCCGATCAGCTAAGACACGCATTCCTATATGAACGAGATCTTTTTTTTTTTTTTTTTTTCTGACAAATTTTTCATCTCTTCATGGAATTTCAACAAGACATTCGGTCGAGCCAATCAAACGGCTTCTTTTAATTAGAGGATATCGCCTAACAGATTGTGGATATGTTATCTAATAGTATCCTAAATGAGATAGTCGATCAAAAGGCTCGCGTGGTAATTGAGTAAATTACAGAACTGGTGGATGTTATATTATGCCTATGATGCGGAGATTTCAGCATCCCTTTATTGCCTGAATTATTATAGATATTATTATAGCCGGATAGGTATAGAGGTCGATTGGTAGTGCTTAGTATTCATAAATCATTTTTTATTAGCGATTGCGATCTTCTTTAACGCGGAGTTTAATTTCGCCTCAATTTATCAGCGCGTTAAAATCACGCTCCTATAATTTCATAGACTATAAAAAAAAAAAAATTATTTAGTTTTCTCATCGTACGAGACTTTCTCACCTCCATCACGACTCCTTGATTAACTCATCGAAATTAATTTTATACCCAAGTACATTCATACACTCCGAATTATCCCATATATCTACCTATAGCCTTCAAAAATTTCAATCATATTATCCAAACTTGAATTTTATAGTTATTTTTTTTTTTTTTTTAACAAAAAAAAAATATCACTCCGTTCCACATATGTACTGTAAGTATACCTAAGACTGCAGAATAACATGTTAAAACAGTGGCAACTACGTAATGTTGTCGCCTGGAGCATTGGTTCCGCCTCTAAGATTGCCGCAACTTCAACCGCCACCCGCTGCCACCCACGCCCACGTAAGGTATACGATATAAGTATATAAAGTAAGTAGGTATGTATGTACAGAGATACACTACGTATGAGTAGACGCCAACTACACCGATGTGAGAGGTATACCTCGTGCTAACTGATCGTAAGCTCTCGGACAATCTGACCGCAATGATGTGGTGGACGGTGGTAAAATATACCGAGAGAAGTCCCCACGCGTTCTAGAGCTCATCTTCAATATATATATATATGTCTCCTCTAGATCGTTGTTAACAAGCTCACGCGCTTGTCATTAATGACTCACTGTCAACGTCGACCCACGCTTGTATTTAGATGACATATTAGACCGATGTCAGCACGCCTGCCGCCCGCGTTGAAAACGTTGCAGATACGCAAAGAGCTCCTTGTTTATTAAAATCGAATTTTTTCATTTATTTATTTTTTTTATTTACTTTTTCTGTTCATCATTTAGCATGGTTGCTCTACTTAGCCAATTATTTCTGAATTCATGATGGAATAATTACATGTTGCATTGTTTCCCCTCTTCTTTATGCGAGCTCGAATTGTTTGGCTTGTTTATAAGTGGTTTGGATTAGTTACGGAGAAAATGATAATCAAAGAAAGAAACGAAGTGTTGTTTTAACGACAAAAGAAAGTGAACCGTGGTGTGTTTAACTACTTTAAAACCTTTATTCTTCGCATAATGACAGACGTTGAAAGTTCGACGCTTACGGGCCACGATGATGCGCGGCTGTAGAAAATAACAGTTGGTACTGTAACGCGCCGAAGGGTCGGTATGAATGGGCTAATGAGACTAGATGAATGAATGAATGAGTGAATAAGTGCCATTTCAACAAGCCGGACTCGCCGGTTCACTAAGTCGAGAGATGCACCTAGAGTATAGAATCTAGAGTCCATGAAGCTATCCCAATCGTCAAGTGCAGCTTGGAAGAACTCTTGAAAATAAATTTTTGCATATTACTGGAAGGAACTGCATGAACGTGGAATCAAGACTCCTCTGTGCTATAAAATTGTACTTTCCTGAGTTGATCAGAATAATTTGGTCATCGCAGAATAAACTATGCGGACCATCGTGCGCATATACGTGCATATGCAGTGTCAGATAGTGGGTACAGAAGTGAACCGTAAGGGGTTAGCGATGAGCCTGTGGAACATATAAGAACCTTACTTAACCAACTACCACGAAGAAGTCTGACCGACAACGTACCGGGCTGCCTGCCTAATTGCACGGAATCACAGGCCCCAGGAACGGAGCACCGCTTATAACGCATTATATATAAATTAAAATTCTTACGTTTCGCTCAACGCTGCAGCCTGCCCAAGCACGTAATGGTTTAATTCGCGAGGATTACCATATTTTAACAATTCGGGAGAGCGCCAGCGACGCTTCCTATCTTTTTGCGCGTTTCGGACACGGGGCTGTGGAGTCTGAAGGCTGGCCTCTTGGCTCTCTGCCGGCCTAAACGTTGCAATAATTAAGACATTGGCAGCGGACCCGGCAGGATTGTCACTTCGCAACTCACGCCGTGTCGTCGTTGTCACGCCACAGGGCCATTTCTCATTTGTAATTCGTATCAGCGAACCAGACTAAACCTCTTCTTTGCTAACCGAGAATGAAGAGTCGAGATTTGCGAGCGGATCGACTCCTTCAGAATCGATCATTTCCATTTATAATATGTATTTTAAGAAACACGTTCGTGTACGATATTCTGCGCCCTTTCTTAACCCACGGGTATAAAAATCTCATGTGATTCGGATCTCATGTTTTCATGTGACTCCATATAGTACTCCATATTCAGAGCATAAAACATACGGAGTCAATTGTAACTGAACTAGAAACAAAAAAAAAACAGCATTCGAAGAAATGCTATTTAAGTAAGCCGCACAGACGGCGAGAACCATTCAACGGGGTTACCTAATCGCCGAATCTAATTGACTCGTGAAAATAACACGTGAAACTGATCGACCAAGAGGCACGTAAAAGCGACCGATATAGTGATATAACTGTGGGTGAATTTGGACTTTGGTCAAGTAAAAAAAGCGGTCGTGAAACGGGCGGAGGGCAAGAGGTCCAGAGGTCGGTTTGATCCGAAGAACGGGGGCTGGGCACTGGCTTCCTTCGTCGGTTGACCTCGCCGAGTAATAAGAATGAATGTGATTCTATTACGGGTTCAATTGTTACGGCGGCAGATAGGCCGGGGGCTACGAAGGGGAAAGATCATCGCCGATAGGGTCAGTCTCCTCTTCGCAATCCGCCTCGTCCTCATGCATGTGGATGTATAGGATGGGTGGATCCTACGCGTCTACGATGGAAGCGTATGAATACCGTACTTTGCTCGAACTCAAAAATCATTTTTTATTTCATAATTTGTATGCTCGCCGCGTGGCTTTGCGAAAACGATTTCATACCTATATCTATACCTTCCTTGGGTAATACCTCCGGCTTACGGAGCAGAAACAAAGTCCACACAGGGCTAGACTAGAATAGGAGAAGAGCAATAAAGTAAATTCATTCTTTGGGAAAAATAAATCTACGACTCGAGAATTATAATGAGACTCGGAAATTTGTCGTCACTTTTGATTCTCCAATTCTCAATGTACTGAAATAATTCTATTCGGGTAAGAAGGGCTTGGCTAAAGAGAGCTCTAGTCCGTATGGTAGAATGACGAGGGTTTTGCGGGGGACACATGCGATCCGCATCGCTAACCGGTCCGGACAGACGGTCATCCTATCACCACCATTGATCGTTTGTTGGTCAGCCTTTTCTCGGCGATCTCGCCGCAGACGCAGAAAACAATGATCGACTTAGATAGCCAGCTACCGCGGTAGACGTGGGCAAGGAGCACCCGGACCTTTCGCTCGAGTATGTTATCCCCATCGCCGAATGGTTCTTGTCGAGATGCGTACATCGGATGTCCCCGGGGACGTGTTTCAAGAACTTTTCACAGGATACCCTCGAGAGATCGAAACGCGGAAGAACCAGTAGAGCTTGGACCCGGAACTTTTTTGATACTCGAGACAATCTTACAATAAGTACCTTCAACGGTTTTCAACGTTCCATTATAGTGATTTGATTAGTAATGAATGCTCCTCGATGTTAATCGCTTGAAATGCTGATCACTAATCGAGAAAATTTTGATTGAATTTTAGAAAAAAAACGACATTGGTCTTTTTATATCATTTATCTATAACTCTATAAGCTGCCATTGCCCAATATCGCAGCAAAGTGTTGGAATTTCTGAGTTCGGTCCGGGATCGCGTTTTTGCTTGTAGTTTTTCTTTGATCGGCGGACTGTACGACGCTGAAGAGGGAAGCTGAGGTCCGTTTTGTGATCCAGTGTTTCGTCGGGTATGACTCGGAGGTGACGGGTCGCATTATAACCGTGACTTACGCGTATTCGCACATTCGCACATTCACACCAGTTTACACATAAACTTGCGGTAGCAGCGGTAAGAAACCCAAAGAGAGTATAACGAGGGTCAGGTAGTGCCAAGTGTCACACAAGAGCCGCGGTAATAATAATCACAATGATTCGCGGGCACCAATATCGTGATTCAGTCACGGCGTAGGTTCCAGCCTGAACAACCGATCCTTGAGACGTTCGGTTGCTGTACATGTTATGGTTTTTTTTTTTGCTATTGGCGTACCGAGAATGAGAATAAAGTGAACTAAGTATAGGTTTCTAACGAGTTTATGGGCGTGGCTCCAATCGCACATTACCGATAATAGAAATATTTCATGTGTCGATCGCGTCAACGATATAAAATAATGATTGTCACTGCACCAAGATTACATTAGAGGAAATTGACTCTTAACGCAGCAAAGGATAGATATGTTCGTTCCATTAGATGTCATTCAACTCATGCAATATTTCAGTGTCGATATTATAAAGTATGTTCTAGGTATCAAAAACAGTGAATCTTTGAAGAGGAGGTGTGAAAAATGAAATTAAGTTCAGCTGACAATAGACACTATTATAAACCAAGGAGTTCGAAAATATTATTATCGCCTTTCAAAGACATATGAATCTTTCATCAACTGATAGCATTGACATTTCTGAGAAAAATATAGCTCTCATATAATTTATAAACAGTTTTATAACTGAGCCGAGTGTATTTTATTTTAAAGGAAATAGCCTGCAACAACGAGTGTGATAATTTGCTTCACAAGGGTGCGAATTCCGCACAGATATCAGAGCATATTATCAGATTGCACGTGACGCTGCACTACCAATCATTTTTCATATCAACGGCGGCGGAGGTTCAGTGATCGAAAATGTACCGTCGATTTTTGTGTTCATGTTATTTTAACGACCATAATCATCTTTGACGAAGTTATAAATGTTGAAATTAAATAAATCACAGCTATTTTGATAATTTTCTAAATATGGGTAAGGTGGGTATATCTGTTCTGAGTTAAGTTAATTTTATTACGCGATTGTAAATGTCGTTCAATCATTAGCCACAGTAATCAAGGAGTAGGTACAAGGAGCAAGTAAATTCGAAAAACTTGAAATATCTCAAAAACTTGACCGCGTCTGCGTATGTGGTCCAAGACGTAACAGTAGGTATACGTGATCAGTTTGAGGTACTCACCGAGCGTTGACAGAAGTCGCGTTCCCGACGTCATCCATGGACGGCTTCCTAGAATGAAACCATGAATGGAACTCGTTATTGTTCGTCTGGAGTTGCATTATCGCAGGGTGAGCATTGTACGGGGAATAGACTTGAGGCTGCCACATTCTGCCGCAAGCCTGAACATCCATGTTGCAGAATCAGGGGTTGAAAGTGGGGCTTAGTGGCCTGTTGAGCCTGAAGGACATTTTTTGTTATTCATCGTTTTTCGCATCGCGCACCAGTTCGTATCCCAAAAATTACGAGTATTTCAGCTTCCAGCAACACAGTCAGTCCTCAATTTATCAAACAAACAAAAAAAAAAAACCTCGATCAATTTGTTTTTTTTTTTTTCTTGTTTCTCACACTTTACGCGAATGAAATAATTTCAAGAAGAACCGACCACTTCGAGTCAGTGCAGCACGGTGTCGGCGAAGGGTGCTGCATAAGTGTCGCGGTTCGTTTGACAGTCGCGCCTCGTGCCAGCCGCGTGCTTGGCCACCCTCGAGGATGTCATCCCCACTATATCCGCCCTCCTTGCGCGCGCCCCCTGCAAAGGCTCGACTCTCCAGCACGTGGAATAAACTATACGTAGATGGTCTATCTTCATTTGGGTGAGGTTAGCCCAGGAACCCCCGTGACGCCAATAAAATTCCGTATCTCTCCGACAGGTTGTGTATCTGTTCGACTGCCTGCTCCGCAACCGTGCATATACGTATACTACTACATATACGCATATATATGTATACTTGTGTGTATACTTGTACACCGTTTCCATATATAAGCATAGTCTATGTGGATACGAAGCACACTCCCGGTACCCCGGACAATCGTTCGCCAATAACTCGTCGCTACCCCTAGATAGATCAGCAATTAAACGGTGCACTGTGTCATTAAGATTGCAAAAGGGATAATCTATGGCTAATTTTCTGTACCAGAGATTTCAAGACTGATTGAAATTCACCTGCGACATTTAGTTAACGAACATATATATCCATGGTATACCTATATGTATATGGCTTTAAGCTAGGTTTCAGTTTGTATTGGAGTGAATTTGTTAACAATTTGTAGACGGCTAGTTTTACACGCGATTCTTGTTTGCCTCGAATTAATCGTTATGCGCGGTAACCACTCCCGTGGGTGTGCCATTTTCTCTCTTGTTTTTATATAAATCGGGATATTGAGTTGACGGAAAAAAATAAAAATAAAAAAAATAAAAAAAAACCTCTGCACTTAATTCTACCTACGTTCTGAGTAAAAGTTATTCCGCAATACGTAGGAAATTGATTTCAAAGAGCGTTGGTATACTCGCGGAAATCGGAGAGCAAATAATACCGCGCATAAATCAGCGCGCACATTAAGACGCGTAGATGATATGACGATTCTTCAATTTTATTTGTCATCATTTTTTTGTTATTTTTCACGTGAAAACCTAAACAGGCCAGTATGTCTGATTCACTGATTTTTAATATGATAACAATCATATACGTTTTACTGAAAAAAAATGTGTAAACCGACAACTCGGTTGAGAGTGGTTTGAGTAACTTGTAAAACCAGCCATATTCTTACAATAACTTCTAGGACTGATGTTGAAATAATGTGACATGCTTTCGGCAAGTACCTATATATTTTCAATCTGAAAGTTCCAAAATACGTGATCGTAACTTTGACCTCTTAAACTGAATCTAACATCGAATTTAGGTACGTGAAAGATGTCATATACAACACGAGCTGATATGCCTGCTATCTGATATAAAAACATATTTCTTCGTCACATGTTTTAATAGCTCATGGAAGCGGTTATTAACGATGTTAGTACCTACTTCACAACATAACGTAACAATCTACACAACATCACTTATGTCACGATCATCTAAATTAAAATTCATACCTACTGAACTTTTTGGTACGCAAAGCAGGTTTACGACTACCTTGATCCCAAGACCTCAATTCTCTGGTCTAATTTTTGTTCGTCTTTACAGAACAAAAGATTAAACTTGGAAAATGTAAAATGAATTAAAACGTTTATCTGACATCATGAAATTTAATTGCAGGGTTTACTTTTTTATTATCATTCGAGGTTATCAAATCTAAACTTGTACAGCATGTACCATACTTCGAATGTGTAGCTTGAAAATTATTTCGTTATCTACGCCAAGACAAAGAGTTGATGTTTTGAGTGAGGCGGTTAAACTGGTAACTTACCTACGCTAAAAATTCTAGGGCCATTGTTGCTATAATGGTCACCTATTATGCAAAGTTGAGATGCATAAGAGCGGCCTGCAACGGTGTTGAGAGTTTTGAGCAGAGCAACTACTTTATGCGTGGTTGGATGTAAAAAAACTAAAAAGGTCTAGTTGTATTTCTGACGAAAGAAAAAGCAAGGCATAGCCCTAGTTACACAAGATTTTGTAAGCCCATAACCGGGAACTAGATTGACCACTGTCCTGTTGGACGTTTGTGTGCACCACCTAAAGTCGAACTGCTACACCGAAGGCATTCTAAGAAGCAGCTTCTTATTCCACCGTAGACATCGCGTACCAGTAGCAACCACCATGCCTCGAGGCAAACGACTTTACTTCGTCTTGCAAAATGGAGGAATTGGATCTAGTTATATGTACATTATTTCTAACACTTTTATAAACAAGCCACAAAAATGATATACGCTTGCGTCGAAAATCATGTGAATCATACTAACTTGAATCACAAAAACTAAAACAACAATGACATAATTATGCATAAAGTTATTACTCAGGTTCTCAAACTAATCGTAAGACGCCCTTAAGTCGCAGAATGACAGCTGTATAAAATGTGACAAAAAATATTTGAAAACTGAAGGAGGGCTGATAGAAAATAGACGCGGAGTAGAAACATTACTGGATTTAATAAAATTTGCTCAAGAGTGTCGCGCCTTCTCACCCTTGCGGAATTAGGCGCAGATTCAGTCTTGCTACGTAACGTTTAGCGGACCAGTCAACAAGTCGCAGAGAGGTAACTCAGCTTATCTGGATCAAAATCGGACAATGTTCAGTATAAATTATCCCCCATTTGTCGACGTGAAGTTATTGACAATATAATGCGCCTATTTTATATTCATCGGTAAAAACCCTTGTGCCAGTTTTATGTTAGTTTCTAAAATTTTCGTTATCCTCTACTACGACCCGTCCAAACCCCTTGGTTTGTAGATTTTCACCCAAATCAATGACTTTCTCATTAGTTGTACTCAAACAATCAACATGTTCGCAGCGTTTCGCAACTTTCCGGAATGAAAATGGGTGCTAGAGAAATGGATACTGCACCCACGCCACGTCGTAGATATTCTTTGAGATTCCAGATTATAGAGGCACATCCGCACACGGTATAATTATATGTGTGTAGATATCCATAGGCATTGTTTATATGCGGATTCAGTTAGTTGTTTTCTTTGTCTTGCACCTCGCAGGCGACTATTCACTCACCCGCAGCCGCGGTAACTTGTTGACTGCACAGGCCGCGGTCGGAAGGACGTCGATTCGCAAGGTCCTATATAAGGAAGATGTTGAGAATAAAACGGCTGCTCCTCGACCAACCGAGCACTTAGATTAATAGCCGATTCGTACTAATTACAAGTTGACCAGGGGATGTCCCCGCTTGTAACTTTCCCCCCGTTCCATAGCAGCGCCTACCCTGTATCAACGGCAATAAAAGTTCCCGTATTTATAAATTGCCTTCAGTCCACAAGACAATGCAACTCCAATCGTTAGCTCTTCGATCTCAACCTCCAAGCTTCTTGTCGACTACTGACAATGGCGTAGGATCTCGCTTCTCCAAGAGAATGATATATATACTTTCATCTATATATAGATGGGTACTCGGCGGATGTTATATTCTCACAAAATATGGGACAATTCAGAAGATAATGACTCAAACATACAATGATTCCATATTAATTGGCATGTCTCTTCATAGAATTTCACGCAAACTGGTAGGGAGATGTAATAAAAGACTGCATTCCCCCTTTCACCTGCCCTTATGTATCAGCGTGAGGGGAATCATCTTTGCAGTATATATATGATTGCAGGTAGAGTATCCGTCACTAATTGTATATCCACGGTTAGATGAAATGTGGAGCAGCAAACCGATTGTGGAGTCTCTTCCCCGGATCGAATGTCTTACATCAAATTGAATGGTACAATGGTGCGGGTACCAAGCTACGCTCAACGCCGACTCGTCCTCATTCCGCTACCATTTGTGGAAAACAGCATTTTGCTGGTCGCTGGTTCTCAAAAAGCAGCATATGAGCTGGTGCAATACGTACTTACTGCATGGTGTACGGACCAGGGAAATAAAGAGCAAGAGATCCTCAAGTGGTAAAAAGTTATTTGTCAATTAAAATATACGGAGCGGCATTATCGCTGAACGAAGAAGCCAATCATGGGGAATTTTTGTAACGGAAGAAAATACGAGCCACTATACTCAATATCGTTGAAGAAATAACCTCTCTAAAAACTTGGGATTGATTGTCAACCTGACAGGAACAGAAATTCGCGATTTGCGGGTACTTAGATCGGGGATAAGTTTTAAGAATTCATTCACTTCTTATACGGTCACCAAGATTCGATTAGACTGATCGAAATCCTTCGCTCCGCAATGTAATTAACGTGATCGCCGATGCGCCGCGATATCCCTCGACAATCTTTCATCTGTTCAAGAAAAGAACAAAGTTCTACCAACGATCAGAGGAGAGCTGAGAGAAAAAAACAAAAAAAAACTCATGCTCGTATTTTAGCACGTTTTTTTTGTTCGGAGTATGAAATTCCGGCACGAGCTATTACCGGGGGCGTAAAGTTTTTGGCCGGATCCGGCGGATCGTCAGCCTCGTAGACTATCTATATAGCTATACGGATTGTGTAAAAAAATTTCACGAACGAGATCTGAATTAACGAGTGGAAGAGCCTAAGACTATCAAGACGGTCCCTCCTCTTCTTCACCGACCCTATATCCACCTCCTCTACCCAGTATAGCGCCAACTGGCAGTTCGCGTCTCAGTGTCAATAAGCACGAGGCGTGTGTCTTCGCCTGCCGTTCCGGGTGCGAACCGCTGCTGTTTATGACTTCTCATAACGCGCCATAAATCAGCTGTTACCCTTCTCTCTCTTGCTCGAGCTTACCCAACCCTGTCTCTCTGCCAGGTTTTACTAATACACGAATGTTTCCTGTTCTCTGTTTTTTGTTTCATTTCTTTTTCTTTCTCTTTCTTTTTTTCTCGTTGTTCTTCATTTGATTTTCTCTTCTTTTTCGCTTCTCTTATTTTTGCACAATTTCAATGCGTTCAAGCAAAGCCAGTTTGATCGTGACATAAATAATCACGTTAGATTCCCTTGCGTACGCCTCAGCCTCAGCTTCCGGCTGGTCGACCCTTGTGGTTCCTGGTCCAGGTCGCGAGCTGCACCGGCATCTGTTCTAGGCGGTCGGGCTCGTGGTCGCCCCGGGCACCCATTCAACGGCGGCCCGTCTCGGTCGCGCGCTACTCGCTCGCTTACTCACTCGTTCGTTCACTCGCTCGCTCGCTCATTCATTCATTCATACGTGCGCTGCACGCGATTTGAATCGATAAGCAAACCCCGGCAGAGGCGGGGACCTCACCTCGCGCTGTCTGCCGAACCCACGGTGGCTTTTTGTCTGGCACGCGCTACTCCGAACGCGTACGTGTGCCCAGGACATATTTAGCTTCCTCAAGAAGCACCAGCTGGTCCATATTTTTTTCGGCTACTTTTTTATTTTTTTATTTTTTATTCAATCATTTATTCATTTTTTGCTTGAATCTACGATCAGCCAAACTGCAACATTTACCCACAAATTATCCTTGCTCCAAAGTTGATGCGTCACACTCGAATTCAGGACAAACTAAAAATTAAAAAAAACTCCGATGTTCTGATTATCTGACCATTCACGTCTTCACGTCTTCACACGGGACACCACAACTATTCAGGATGTTTTCCCTGCGGAAGACAGGCGGCAGGCACGAGTGGAGATTCGATTTCCTGCCGATATGGAGTATAGCTGGTTTGTAATATCGTCACCGCATGAGTTTGCGGCTATTTTGCGCAAAAAAGGGCACAAAGCAGTATGTAGTTCGACCACGTGACTTCTGCCCTGGGGCGATCAGACGGTCGGGCGGTCGAAGGGATGGACGTTATACGGACGTTCAGATGTTCAGACGCAGGAACGAACGGGTTGCATCGTCGGGCTACGGTGGGACAGGGAGACGGACACGGGGACAGACAGAGCTGGAGGCCGCTCATTACGGGCGGCGCATGCAGGAGGAATGCAGCGGCTCTGGTCTCTCTTCGATACAATAAATATAGCATTGGCGATCGAGCATGGATCGAGCCAGCGAACGGGCGAACAGGCGAACAGGCGAACAGGCGAACGAGCGAACGAGAGACGATGAAAGTCGAGGTGAACCAACTCCCGGACCGACAACAATGCCCGCTGTAGTAACGACATCCAGTTAAATTTGATGCTTGCAAAAAATACACTACTACCTCCAATGTTCAAGACTCGAAGAGCCTAACAGTCTTGGCGCAGCATCAGAGGGACGACAAGCTATTCGCTTCTTGTCGACACTTCGTTGTTGAACTGTGTACCCGATACCGGTCGTTGTTTGTAACTTATTACATTGTCTGCCCTCAACGTTCAGGGATAAATGAGCCGGTGAAATTTTGAGGACATGTCAAAGATCAGCAGTAACATTATTCAACCGGTTCGCTATATAATATGTAACAGTATAATGCTATTTAACAACAGTCAATTTTGTTTGCACGATAAACAGAAAGCCCGATAGTAATTGTTAAAATATACGAAGTCAAGTTTTGGTGGTATTGAATTTATGGCTACTTTATTCGGTACTTCAAGACCGGGAAACAACTCTATGGATAAAAATCGGCGGTTACTTTTCAGCATAAATTCAATTCCAAGACAGTATCCAACCATGCTGATGTATTCCAACAAATATCGATCAGCTATGTTGTACCGAAGACAGAAGCTTGTGAGGGGTCACTTTTCATCCCTAACTGCTCCGCTATACTGAGACAAAGTACGGATGAGATGTGAATGTGATGTAGGCTACATCGCTCTCGATGGGTGAATTGTCAATTAGCTATAATGGTGAGATGACACGACTCATGGCTTTTTAATGTATCGTAAGTATTTTGTGATCGATGGGTTGACTGATTTTAATATAAGCTTGGCTTGTTAGGATTTTTGTGCGTATTCGAAAAAGTCGGTACACACTCTCAATTGTGAATAAAAATACGCAGCCGTAAACAATAAGACAAAAATTTAAGGTCTTGAATTTCTTAGTCATGCGCGTCTCAGCTCTCAGGGGTTCATTTCTTCGTCAGGAAAATGTCGAGCGTACTCGAGAATTTCATCAACTTATCGCGCCTTGAGAACGTGACAAGAATTGAACACGAACTTACACATAACTATGAAGTTCATGTTGCTTTACAGAGTATGCAAACTTAAACTAGGTAGGTACTCGTAGAGATTGGAACTAGATTATCATGAAAATGTTTGCACTAGAAGATGCACTCGCGTACGTATTATGTATAGGTATAGCAGCTAACGACAAAATCCAATCAGTCCATTATAAGTTCGTGCTGAATTTTACACTAATTTTCGGAAATCCTCTTCTCCCATTATCCTGAGTAATTCAAATCTACCTCACGATGCTTCTTCGTCATGGGAAAGCAATAGATGTTGAAGTTGAGGATCAAAAGCAGCGTGGAAGACCCTTTCTGATAACGTCACACGCGTTATTAATTACCAAGGTTCGGCTGTTTGTAATTAGCGTCCGATCAGTTATAGTTAATTGCTGTACCCCTCGACTTTTATACAGCCGCCCTTTCCTCTTCGTCCTGCGGATCAGACCTGCCACCATTAATTATCCCTTGCCCCGTCTTGACTCTTATTTTCGACTTTTAGCCAGCATATTGGAAACTCTTCTTTTACTCTACTTTTAATTCTCGAGTGGGTAGGCAGACGGATCTTATCTGACTTATAATCCTAGCCACTATACTACGCCATCGTAATAAATCTATACGGAATAAATTTCAAACGCTTGCGAATTACCTCAAACGTTATTAATTCACGTCACCGAAAAAAAAGCCCCTTTATTGTTATATCAAACTTTGAACTCGTCGGATTAGAGCCAAATCGAATCGCCCCGTAGACACGAGAGCCTATATCCGGGCCGAGTTTTCGCCGAGGATGAAAGCTCGGTCGCGAGGTCCTGCGACTCTACGTCAGTCCGTTTGGTCACTCTCGCGTTGATTTATGTCCCATCGCATGAACCCCTATGCAGCCTTGCCGGCGATTCGCCGCTTTAAACAATGGAATTGCATCGCGACGTCAATCTCGTTCCATCAATCTCAGCTGTATTCCTTTGCTATTTTATGCCCCCCACTTTATTGCGCCCCATAACTTTAATTCTCTTTAACTCATCGAGCAGCGAATGAAATGATTATATTGATGATTGAATCACGATCTACGATCATTACTCTTTACAAATCTGACTTTCATGCTTCGGCTAAATATATTCCTGTTTGTTTCTATGATCAGCTATTAGGCTAGAGGGCAAATGCTTCGAACCCAGTTATGAAAATCAACCTTTAAACTGCGCCCGGAAGTTATAACAGGCTACGAGTATAGGCTGTCGAAAAGTTGCGCTATTTTATACCTCGCACGAATTTACGTGACGATACATGTACGCATACGTAAGTATAGGTGCGTTTAATATATACGTTCCTATATTAATGTAAGCGAAGAAAGTTATAAGACGAGATATAACTCATACGCAAGTACCCAACATGTATACGAGCTTACGCTGACCACTGCATCAATCAATCTTGACGCGAATAATTATTGTTGGCCTGGGAGAGTAACCGTTCTCCTCGACCTCCGCGAACCTTTTCGGAACCTTTTTAAAGATTGTGAAATGGGCTGCATTGCTGCATTGCTGCATAACTATTCTCATTTCGTTTTTATACGCAATTTATTTCATTTGAGGTAAGAATTTCAAAAAATCACATTTCCTTGTTGGCTACATACCCAAATATATATATATATATATATATATATATATATATATATATGCGATCAAATTTTATACTCATATACTATGTGAGAAAGAAGTAGCTTCGATTTAAATTTATGTGGCTTCGAGACCGAGACAAGAATATTAATCATGCGTCTGTCACTTGACGGTGATTTAAAATCAATTACTGCAATTAGTAACAAGATAAAGTAGGTATATATTAAGGAAGTGAAAGCAATACATTGAACATGGGAACGATATGATGCAGAAAAAATGAAAGTGAGTAGGTATTACAAGCTACAATTTGACAACATTTCATGAATAACTTTAATAAGTAGCGAAGAGTGGGGCACAACAGACCCATGGGTCGCAACAAACACCCCTAAAAGAAATTTGTCATTTTATACAAAATCATTAAATTTTGAGCATTTTATTCCTACTCAATTACAACTACGTTTTACATTATGATAATTGTTATAATTTTCCAAGAATTTTCTCATAGTGACATTTATAAATAATAATCATAGATATATACTGTGTTGTGGTGGGGAACAACGGACCCCTGAAGGAAATAATATGACTGTGACGACTCTCAATGCATGTATGTCGCCCATGTTTTAACTCAACAACAAACTACATAGCTAATAGTCTTAAACTTTTCACAATCTAGGACCCGATGGACGCTCCTCTAAGAATCATAATCATAGAATTTTTACTCAAAATCGATTTCCACACTATAATATTGTTAATATTACTGACAATTCACTAAAGAAATACATTTGTATAAATATAGCTGTATACGCGATAAAAAAATAATGTTTTCTTGCATTATTGATTGATATAATATAATTATACACATGCAAGTTTTTTCAACGATACGGGAATAAATTAACCGAAATTAACTGTGTACGGAAAATTATAACAATTATTAAGTGTGAAACGTTGTTGTAATTGAGTGAAAATAAAATTTCAAAAATTTATTGATTTTGTACAAAATTACAAATGATGTATGAAATAATTTTACCTGTCTGTCCAACAGAGAGCATCGTCGCGGTACCTGCAACAAAAGAAAAATAAATTTATTCTCAAATTAGTTTAAACAAATATAATTTTTCAATACATGTCCAAAACATGTATACCGTAGCTTCAAATGTTAATAACTTTTGCCCAATTTCGGGAATATTGAGATTGCAGATTCTCCCAGTTCTCTAAGCATTCATGATCCTAAGCGGTGGTCCATAACTGATCGATTTTTACGGACTAAGTCGTAGTAGGGATTCGCATGGGCAGTTATGGATTTGGCGGACGTCATTCGCGTCATTGTCGTCGTTGCATGGTCGACTACTGTGGCTTTTTACCAAATCACTAATTCGACTTTTCGTTCTTGACGCCCTGCCTTTTAGCTGTGACCCTCCCGCGGAAGTTCCGTGTAGCGCAGCTTACAGGGAAAAGCTTTTATATGAAAGCTGAGCCATATGAATAAGATCGCCGTCGTAAATTTCACGCCAACCTAATCTTGCGTTCTACCGCGAGCTAAGAATCCTGCACTTTTAACGCCTGCAACTCGACTTCTAGGGAGGGGGTAGGTATATTTTCTGTACCATATATATATACAGTCAGCGAAATCGACTTCGTAATTAATATACCAACCGATTCCGCTGCACAAAATTTGGAACGGTTAAATTGCAATATGAAATATTTCGCACGTACCAATACCACCTGCGTAAGTCTTACCCGAAATTGGAGAAGACTTGGTTACGGGCGACCGCATATAAAATCGGGATCCCTCATCCCTGCAGGGCGTTAGCGTAACACGAAAACATGCAACGCGCATCGCTGATTTATACTTGCCATGCGTTATCTGGCTTTTAAGTGCTAAATCCGCTGATGCAAAGATTAAAAACTCGCGCAGGAGCGCGCATTCCTCTGGCATACGGGACGACAAGAACCACCAAGACCGGTGCACCTGCGATATTCTTATGCTAACGTCGGAATATTCGGATAACAACCGCCTGTACTTAAGGGACGTCGTACAGTCAGGCTTGAAAAGCGATCCGACGTTCTGCTTGTTACGAGGGCATATATAATCTCATTTCTATAGAGTCTACGTATAACAATCAGGCTCAGAGATGTGACTATACGTTTGAATATTTATCTGAATATTTTCAAAACGACAATCTATGTGATTTGAAAATCACATTTATTTATTTTTTTCTCCTACACTCTTTTCGGTATTCATTAAAATAGTGGTAGTATCACATTCGAATAATAGTTCATCAAACTGAGCGTAACAAGTATTCAAAGACTCCGAGATATCATTCTTTTATAACGCAGTGCATCAGGGTGTATTTCGTCCATCTGTTTGTCTCCCTGGTGCCGTAAAAACGATTCGTTGTCCAGCCTGGCGAGTGTCGGAGGTGTGAAATGGATGCTAATTATATTGCTTGAAATTTTCCGCCCACGTAACAAGAACCGAAAAGATTAACGAAACAAGGTCCAGGAGAATTTCTCTTCCTCGGTCCTCGGTGTATAATTTTGAGTCTCGTAGAAATTAACTTTACACGCATAGCAAGCAAGTCAACACGTCACCCACGCCTCCGATAATATCCAATAGTTCATAACTCCTCTAGTGGTGCGGATGAGGCATAGCATAGAAGAGGAATGGAGAGGGCGTGACGGGACAGCTGATTCACACGGGAAGATCGGCGGGGTCTGTCAACGCGACATGATTTAAAGCCAAATATTACGACAGACGAAGCATTCCGAAGGCTTTCTAAGCTCCGATCTCACGGGAATATTTTTTGGGGGCCGGGGGGGTCGGCGGGGGTCTTGGAGGGAGGATATAGTCACTGGGAGCTTGACACTCGTGCAGATATTTCGACTACGGTTTATTACCGACCAACTCTGCCTGGGGTGAAGAGGAACATTGATTTAATGCGCGAGTAATTGGGCGACCGGACGTCTCTATGAGTGCCACCTTCTACCGCTAATGTCCCCAACCCCCACACAGCTAGCAACCCTCTCTGTGGCATGCTGAACTCGTTATTGCCGGTTTTATTGCTTTGTGGGTCCTGGAATCGGCGCCAGGCAGGACCTTACAGGCGACATTCACTGGCCAATGGAAACCTAAGCGTTTCGAGACTGGATAGAGCTATTTCGAATGAAATTACCGACACGGAAAAGGGTCTTGAAGTAAAAGTCTTTCTAAAACTGATGAATGATACGTTCGCTAGAGTGTGGCCGGACCTGGATTCAGAAAGACCAACAGTAGAAGTAAACCATGAAGATATCATGAATCGATAGTTGCAGCTAAGACCTCGTCGGAAATGCTTGACACTTGAAAAAACTGGCGAAATACGTACTCTAAGTTGAAATTCATTTTTCTGCATTTTTTCTGCAAGATTTGAAGCGTCTCGCATAAGCCGCAAAATTAGAGATTGCCTACAAGATGTATAAGAGGGTATAAAAACAGATGGTTTGAGACCCTGTGATCGTGCCTGTCCCAACAATCTACAGCTGAGGTGTGAGGAACCCCCGTTATTAGATAATTCGACGTAATTCGTTTAGTTACAGGTGATTTCCGTCGATGTTTGATGTTCGAGATTATCATCTTGCTTAATTCCATACAGCCCTGTTTCGAATTGTGCGTGAAGCCTAATTCGAGCCAATTTACTATCGACACTGCACAATAATTACACGGCAGTGTTTAATTTGCGGTACTTTGTCGAGTTTGGCGGAAGTGCGAGCGTCTCCAGTAGGTATATTTATTTCCAATTTTGAGGGGTCGTCTGGAATGATTATAGGCCACACTTACGCCAAGGCATGGAGATACGATAAAACTGAATCTATAGCTAACTGAAATAGTGATAGCAACATACTTTTGAGGTGTTGAAAATTCTTTGCGGTAGAATCCACCATTGTGCGTTTAACAGCTAAAAGGGAGGCAAGCTTTTCGCATTGAACTCAAATCTTTCGTCACACGCAGGGCGTTACGACGAACTCGTGGGGGGTAGAAGGCATTTAAGAATGTTTTACAAGTCGTCGTAATACGCATATGGGTTCGGTTTGTGGGAGCAGCTCAGGGTCGGTCGGGTAGCTGCACACGTGTCACGCGAGCTCCGGCGTCACATCCCCCTGGTGTAAAGTTAAACTTCGGTAACACCGGGTGTACGAAATGTCTATTCTCTAGGCATTGGCAATGGGCACGGGGATACCCAGGCCCCATACTCTGCAAGGGATTCTCGAAGCGTGGGGAATCGTATAACGACGATCCGATGCGTCGGGACGTCGTCGTCGTAAGTCATGCTTCGGAGGAGCTAGCACTCGCGCTTTGAACTTCAATCGCGTGTTTGAGGCACTACGCGCCGTTACGACGTCGAAAACTACCTTCGGGTTATGCCTCCATGAGCCCCGCCAAAGGGTTTGATACGCGCAGTGTCGCAGCATCGCGACGTCTAACTACACGCATCAAAGTAGCCCTTTGTGATATTGGCGGTCACGTGCCGGATTGAGACATCAGAGAGTAGTATCTCGCGGGGTAGGTACTTAAATCTCGGCGTAAAACGAACATGCGGTATATTGCCAACGAGATGATTAACGATTAGAGAATAAGAGTACTGCCGCTTTGTAAATAGGCTTCTTATTCTTCTTCTTATTCGCGCACCGATACGCAACTCAAACCAGAAGTTCTAGCCTTGAACAAAACACCAGGATTCTCATAGTTGGATGCAGTCGAAGAAACAGTATTTATCATAGGAACTGATGTAACTATGTAGTTGCTTATAGTTTTGAAGATTTTCTTGGATTCCGATAATTCATGATTCGAACCCTCTATCAAATGAATGGATAACTTTTTGATACCGCAAAGAGTTAAAATATTCAGTATAACTTTCGTGCGGTGCATAATAAAGTGAAATTTTCGGATACAGGAAATTTCGAAATCGTTTGAATAAAAGTTGCGGTAAAATACGGAGAAATGCACCCGGCATACTCAGGCAACTATAAAGTGATGGTATTTTCGGTTCTCAAAAATTCTGTTGCCCTGCTCCGGGGCAGTGCTCCCCATGTCCATCGTCCGCTCGCATCATCGCATAACTTAAGTTTTTCTACCGTGGCCTGCCCGAGGCGAAGCCCCGAAAAACAGCTGATTAATCGAAACCGCACAGATACATTCCTGGCCGTGCAGGGGCCCCATCACCACGCATGCAGGTATATATATTGAAGACGCGTTTAGCTTGGTTCTCTCGTGCTTTGAGCCCGTGTTCCACGAGCTAAGCGATGGGGTATGGGGGGTAATGAACACAGAGAAAAGGACAAACAATCGCTGTCACGCAAGCTTGTCGACATCTTCGACAAAAAACGAGACAAACTTCTTTCTGATTGTTTCAATTAAACAATAGACGACCGTTAGTCAGAGCAAGCATTTCGACTTTCGATAACTACATATCTTATAAGGCAATCGCATGAAACAAAGAGTATGACATCTTTGGGTGAAACAAAGCTTATCAGAACTTTGACTGAAGTCGGAAATCCATTGAAAGATATCAAAAGGTTGTACAATTTGAATTGAATGACATCCTTTGGTCTTTGAGATACGGCTATGAATATTCAGTGCAAATCAATTGGTTTATTTCAGACAGAGAGTAATAGGCTAGTCTTTTTAGAAAATGTGATGTGATCGATTATGAAATTGACGGATGTATTTGTATTTTATTTCCAAGTCGTATTTCACTATTCTACACGGTTGAACACGTCGATAAAACATAGTATTTCCATTGCTTTCCTGAGTTGGAGAAAAAGTAACTCTTAGAAAGCGACTTGAGTCTCGTAAAAGCGATTGAAGCGATTCGAAGAAGCTATGCAATCCCCGAGTCGCCGAAACATTCCGATAACCGTCTTAAAATGGGAATCTGACGTTGGTAACGAGGCACCCGAGGGATACCATGAAGAGTTGCCAAGTTCCCGTTCGTTTTTCACGCCATTTTTTTACATCAAATATTCGATGACGAATTGACGACCCGCTCGCTCGACACCCTAGGAAACGCCCGGTTTCTACGTTCGGTATCCATCGACTTCTTCGCCGAAGACGAACCTACGTTGGTAAGAAGATGGGCTGGGGAGACAGGCGGAGGCCAAACGAGTGCCACGAACGTCTGCGGACGTTTCGTGTTTTGCCACGAAGCGTTTGGACGCCGCACCGTAATTATTGGATACAGAAGGAGCCACGGGGCACGCTGCGCCTTGGCTCTGGGTACCGACACGCGTTATGGCAAGGAATGCAAGCTACCGGTATCTCAATATCTATTGCCAGTGCCACGGGTCTCTCCCTGCGGGGCTGCGAGAAGTATTCGGAGTTGGCGATGAAAAACCGTTCGTAGACGGTGTCAAGGAGGGACATAATAAGAAATCAGGGGTAGATGACAAATACCAGCGAATCTACAGCACGAGAACGATCGCCTAATCTTCCAGCGAACTCATCAAATTTCTTATCAATTAATTGATTTTGAATACTGAGAAATCGATTACTAATAGCTGCAGCTGAACAAGTTCGGCGTAATATCAAAATCGTCTAGACTTTAAGATTATCTGAATCACATAGTATAATTCGAAAACTGGTTTGAATTTATGAGATCAATAAACAAATTGGTTGTCACTAAAAAATTAGCTTCACTTTAATCTCTGAGAGAAGAAACTTTGACATCGTGTATTGATATTTCAAAGCATGTATAACAACGTAGTTTTTCTTTATTTCTTTCATTGACCTCATCGAATATTCATAAACGGAATGATGCTATTAGTTACGAATTAAAGTAAGCCTGTGAAATAAATCGCAACAATATATGATTATAATTAGAATGTCTTGTTCACAACGTCAGAAGGCAACGTCTCTACAAAGAAATACTTTAGCGTGTGAATTTCGAATGAAAATTATACCTGAAATAATTTAATAATGAAAAACATATGAGATACGGCACTAGCGAACCTCTTTTTGAATCCAACATCTATAGAGTTGAAGGTTCAGCGACCCGCTAGTTAATTAGGTAATTACGAAACTTGTGGATATACCTTGCTGTCATTTCAATGATTTGCGTGAGTATTAAGTGGTGCTAATTTGCATAGAAGTATAGCAACACATGTTAAGATTGCCGCTGTCAAACTGCCATGTACAATGCAACGCATAACGTGTTTTATTTTACATACACATGCCCAGGTACAGAACTCGTAACGCTGCCAACTGACAGACGGAGTTTTGATTAGAGTGAAATATCAAACTAGGTGGAACCTCTTTCCTCAGTCATTATACTATATGTATATACAGTTATAACTTATAGCTACACACATACCTACATGTAAATAACTGGTATATTTTGTAAATTCAAACGTAGAGTGGATTCGGATTATTACAGAAAATAATCACCAAATTATTACAAATGTTCATCTCAAAAATCTTTCTTGCCTTTCCTTGCCGTATACTCGACAACGTTGAGGAAAGATGTTATCTACATTGTTTAAACACAGGCATATTTTGATGCGAACAATTTTTGATCAGCAAGACCCAAGATCTCACTTTTGAACCGGACAAGAGAATGAGTGGCTTGAGTTGGTTTCAGCAGATCCTTTCCTAGATTATGCTATTTCCATTTGGACATCGCGTTAGCATTAAGCCAGGCCAAGATTGCCGAATATAAGAACATACTTGTATTACTGCAGTTGGTATAATAGGTGTGATATTTTCAAATTGGCATTTTTTAACGCTCACGTTATTGAATAATTGTGATCAACAATATTTTTCCATGAACTACTGGCATTGTTAATTATTTTTTGAACACATATACTCAGCTGTGTATTTGTACATATCCAAGGATATTATATTTTTCACGTTGTTGCACTCGTTTTTGATGATACTCCATAAGTAAATATGCCTGGTCTCATTTCTAGCATCAAAGAAAACATGAGTTAGATCTCATTCGCGCGGCCTTTATTCCAGATGGTATTGAAGGTTGTGTAAATCTTTGGTGAACACACTTCGCGGTGGATGAATATGAAATAATGCATAAAAATTGGCTGATACATATAGATGTTGGAATTATTATTATTCTAGCGATAACACCCGATGCGTTAATTCACACAACTAAACAGGGAGATACCCTGGACTTATCAATGCTGCACTCAATGTTTGCATAATATAGGTATACGTGGAGCCTCGCAAGGTTCCAGAATGTGTATATAAACACAGGCTACCCGAATTGAGTATTGTCAAACAAGTTTGAAGACTGTTCAGCGACACATCTAATTACGATGCGTTTCACTCTGTTTTCTGTGCTTTTCGTCGGCTTAGTAGTTCTTGTAACAAGCCAGGGCTCCCCACCAAAACGATGCAGACCAAACACCTGTCCACCTGGCCAGGAGTGCTATTATCAAGTCGTTCAATGTTTCACAACTCCGTGTTATCCTATACGATCGTGCAGACCTTATGGAACCACCTCGTAAGTCGTAGATCCATCCGAAACTCATCACTACGATTTACCTGCCTGTTTTTGAACGGGTATATCTACTCTCAGCACTACAGCAGAAGGAAGAATAACAAGTAATCACGGATTCTCGTATGCTGGATAATAATGATTGTATCAGAATAAATTAATAATCCATATGTCAAATTGATAACTTAATTTATTGTTTCGAATTCTTTCACTTGATCGCCTTACCCCATCCATTCCCCCATAATATTGGATTTTACTTTTTTCATTTATATATACCTGGTTAATAAAGCAACTACTTTTCGCAATAGAAAAAGCACCAACTATTTTGATAAAACCAGGTAATTTATTTTCAACGTGCTATGCCTATACTGGATCGCATACTGGTATGAAGTGTAATTGCACACTCGTCAGCTTTTTCGGGAATAGAGACGGGCAAGAAAAGAAAACGCTCGAAAAACAAAATTATGAGTTCATGTAGTAGTGATATTTTTCTCTTATTTCACCTAATTTATATACAATAATATATTTTCGTAACTGTATGTACGGGGTTTCCCATTTAACGTTGGATAGATAATTTTGATTATTGATTGAAACTACTTTCTTGGATCAGTTAACCAGTATGAAAATCGGTTACACTTCCGGACACAGAATCCGAGATCGTCAGAGAGAGACGCTGGCTGAATTGGCGGATAAATTATTCTAATAACAGCACTTTGACAGCAGACACAAGCAATAATAAAAACACTGAATACTGTCAAGATGGAAAGCTACCACTCAACCACAATTCAAATAAACATTTACATGTATTTACAAACTATAATAAATAAGTCGATGATGAAAATATTATTATTCGTTTGTCCCATCTACGATACCCCGTGCAAGACTTCATCTGAATGTCGACTCTTTTAACAGCTGAACATACCATAGTTCCGTTATTCTTGAATATCCACTGCTCTCTACTATCCATAGTTGAGTAGTGAAAACAATTCAGTGACGTTCTGAGGTCATGCATCAAGAGTACATCGCAGTATATAAGTTGGAACAGCCCGAAAACGATCAGACAAGTATTGTTCATCAACCAATATACTACTATCAGGCTACAATGCGTTTCGCTGTACTTTTCGTTGGTCTCTTCATCGGTTTGGCAGACTTTGCCCTGGGTGGAGCTGTACCGAGTCAACCAACCTGCATCGGTTTTCCCTGCCCCCGCGGTGAGCAGTGCGTCTTGGAACGAAAGAAGAATTGCCTATGTCCTCCGTGTCCGCTTGAGCCGAGGTGTAAATGCATAGTTCCAAAAGTAACCTGCAAGGGATTCCCCTGTCCACCTGGTCAGGAGTGCTTCTTGCAACGAATCCAATGCATCGCTCCTCCGTGCCCCTCCCCTATACGATCATGCAGACCCATAATTAAAAAACCAACATGTAAAGGACACATGTGTCCACCCGGTCAAGAGTGCGTTTTACAAACAAACCCGTGCTTCGTCGCTCCATGCCCCAAGGAGCCAACGTGTGTAGTTAAAAAACCATCCTGCAAAGGATTCCCGTGTCCATCCGGTCAGGAGTGCTTCTTGCGACCAATCGAATGTTTCGCTGCTCCGTGTCCATCCCCTATGCCATCGTGCAGACCTAAACCAACCTGCAAGGGATTTTTCTGTCCGATCGGTCAGGAGTGCTTCTTACAAAGAAACCCATGCAAGGTCGCTCCATGCCCCAAGGAGCCAATGTGCAGAGTTAAAAAACCATCCTGCAAGGGATTTTTCTGTCCACCCGGTCAGGAGTGCTTCTTGCGAACAAACCCATGCAAGGTCGCTCCATGCCCACAGGAGCCATCGTGCCGGATCGTAGATAAAATACCAACCTGCAAAGGATTCAAATGTCCAAAAGGTGAGGTCTGCTACTTGCATCCAGTCGTATGCGTCCGTGCTCCGTGCTACCCTCAGCCAAAATGTAGGTGTCCCAAACCCAAAGTACCCAAAGTACCCGAAGTAATTACTTTATAATAAGTACCCGAAGTACCCAAAGTATGGTGACTTCTTCGGCCGTCACCTTACTTTAATTGACTGATGAAGATGAAGACATCAACAAATTTTCAAACTATTTTGAGATTAAAATTAGAAATAAAAATTTGCCAATGAGGATGTACAATGAGGATTAAATAAATCAGTTAAAAAATGATTCAGTGTCGCATTATTACTGTTACTTTTATATAAAATTACCTTTATCCTTCGTTTGAGTAATTTTGTCCCTCACTTCATCGATATCTCCATGTCTAAAATATGCAATCCTGCGTCCGCTTAATTTCAACATACTTTATCATTACGGCACAAGTTAATTTAAACAAACAAAAATTTATATTCTTCAAACCTATATCATGATAATTGCTTGACTATATTGAAAAAATATTTCTCACTCGACTCAGCTGAAACTGCCGAAATTTTCGTTTCGCAGAATAATGTAACACACATTATCAGATATCAACTCTGCACGAATATGTCTTCAAAAGCATTCTAGTTAATTTTCATTTATTATCTGTATTCTCATTTTCTACGAATTATCGTACAACTGCTATAGTTATATATATATTTTAATTGAATTGCTGGTTGTGAACGAGCTATTATCGTAACAAACGATTCCCACTCCAAGAACATTCAAGACCGAAGAAAATAACGAGATAACAATTGAGCAGATTATTTTCCACGCGATGAAAGTTCGTGCATTGACTTATAGCTCGAAACGTGCTAGAAAGATAAAAAATACCGGTTTGGTCAAAATATTCCAGCGATCTAATGTTATTCAATAACCTGCAGCAAACCTGAATCATGACGGCAGATAATAGCTCCTCTATAGGTCGGTGTTCGATATCATGTCTACCTACTTGTTAGCACGGATATCTCTAAAGCTCCGTAGCGAGTAGCTATATAAATTCAGGGCATCATTGTTGAATACCATCAGACAGAATTTCTTCGTTGAACAAAACATTGCATTACACAACCGCTGTGATGCACTTTGCTGTTTTCCTCGCACTCGTATGCGGCCTGGTAGTTGCTAACATCGCGATCAGCTTGTATTTAGTTTTTTCTTCGATATTGTGATCAAGATGTAAAAAGATTGAGGTTTATCGATAGTCCAATATTCGCAAACTTGTGGCAAATATTCGGTTCTGAATAAAATTGATTGAATACAACGATTTCGGAACGACGTTTACGTCGATGAACGTTTACATCACTCCATTAATATCCTATAATAGAGGGAAGGTATTTGTGAGTTATTCAGTCGCCATTATATCTGAATGTTATTTGAAACTCTTGGCTGACTGGTTTCAACTAATCCGACGTTTACGTTTGTCGAATATCGCCGCGTGTCGTCAGCCTGTAGTTTCTGGCCGGACGTCACTTCTCATTTAGATAACACGGTGTTCGGGAATTACCAACTCGTCTAGGTATACCTAGACGCTGATGCACCATGCCGCGCCAAGTTCTCTTTCCTCGAGTCCATGTCACCACTATTAATTTCAATGACAGAGATAAGCGGGGACCACCCTAACTGCACGACCATTGTTATACCTTCCGATTAGAGAGAGGAAAAAAAATAAGAACTGATTACCGATTTATGACCAAACTTTTGTCCTGAGCTATTTATTCGGTTAAGCTTTTTTTTTTTTTACAAAATATACATATACTTAACGTTTCGTTCAAAACCGAATTAATGGAAAACTTCGGAAGCGCTAAAATATACCTGATGAGAAAGTGGTCCAGGATATTCGGACTTTTAGCCGCAAGGTAGTATCACACATCGCCTTGGAGTTACTTCCCATGTATTACATATCGTTCGATCGTTGAAGAACAAACGCAAGTCTTGCGAGCAAGCACGTCACGTCACCAGGTGCAGGCGGAACACGGTGCGACAGCCACACATGGTCGTAATAGGAAATTGAATTATAAATTGAATTTAGCAAATATATTTATTCATTTCATCGGGCACGTTCAAGCCTTGAGCATTAAAAAGCTGTGAAGAAAATAAAATATAGCATAAAATAAGTGGAAACTATTACAACTGACGTGTGGAATTTAATATTAAAGTTTGTAATATACGGCCAGAGTCGGGGGAATCGATCAGAAGTTAACAAGTTGAGCTTTAACGGCTTGACACACCAACACAACACCTCAGCCCTCAAGTTACCGTTACTTCGACGCCCCTGAAAGAACGCCGAATCTCACAACTTCTTTGGCGGTACTTTTATGCAATTGAAGAAAAAATCTTGCCCACTGTGCGTCTTGGTTGGACAATTTCGGAAACCGAAAAACTTCCAAGTTTCGGAACTGACGTTTCGCTTTATAGCGATTCGAAGACAATCTTAGATGCTATTTATACTCCACGTTACTTTCAGATCTTGATAGTATTATATCACGATATACCTAATTTGGAAACTATTTCTGACTAAACGTTCGTTAATCAGCTATTACAACCCAAGTAGCACATTGTTGACTCGGTCATTACCTAATATCGGCAGAAAATTGACTAGGCTCTTTTATGCCAAATGGCGATAGGCATAATACAAGCAAATAGTTCATTAATAACAATGCCTTCCGCGAGTTGAATGAAGGAATCGCAACTGCATGTCGATTGTACATTCGACATTCTAATAATCAATAGTCACCTTTGTGTGGACTAACCGTGCGTTGCCTTTGACGATCATTTTTATTGACTTTCCACGCTAATTACAAGACGACGTCTAGTTGTTTGAACAATTTGGTTTCAATTTTATATTTTAGAGGGCATTCGCGGACATCAAATATGCTATAAAGCAAGTTTTGGTTCAGTTTTTGGAGATTGACCGCGGCATTCGAAAAATTACTTCCTTTTGTTTATTTTTTTGCCAACGATGCATCGACGTCTATAGCTGTTGACAAAATGACGACCCTATCAAGTCCAATGACAGTCGGCGTCTGAATGAGTGTGCTACCTGAGAAAAAAGCTTCTGCAGATAATCGAAAGTGAGGCTTGAGAAAAGTAGAGATACCTCAATAGTGAATGGTTACAAAGGGGTGAAGAAGGTAAGAAATAAGAAGCAGAGATAGTTGAGGATCTCGACGTAGCCTCTGGTTATCGGAAGGTGTCGCACATTTCAAGTAAAAGCTGGAACTTTGAACGAAAGAAAAAAGTTGTTTGGAAAAACACGAGATTTCAATTAAAGAGACAAGCTTAGTAATGAGGCACCCTGGATTTATTAGCTCAGGGTTCGGGCCCCAGATCCTCTGCGTGTGAGCGGCGAAGCCTCGAAGAAGAACCCAAAAATGGTCCCGCAACAGTTTCGAGGGTCCCGACTCGAAATTCTCCTTTTCCAAGGATATGTTCCTCATTTGCATCTGTTCGAAACTCATTATTGTTTTGTGACTCAGCCGCTCCCGTTTAGATAGTTCCTTTCAAACTCTTTCTTAATTTTGCTTGTACCCCAATCAGCCACCGTCGATTACAACGTAAACGACCCAAGTCTCGTCGAGTATCTTATCGCCACACCTTCTTACCGGGCTATCAAATTGGACGTCGACAAATCGTGACGGAGAATCGTACCTAATGATTAACGAAATTTTATGGCTTAGTAGCATGGAAACACTTTGATTATATAACAGTGTTTTGTAAGGGAATCATCAGTATCTTGCAGACCACGGGTTCCACGTTTTCACACGTCACTAACCAGAATTACCTTTATTTCCATTCGTAACCTGACCCGAACTAGTGTAGATTGTGCGTTGGTAATAGAACGGCTTTTATCAAGCTTATTACCATGAGTCTATAAATCAAATTTCCATTCACTGTTATAACAAGTACTTACAATTTGTAATGAGAGTCAACTGGGCGTAAACCATCTTAAAAATCAGTACAAACCATATGATAGCAGCCTTTCACACCACCATATGACGCCGATTATCAAATCTATGACCCTATACACAGACTATTAATGGGTATAAATCGAAAATTTATAAGGCATTACGTATTCTTGTCATTTGATCAAGCAGCGTATCATCATCTTCGCCAATCAGTGCAAATAATCTCAAACAATGGGCACACTAACTACAATCAATTGTCTTTACGCAATCAGTATAAACACAAGACACAGAGAAAGAGATATGTTCTTCGGTAGCAATGACGACTTGAGATAAAGATCTGCTCGTCGCCTCGTTAATGTCCCTTTTACATTTTACAACCGCCTCGCTGCTGCTGTTGCTGCTGGGCCCTAGGGCCCCTTGGGCCTGATGGGAGTGGGGACAGATTGCGTGACAGATTAGGCCAGTCAAGATAGATATTGTAGTGACTTGTATCGGCATTTCCGCGCCTAATGAAGGGCCGGTTCGTAAGGCCCGGTTGGAGGGTTGTTCATACGCGTTCACGAAAGCGCCAGCCAAATTGAAGCCAAGATTTATCGCTGTATCTAGACAGTAATAATAATTATGGAGCGATTTGACGTGAGATTTTACACATATGGACGTATTTCGATAACTTACCATTGAAAATACTTGTGATTCTTAAATTTTAGTCAACGTTGATAAATTATGAATCCATTTACGTTTATGTTAGAAAATTTTATGGAATATGTATATGAGAAATATTTATTCATCGCTCATGAATTTATCCACTATATTAGACAAGACATGATACGATGATAATTTCAAAGGTATGCTGTATGAAAAAATATTTTGAGATGCAAAAATAGTAAGGAGGACTCGATACCAATCGGTAGCACGTCGATTGCGCTTCGATTGCCCCCGGCCTTCACTGCTTTGCGTACCCATCATTATGTATAACATAATATCTTATCGAATCTTAAATGTGATCTTGAAATACCTTCGGAATTATGCACAAAAATAACAATCTCTATTCGCAGTACTGCGTCGGGGTTTCTTCATGTAATGGCCAAAAACTTTCGCATACGTAATGAACTTAAAAGATTATACTACTTGTTGCTGGAAGAATTGGAATCAATGAAGATCCATTCCTCCCTCCATTATATTTATAGTGTACTCTGTATAATCAACGAATTAACTAATCTGATAAATTCTCAAAAAAGTTTCATTCTAATAAGTCCACTTTACCTGAGCATTGTGATACCAAAACGTTGAGATTTTACAATTTTATATTTTATATTATAGATCATGTGTCTAAGTTTATAGTAAAATTCCGAATTCTCGAAAATTCAGACTTACAAGATTGTGTATAAATATATAAGTTCTCGGTGAATGGTTGAGTGTACGATAATTAGTAGGCATATTAAGGAAGAATTAATGCATTCAAATGACCGACCGATAGAAATATTTGCAACTTATAACTGAATGCTATTATTTATGGATATGTATTATGTATGTGACATTCATATACTACGACTATTATTCAACACGGTGAACGAGCGAGACAAATGAAGTGTAACTAATTATCCGCATATATGTATGCGTGGGTGAAGGCGCGTGAGATGTTTACATGCCAAGCATGCAACATACGTCCAGAAATGGCAGACTCAAAATGGATATTCTATAACGATTGGTAATCTGTAAACTGAATAATCTAGGCAGAAGGCACAACGCTCCATCTCGTTAACGATTCACCGTTCTACGTATACGTATAGACCATCCTGCACACCGTGCAGTATTGCATCAATAATATATCATGAGCCGAATGAAACTTAAAAATGATGTACACGTCTATCATAACTCATATTGATCGAAAATTGGAGAAGTAATTTAGAACGTATCTTTGATCAACAAACTAATTGATACAATTAATCTTAGCTGATTCTCTCGTTCACTGTCAGTAATGAAAATCTTCAGAATATAGTCACATGAATAAAGCCAACGATTCAGATATCTCGAGATCGACTGAAGTTCCAAAAAGAAGTAATGGACTATTTCATCGCGACTTTGTATTTCAGAGACGTTACAGCACACAATATCATTTCAAAGTCAATTCGGAGTGGTTTCAGTTGGGCCATTCCGATTTATTTCATCAAGCTCCATGGGTAACTTGCGGCACCATTCCGTCTGTGTCGAATGTCTGGACTTGCCCTACGTTGCGTTACGTCGTGTTACGTATATTACCGAATACGTTAATCAGTTTGGCTCGCTCCTTGGATGGAGAAGCCGAGAACCTGGCCAGCTTCTTGCCCACTGCTTCTCGTAGTCCCTTATTCCCCTCAACGCAGTAACCGACGTACCAACGTACTCAAACTCGCTGGCACAATCTCCCGAGCAAAGGCAGGTCTCCAGCATCCATGAATAATACACGTGCGGCACAATTAGCTCCACCGTTTCCAATTTAATCGGCGAATTATCAGCCCTACAGAGAATGGAGACTTGATCTAGCAAAAAACTGAGCAAGTAGTAACGACCCGCCGCGAGTTACTCGTATGAAACGCCGTCATTCGCCAGACAGATACTGCGTACTTGTACATATAGTCGTTGACGTTCGCGTTTCACAATTATAAGGATTTCTGTCACAGATAAAAACACTGAAATGGTAATTCCATTAGTAAATGGTACAATCTACTAAATACCTATTCAAGAGACTAAGATAAAAAAAAATTCCTTCCTTAGTTGTAACTTCGGCGTTATAATTGATGTACACACGCACTAAGCCATGCAGGCCTGAAAATTTTCCTACTAAAAATATGAATGAACAGTTTATTTTTCCGATTGATAGCTGATCGTTCACCGCCTGGTCATTGTTCGAGTAGGTACTGCGGGAGGTTTTATTGGCTACGGGTAGTTTGTTATTACGATATTCGCGGCCGTAGCTGGTTGCTAATTAAAACAGGTGTTAAACAATGAACAATCACCAGTGTCGACTGACGCCAACGCAATTTTGCTTCACAAAATCTGCATCCAGTAAAGTCTACCCGTTTATATATAGTAGCTGCTACCTATGTAATTGCTTATCACATCCTTCCCTTACTCTTCTGCCTTCAACCACCGCCTGCAACTCGTAACTACTGACGCAATATGTAATTAAAAATATCGATCCGAATTATTTTCAAATGCTTCGTGCGATACTTTTGGTCACAATGATTCTATGTGTAATTGGCCCAAAATTTTGAGATATAAATTACCTGGAACGAGGATCCGTGATCTTATACGGTGACCCGTGTGAAATGAATGGTTAAAGTTGCCAGTTGCGTAGGGTGAGGTAAACACTTCTATATACTTAGACTGTAAGGGACATTGTCTCAAGGGACCGACGACCCTAAGATCGCCATTCCCACCCTCCCGAAATGTGACCTTCTCGCGATGTTTCGGACTTTATCTCCTCGTATCTTGACAGTGCTGTACGTACCGAGAGATACATGTATTCGTAGGTTTCGTTCCGTGACTACGACCCTCATAATCGCGTTCACCGACACGCTGAGGTCGTCAGCGTAGAGTTCACGTGCCAGTCTTCTTCGCCGTCATCTATCACCGCGTCCCATATCTTGCCGGCCATAATTATCACGTCGGTACATTCATCTATTTTAATAACGATATCACTTAGCAGCGAGCACTACTCAACCTTCAGGTGAATGGGCTGGAATTCTCTGTGGGAGATGGATCACCCGCGGCTGACCACCTTCATTGCTGTATATTATTATACCTACCTATTATAAGTAATCTCCTCAACGCCAATCGCGCCTTTCATTTCTGTTATCAGTTCTCTCATAAAGTATATCAACTAGTTCTAGTAAAATCGACACTAAAAAACAAAAAGAAAATCCAATCTTGTCGCAGACCGTTTCAGAATTACGTTTTTTTCATCTTTACATGCCGTTACCTAAAAACCCGCCGAAATTATACATTAATTGTTCAAGCTCGTCGACAGCCTGATCAAACCGTTGAGTTAAATTGATTGCATTCTTCCGTGAATCTAATCATCTTCCATTTTTAATTATCTGAAAGTTTCGGAGAAGTGCGACTCTCACAGGAAGCGTGGATACTTTAGCCTTTAGTTTTACACGGTGGTTATTTCTTTGATTAAATGAAAAGATTTTGTTGAACTTTATTGCCGGTTGTTAGTGCACAGTGTTTCTTGATTACTGCGTCCAGGTTCCGTCTCTCAGACACAGACTTGCCGCCAACGTTGAAGATGAAGCCCACAATGAGGTAAAATAATGAGTAAAATCATCACCGGTTTGCTTGACATAACGGCCTAGCGTTGTTTGCACAGCGGGCGGTTTACCGCAGGCCTTAACGCATGGTGGAGAACACGTCCAAGTCGCCACCAACTGATGAGACGCCCCTCTGGTCGAGTCTTCGATGTCAGATTTCTCCCAGGCTTTAATTTTCAAATTTTTCTAATGATCGAAAGCTTAGCATGCAACAGCTGCTGCACTAACTGATCAACTGAATTCTCCTGCACCGTAGCCATGTATATATAGTGTCAATTGCCGACCAAAAATTCTTGGAGCGTACGTTTGACACTCTATGTGAAGGTATTTTACCTACTTCCAATTAGTATTTATAAAAATCACCCTGAAATAGCGAGAATCTTCGATTCCTTTTCGGGATGACGAGATGTAACGGCCTGGGAAGACTCTTTAGTTTGTCGCGACAGACACGGTGCAGTGTTTCATTCAACGCGGCGTTTTTATCTGGCTGCAACGGTCGCCCGATAAGACGTGTTAACTAATGGCTGATTTGCATATGTACCTTACCCCGCTACGACTAAGTGAGTCCCGGTCGGCGTTGGCCGTATCTTCGTCGCGTTCCTATAGGGACACGTGAGAAACCTGCTGCAAGTGACCCACCGCAGGGACTCGATTCATTCAGCCACTTAAGTAGACTCGAATCCTACCGTCTGGAATACCCGTCGAAATCCTTTAACCCTAACCTGACCCAACCAGAGCTAACTTTAGGTGGTGAAATGAAAGGATTTTGATAATATTAAAAGCTTGCTGTGATATGCCAGTTTTGCAGTATAGGTATAGCGTGTGTAGAGAGACCTTCTTCGCGACGAGTAGACATAACGACGTAATTTAATTTAAAGAACGCATAATGAAGCTATTAAAGACGTAAGCGAAGAAGCAGGGCAGACCAGGGCACAGCTAGCTTCTCGGTTAATCGGAGTTGTCTTTGGTGACGAGTGCCGCCCACGCAGCCACTTGACCTCCCTGCAGCCTCCGTATCTTGTAGTTAACCTTATCAACTCGTTCCTCGTATACGTCCGTACTCACGCGTCATTCATTCTCACCGTAGCAATCGTAAACTAGCGCCTAACGTAGTTTTGTCTTTCAGGTTCGTTCCATGGGAGTTCCGAAAGGTATTTTGACTATTTTAAAACCTCTTAAGACGCCGAAGTACCACTCGAGTGATCTAAACTTCGGCTTATAGTGGCGTCGGTTCAAGTATGAAATAAAGTTGAATATTTAGCGGTACATCTTTCATTAACTTCCTCGACTGCCGAGAATTCTGGACCTTCAGATCTCTCCGATGGACCAGAAAACAGGAAATACTAGTTGAACCGCGCGTGCGTACTTCTTCAGTCGGTTGAGTTTTTATTTGCCTCGAGTTCGTTCTGTTTGCTATTGAATTACGATGCGGCGTCATCTTGAGGCTTTCAGCTTGAGCAAGAAGGCTTCGAGAAAGTTTAACTGCTGAATCAAGGAAATTTGACTGGGAAAGAGGAAGATACTTTGCTCAAAGTACCTACCCACACACTGTCACTTATACATATCTCAAGTAGAGTCAGGTAATTGAATGATTTGCACGAATGATGAAAAACGGTATTACGAATAGAACGAAATAATGTACGCGTATACTGAAACCAGGTATACATACCTATAAATCGCGTGTGGCAAGAAATTTGTCGAGCGAAAATATATATTTCAACGTTCAAATTGCTTTGGGAAAAGAAATTTTAGCTGTCCTCCTGTTTATATTCGGTATAAAATATGGCGATACCCCATAGCGCCCCGTAGCGGTTCATCCTGACCTCCTATCTACACGTATATCTGTGCCCTGTACCATTTTTACCATCTCGTTATTATCAGGCTCACTTGAGTAATGCGTTTTTATGTTTATTGGTGTCTTCGAAAAGGGTGATTCACTGTCTGGGATCACGATGCGGTATAACTTTCGATATTCAGAATTTATTAATGATATTTAATACGTGACCGTAAGTCGGGTACCACTGCAGAAACGAGTTGAACACGTCAACAATTAATTAATTGCAGAACGTGCACAATTTCAAATTACGATATTTATGTTCATATGTGCTTTTGTGGGCGAGGTAACAAATCTTTTTTCCTCTACGCAGAGATCAAGATATCATAATTTAGGGCTTTTCTCTAAGGTGACCAGATAAAATTTAAGAAATGAAAAAGAAGTAATGAAAAAACCTCAGACCACGAAGAGTAACCAACGCACGTGGTAACAAGAAATGTATCAGATATAGAATGAGAGTTGGATGAGGGTGGTGAGCGCTCTCGGGGACATTTTGAAATATGTATTACCCGGAGATTATATGTTTATGTATGCTCGAGGCACAGCTTCGAAGTGGCGTATTTTTCTTTGATACGTTCTCGCGTCTCCCTTCCTCCTTTATCCACCCCTTGCCGGGTCGCACCTTCGCCGCATCGGGTGAGATTTGAATAAGAGCATCCTCACCCGTTGGGAGGAGGCCTAGGGTGGGTTTCGCTAGAGACTTTTTACAAGACCGCAACCTTATTAAATATGTATAGGTTCACCCCGCTCCCCTGTTTCCTCGATGGAACCTTGTGGCTGATTACGCGAAACATATGTCCCAAAGATTATAGCTCGCGGGTCAGGAAGAGGGTGAAGAAAAAGATATACTTTGCTTTGGTTATCTTCATACCGTTCGTCTCTCTTGCGCATGACTCAATTAATTTTTTTTTTTTTTTTTCTCAAAGAGTCAGGAATCATTTTTTACCTAACTCATTTTTTATTGGAATAATTATCACAATGATTGTAATTAATGAGAAAATTTCGTCAATTTTATAATATGAAGTCGAAGAACACAACCGCATTCATGCTGGACGAAGCTGTGATTATACGATAGATTTTTAATTATAGGTATAAATTTTTAATTAAATATAGAAATAACGGGTTAATTTTGTGAAAAAAAATTTACATTTTATTTGATAAGGTAGAAGTAGGTACAAGTGTCTGACTTTCACATATTTCAGGATAAATTACGTTTGCGAAACGTTAGGTGGAAATAATTGAATTGATTTTGCCATGAAAGGAACGAATCTCGGGTATTTCTCGTCAAGGATTAAAACTAACGACAGAATGTTTGAACTTTGGAGGCAATGCGGTCGCTTATTAAGACGAAGTGTTGGCGGGGGTTTAATTTCTTCGCGAAACAAATGACTCGCGAGTTATCACCCCGAACAGGCAACCCTCCCATTTAAAAAATGTAAATTCGTTAATGCAAGTGGTACGGGGTTGAGGGGGTTCTGCTGGATGAGGAAAGAGTGCGAAAATTTCTTCGCCATCTCCGACACTCCCACCTCCTGACACTGCAGGCAGGCACCCCATTACCTGGGGCTATTATCCAATACAAAAAATCAAATAAAATATGCTAAGTTACGCTTGGAAAGCTTCAGGGAGTGCGGGAGCAAAGTCTAAGTCTTTGTGCGGGTGAGGGGTGTAGGAACATTTTTTTAACTCCGTCTCACCCTAAGCCCCATTCATTCCCAATGGGACGAAAGAAAGAGTCGATTGCGAAGGAACATTGGAAAATTACAGTCTTGCAACGCCTCGCACAGACTGCGCGATTCTACTGGGGTTCCGGTATAGGTACGTAGGTATGTACGTACATATACATAACTATGTATACATGCCTGTATACTATAGGATAGTGTCCGCACTTTCATGAGAAAAGAATGTTGAAAATATCGCGATCGAGCGTGAAATTCGTACCTTAATTAGTTCATTCGCAACGTTAACCTTGCCTAATTGCAAAATGTAATGAAAGTTAATTGTTATTTCATCTAATTGTTATACAAGAATAGTGTTCTTTTTTTTTTCCGATTCATATACCGAACAATACTTGAAACATCGGACTGTTATCCAAACTAATTTCCTATCTGTTAGTTCATATAGGTATATTATGGTTGGAATTATATGAAAACGATGTTGTTCAATAGTTAAACTCGTCCTAAAGAATCCTATTGCTAAAACATTCAGTATTCTCAATCACTGCACTGCAGTTCAGACAAATTGTTTCCATTCAATTTCAAATTGCGCTATATGTCAATACAAAATACGTGCAAGAAACTTTGCGTAGTTTCCTGATTTCACGGTATATCTATACTGGTTCTAATTTTGTTTTTTTGTTTTTCCTCATTTTTTTCCTGTTTTTTTTTTTTTTTTTAACGTCATATTTGTTACTTGTTCCATTATTACGGGAAACAATTCTCTCACAGAATGTAAGACAGTTGAGTTTCAAAACAAACAATTATCTTCTTATTGGCGTGCAAGGTAATATGTTTTTTTCTCTACATTCCGGTAGAAATATATGTGTCACTTTCTAATAGATCAGTATAAACAATTTTACGATCATAGAAATACTATATTCTATACGGATATCTATCAACCGATGATTGCGTAAATAGTCATACTAGGTGACTGACAAAAAGATATGAATTTACTTCTTATGCCCAATTTAAATAGTGATTGGAAAATAATGGAAAAACTAGCTCCTATATATCAATTTCACGTAGCCACAATAATACACAACGCTGAATGTCTAGTTTTGTACATCAATCATCTTGTGAAGAAAATATTTGCCGAAATTCGCCTCGGGCTAGCGTAGCTACCGCGTATCATGGAAGCTTATACTTTTGACAAGATCATTGTTTCGATTTCGAGCCTGTGTATTAAAAAATGTAATTCTACTATGACTCGGGCTTAACTCGAGCTTGAAGAAAAAATCTATAGGAAATAAAAAAGGCCAAAGAAGTCGGGACCAAATTTCATAGAACCATAGGCCGGAGAGAAATGCTGCATAGTACATAATAGGCTCGAGCAGCGCTACCCGGTGCAGAACAATACTGGACACATACATTCGAGGAACTAGATCCCATTAAGTTAGTGGACAAAAAAATATACGAAATAAAAGAGTAGAGCAGCCGCGGGTTTACGTACCGCCAGCAAGTTTTTTTTAACGAGTTTCGTAAAATACGCACACCGTCATGGTCCGGTTATCCAACGGGTGGTACGGGGGGATGCCCGCACGCGCCGCTTCCACCGAAGCACAAAACTAACTTTTGTCCTCCTCGGTCTCACCTCCCTCGGTTGCGCACTCCAGCCTCTATTATTCGGGTATGTGAGTATATTACATCCTGATATCGAGTCTGAGTAATTATATCGCGTTCTATCGAGACGAGGAAAAGCTCTGAAAACCTATAATCATCGGATCTTTTTTTTTTTTTTTTTTTTTTTTTTTTTTTTTTTTTATGAACTTGCCGATGATTTTGACACTTCTTTCAAATCTTATAAAAAGACGAAACACTTATGGCTTCGAGCTAGTTGATATAGCCTGATCTGGAAGCTCCGTGTATCCAATTCACGATGAAATAAGGCCCTTTAAATTGCGGCTAGACACCAGCTGACTAAATGAGTCAGCACGCGTCTTCGGGCTACAAATGTACCAATGCATGTTGACATTTTTCATAAATGTCAAATAGCCAAGTCCCTTTACTATTTTACGTCGTATATCATTCGAAGATATAACAGCGGTCCATAGGACTAAATAATGTAGCATTCATTACAAACGATATGTAAGTATACGATTCTCGGTTAATGCTGCAAGATTTCCTATGCAAGAAAAATATATTCATTTGTGGATACAGGAAAGTCTTTTTTTTCTGATGGAAAGTTTAGTGGATAATTTGAATGACTATACTGGTCAATGTAGATTGTGTTATGGGATTCCATCGATACCTGAAAAATATGTTCAAGTCATACACTTGTTTTCAGATTAACAGTCACGCACCCGTTTGAAGAAGTAGACAATTCTTAATAGCATAATATACACCTAATATGATTTTCTTAAAATCTGGGAATCGTTGACTATCCAAGTGCCATACTGCCATCTATGGTATAAGTGAATTCTACAGCGGATGATGGATACCTAGATGTATGTTAACAATTTAGTCCCCCTTGGCGATTCCCATCTCAACTCTTGGCTGCTCCACTCGATTCAGTCATGCCGAGCTAAGCTTGGCGTGTTTATGACGCCTAAGTACAGAACGCGAAGAAAGATACCAATACCGATGGAATGCGCGTGAGAGATACGGTTCTTTGAAATAATTAAAGTACGTCCACACCTATCACTCAGCCTAACGTGGGTTAGACTCGCTTCGACGTGACCTGCTATGCTACTATGAGTACTAGTACGTATGCCGTATATATCTGGTAAGAACATTGTAAAGAGCAAGGCAGAGCATGCTGTACATCGCTACTATAATCCCAATCTCCCTGTTCGATCTGATTTAGGTCCAGCTGCGAAGATTCATAATCGATCTCATATCATGTTGAACGAGGGTGCGAAAAAAATTCAGATTTCTTTTTTTTTTCTTTCTTTTTTATTCTTTATTATTTCCTACCTCGCCTTATGTAATTCGATCTAAATTCCAATAAAACATGTAACAAAATTGTCGGCGAAATTTATTTACTTACGTAGTTTACATAGCATATTGTAATATTATATGATGATTAGGCGCACAATTTATACGAAGAAAGTAACATACCGGTGGTGAAAAAATTAAACTTTTTATGTATACAGAAGATTGGGTAATGATGAGCAATGATTTTCCAATAAATCAACAGCGTTGATGTATGATACGTGTACGTTGTACCCATATGGGATTACCATATCGAATAGGCTCGAAGACTAATGTCTATGCATGGAAAAAAGAGGAGCATATAAGACTATTTGTGTGGTTTTTTTTTTTCTACTTTTTTTTTTTCTTCCTTTATTCATTTTTTTTTTTTTTTTTTTTTTTTTTGGACTCGAACTAAATTATGCCGTGAACCAAAAATACATCGGACAAGATCCAGGCACTTTCTTCTCCGAGTCGTTGGCTACGCGCAGTGGATAGTGACCGAGAGGGGTATGCCTGACGCAACTCGATTCTTGTTTTTCTTCGGGGTCCGATCAGATTTTTCTGTTCGACCAAATTAATTGAGATTTGACAAGCATCAACGCTCAGGAATCTTAAACGACTGCCGTCAGAGGAAATCAGTGCTCTGGCTATGAAACACCCGGGGAAAAAGGTATATGCAAAAAGGGTTCTTCCACGCCTCGCACGCTCTCAAACTAATTAATGCGAACGCTAAATCACCCGGTGTCCTCCTCCGGGCTCTACTCTGTCTCATCGGCATTTTAATATCCTACGTCGTCGTCCCCTTCTATCTCCGTTCACGTATATACACATGTCGGCATTTATTTATTTACTCCAGGTCTAGACCGTCATGTAAACTTATACACTTATATCGATATATGTATATATGATGAATTCCACGCGGAGCGGACCAAAAAAAAACCTCAATGTCCCATTCCACAACAAACGTAATTCGATAGGAAATTTCCCGAACTTTTCGAAAAAAAAATACGATAAAAATCCTAAAAATTACACAAGTGAATAAAAATAGAGTTTTTGATTGGAAAATGATTTTTCGACATGTTTTCCGATAGTCACGGGCAAAATTATGGACTTAGGTGAAGAAGGGTGAAGAATACTACACATCACCACCCCATTACTTGTTTCACATGACATACCGTTTCTAAAAGATTTGCCTCCAAAGACATCAAGAGCGTAAGAAATCGAAAACTAAAACAGCTCGTACACCATAGGTAACAAAAGTGACATGTGTCGTATATACATAAAAAAAAGCTAATTCTGAGGGTACTAAAGGTCATACAAAAATTCGAAAAATCCGCGACATCTTGGTCTTTTTTGGTCCGCTCCGCGTGGAATTCATCATGTATATAATCGATATACCTACTACAATTATGAATTAATAATACACTATCATATGTATAATATATTATTATACATATATAATATATTATGCGTCCATACTGAAGTATATTGAAAAATCTACGCACATTATTTTACATATCCATAGCATTATATTATATCTATCACATCGCTATAGGTATACCTTCATGGTATACTGGTCAACTAATGTCATTGCCATCTGCACTGCCGCTATTAATGACATTCGAAGTGTTTCTTGGCCTAGGTATTCGAGCACGTAATAGATACTGCCTATAGCCGTGTGTTTACACGTCGGCACTTCTATTAGTAACGTCTGATTATGACGCGCTGTAATCACATATTAAAGGAAAAAAAAAAAATTGAAAAAATTAAGACAAAAAAAGAAAAACTATATATTGCTATAACAGGTATAACTTTAATACCTATATCTATACAACGGCTTTGATTACAACCTGTATCTAGTATTTTAATTTGTTTCTTGTTCTTTTTTACACTAATAAGTCTAACGCTTCAAATAACCGAGATAGTCTCACCTCTTGATGGTTATACGACTGGTTTACATCAGTTAGATCGAATTATTGTCGGATTTAATAATTGCACGGATAATTTGTGACTCTCAGCTGTCCAACGACTCGTGGCAGCCGTCGCCTTGCGTAGTGGTCATCTTCGACGATGAGCGTCGCATCGCGTCGCCCAGGGATCCGTTGCAGCATGCAACAGTGGGCTGGGCGATGAGCCGTTCCTTAAGGCCCCGCGGGCGTAGTTGTATAATACGGACGCGCCAGGGTTTCGGCAGGCTATAATCAATTCTGATTGCGGTCCAGGATCGCCGCGCGATCTCCCGTGCGATAGTAAGGAAAAAAGTTCATCTCCTGCAACTACCGTCCGCGTTCAACAGCAGCTGGGGGGTGAAATATATTTTACGCTAGGGTTTACCTACTGTGCTTCTGGTGATCGTCGCGATACTCGACAACAACGACGACGACGCCGAAGACGACGACGACGACGACGACGACGACGACGGCACCGAGAATCACGTGTCCCGTAAAAACGCAAGGAGTTATTTATCGGTCGGGCCTCCGTGCCACCCGTCCAGGACACGATCCCGGCCCCAGCTACTCCAGAGTGCTGTGGTACGGCTGTTGTTGCTGCTTCTGCTGCTGTTGCCGCCTCTCATCCAGGAAGAATGCGTCGGACTCTCGGTCCGTCGGGTGGCTTCACCGACAGCCTTGATCCGCCGCACTTACTTCTTATGATCTTATTATATCGGTACGTCCGGTCCCATTTAGCCTTAGGGCCCATCATTCAATAACGTTGAGCTGCCCGGATCCCGGTCATACCGCTGGCTGCCCGACAAAGTCTGTCATTGTCATCGAGACGAGACGGAGACGAGTCGAGACGAGACGTTGAACGCGTTCGGCGTTCCGAACTTTCGAACGGCACCACGAACCCCAAATAAATACCAATAATGCTGGACCGATACAAGTTAAACTATCTGTCCTCCTGTCACTCTTTTTGTTATAAATACAACGATCGAAATTTTAACGAAGAAATTTTTATGATATTAAACTTCACTTTTGGGAAGAAATTTTTTCTTCAATCAACGCAGTTATTAGCTATGCAGTTACATTATATCATCGGTTCTTGAATAAAAATAAGAAATACGTTCTAGCGGAAAAAACGCTAGATGATTCGTTCCAGATAATATCCAAACATATATACGTCGAAAATTTTACATCCATCGATACACGATCGTCTCGATATCGATCTACCGATATTTCTGAAACCTTGGAGTCATATGTATCGAGTATAGCTTTGTAAATGTATACATTTTTTTGTCAATAAGGTTGAATAAAAATGTCGAGAGAATATGTATGCAGCGGTAGTTTGAAGAAAAAAAGAAGAAAGAAAAAAACGAATGCTGGTATAGAGCTGCGAGAAAGAAATCTGATAAGTAATATAAAAATACTTGACTTTAATAGAAACTGTTTTTGTGGAAATCCTGCCTGCAATTTAACGCTGGCTATATCCAAGTTGAGATCTACTTAGTCAGTGATTTCTTACATGGTGTGGCATGATACGGTCCCCGATCGAATGTGTACCGCTCTCAAGTCTAGCCACTTGATAAACTCGGCCGATGGTTAGAGAATATACGCAACGAGAAAATATCTTTTACTGCTGCCACAAGTAGAGCTTATAAAAAGTAACATCATCCGGGCCAAAGCAGTTCGGTCTAGAGGCGTTCTATAGAAGCGTGGGCAGATGAGATTACGACCCGTAACCTCCAGGGTCAATTTTGCTGCCACGAAATTGCATTGAATAATACTTTGGACCGATCAAATTTTCGGCCGATGAACTTGAAATTATTAAACGAGAATAAAATGAAAAAAAAAAAAGAAAAAAAGGAAAATTATAATTCATCGATCATCTATACTCGTTCTGATCGATGAAAGTGATCAACAATTTTATAGCAGTATAGAGATATAGTCGTTTACCACCTTGCAACAGATGGATTTAAAAATCGTAAATTACCATGACTGATTGACAATTTTAAGCACTTACAATTTCCTAATTGAAGCCACGAACTTCAACCTCCATCTCCGTTATATCCAACCTTGCCCAATGAATAACGTTATAAAAACTTAAGCAATTTAATCTCTATTGTTAACAGTATGATATTGTCGTACTTGTTGGTGTTCAGTCGTGCAGATTGAATATCTTCGCAATGCTCCAACACATTTTCGATTACTCATGTCTTCGGTCTCTAATTCCAATGCGGAAATTAACAACAGTCAAAATCGATGTTTTACATGACTAAAATCCCACTATACTATCTGCCACCGACAATGAAATGTAGCTGAAATATATAGGTATACCTACTCCTCGTCACTTTATCGTTTCACGAATTCAAAAAATCAGAACTTCTGTACCTATCCACATGCGATCATGCTGCTTCGAAAAGTACCCTATATTTAGGCACTGCATGAGTTGATATTACAATTCGTGGCTTGTAAACGCGTGAAAAATGACCAGCTATCTATCGGTTCTTTTCTCAGACGCCCTCGGTGAGCGAAAATCGCGTGTCAGTCCCGTAGCTATTTTGCGAAGGTAGCAGTGTATGTAAGCGGGGTCCGGAAAACGGATATTGGCCTGGACTACGAAGCCGTCGGTTCCACCCGCGGGATTAGTCACAACTTTACCGGATAGCGAGCAGGAGAGAGAGAGAGAGAGAAGTAAAAAAAGAAGAACGATAGTAAGAGAAAGAGGTAGTCAGCCACAGTGACGAGGGTGTTTAGACCGCGGGACTGCAACAAGTGGCCGTCAGCATCGCACTCAGAAACTCACGCACTAACGCATTCAGAAACGCATTCGGTAACTAAACTGGGTTCCCTGCTGAGGTGCGTCCCTGCATCAGACTGCAGCTGAGTCAGGAGTTCCGTAAACGGGACCAAGCGATTCAGGGGACGCCGCGACAGACTCACCGGCGCTGGACGTAATTGATAGCGAAATGCTAATGATCCACGCGAGTCGAGAATCATAATGCGTTTCTTGCCCAGCTCCGCGACTCCTCCGACAGGGTGAACGGAATACTACCTGGAACTCCGCTGCTCTCTATTTATTATATTCATTAAACGACTTTTGCCCGTTTTGTCATCTCGCGTGTTGTCTCCTTAACACTTATTGTTAGTGCGCCAATATACTATAACAATTTCTCATCTATCACATATCTGTCAATCTTTTACTTGTACCTGCCAAACCACGCATACCGTACAATTACCATCAAATAACAGGCTAGTCTCAGTCCACAGTTGACCCGTTAATTTGTCGCTCAAGTGGCTCTGACTGATCGCATAACACTGCTTTGACATAGGTTCAAGCTGTTCATACAGCGGTTCTGATTATTTCAATAAAAGTTTAGCCAAAGTCGCTTACTACACCGAACAAGGGATGATCGCGTAGACGATTATTAGTGATTATTCGTATTTGTTTTGAGGATCCTCATTGATGCAGAAAAGAAGGGTGAACGAGTTTTACTTATATTTGTCAACGTCAGAAATGTTTGGATTTTTGGGACGGGGATATTGACAACTCTTGCGCGACGGACTGAATGAAGAATATTTTTTATGACCTACCAGATGACCAGCGAAAAGTAGAGCGCGTGTCATGGTCGACGAGAAAATATCACAGTGAAAACAAGTGGTAGTTACTTTTTCGTTTCATGTTTTTTTTTTCTTTCTCATTTTTTAATTTTTTTTTTTTTTTTTTTCTGTTCTTCAGTATACGATAAAAATGTAATTACTGATCGAATTTGTCATCACTCGTCACGGGTACCCCGTGGCAACGGTGTTCCATGACCCACGCACTATTTTACTCGTTCGATTGCGAGTTTTCGATATTTTCATTTTTCACTGACTTATCGAATCGAATCACTGAATAAGTAAGAGAAGAAGATATAGTATACGCAGGGCTCGGAGTAAGATAGTGATTACCGCTGGAAGCAATAGATCAGAACAAATGTTGGATTCCATACTGGGAAAAGTAATAGAATTTAACGATGGAATAAATCCCTGTAGTATAAGTTTTTTCTACATCTGACTTAGATTGTCTCCGTTACCGCGAACTATGACTTGTACTATGGACAGTTCTTCACGTTTGTCGGCAATATCATCGACTACAAACTTTTTCAAATCTCTGATACCAGTTTCCCGCTTCTTAAAACAACCTCCATAAGGAACCTTACGCGTTATTCTCTCGTCAGAACATTCTTACATCAATTTTATTTGTCACTAACTCACATTACGCCGAGGCACATATCCAGTATAGATGAGAGAGAAATAAAAGTATAAAAAAAACTATAACAACTGATTCCTACCTGTAGTAAGGAAACCCTTGGGGTACGTGCAGATCCATGGGCATAGCGGGGTGCGTAGCCCCATGGTGTGCGGATGCTGGAGCGTATTCACCGCCGGCGGACAGAGGAGGCTGCATCATTCCTGCGGCCGCCGCTGCCGCATGATGATGATGCCCGGCGAGCATAGCTCCCCATGGGAAACCGGCTGCCCCCGGCATCGGGGGATGTTCTAGATCCAGGGTGCGACCACCGCCAGCCGTACCACCGTTACCACCGCCGCCGGCGACCCCGCCGCCGCGGTGCATCAGCCACCCCTCCACCACGAATGAAGCTTACCTCTCACTATGGGGTACCTGGGGCACTAATTAAGGTATGATCACTCTTGCACGATAATCACTTTTCCGTCACCTTTCTGCCGCAACCTGCAGCACTCACTTCTGACCAAACACTCTTGTCACCACATAGTACCGATCAAAGGCTGCAGATAGGAAGACGGAAGGACCGCGCGTATCGGTCCCCGCGTTAATAACCGGGGGTTCAAATCACGTCGAATAATACGCGAAGTGGTTCCGCGTGCGAGCGGACTGCGAGCGCGGCACTTGACGCGGCCAGGCAGGGAGACACGGCGAGAGGACAGGTGCGCGCGCGATTACAGTGCCGGACGGACGACCCGGAGAGTGGCGCAGCCTTCGGCTCGGCCATGAATGACGCGGCGTGGACCTCGCGGCGTCGCGGAGGCGGAGCCTCGGCACCTCGTGGCCACGTGACATCCCCACGAATATTTCTGCTCCGCCTCCACCCCCGCGACGCCGCACCAACTCCCGACGACGCCCGTCAGCACCCGGTGCTGTTACCCACGAGCACCCCGACGCCACTACTCGAGACGGGGGAAAGGCTCGACGCGATACCACGTTCTCAACTTCGAACACTTGTTGAGTCCCGCGTTCTCCGGGCAGTGACATTTATTCACCAACCGCGGATAGTGCGTCGTAGAACTGATACAAGAAGCCCATATACTCGCGAGATGGGGTGGAAACCGATAGCTAAAAGGTTCCGAACACCTTCTAACACATTAAGATCTTCGAAACCGATAAACGAACTCAATCATCATTACGTTTTGACGTTCCAGAAAAACTCGCGATGAATACATATTTCGGTATTGAAAGACATCTGCGAATCAGTACCGATCACTGTAATGGTATGCAAGATTCTGAAATTTCAGTATAAAGTACGTATATGATCTTGTTTGAGCAGGATTTTCCATTTTGGAGTCGATATCCGTAATTAAAAAATTTTTTAAACGTGAACAGAAAATGTTTCGAGACTCGACGCTCCGTTAAATCAGCCCTTTCTACTCCACCCAGTGCCATGGAGGCAAGCTACAATAAAAAATTTAATCAAAATGCCCTCTTGGTAATTTACAGCTTCTACTCGCAACCCTTGCCGAGGGAAGCTCTGCAAGAAATTTCCTCGGCAGAGTTAAAGTAAGGCCGCTATGGAAACGGCTTTGGCGAGAGCCGGAGAATGGGGTTGGAGGCAGCCCCGCAGGAGTCGTTGAGCTCTGCGACGCGGCCCATTTGCCTTACCGATCCGTCACCGGGGGGTCGTCCGAATAAAAATAATACCCGGCGTCTTCACTCATTTGTGACTGTTAAAACCCTGGCGGTATCCGACGCCAACTTTGAGCAAGATAGTCGTAAATTACAAATTAGAACGTTAAACTTTTCCCATTAACGCATGCAAGCCTCAAGACGGTATCTCTCAGGTCGCATCTTAACGCTCCATATTAAATTAACTCTACATTTCCGGTTGCACCGTCGTATATACCGTACATAATTCCCCTATGCACCACGTACTTTGTAACATGCATCGCGAGTCGGAATAGAAATTCTAGTTTCATTTCACAATTTCTCATCGAATACTTGCGGAGGTGGAAGCTAAAATTTCAGGATAGAATTGTGCATGTGATTAAATTCTGATTTGCACCCAGAATTTCAACTGCAAGTGGTAATTATGATCTACACCTGAGTCCCTCCTAGGTAGGACATAATTCTACTGAAAAAGAATTATGTATTTTTGTTGGAAAAACTGAATATCGAAGAAATTGATGTTTTAGAAGATCAAACTAGAATTTCTATTCCAGTACGTCAGAGTTGAGAATGGTTATTGAAATTAATTATTGTTCTTTTTTCAACCATTGTTATTCTAATTGGCTATAGGTGAAAGTTTCAGGATCAATCCATTCGCGACTTTTGTGTTGCACCGACAATTCGTCCAACCTCGTAGCCAACAGATTTGTATTTCCGCATGTACTATATATCCTTATCATGGTCGTATCTACAAGAATCATTAGCGGACTCGTACTACAATACTTTTCCGCCTTCGGGGTGTAGTTGAGGAAGATGATGCCCTGGTAACGTGTTAGCCGAGGTTATGGTAAGACCTAAGTGCAAGAGATAGAGACAGGACGTGCCTCTTCGCGGAATCGTTCTTCGACCGTGTCCGCGTTTGTCCACGTTCGACGCGCTAGGATGATTCAATCGGCCAGGCACGAAGCGCGGACACCGTTTGGCTGATGGCCCTGCATATCAACCAAGGGACGCCGAGCGTCGGCGTCGAATATCTGCATGTAGTAACTCGACGAGGGGGTGTCCGGGACGAGCGAGTTGGCACGGGTACGGGCACGGCGACATGGGGAGGAGGAAAGAGGAGAGAGGAACGCGGGGGAGCGCTACAAGGGGATTACGTGAAGAGGATGGTAAACTTTTGTAATTTACAAGCAGAACAGCGCCGCAATATTAACAAGCCTCTCTCTGCTGGTATCCTCAACCACCTCCACCAACCTTTACTCTTTCCCTCTTTGGTAAGGTGCGGCACACTGCTGCAGGAAGGTAGAGGGATCCCTCTGCGTATCACCGATATACATCCCAGTAACCGAACCACAATTTCGAGTACGCCGCACGGATACACATGTACACACCGATAGTGAAGAACCTGCTAGGTTCTGTTGAACATTTTTTTCTTGTCTCATCAATCGAAATCTAGACGTATGCTTTGACCATTCGTTGTCATTATTTCTATCAGAAAGTAGTTGGTGCTTTTTTTCCTTTTCTTTGACTGTACTCACACCATCATGAACTTTAGATGATACTGGGCTGCTATGTCTAATGAGTGGCGAACGTCATATATCATTCACATCACAGGCAAACTTACTAAAATAAATATACACATGATAACTACGATTCGAAGACAGGCTCACTCATTGGCTTTCGTTTACGGAATTTGTCCTATTATCGTTATTGTGATTGATTAATGCAGAAATTATGAAATGGCGATAGAAATGAAAATTATTGTTAAAATTGAACAGAGCATTACTCACCGCACAACGACAACTGCGAAATTTTGCAATGCACAATATGTGACTGCGGAATATCACAATACGTGAATAGAATGATAAACATGAAAGCCTGAAGCGTTTTGGCTCGATTGTTTGACTAGCAATTCAGGCAACAATCGACACGTATATTATAAGAGCAGTCGTATGAGGTGATCTACTTTTAATACAGCACTAGCATAGTGGTCTTGATAACTCTTGAAGATATCATGAAATGATCACACGTTGCAGTCTTGACACTAGGTTTCTACTTCTCTAAGCTCTTAGGAATACCGCCATTATTCGAGCGAAAGAACTAAGGGGAATGAATTAATTTGTTGTCGACATACCGGAACATACATCGAAATTTTCTTTGTCCCAATGACCTCAGTGCTTATCACCATAAGGTATCTTCTGCGAGCTTTTAGCTTCGACCTATCTGTTACACAGCCCACCGCCTGCCAGTACTCTTACTTGATATACCTCAGCCCGCGGCGTCTTGCCACTGCTTTCTGCTTTACGTGGAAAGGTCTTTCAAATGTCTTGATACCGGGCTATCGAAGATCAGGTTGAATTTTAACTCAACACTAACTGAGATGGCACCACGATTGGCCGTACAACTGCTTTAGCGGTCCTCCGATGCAATTGAAGAAAAAATCCTGCCTACTGTGCGTCCTGGACGATTTTTGAAATCGAAGAACTTCCAAGATTCGGGACTGACGTTCCGCTTTATAGCGATTCAAAAAAGAACTTAGATACTATTTAATATACCACGTTACTTTCAGACTTGATAGTATTATATTACGATAAAACTCGTTTGGAAATCGACTAAACCTTCGATAATCTGTAACAATCCAAGTAGCACACTGTTGACTCTGTGTTCACTCAATGTCGACAGCAAATTGACTAGACTTCATTATGCCAAATGGTAATAGGCATAATACCTACGAGCCAATAGTTCATTATGCGCTAACTAAAATCGCGCGAATGTCCTCTGGAATGTCATATTACAGGCAAGAGTTGACGTCAGCCGCTATTAGGCTTTGAGATGACGGTGAACAGTCAAAATTAAAAGACGATCATCCGCAATTAGGCTAATAACAATGCTTTTCGCGAGTTGAATAAAGAAATCGCGACTGCATGTCAACCACAGGTCAATTTTACATTCGATATTCTAATAGTCGATAGTGACCTTTGTGTGGACTATGCATTGGCCATGCGTTGCCTTTGACAATCATTTTTTATTGACTTTCCACGCTAATGAGAAGACGACTTGTGGTTGTTTGAAGAATTTGCCGTCAATTTGGCATTTTAGAGGACATTCGTGGATATCAAGTATACTTTAGTCATTTTCCGGCTCAGTTTTTGTCAATTGACGGCGATTTAAAAAATTCCGTCTTTTTGTTAATTTTTCTGCCAACAATGCTTCGACATTTTCGGCTATTGACAAAATGAAGACTAAATGAAGTCCAATGACAGTCGGCGTCTGAATAAGTGTGCTACCTGGGGGTATAACTATTTCACATTGGATTAAATTATACACTAAGTACGTATGCAAACATGTCGTGAGAACGATAATTACATGATCTCTCATCCATTATGCAAAAAAGGAAAATGTGCGCAAACAACAATTATGACATATTACGTTGTTCTGATTTCACTGCAGAACCAAGTCAAAAGCACCGAAGTTCACTTGTTAATGACAGCGCACTTGCCTGCTGAAAAAAAACACAAGAAGTAAGTTCGATATCTGAGTATTAGCTGCTGTTCTTTGTCTCTTAATATTTACCTCACCCACACCATGATGAACTTGAAATAATACTATGCCGCTATTACCGATGAGTGGTAAGCGTCATATATCATCACATGGCAGGCAAATATACTAAAATAAATAAATATGTGATAACGTCGGTTCGAAGACATACGAGTGGATGTCGCAAAGTCACTCCGTTACGATGAAAGTTTTCGTGAAGAATCTACTTCGACCTGCTCACTCGTTGGCTTTCGTTTGTGGAATTTGTCCATATCGTAAATGTGAGTAAACAATGTCGATTATCAAATGGCGATAAAAATTGAGATTGTTATTGATCTTTGTACACAGAAAGAAAGGGTAACTTGATTCAAGAAAATTTTGCGGTCCAAAAATGGAGACCGAAATTTTTGATTTGTTCCGAGAAAATTTCGGTCTCCATTTTTGGACCGCAAAATTTTCTTGAATCAAGTTACCCTTTCTTTCTGTGTAGACCTGACCACGATCTTGTGTTTTTTATAGTCAACGGAAGTGACTACCGCAGAAGCGCACTGGGTACAGTTTTTCAATTAACTAATCTCGGCTTATTATCGAGCTTATGCGTGTACATCGTGCTGTTTTACTTGCCACAAGCATTCAGCAAACAAGGCGAGTGCTCATCCCAAAAAAATTGCGGATTGCTAATAATCCAGACGAGTCAAATATTTCTCGCATTGTGGTTGACTATAGACCGATTTATTTGGATCTCAAAAACACTACGCTGCCTCCAACTGACCAATGAACTCAACGAAGCGATATGTCGCCTATCTAACTTGAAACAGTACCCCTATGCCTTTTATATTGCGATGGTCTGGACCGTGTTGTTTCTGATCAGGCTGCCACTACCCGAAACCATTGGTTTCATGCCGATCGCATTGTTCATTACGACGTTTCTAACTTTATATTACGAGACGTTAGTACTGGAATTCATCACGGCGATCTGCATAGCCCTGGATACCATCAACCGAAAGTTACAGACTTGGCAGACCAGTAGAAAATATGGCATAAATGACTTGAAGAAGCTGCAATACCTGTATTTAAAAACCGCGTGCTTAGCGGAATTGGTAGATAATGGCTTTGGAGTTAATTGGCTGGCGTCATTTATCGCCAAAAGTATTCAAATCGTCATTGTTTTTAACTGGGTTTTGAAATCATTTGAAGCTATGTTTATTTTCCGCGGCAACAATATTCCTATTAATAATAAAATCACCTTAGCATACCTAATATTCAGACTGGCAGCTGGTATGATACGCTGCTTTCACATTTGTTATTCTCTTCATCAACCAACAGTGAAGGTACAAGCTCATTATGACTTGTAATGTAGTAGTGTTAGTTTGGGATGTATTGGTTACTTTAGGTATCTACTATGTCGTGTGAATTTTACTTTCAGAGATTGAAAATTATTACAATTTTACGCGAAATGATCACTCGGAATAATGATGAGGAACTATCAATAATGGTAAATAATGAAGCTAACATAACTTGAAAAGTATTACGTGACATTAGTTGGCCTAATTGGAGCTTCATACGTAATTGCTGTACTACCTATACATTAGCCAATAATTGCGATCAATGTTTTTATCATTGGTACGTTTCACAGATGAACGAGTTCACTCTGCAAGTCACTTTAAGAAAAATGAAATTCACGGCTGGGGGATTTTTCGACTTAAATTTGAATCATTTTGGTCAGGTACTCCTTCAAACGGCTGCTTTATTACATCTTAGAAACGTGTGTACATTATACTCATACAATTTTACAAAATTAGTTTCCAATTTTTCAGATTGTAGGATGGTGGTTTACTTTTCTCGTCTTCGTGGTTCAACTAACCGAATAGCGTAAACGCAAATGGATAATAGTATATTTATTAATAAAGAGTTAACCTTGCTGCTCACACTGATTGCATAATATTTCTGCCCAACATTTCTATAAATTACCATTCATACACGCCGCTATATTTTACTTATTATAAAAGGAATATTGAAAATCGAAAATTCTCTTGTGATATCATAAATAAGTCAAAAGAATGATAAGCACAATGGACAAAAATGATCAAAGGCAAATTGCTTGGGCTGGAGCCATTATTGGAATATGCAAAGAAAGCCTGAAGTGCTTTCGATCGAATGTTTGAACAGCAATTTCAGGCCACAACCGACACACATATTATAAGAGCAGTCGTATGAGGTGAGTTACTTGTTATACAGCAGTAGCACAGTAGTCTTGACAGTTCTTGAAGATATCATGAAATGGTCACACGTCGCAGTCTTGGCACCGGGTTTCTACTTTTCTCGGCTCTTGGGCGTAACGCCATTACTAGCGAGAAACAACCAAGGTTTGAGAATTAGATTATTAATTATCTATCAATATTCCAAAACCAGTCCATGACGATCCATTGTTCTATGGTACCCTACAGTAAATAAAGTTCAGTCTTTTCCATGATGAAAAATTCGTCGAAGCACTTGGATATTTTCAGATGGTACTCTGGAATTCGCAGCTCATGGAACCCTGCTCGCAATATCGCTTCTGATGGCTATAGCGATGGTCAACATATCCGTCTACATGAGCATAAGTCATTTACCAACAATTTTTCGGAGTTACGCCGCATTTGTCCCATACTCAATATCCATCGTCTTATCATGCTATGGCTCGATCATTGTTCTTGGCACTGCATTCTTCAATCACCAGCACACCGTACGAGCATTCAACGAAGTCGACAAACTATCACGTCAACTAATGGGACACTCAGGCCACAACCGATTAACCTTCGAAGCTTTTTTCGTCCCAATAACCGTCGGATTCACCACCATAAGATATATTTTTCTAGCCTCTGGCTCAATACAAACAATTACACGCGTCACAGCTTACCAGTACTCTTACTTGATATACCTTAGCTCGCACAGTCTTGTCACTGCTTTTTTGTTCTACATAGAAAGCTTTTTCAAATGTCTTAATACTGAGCTGTCGAATATTAAGTTGACTTTTAACTCAACACCAACGGAGATGGAGACACGATTGACTGTACATCGTTTGAGACATCTTCGGAAAGTACACAACCGCATTTGTGATTTGGGTGATATTGTCTGTAAACGATTTTCCCTGGATATTTTCATCATTTATGGTGTCACCATTTTCCTGCTACTCTCCACACTCTATGCTGGCATCTGGTCTCGAAGTGTCACATTTCCGGGACTCCTAAATGCGCTCAACATACTGCATTACGGATTTCTCATCTTGAGATTGGCTCACATCTGTTACCGCAACGACTGCGTGATAATGGAGGTATGACTACCTCATGTTTGATTAGAATATAATAAATGCATATGTCGTAAGAACGATGATCACGTGATCTTTAATTCATCATACGAAAAATGTAACTCTTCACAAATAACCACTTTGACATGGTTCTGGTTTCACTGCAGAGCGTAATTACCAGCGCAAAGGTTCACTCGTTGATGACAGCGTACTTGCCCGCTGAAATCAAACAAGAAGTAAGCTTGATAATATTCCTATCACGTATCTCGTATTGATTGTAAATTGATCGGTTGCGCGTTCTTGTAGATATATCATTTCACGCTACAAACTATGTTGAGGAAGGTTGAAATAACGGCTTGTGGATATTACGGGCTTCGAATGGAGACAATAACAAAGGTGAGTAAGACGTAAATACACCTTTACTCATCTAATAATACTGAAGAAGTCCCTCCGGATAATTATATGTGAATTACAGCTCGCATATCTGATTACAACATATTTAGTTTTGATTATCAATTTGTTCGAAGACATTTGAATCATTGATTGAACATCAATTCAATCTACAACGTCAATGAAATGGCATTATAATAAAACAAAACTGAGCTGTACTGAATCCTGTCACCTTGCAATTGAATTGTATCTAATTTCTCAGAAAACAATAAATGTCTCAATCAATGTAATTGTAATAAAATCATTCTGATTCATCCGTCCAACATAAGTGACCATGAGCTACATCTCTCCCCCACAGAAATTGGCACCTTATCTGTCGACTGTTTGTCGACAGATATGGTTTCTTCGACAAACACTTGTTCAGATCTTATTTTACCGAAGTGCATCAGATTTTGGTCACTTCAAGATGTTTGACACATAAAATTAATTTAGCATGCATGCTACAAATACAATACACCACAGTATAGAGAGGAAGACGTGCTTTCGGGCAGGTCAGTGCTACTCGAATGAGCAGGTAACCGTCCAGGCCAATATGGCTGTCACGAATTCTAGGGTTTTGTTGTACACTCGAGGCCAGGGCTCTTCAGAAGCATCGCTTGACTTCCAGCTGGACCCGTTTCACCACGGGTTACAGTCTAGTCGAATCACGTTTCGGCGTAGGTATCTTTGATTGTAAGTTTATATTTATATTACATATGTGAATATCTACCTTATGACGGACTTTGAGCCACTGAAAGACCTAATTGGAAGATTAGAATCTTTAAGTGAATGAAATTTCTCATTGAATCCATTCATTCTTCAGTAAAAAATTATTGCATGGACATAAGGTGTTCGTAATCGTTAAATTCGCGCTTTTGAACAAAAATGTGCATTGGTTGAACAACGAAATCGCAGCAGTTCAGCTGTTTTCGTGATTCGATGCAGTTATATAAATATTCAGATCAAATATCTCTTTCGATGCAATCATGCACCCAACACGTTATCCCCCGTATGCACATCTTAGAAGCAATAACTGATTAACAGCTCAGTTATAGAGATTTAGAGAAATTATTCCGAAACATATTCACACCAACTCTGTACCTCGCAGGATTCTACCTGAGTGACCTTCGTAGCATAAAGCGGAAACCTGACCATGGTGTGTTCTGCACAATAATATAAGCGTACCTATGGACTGGCTTTTACTACGTAATCTGCTGTTATATTTTCACTAGCCGTATTGTTGAATGCACTATATGCCAATGTCACAACCTATTAAAATCTCTTCTTCAAACTGAAAAAAAGGTAAAAAATTAAAATCGTTCGGATAAACCGATCTTCCGTTGAGTAGATGATCTGCTTTTGTATTATCTGAAATTCCTAAGCCATTAGATCCTTTTTCTTGCCAATCAACCGAGGCTTTGTAATTGGACCGTATCTGTATGATTTCCCAGAAAGTGGCGAAAACAAAAGCAATAAATTACCACTTGTGTTTACTATTTGTAAAAGAAAGCACGACCATCTCAGAGTAAAAGACAGATACCTGGTAGAGATTTGGGTTAGATTTCCGCACGATGAATTCATAAGAGGTTTAACATTCGCGCGATGCATTAGTTATGCGCTGTGCACCACCAGGACCACCATATTTAACCCGTACTTAGAACGACAATATATAAACAGCGAACTCCCCAAAAATTGCGATATTATCTACGTAAGGCAAAGCCGAGGCAGAATCATAAAGAAAAAAAAAGACTGTAACATATGCTGAGATCGATTGAGCTCAATGTATTCTACATCTCGGACAAACAAGAGCCTGTAAAAAAAAAACGGACTACGACGCCTCGATGAACAGAATTCTTCATAATAGCCCCATACATGAAGTATAAAGAAAACAAGATGAAATGAAGCCTTGCGTCGACATGGGCTTGATATAACGAAAAATTGTTAAAGCGGATATGCCGGAACAGTGAAACTCGGCGGCGAGTGGTCTTCTGGCATAGGAACAGGTGAGTGCCGTAATGATACAGCGGTCTCGGCCTTTGACCTCAGGGCCGCCCGCCCGAGTCTCTACCGCGACCAGCCAGCTACTTCGCCCTAGCAGCCACAATTGGCCGAAGGAACACAGCAATCATCCCGCGCGTATCAATCGCCAGGGAATCATTATTAGAGGAATAGGCGGCATTACCATTTTACGAATAGCCTTTGGAAATGCAGTTTCAACATTGTCTGTAATTACCTCAAGAACATTTTTATTCTCCGTTATATTATTACAATCATTTTTCCATTCAGCTTTTTTTGTTTTCTATTATTTCACCATTTCCATACAATATGTAGGTACCAGTATATTTGAACACATTTCCAATCTCCTCAACCGGTTTCCTGCGGCTTATCAACTATTTATGAATATTTGTTTTTCAGCAATAATCGAATATATCTATCAGCCGTCACGGACACCATGATGCATGTATGCTACTGTGCGTTATGAAATATTAAAGTTAGAACAGTATATTGGTCTCAGAAGAGGTCATGTCCATCTTATTGCATTTATAGGTTCTCACGAAGCTATTGGAATTAGGGTTGGTAGGTGAGCTTTCGAGTGAAACTATTGGCTGGGTGCACGCACATATACTACTTTAAAAATAAGTGTGTATTGCGTATACGTTAAGCGTGGAAAAATGCTGAGCATGATTTTAGATGGCGCTGACAGTATGCATGAATATGTTACACACCGATAATTAAATAGTATTAGTATTTTCGTGCACCCAGCCAATATAATATGAACGATCAGACCGTAGGAAGCTGGGAGCATGCGATACTTTTGGAATGGTAGGGTATACCATGTTCCATTGCGATGGATCGAACTATATATCCGTGGATATATGTACATGTATATTATGCATTTATACGTGTATAAGGGTCCAAGGGCCGAGACACAACCTATCATTCGGCGGTCCGTGTTTCATCGAACTAACCGGACCGGCAAAGATCTTAGAGCCAGCTTGATTTGCTTTATACTTTTTCTTACTCTTTTTTTACCATTGTGCGCATTTTCCGGGAGGAACAACCGATGGTCTTAGATGTCGCTCGCGTGTCTAATCTGTTGTATGACCGTTAAATTAGATATTCTTACGATAATGTGTGACAATGGTGAATCGTGTCGTAGATTTCATCCTGGCTGCACACGCTTACGTGCGCTGAGCTTTGTTGTTATTTTGTGTTTTTATACTTTTTTCTTTTCACTGTCTATAGTGACCGCGGATCTACTCGATGGTTTGGAATTTCTCGTTAATTTACTATCAAGACTGAACTTCTGTATCCAAACTACTGCTGTATTAAAGGTCATTGTTTGATACCATACAATTCTAAAGTGGACGACAAAAACTTAGCCTGTAGAATGAAGATCACAAAGAACCGAGCTCAACTCGTTCCTACCAGAATATATAATTGAACGTTATAGGTATAGAAGACGGTATAGATAAAATGAATAATAATCAGCAATCAGTCACGTATATTTTTCATCGCGATAGATGAACCGTTCTCAATCTCATATCCTGCACTAATCGTACTATCAGTATAACTATTTTATCATTATTCACTTCCTGTATCAAATTCTTCAACATCCGTCAATTAATTAGATAATTAATCAAGAGAACTGGTCCGAAAGGCGTCAAAATATCAAAACCATATGCTTTGACAGTAAATGATGTTATCCAGGTATCTGTACAGTTGGTTTTCGTGAATACCGCGTATTCAATTATATATAAGATTTATAGATTGCAGCTATTAAAATAGCAATGAATCGTTGAATGGTAACACCTAGGGATAGTCATCTTGCGAAAATTTTCGATGGATCGTCACGTAGACCATCTAAATGAATCTGAGAATAGGTAGAATCTATCTGTGATAACTTACCCCAGTACCTCCACCGACCGTGTTAAATGGCACATTCAATTCTCTGCGGAGAAATGACTAAATTTATTAAAGCGTTTCGGACGCATGGCCGGACCAAAGGATCTCTTATAACACGGAATCCAATTTACCAACAAGAATAGTGATCTTAACTCTCTTGAGAAGAAATATCTTCCATCTGTACCTATACTTATATATCAAGTAACAAATGGCTACAGCCTGTTATCTTTTATTTTTTTCTTCTGTTAATCGAACGTTTTACATGCAATATGAAAAATAGGAAGATAATTATAGCTAGTCTTGTGTAATTTTAATTATTTCACTATTTTACGACCCATTGAAACTTCTAACGTCACAAATAATTCTTGAAAATCGCAATCGAAAGAAGTGTGATTATACGTACCTATACCTTTTTGTCGTGTGAGAGGATGTGGATATTATAAACACAATATGTGATAATGATCAAGGAAATATATTCTCGGGAACGAATTTTATTCTTTAAAAAATGTTAAAATACATTTGAATATTGATAAAAATAAAATGTTACCAAAACTACATTATTACTAGACCGTAATACGTATACATATCACGGTAGTGTTTAGATATAGTAGTTGTTGTTATTATGATGAACGTACGGGGTACAGCATATAGTACCAACGAGTACAGTATTAAATGGCTGATCACCTCCAAAGTGATTGGATCGATGACAGTTTGCATGACTGTGAATGAATCAAGTTTGTGGAATGATGCATATATATGTGCTTGTAAACGATGATCAGTGAATAGACTGGTTTAAGAGGCATTTTGATTATAACGAGATCGGTCAGGCATATGATTTAACTTTGCCTGAATTGATTAAATTTATTTGTTTTTTTTTTTTTTTTTTTCTCTTTTCTTTTCTTTAAATTCACGTATTTTCACCTACGATTAACTCGACGATGATTTCTTTCTCTTTGTTTTTCTGATGAAGATGTCTTTGAGCAAACTGGATTATTGAATTTCATTCATTATTTAGGTCTATAATTTAAGAATAACCCTTATTGCCTAGTATTACTATCTATATTAAGAACGCTGATTAATAGCAATGATTTACCCTTAAATGCTGTTTTCGTGGGAGGAATTCAATACCGTTAACACACAGACTGTGTATAATACAGTAAATACAAAACAATCATTCCTCGATCACTTAAACGCAATAACAAAAGATGGTAGTTCCCGTAATGAAAACTAAAAATAAGCGATTCTATAATAAATCAGTAAAAATCTAATCCATTCCAGTCAAGCTTCGAACAAAAAAAAAAAAAAAAAAATTGCGTCACTCGACTCAAGCTCTTAGATGCTTTTCTCATAAAGTTCGCGCATACAAACACTTGAATATGGTTAAGGTATACATATTATATATTTTTAAGTTTTACCATTTTCTTTTTCTTTTTTTTTTCTCATTTTTTTCATTTCTCTTACTTTCATTCGTCACACTGCGCCGTAGCAGATTTTCATAAAACAAATCTCAAGCCTGTATACGTCAGTGATTAAAATATACTTGACGTAATCGATATAATAATATGGTCAAGGTATAACATGCGTTCGACCATGTTATCTCCATTTCAAAGCAATCAATGAATTATTTCCACTTCAATGTTGCTTAAAATTCTAGTTCTTGATATAATTAAATATTCTCATTATCAGGTACTTTATACACATTATCATAATTAGATATAAGGCAGTTACTTCGACCCTGGATACACCAATGCCCTTTTTCTCGCGTTGATCGACAGTGTCACCCCATCAGAATAAAAAGCAAAAACACATTTAACTTTCGACAAATCTTACATGGGTATATATGAATTCATTAGCAGACATGCGATCTTAAAACGGAACTAAGATATTGGTGTTCCTGCGCTTAATTTCATATGATAACGCTAATTATATATATTTATATATTTAATATTTATATTATATCTTATGTGGTAATGTAATTGACTTTTCATATATATTTTGAAGGCGATTACATAATAATAATATGTTTTATTACGTAATATAATTTTCGAAAGTACGTGATTATATAATTATTTCAAATACTTTTCCCGTACTAGATAAACTGGCATTGTTGGGCTAGTTGGGCTATGACGTTGAAACGCCATGGTTAGCGCTAATCAATATTGACCAACCATTCCCAGGCCAATATTATACCTCAAGGCGAATTTAATTTGTAAATTATTCAAAAGTCATATCAATCAAGTATAGAAATACTTCAAAAGACATCAATAATAATAATTGTTATACGATGTTTTCGTAATACAATAATTATAATAAATTCTTAGATACCTATACATATATATATATATATATATATTATTATTTTTTCGGCGTTTTGTGTTATAAAACTCAAAGCCTATCGCGGTTCAATTCGCCTAACTCATTCCTCGCTTTCATTTATTAAATAATTATATATTTATCCACATATTTTTATTCTTATTTTCTCAATTTATCTTTTCTTCACTTCAATGTTCGCATGCTTCTTCATCATTCTCAAGCTCCAAGCTGAGAACCGGAGTCAACAACCTTGGCCGAAATATATATATATATATATATATATATATATATATATATATAGATATACGTATATTTAAAAAAATAATGTAATGAAGAAATTATTAATAAATAAAGAAAAAAAAAAAAAAAAAAAATAGTTATAAGAGGTTTATAAAACAGCTCATCGCACACGCCACAACGTCTAAAGTCTTAATTTAAGATCGATAGATTTACTCGTGTCCTACGATTATATTCACTCGTTTATATTATATATATAATGTATGTAATATATTATAATATTATAATTGGTAGTTTCAGTAATTAAAACTTAGGATATATATATACAGTCGCGCACGCACGCATCAGCGTCATGCATTTAAGAGGGGGCAGTAAGCACGGTACAGTTTGATTTATGCCCCCGGATCTTGAACGTCATTTTATAAGCGGCAACCAATGAAACAAAAATCTACTCGAATTTCTAGACAAGGTATAAAATCAACCATCGTCCATAAGACTGAATTTCCTTATTTTCTTCTTTTTTCTTCTTTCTTTTTTTAATGGTCAGAATGTGTTCAAACGGGTTCTCTTCTTCTTGCCTGGGTACTTATATTATGATACGCGTCAGAGACCCCCCCTCTTGTTCAATTATGTGGTTTTTACAGCTACATATTCTTAAAAACATTCGCAATTCGTAGCACCACGCATACCTACTTTCGCCTATATAATTGTACAATTTATTATGTACTTGAACGGGCTTCATACGTTCATATTTCTTAATATATTCCTATCTACGACACATAATATATGTTTTATAAACCCATATTATATAAATATTATATAATTAATTTGACAAAGAGGACTCAGAAATCGGGAAGAGATTTTGATTGAACCAAAAAAAAAAAAAAAAAACTAAAAGAGAAGGAATATTTTGTACCTTTTTCCTTCACAGTCAAATTGACACCCTGTTATTTAGATAATTTTGAAAATCTGTTTAAAAAAAAAAATTACAGAAGAAAAAAAAAAATTCTTATCCTGTCCCCTTTTATTCAATTTTTTAAACTTCACTATATATTTATATCCGCTCTCTATAGGCATGCAACGTATGATAAAAAATTTCAATATTTTCTTCAAAAATATCATCTCAACACATTTAACCACTAATAATAATTAAACCTACTGGTGTTCGGTTACAGTGATAAGTTTTACTAACGTACGTACTTATACATGCTTATAAAATTAGAAATTCATTTACGAATTTCAAAAGTACTTTTTCGCACTTTGTATATACGCTTTTCTTACGATTCTTCTTTTTTGTTTCCTCTATCAGCAATACAAAATTTATTTATCTCCTCTATACCCAAGGTATTAGAAAAAAAAGCATCTTCTCTAAAAATATAACATGCATGCTTAATATGAGAGAACATAAATTCGCGTCTGTATAAAAGTTGCAACTTCGAGACGTCGAAGTATAATTTGGCGAGCAATTCGCTCCAGCCAACCCCAAATCGTCTTCTTAGCCCTATGTACCTGTTCTACACTTCGCAACGAACAATATCGCCATATCAAAGGTAAAAACAGTTTTACTCTTACAGTATTTCGAAAAATTGAAAATATTGTTCACCTGCTTACCTTCGATTGGTTACACCTCCAAACAGCTCCTATAACGGGCGTTATTGATGAAATATATCAACGTATTAGCCTCGGTAAGAAAATCGTATTTAACAACAATTTTTCCCGGAGAGGATCACTCTCTTGTTTGGTCCTAGTCACGGACTGTAAACCGTTTTACGGTTTACTGCAGGGTAAATAATGTCTCAAAACCTCGCGTGTATCATAGTGGATGAAAGCTTCGATCCTCGACAGAGAATTGGCGATTGCTTTTCACCCCTAACAATGTGACCTACGAGTGATATGATAAGATCCTCAAACTGGTGGTGGCCCACGTACGTAACGTAGCTGGGGTGTGAGGGAGAGATTCAGGGTGTTTGCAGCTTCGCAACAGTGTGGCTCCAGCAGACAAGCAGCGCAGAAAAGCGCCACTAAAGCCAACTGAAAGGGTAATGCTGCCCTTAACACTCGCCAAACCCAACCGTGCGGCCGTCCAGGTTCATTGTCTGGATCACCGACACCCACGAGTCCACCTCCGTTCATTGACATCGAGGATTCTGAGGCTGATACGTCTACGTCCATTTTTGAGCTTTTCTTTCGTTTGCTGAAACAGAACAAAGAATCGTTTTCGTAGTGATGAGTGGAACCAATCAGTCGACTGACTTTGGAGAATAATAAAAATGTGAATGAAGATAAAATAATAAAAAAAAAAAGATGAATCGATGTTCGATGAGTTTAATTATTGTTCCTTTTGGTCCGATATATATGTTGCGATGGGCTACATATACACAAGGCCGGCTTAGTCGGACTATTCTTTTATTTTATACGGCAGAAAAGGAGGTAATCTTTTTTCGCTACAGAAGCCCCTCGGGGTAGTGTGGTTCACAGGAACAGAACGTTGGCAAAGCTTTGAGAACCAACTCAACCAGGCTTTTTCCCCCCTTATGCCGCACGCTCTGGAGGGCTTTTTACACCTTTTTTTACGACGCAATATAGGAGACGTTGGTTGGGTACCGCGAGAACTAAACCTATTATGGTTGTTGCACGCCAATGATTAAACGCAACTATAAAAAAAATCCCTAAAACAAAGTTAAATGAGGTTGCTGCTAGTGCTGCTGCCTTCCTCCTGTTACCAAACGGCCTTACAATAATTGACACAGGTCACAGGCCCACCCCCTCATTTTCCACATTGTCTCTCCTTTCTATGGTGCGTCTTTAAATACCAAAGTTCTAAAACTTCCTTATATACAAGAATATATTTGAAAATATTTTCAGAAAGATTATAGTGAAATAAATTTACCGAAATCTATCGATAGCATAAATTTTTTACAAAAATTTCTCTATATTCGTATATATATTCACGACTTTGGGAACAGAAAGAGAAACAAATCAAAAAATAATAAAAAAAAAAACTGTTTCCATTTCCGTATTCTGATCAACTGTTTGAATTATTTGAAAAATAGAGCATCCAGAAGTGAAAAAAAAAAAAAAAAAAATACAAAAAAAAAATAAATAAAAACGCAGCACACTGACCTAAAGAAATATACTCCCAACAGAAGTTGTATAGCGCTTAACGCTCGTCGCCTACGTTAACGGAAATAATGGCCATTCGCGTTGTACGTAATTAGAGAGTTGTTGGTAACGACTGTTTTAAGGCCTGTTTGTGCGGAGTTTTCGCATGTGACATCGCGGTCGAGGGTAGACGCTGCGGCGTCGTGGGGAGCGGGGGGACGCCGAGGGGCGTTGGGCACCGCGCTAAACGGCAGCAGGTCGGCGTCTCGGTTCGCATACACATTGACTACTTTAACCGAAAGTAGTCGCTGCCCTCGGCTAGAAGAGTAAAGGGACTGAAGAGGACTCGTTGCTTTTTGCGATAGTCTCTTCAAGTTACTTCTCTGCGCCATCATGACTTTACAGGACTCTCTCCTGTAGTACGCCGGATCTCGCTTATTTGAAAATGGAAACTAAAGTTACGAGAGAAAAAGAGCCTCGAATTATCGCTGACAATGAGTGTTAAAATTGCCATCACATTCTGTGTTATTCTTTTCTTTGGCACAGAACATGAATCATTTTTCGCTCGAATCCCATTCGAATATTTTCGTCTGAATAGGCGTCCAGGTGCACCGCGAGAACGAGGCCTTCAGCGCAAGAAACGAGGAATAATGAGACGCCGTCTTTCGCCCGTAACGTCAAGTCGACTTTTGCCAATGAAATTCAACTTTTTTTTTTTTCTCTTTTCTTTTCTTTTTATCCGAAGGATTTCTCAGCCAGGGCTTATACCAGGCGAGAGAAAAGCACGCCGGGAACAATATGTCTCGCTTATGAGAAGCGATAACTCATTTCCGCAGCTGTTGCCCCGAAGGCCCCCTGCAGTAGCACTTGTTAATTCACTGCTAAGTTCTTTTATTCAAATGAGGCTACCCCTCCCTCATGCTTTCCTCATTCCTTCTCTCTCCTCATTCGTGCGTTATGCAGATCGTTGGCACTTCTCATTAAACCGCGTCTTCTCTCGACGTCTGCCAAGATGCCGAAGCGTCCTGCGAGACCAATAATTTATTTATCTCATAGACCAGCACAGTACAATCTACCTCCTTCTATAGATAACCGAGTAGAAATGTCCAACAGACGGTAGCGAAATGAAATTTTTATTTTTTTTCTTTTTCTACAAATTAGGTAAATTTGTCGAAGGTCGCATGTAACTCAAATCGTACCTATATTAACCGTATCATATACAATTTGTCAGAGCGAATAAACCTGCAGTTGCGTTAAACTGTTGTAGAAACTTGAATCCTTATAGTGATCCTGAGTGGAGTCACAGGCCGATTACACGCTCCTCAAAAGTATAGAATTATTGAATAACAACCGTTGTGCATAAGTGAGGAAGCATTCTTTGGTAACAGTAATTATCCGTTACCTACGCAAGCTAGGCTGCAGATCCCCAAGCGTTAATCGAGATACGCAACTGATACCCGCAAGACAAAGTTAAAATCGATTAACCGTGCTTGGGCATAATATATATTCCTACATGACGATTACCAAGCGAAACCGAGAATTCCCACGAAAAGACTGAAGGCAATAGGACTAGCCGACCATCCTACTTATCGCATAACACCTACGCAATACTACATCCTGAACATTAGTCAAGGAATATAATTTCCGCAAGGAACTTGAAATCGATTCACGATTTACAAGCCGATTACTCATCCTTGGATGCTGTGCCTAATATCAGTAGTCGCGATTAAGCCGTTGATTCTCACGATAATTAAATGATTATACAGATGAAATACGTTGCAAAAAGTATAAAGAAAATACCACTTAATTATTTTTCTCTTTTTCTTTTATTATAGAAGAAACAATTACCTGTTTGGCATCGCCGATTGATTCCTCGTACGATTTGCAGCACGAGCTTCAACGCTAGCTGCGGTACGGACGATTAGCTCACGGCACTGTTTCTGCAAGCCACGAAGCTCCGCTTCAGCGCTTTCGACTCTTTTAGCAAGTTCGACAAGCGCTTCACTCCCGGGTGCTAACTGTGCCTCCAGAGTACGGGCCAGACGACGAAGAGCAGCTAGGCGACGTTCTCTTTCACTAAGTTCTTGCTCGCTTCCGCTATCGGATATTCCACTGTCTGACAACGAGCCTCCCTCTTGCAGACCTCCGTTTGCGATTACCATTGCTGCTGCGGTGGCTCCTTCTTCGTTTACTTGATCGTTGGATCCGTCTTTTCCTAGTCCACCGTTCTGCGACATATGAATAAACTTTCAAGAATTTTTTTTTATAAAATACTTAATGAAAATAAAAACGAGTAATACTCTATTTCTGATCATATAGGTATATTATGTGTTACACATATTGCATATCGCAGTCAATAGAGTCAACCTGTCGGATCCGGAGATCGGGGAAGGGGATTGATTAGATTCGTATGAATAGGAAATTCTGCAGAGGTTCAGTAAGCCGCGAGATATCGAATATTGTATAATCCAGTAGAAGCTATTGGCGTTGGCTGAGATCAAGGCGTAGGAGAGATGATGATGATATAAAGAGGTGGGAGTGTAGGTGAGTTGCAGAGTCGGATTACGAAAGCCGAGGGAGATACCTACACCGTATAGAAAATCCAAAGAAGAAGAAGAAGAAGAAAGAACAAGGAAAAACTGAAGAGGTATACGGGGTACGGGGTACGGGGTAGGAGGTAAGGGGTAGGGGAAGCAGAAATAGAAAGAGAGAGAAAAATGGAGAAAAAAAAGAGAGAGAGATCGAGTTGGAACTCGAGCTGGAGCTGGAGCTGGATGCGAGGAAGGGAGTAGATTTAGGCTGTTTGCAGCGAGCGACGAAGACGCGCCGAACGAGCCTCCGGTAATGAAAAGCGCGACCCGCATACCAAACAGCATCTCTGAGCACCAGTCCAACCAAACCTAACCTAGCCAGCAATACATACGCTAACCTATATATTCGCACAACATGCTTTTATGTACATGCGGTATAGGTACATATACATTCACAACTGATCAGATATACCGTAGGTATAACAACTTCGCATCGTCCATCGTCGGTCATACAATATGATGAAGAAGAAGAACTATTAAATTAAATTTACTAAATTTTTGATTTCAGAGATATAATAAAAAGGAAGAAGACTCAACATTGAAAATAAGGGTTGTACTAGAATTGTCCGTCTGAGACGGCGAAAGGAAACCGCTGAAGCTGAACCATGGCGAGGAACGTGGACGTAATATCAGCGATTAGCCCCAAATGGAGAACCATTCGGATATATCCATTTGCAGAAGTGGATCCTGCTCGGTTCGTCGAGGAGGTTGAAATGGGGCGACGGATACTGGCCGACGCCCGGGGTGCTATGGGTGATATTAAATTTGTATTTTTACGCTGATTCCACGGGCCATCCACGGACGTGACGGGGAAGGGAATGGCTCGGGCGATTAACGATCCAACCTCCCAAGAGAGTCCGTGCAGGACGCCAACCGTCCCAACGCCCTAGCGTCGGTGATCCCGGTCTCACTTTGGCCTCCTCTATACCTATACGGCGCGGGCGTCGCACCCCCATATACACCCTTGACCCGATGCATTTCGTAACATTTTATTTAACAGCTATCAAAATGTATAGATTTTTTTGTTCTTCCCTTCTCTTCGTCCTATACGAAAAGTAGCGAAAATCGTTGCAGTGAAATATTTCCATTTGGTATAGAAACATTTTTTGTGCAACTTCTTTCTCATCATATTTCTTTAACATTGTGCTTTTTTTGAACATTCTGATCTCGTTTTATATCAATGGACATGCACATTAGACATTTCATGTTTAATCTTATACATCTTGTTAGACTTTAAAACTTTCGCAGGTTTTTGACAGATTAGAAGCTATGCCATCACCAATCGCGATCCATACTGGTATCGAGTCGGTTTATAATCAGCTTTCACGAATCCCGTTTCACAAGAGCTCGTGCCCGGAATAGTTATAACGTATAAAGACTTTCTACATCGACTCTCGGATATTTTCAAGCGGCGTAGGTAATCTTTGTAAAGAAAGAGAATAAGAAAAAGAAATATCGAAGGTGAAAGGAAAAGGAATGCGAAAGAGGCGTCGAATTATGCCCCGGGGTATTGTAAATCGGGTTGTTTCCTTCGTATGGGAGTTTGACTATCAGAAGTAGGCCCTCGAATAAGGGAGAAGGAGGTAGCTGCCGTCCGTCTTCGCGACAGGCGAAATGAGTGCTCGAGCAATCGGAAGTGGCGCCCGAGTTTAGGTTCTTCTATCGCCGTGCGCGCGCTTGCAACTGAGTTTACTTTATATGCAAATGCGAGACGGATGTCGAGAAAATAGGGCCGTAAGGTAGGTAAGGGGCTGAACGGGGGTGATGTGACGGCGTTTAGCCACGCGCCGGCAGCGACAAGTGTCATCAGTCAAGAACAACCCTGCAGCCACGACTATTCGACTCCTGCGATTCCTCAGACCGTTTATGGTAGGTGGGTATACCGAAGAGGATATTCACCCTAAATCGACGGAGTTGGTATAATCTATACCTACTTCATCGGGTCGTGCCTCTTCCTCCCTGATTTTCAACTATAATATACAAGAGCGGATTTTACGCCGCGGTTATGAATACAAAATCCATAAATCCCGGCGACATAGCCGTAGGCAACGTCTTAGCTAGGAAGTAAGAGATTATCGCGAAAGAGTTTGCGTCTGTTTTTCAAGAGGGATATAGTTTTCCGAATCTCACATTTCAGATTGTAAAGTGGCGTAAGATTATTCATATAGTACCTATAATTGTCCAAATCCATCATATATGAGATTATAAGACGAAGAGAATAGACCCCCGGCAAGAGTGACGCTGCAGTAATTAACAACTAACGGTTTTATAACAGACGTATAAGAGTTCATATGCGGAAGATTCCCACGCAACAGTTACACGCCTCCGTAGCTAGAATATATTCTCGGTGGATATATATATTGTTCGTAAGGAAATATCTACCGCGTCAGGTAGTACATAAGAAGTTTGATCCGACGAGAGTGAAAAAAGATGTGAAAAAAAAAAAAAAAAGAATACTAATTTTAATTACCAAGAGCCGAAAGGTCAGAGATCACCAACTTTCCTTCTCATGGTATTCACTGCGATGTTCACTGACGCGTGTTGTTATGCTTCTTCGACACCTCTATTCGGTTTCTCGAAAGTACATGGCGAACGATATAAAAGAAAGAACGGAAAAAGGTATCCGAGATGAATAGAAAGACGAAAATCATTCGGGAGTGTTACGGTAGCCCCTGAACTTCGCTTGACCCGAACCGCCTCGCAATCGCCTTATTGTTTCCGAGCTCTGAACCACCCAGCTTAATTGACTCTATAAGATGAAATCAGTGCCGGCCATCGGACAAACTGACAGACCAGACGCGTGAGAGAACCACGTATACTATATGTAGGTATGTACATAATACTATAGACATGCACTTCCCATTGCGAGCAGACTCTATGGCTAGAGCTTCCTTCTTCAACTTAGCGATACCCTTCTCCTTTCACAAACTTTATGCACCGAAGTTGTACCCAGGGGACTCATTCCCCCGCCTACAACCCCTGAATAATTGCCAGAGGCTACACAACGCCGCCTATCTACCGATTGAAAATCAAAAAAGACCGCGGATTTGGGAGACTGGATTGGAAATCCCCTTATTCTGTAGGTCTAGGTGTATATTGGGTACATATCTGATTGACGAATCGATGATTTGATTTCTTGTTTTTCTCGAAAAAAAAAAATGGGATTCTTGTTTATTATTATACCTTCACTACGTTGGATTTCGTTTCTTACAATTTTAGACATTAATCAAGTCACGATAGGTACTGGACTCTTCTGATGTGCGGCCACCTAAAGCCATAAGTTCCCATTTCTTGGTACGGCAAATCGTGTAATCAAGACTCCACTGACTACACTGACCGAGTTCCGAGTATATATCTACCTCTGAAACCAGGTAGTGGCAAAATTTACTGGAGAACAAGCTACGCGAGATGGTGATACCATCTCGGAATTCTACACCGACTAATTGGTAGTAAAATAGCGAGGACACGCGATTACCTGCGCGGGCCAATCTTCGCGGAATATCCTACAAGTCCCAAGGACTTCATAGGGAATAAATAAATTACGTAAAAAAGATGCGTTCGACAGCTGAAACAATCGTCCAGAAATCGAATCGTGCAGAGAAACGGTGAAAAACGAAATTTGCCATTTTAATTTACAATGTTTCTGTCAGATCAAACAATTATTGACGGGATAATCTCTAGACATCTTCTTGGTACGGAAATTTTCAATTTTCATAACAGACTATACAGGCAACCATACGCGGAGTGTGGGAACTGTGTATCATAAGTCCCGAACGTCGGCAAGATCTGTAAGATCTGTAAGCGAGCGATCACTGGTCAAGAATATTACGAGACCGAGGACGTAGGTGAAAGACTGGACCAGAGGGGGGCCAGGGACGAACTCCATACAAGCAAGAGAAGGCGAGGATCACGATGCAAAACATGCCGTGGTGCACTTAGTGCCCTTGGCTGGCCCCTAGCAAGTCTGACTAAGTTACCTACTCCTATAACCCTTGAAGTCGGTGCTTAAACACGAACCGAGCGATCGTTCAGTCACGGATCATTACCAGTAATAAGTGAACGAAATCGATTTAAATTAGCGATCCTTTCGGGTCAAAGGGTCATGGTTATTTTCACCTTCGACCCTTGCAGGAGGACGTAAAGATCCGCTTTTAACCCTTTCAATGCCACTGTCAAACGCAAGAGATAGAGGTCAGCATGCGAATCTACATGGAGTGGGAATTCACTGTTGGAGTTGACTGTCCGCGACTTAATATATGTGAAGATTTAGACCAGTGAGGAGGATTGTTATTCATATCGTGTTCAGAATTGGCGAAATATTGTTCGATTTATACTTCCAACAGAGAATTTTCTATATCAATAATTCACGGTAACTCACCTGGCAGCAAATGTCCTGCTTTTCAGATAGGAGTCGTGCAACGTCACGTACGGAGGAGGCGACCTCCGAGGCTGCACCAGCCTGGAGTGCAGCGTCAAGCACGGCTAGAGTATCCTTGTCCTTACGCAAAGCACTCTGTAACTCGGTAAGACGTGCGCCAAACTGTTGGATGGACTGCAGAGCGCTCAGCTGCTGGTTTCCCCTGCAACATATACAGCGAGTGACGTTTATAATAGGAGAAAAAATGAAAGACTGCACCGGAAACAACGACCTCGTAAGGTCTGCAGTGCAACCCAATATCTGTGGCTATTATTAAACTGTCAGCTAACTATTTTGAGTTGCCGTATATTTAAGACTTGAAAAAAACTTTTGCCTGTAGAGTTCGTATTTCGTCATGCGCAGATATTGGAAAACTCTGAATCTAGGCATAATGAATCTAGAGCAATTTATTTATCCGTCTGTTCGTCCGTCAACTTATACGACGGGTAACAGGAAATAAGGCGACTTTCTTGAGTAAACACGAACTGGCTTGACTATTAGAAGATTCCCCTATACGGTATACTGCAAATAAATACATTTTACCCGAAACCAATCGAAAGACCCCTAGAGTGAGATCGGCAAACAAATTGTGCGTAAGTATTGACGTCGATATCAGTGTATAGGGACATGATATTTATTCCTATGCAATTAACTGGATATATGCGAGATGGTTTCATGTATGAAATTCACGTCAAAACAGCTTCTACACAATTTTAAATTTCCGGAAGATTTCCCCTCGCACTGATTTCGAGCAGTTTAGTTGAGTCGGGACTTCGTATTGTCCGACGAGCACAGTTATAATCCAATTTTAATTTCCCCTAAACCCTTGATCCCCCACGTTGATAGGGGTTTGATCCCCGCAAAGGTTTGACCACTGACCCAGTGGGCCGGTACGCAAAGGTCACGATCATCCCTCTGCCACCGTGGGGACCCCCGGTAGGATTCGAATTCTTCTCACGATCGCTTCTCGGTATCCGAGCCTGTATAACCCTACCCCTCCTTTTCTATCCATCCACAGATACGCGCGGGTCTATAAGCGCGTAGAAGACACACCTAATACCGATTTCACTCCTGATCCTCTTACCGGATAGCTCCTAATCTTTCCTTGTCAAAGATAAGGATCAAACCGTCTTTTGAATCTCTGATACTACAGCATCGAACACGCACCAAAATATTCCAAAACGTTTTGCTCTATACATATATACAATATACACGGTATAGGATTTGGTGTTGTTAAAGGATTTCGCTGGAGGTGATGCTCGAGGGATCCTAGCGGTCAACTCCGGGATCAGTCGTGATTAAAGCCTTGGCCGATGGTCAAGCCGGTCAAGCTGGTAATCGTGCGACAGGGGTCGCGGACGAATATGGGCAAGTAAAGGAAGAGGGAAACGCGGAACAAGGAACGACGCCCCTGCCGAGGATACGCACCAAGGATTCCGCTGTTTACTCTTGAGGCTTCATTACCTCTCACAATATTTACCCTCCGTCACTATACGGAGCTGACACCACAACTGACCGGTCAGTGGGTGATGACCTCACATGGCTTAGGCCCTCGCCCAGCGCCCTAAGGTGCCGATGTAAACGAACACCATCCTCGAAGAGGGTGTCGTGATCAATATTAATATTCAGGCTTCATGTGGGTAAAATAAAAACGCAACTAGCACATTGCATGTATATGAATATTGTTTTACAATTTCTTGGCCTAATTCTTGGAAAATTTTACTTCAGGTATAGTATATTACTTACTTTTGAAAGGTTTCGTCCCATACGCGGTAAAGGTCGGCCACCTCGTCCTTGAGGGCCGCTAAAGCAGAGGAACCCGAGACACCGGCGTCAGTAACCAAGCGGTGAGCCGTGACGTTCAGAGCCAAAAGCGCCGTCTTGCGCTCCCTTAGCGTGGCCAGTTCGCCCTGGAACATAAAAAATACATTTCTGGTATACGGATACCGTTGCAAACTCAAGTAAATTGGCTTCAGCTATGAGCACCGGAGGGCCCATCAATGACCCCAGTGATATACCGTCAAAAATGAAGGAGACACGTCAAAACCTCGTCAAGAGAAAAATTCCAAAGTTAAAAACGACGATTTTGTTCGAAATTTCTGAAGATTTGTATACTTAATCCAGAAGTCCTGATGCGGAATTGGACTTGCTATCTTTATTTCTTATTTTTTTTTTTTTTTTTTTGTTGGTATAGACTCGAAGGAATAAGTAGATACCAAGCGAGGCATAAATAAGCTATAAGGGTTGCGGGGGGTAGTTGGGAGGGATAGTGGTGGCCGTTGTCACGTTCCTGACGTCCTACTTGAGGCAGCCGACGAGGGCCGCATAAATAACCCCGGGTTTACGATGCCACAGGAGGACGAAGGACGGAGACCGCCTGCAGGAGCACCTCCCGTCGATCGCGTGACCAGCACCTCGAGTGCTCGTAAAGCTCGTCCTTGCGGTCATCATCCGCCCACCTATCACCCGCCCACCGGAGTCCTTGGTTACAAAGTATGTTTCCATCGTGGAACGAAGAAGAGTCGTTCAACGACCGTGTTTATCCGAGTCTGGGTCTGCCCTGCGTCAGGTTCTACCTACTTTGCCGCAATGTTTCGCTCCGTCAATTCACATCCGGGAAAACACAATTATTACCAACCATTGGAATAGACCCGTATTACGTTCGATCTTTGACACGAAACGATTTGAATGTAAAGGCGAAGGGTCAAGACTTGGCAATTTGTGCTTACTCATACGTCTATGAAACTGTACTAGAAACAGTTTTCACAGTTTTCTTGTCACTTCAAGTTTCACAGCAACATTTGATCGAATATTTTTATTTCGAAGCAAATATTAGATTCGGCATCGATGAATCGGAGAAGTCTCAAAAATCGTTGGAAAGTAATTTCCCGGTGTGAGATACCACTTAAAGGGGGTGAGCTATACCTGCACCCTAACTATACAGGGTGTCTGAAAATTCGTGCACCATCTGCATACCAGCGGATTCTTTGCTAAAAATTAAGACGAAAGTTTTCCATGCAAAAAAATCCCCGAGGGTTTAGTTTTCTTGTAAAAGCAGTTAATAACGAACCAATCAGCGTTGGGCTTTAGGAAAGTCTGGCTAAGACTCTGCATAGCCGTGCGCCCCACTACCGAAAACAAGTCGGTCTTTCCTAAAGCCGAACGCTGATTGGTTCGTTGTTAAATGCTTTTACAAGAAAACTAACTTTTTTGCAGAAATAATTCTTGCGTCTCAATTTTCCGCAAGGAATCCACTGGTATGCAGATGTTGCGCGAATTATCAGACTCCCTGTATATACCGTTCATAAATTATACAAATTGATCTTGACCTGAAACGAACAACGGTCACGCGTGTAATTCTCGGATATGTTAAGCACTTCGAAGATATATCATGTATATGTATTTGTTATACACACATTACATACTACATACTCAAGAATAAACCCGCATCACACGCGCGATGCACTATAAGTATAGGATCCATATGGTGGTCTAACGGTAGAAAGTAGAACGATTGTTTGTAACATAAGAACTGGAAAATCAGTCTAGTCGGGCATGGAACTCAGGATTTCGATACTACAGAAGTCTACATAGGTCGACGAATAAGAGCATCCCTTCCTTCGTACCCGTCCTCAAAACAGCCCACACCCTGGCTTCGAACGATTGGTATTCCAAGCGCAAAGCCAGAGGAACGCTACCACCCTGATGGCACCAGACACGCGCATTCCAATCTAATTCAATTTCCAATCAACAGCCAATCAATTGATTCGAATTCAGTATACAGAGCGGCCGGCTTCAGGGGACCGAGGCTTGCATGCCTATGAGGCCTTGTTCTGTCTCTCGCTCTTTCTAGTTCCTCTCTATATATCTGGGTTTCCCTCTTTGTCGCTAAAATACCCCCCCGAGTAAAACGCAAAAAGCGCGTATTCCGTGGGCACGTACCCTGTAAAACATCAAATTAGTTTTTCACTAAGCGCAATTCCGAGACGCTAACTGGGACTAAGACCTGTTACCACTTAAACTGCATAAAACTATAGGCGGATAGGTAAGCTGCCATTTTAATTGCGCGAGTTTAATGCATCGCGGGTTCTTGCTCAAGCGTTGCAGCAAAAGGTCTTTAATGCTAAGCGATTACCGATTGCCGAATAAGGAACTCGAAATAACACAACGATGCACCGAACGTCGACGGAGGTCGCTAAGGATTCAACTTTTTTCACTCTTCGTTCGAGTATTATACGCGCTCTGCAGATCGTCGCGAGCGAAGTGTACATCGTCAAGTCGATGTAAAAAAAAAAGAGCAAAAATTTAACCTGTCCACAGATTTCTTAATTACTTTCGTATAAAGTCAGGAATTGTAGATCTCTTAGCTCGAATCGAGTGAAACTTTCTCACAGAAATTAGTAGTACTACTACTCTCGGATGTGATGATCCCTGAACTTTCCTTGATTTTTATTTATAATTTTTTTTTTTTTTTTTTTTTTTTCGCAAAACATTTTCGATACCTTATTATCTTTACCCTCGGTATGTAAAACAACTTCATAAATCGCATTGATATATGCAATTCACGTGTCGAAAACAACACAGTATAGTTTCGGGCTACGTAACAGAAACACATAACCGACATACGGTGTGCGATTAAACGCAACATAAGCCTGTTTACCAATGCGTGATGCGCTCGCGATACCTGATTCCGATCGAGGGCTATCGTTGTCCAACCGAGAGAGCTGCTAACCAACAGTCACGTGGGCCACGTTCAACAACGTTGTTCAAACAACGTGCACGTTTAGTAATTTGCTCGTTAGTGGTGTCGCGTCTGCAGGAGAAACAACGCTACGCATTTTAATAACGCGTGGGTGTAGGTATATAATAGAAAGGAGAAAAATAAACGAATTGATAGAAGAAAGAACACGTACAAATTGCCGATTACGGATAGCTGCTCGTAAACAAATCGTTTTCCGGTTACCAATATCACTCAAACTTGTAGGCTGGTAGAAAAATATCAGAAAATCGAATCGAAGAGATATGAGAGACCGACGTATGATAATCAGACAAAGAAGTACCCCACCTATATGAGGTACCTACGTGAATTGGGCCATGGTTTTCTAAGAACGCGACCGTTTTCCGCGTTTCGGAACGGACCTTGTCTGACGTATTGCATAATGCATGGAACGACGCGGCATCGAGGTTGTGCGCGCGCGCGAACGGCGAGCGCTAATACATCTCGATGATAGATAGAGCGCATGTGTTTGGCCTTCTCAGCGAGGCACCAGCGTCGGTGGTGGTGGTGATGGTGGTGGTTCGCTGGTCGGGGGTGAGACTTGTGGGGCGAGGGTTGGCGAGGCGCCGGCGTTACGATGCTGGGCACGTCGCCGTCAGACGGGCGGACGGGAGGACCAGCGTACGTGCGACACGGCTACGCTTTTACGCTCTCGCTCTCCGCGTCGTTCCATCCTCGTCCATTTGCTACCGCTCTACCAACAGCCAACTGCCAGAGTCGCGGCTCTCATTTCAATATCTTAAGAAATATAAATTTGCCGAATTCCTCTGCGTCGAAATGCATCCATTTTCCACCAAGACGAGAGTATAAAAAAAAGAAATAACGAAAACGAAAACGAGATGAGGAGAAATGAAGAAATGGAAAACGCTACATATGTGGTACTCGCAACTCGCAACTCAACGCTTATAACCAAAGATTCCAATTCTATCGAATTCAATATTTAGGTATTCAATCCCCATTCCCGAATAATTCACGTCGATTAACAATAATGAGGGACCCGATCCTGTGGTTCTAGAGTCACCCTACAATCGAGCAGGGCACTCACCTCGCCTGGGTACCTATATACATACGATTCATCGATTGGGCCGTAACCGGTAGTAATATATCCCAAAGAAAACAAACCATTCATAAAAAAGATGATACGTAGGTATTACATTTTCTCGAGTTATGTCATAAAAGGAAAATTCATATTTGTCGTAAAGTATAATCGGCCCCCTCGCAGATACTGCAGATAACTCGAAGACTATGCATTAACATTGAACCGGATGTAGGATGATTAAATAACGTAGTACGATACTATTCACTGAAGATATCGTGTTCCATCTACCTCCTGTCGGTCTTCGCAAGATCGGAGTAAAGATGAACGGATAGCTTAGGTCGGCAACAGAGAAGTCTTCGTTCGTTGGGTAAAGGAACTTGGATCGATACGTCGGTACATCAGTATTTTATTTAGTTAAGGTAAGAAACTATAGTCTGTTTAATTTTTTACCCAGATTCGTATAGCTTGTGCAGCATCAGTCGATTTTAATGCAAGAATTAATTTCCAAGTCACGAAATAAACTACCATACTTATATTAATACATATAAACACTCTATAATCTATTCAAATATAGTCGATCGTAAAGAATGGAATAATTTATAGTGTGAATATTTTCTATCAACAGTTGATGTTCCTAATTTAGCGATGATCAATCCGGAAGTGAAGAAAACACTAAACCGATATTTCTGTTTCAAAATGATGAAATTTAACTAATTTATCGCTTAAATTTGATGTATCCTGCAGCTGGATCAAGATTAACTATAAAATATAATACGGAGAGACTATTAAATGGTGAAATATACTCACAGTGACCTGGTTGATACGTTCGTCGAGGAGATGATGCTGATCTAGAACGACTTCATAAGATATAAGTCTGTCATGGGCTGCTCTGAGCTCTAGGCGCATTGCTGCCATGTCCCGGTGAAGGGCGCCAGCTCTTCGCGTTTCTTCAGCCCTGGTTGACAATGATTCCCAACGTTCAATTAGACCTGAAATCAAACAAGAATAATTCTTTGTCAGATGGTTGTTTCCTACGTGTAAATTATACGAACGTTAAACTGCGAGTAGGACGTAAGAAGTTAATTAATTTCGCAACTCGAGTATAATCTAATTCGCACTCATCACGCACATAGTGGTAATTAGATTAAATATCTAGGTCCTAAAGCGTAGGCACGCTCACTTATCCACGGATCGTATTTACTAAGTAATAAACTCAGTCCAGGATGTTTTATTTTAATTGTATTTTATTATGTACTATATAACGTCACGCGATGCATTTATACTATAATTGATACTAAAATCGTATCCGCGCGTGCGACAAAGGTATGTACAATTACTGAGCATATTTCGATTGTAAACTCATTGGATTCGATGATAAAACTGTATTTGAAATGTAAAATTACGCAGATATATGTAGGGGATAAGCGAAACTGGAAAGAAATCGAGCTCCGGAGGTCAGTCAAATTGAATATCAAATAACCACACGTAGGCTTACCACAAATGGATATGAGATGGAATCCTGGAAACTTCAACTTTATTTAAAATTGGTTTACTAGCACCAAACCATCGATAAATCAAAGTGATTCCATTTGATAATGGATAAGAGATTATCGTAGATAACGGTTACTTTAGAGAATAATTCACGAACAGTCGACCCGGGCCGACTGTCAGTCGGCGTGTGCCACAGCGCCTGGAGGAGAACCGACCACGGTCACCGCGAGCAGTACAAGTCGAAAGTTGATTTGCCTCCATCTCTTTCTTTCTCATTTTCTCTCTCTCTCTTTCTCTCTCGTACAGTATGACTGTCTTTGGTAGTGCGTTTCCGTCCTTTTCATACTGAGAATTGTCGGAGTTCGCGTTTAAACGTCACGGCACTGCACGGTCTAATAACGCGTTTACTTGCTTCTTCATCCAGCAAATAGTAACATAATACTATATATACAACAATGGGAATATTTCTTACCTCCTGGCATGGAGGTCAAACTTGGAATTGAAATTCTGATCCCGTAGAAAACCACCAAATCAAAAAAAAATAAAAAAATAAATAAAAAACAGTTCATTGCTTTTATTCTACCTTCAGCAGCACGTGTTGCTATATGATAGACGAACCTTCTGTCGCCAATCGATCACGATCACGACCTAAATCTACAATGAATTATCAGATCTCTAAATTGCTATTATCTCTTTTCTCATGATATCCCGATACTTGCTGTGAGAACAGCTATTCACTGTGAAACGTTTATTATTTCAACGGCTTTTATCTGCCGTGTACTAAGTCATCGGATTTTTTTAGATCGGATAACTTAGTCCGTATAGCCAGATATTGAGAATTATATTCGCAAAGCCATTTAACCATCGCGTAATGAAAAACAAGACTAAACTAAGCACAACAACGAATTGTATTACAATCTTATTAAAGTTAAATAAAGAGTGAGAAGAGCGTAAAGACCATCGGAAGAACTCACTCTTGACAGCATCTGACCGGTGGCAATAGGTAAAATCAGATTGACTCGCTGTTCGGCACATCGATTTGCCAACAGCAGGAAACCACTCACTACCGAATCGTTTGGAGGTGTATTTGCACGAGGAATACCTCGAATGGTTCACGATCATGGTGCAAAAAGATTGTTTGATAAATCGTTTTATGAATTGAATCGCGGTTTCAACATCGATTACCCAACCACGATTGGAAGAAGAAATGTGTGTGGCGGGAGTTGGATCGATTTTGCGTTATACTTGTCGACTGTGTTCGGATTCACGCCTTAGAGACTTATACTTCGAGTGGATTCTAAGTGCGTTCAGGGGTGACTTAAAAATAGGCTACTGGATGGATCTATTCGTTTCTTTTTAAACCTGGACCGCATAACATCCAGTCAAAAACCGACCCGCTCTATTACATAGAGGATGTGACGTCCTTGGATTGGAAAAAATCACAGAAATCACACTTCTATAGCTGTTTCTGCGTTTCATACATATTTTTTTTTTTTTTTTTTTTTTTTTTTTAACTCTAGTTGCTATAAACATGTCCAAGAGTGTATCTAACAGTTTGTATATCAGGCCTGTGAGATGAGTAAGACATTTGAGGAATCTTCAAATATACATTCAACCACAACGATAATATTGAATAAGCGTGTGTAGACACACATAGAGCTGGAAATATTAACTGCGAACGGTAAATTTTGATGGGAAATAATAAAACGATTGAGTAAAATAATTGCGACGAACAAATTTTTTTTTAGACTTCCAATATATAATGATTTATTTGGACAGCTATATAAGAGATTCAAACTTCCGTTGAAAAAGCGTGGGTATAATATGCGGATTGCTCGGAGCTAAGAGGAAACATTGGCAATGTATATCTATGTTAAAGAAGAAATTGACGACCGATGATTCTATGCTCTAAGGTAATGATTTCGTTGGGACGAAATGACAGACACGAGGAGCGTGGGATTTTTAAAAAGCGTATAGCGATCTAACGGTGGGTAGAGACAGCTAGAGCCCGAAAATGAACAAAACAAACTGTAGATTACGGGTAATTATGCAGCGATGAAAGGTGAATGACATTTCTCACGTGTATATTTCAAATACAAAAAGGGTTTTTCTTGTGCAATCAAGTAACGGGCAGGAGGAAACGAGAAACGCGAAGATTGATATAAAATGGGTCACTCTCTCGCAAAAACGATAACCCTTAACCCTTTGAGTCACAGTGGGACCGCTACGGTCCCACCCTACAAGTATAAAAACCCAATGCCGGATTCGTGATCAGTGACCCCAAAAACCTTCAGATACCAATTTTCATCAAAATCGGTGCACACCAAAAATGCATGACTGAAAGGGTTGATATAAAAAGCGGTATCACGATTTTAAGCAGCGAAAGAGGCCAAGTTCAAGAGGTCTGAGTTATTCTTCGCGTGTGTGTATAGAGAGCTTCTAGTTTTTATTCTTATCCTCAAGTAGGACCACGCCTAAAAAGCTCAGAGAATTGGATAACGCTGTTCATTGCTCTCACATAATCGATTGAAAAGAAATACTGTGATTCTATAAGCAGAATCGAAAGTTCTTATCGTGTAAAATTAAAAGCGTGAAGCGTAGGTAAGCATGAAGAAATAAAGAAATCCTGAAAGAAAAACCTTGGCGATATTTCCCAAAGTTTTCCAATCTGAAATTATCCATCGAGAAAACTGTGCAGCAAATATAAAATCAAACTTTGAAACTGGTTTTGACTAAGAATCATTGCTTATTCGTAAGAATAAAGTCGCAAGTTACAATTCACTCCTCAGAAATGTTACCGGGTTTAGTTTCATGATCAGATATTATCCGATTAATCGGATAAATCCAGATACCGATTCGTCCTTCAATTCTGAACTTCAGAAAGCATGATTCGTCGCAATCGTTAGGATCGTTGAAGAGTTTTATTTCAAAACTCTGTATACTGAAGAAAAGAAATATGGAAGAAAGCGGTGCATGAAAATGAGGTCATGCAGGAAACCATACGAATGTAGGATCCATAAGGTGGGAGGTTGGCCAAACGCGAACACGAGAAGTGTTGACCGCAAATAATAAACTGCTCATGTCATTTGAAACACGCGTAAAAAACGCATTTCGCAGATCTGTATAGTCGTATCTATTGTACACCTATTGCAAAAACTGTATTGGATTCAATTTCAACATGAAACGCTATAGAAACTTAACAACTGAAGTGAACTGACACAAATATAATGACAACTAAAAATTGCAGCAGGCATAAATTATTTATACTGAAAATTTATCACCGGTTGAACTGACGATATGAATCAAACTTTGGATCATTATTTTGTTCAATGTCAAGTTCATCTTACGTCACTATATTTTCCAATGATAACTTATAGTTTATGTTAATGAAACGCAATACCGCTACGTTGAGAAAGATATTATATTTTTTTTCTTCGTTGATCTAGCAAACTTCGAAGGAGTGGAAGGACTTAACGATAATTGCACATTTCGCTAATAGTTTTTAAGGAGGGTGATTACATGCTTTAATATGAGTATATAAGTGCCGATGATTTCATTGCTGAAAATAATTCCGCAGTTGAACTTCAACTTTCCCCTTCCACAAAGTACGAGGCAACAATTTGTTGTCGTCGATACCAGAGGGGCCAAAACGGGTCAGGGTACTCAAAGGAAAGTAAAGAGAAAATGCTACGAGGAGAGTGGTAATACGAGATTATCAGTGAGGTCAGCAAATCGTTTGACAGATCGAGTATATAGGTATGTTGCGGATCAGCGCAGGTCAATCAAACGAAGATTAAGATATACAGTCGAAAGTTGGACTGCAGAAGTTTGAATCCTTTATTTCTGATTAAATTCTCGATGTTTGGCTAGATATTTTATACGCTATAGGCGACGCCAATGCGTCCCGACAACATCCCATTGTGTCTTGACACGCGATCTTAGAATTCCTTGGAAATCAATAAATCTAAAGCTTTGATAAACATCACGTATACCTATACCTAGAGTTAGAAATAACTGAATACATAGCTTAGAATAGTTAATTGATTAATGTCAATGCATTAATCTATCGGGGAAAACCTACACACCATTCTTTATAAGAAGGCTTGATTTATTGTATAGAGACGTGCGAAAGCGATTATTGATAGTCTATATGAAGATACCAAATCATGTAGCAGCTACGTGAAAGATATCGTGCTGCCATACGAGGAACTACTCAATAAAAATTGATCTAACGATTGCTTTAAAAGTCCAGCAACGGGATCCATGGGTCAGTCAACTTCCGGTGAAACGTTCGTTGGCAACGCCGATTGAACTCGACCGACGAAAGATTAGTCCTACTACGTGCCAATCATTAACAATTATTATTTACTACGTATAGGTAGGGTGCAGCAGTGTGCAATTAATTTTATTACCAAGACGAGGAAGGATAATTTGTAATTAGTTTGAAGCAACCAGTGTGAAGAGACATCTATTTAATAATATGACTTGAGGGATTAGCTGTAACTTCGGATTTGGAACGAGATGACAGGACATTGCATTGCGTATGATTTAGCGAGTGAAAAAAAAAAGGGTAGAATAAGAAAGGCTGAAATGTAAATTCGAATTGAGTCTGCTCAATTTGCCTCCGTTGGTTGGTTAATTGAATGATGAATAATTTCCGACTCGCAAATCATTTGCAATTAGAAGGTTTACAAGCCAGTTCCGCTTTCGTGCCTTCAGCCACGAGGTATTTATTGTTTTATCAGTAAGATTTCTGACCCAGTTGCCCCAACGACCAAAGCAGTCAAACATTTAACATTTACTAAATGGATGGTAATAAAATCAAACTTCGTCATAAATTTACAGCATATACTATACAACTAACCGATTATTTTATCTAGGCGATAGGAAAACCGGAATTCAACCTGCTTATCGGGTACCAAACTATATTACTCGAAAGAAAGTATTTTATTATATCTTGTTAATCTCAGTTCGCTGAAATTTCTCAATTTTTAAACAGCTATAAATAAAAAAATAAAGGGTATGTGAGAAAAAAGAAAAAAAAACCGGTATTTTGAAAGTAGGCAACTAACTCAATTAATTTTGATTCACAGTATTGTAAACGGCCCACATTCAATACGAGTATAATATGTAGACTGAAATTTGAGTAAACTGGGACAAATCGAGGAAGGCTCGTAATTTGCCTCCATACAGTTTGCAGTCGTAGCATTGCATGATACGTGAGAATTATGAACCGTGTCGCATAGATATCCAATAGTGCATCGAGCGTGAGATAAAACTCTCTAATTTTCTTCAGTGTTATTATTTATTAGTATTTCGTGTTTATATAGTTATACATTCGCCGACAATCGATTATTGAGCCTTGAGCGCATATATATATATATCTAATCAACAAATTCCCTTTTTATTATGACTAAATCGCTAAGCTCTTTCGACACATGCGGTTCATTAATGTATAAACATAGATTAGATCAGCGTCGAGACCGACGTTCCGTATATACCTACTACATATGTTACGTCTATAGAGATAGAGCTAAGGTCGTGGGTATATGTGTGCCCATGCCTGCAGCAGAAACGCTTATACTGCTTACGTAAGATCAGCTGTTTGACGCAATTTATAACACAGCTAGTGACAATATATTTAGAACAACCTTGAGAAACGTATGGTAGGTATATAGGTAGCGAAGCAATGTGGAATAACATTTGATTTCGATAAAAAAAAATACTCAAGATTTAAAAAAAAACCGACGATCGTTATTAGTATGAATAATTAAAAAATGAAATTAATCAAAATTCGAAAACGAAAAGAACCGCGAACACTGACCTATAATAAAAATTTATCTTCCCACCGCAAAGGACGCGTTTGATAATCAGCGGATAAACGCACAGAGAGCTGTGAAGAAGTAGATTGAAATTTATTATTAATCGAAATATTTTGACGTCGATGATATATAGTAATACGTACAGCCTGGTCGCGCCAAATCTTCCGCGGTGATGTCAGTCTGCACAAACATCGCATCATCCCTACATTTCACAGTTTAAATGATATGGTATTATATTATATGAGGTTTATTTTCCGGTTACGTTTATTTGCAATTATTTAAAAAAAAAAAAGGCGGATATAGGTATTCGAAAATGCAAAGAGTATCCGTGGCAAAAGTTTTGTACGACTGATCGCGGACAACGCAGACGTATACTTGAGTCGCTCGAATCGTGCCACTCCGACGCGCACGGCTTATAAGGAGCGGCTCTGACGGATGAACGCAACGCAACGCAACGCGAGGCAAGGCAACCAGCCGACAAACTATTCCGAAGACTACACGTGGGATATTGGTTTTTTGATATTTACCTACCTGGATTTAACTACTAGGTATTCTCTGCGATATAGTAAATGGGAAAATTGCATTTAGATACTTACAAGCCTCGGCTTCAACCGTGTGGAAAATTATGTTCTGTTCACAGGGGATTACGATAATATCACGATAAATAATATAAAAAATAAAAAGATTGTATTTAATTAACACCGTTGTTAAACTACGAGCTAATTTGTACGAGATAAACTAATGCGAAAGTGAAATGAGATCGCACAGTATCTAAACTGTTTTATACACGTGACGTATAAAACACGTTTCTAAAATGCTTTCTTTTTCCGCAAGGATCGTCAGATTGGAAAAAAATGTTCAAAACCAGATATTCTCTGATTTACTTATTGGAAAAAATTCACACTTAGCTGTTTCATTTTTCTACATTTATATTCTATGTGGCGACATTTTAATCATTCCGAATTGAATATTATAGAATAAAGAAAAATTAGGTATTTATACATAAGATGATAAGATGATTTCTTTTTTTTTCTGGTATTCAAGATAAACGAGATATAGTTTCAGGCACGAGAATTATATTTATTTGTGCTTGTGGTTTTGTATTGTTAATCTGGAAGTTGTGCTGGGATTGATGTAGTAAATATAGAATAAATATGCAAACACTTGTATCATGCAAAAATGAATATTATTTTAATATATTTATATATATATATTTATCTCTCTCTCTCTCTCTCTCGCAAAAAAAAAAGAAGGATTATTCAAAAAGATAAAGAAAAAAGAAAAAAAAACGCAACGTTATTGTTCGAAATTAGTATACAATGAAAATTAACATCATACGTACATTTTAAAAACAGATTATATACTTTGTCGATAATAATTGACGATTAAATGAAATTCGGGAAATAATGGGGAAAATATCGAAACAGTTGTAAAAAAGTTTGAATAGTATAAATGGAAAACCATAAAATTATAAAAATTATTATTATATAAATAACCTACATTTATTATTTAGAACTTAAAACTGCGTAAACATTGATCAAGTACAAAAAGTTATATGAAATCTTGTTGTATGAGAAAATGGTAATAAATTAAAGTAATATGTATATAACAATTAAATATATCGAATTTAATTGAGAATAATAATTATTCTATATAGGTATATGAACTCAAAAGCACATGTAGAGTATAGTACATTCATTCCGATTATATCAACACAAAACAAACAAACAAACAAACAGATATTTAGAAGAAAAAATAACAATAAAGATATACATATCTACAAATAAACCAAATCGGAAAAGAAAAAAAAAAACAAAACAAAACATTAGTATAAGTACTATAATTCGCACCCGACTATTTAGGCTCAGTAAATATGAAAAAATAATAATATTTTCATTAAATAATAACGATAAAAGTATAAAATTGATACTTTGATCGTGATTTGAAAAAAAAAAAAAAAAAATGAAGGCATAGATTTCTTATTTAATCAATAGATGAAACTGAACTTAAATAACAGGTCGATAAAGGGATTATAAATCGCTTGCAAAAGACATGCTGTTTCCTCGCAATCGTTAGTTCACTGATAATAGATTTAGCGTGAATAATATAAATCATAGTGAGAAACGTGGAGTAGAGAAGTAATGTAGGTAATTATTTGTAAGATAAACAATTACAAACGTGACGCGGCGAGGTTTAATTACGAAAGAAATATAAATACGATACCACTAAGGGCTGTAACCAGTAAGGCAGTGGCGTACGATAGCAGTGTGAACGGGAAAGGAGTGCAGGATCGAAGTTTCAGTCTCGTATTCTCATTCTGTATCTGATTATGATACTCACTGCGAATTTGTTTCGTGTTTCTTTCCCCTCTTAAGGCTCCTCCCGCAGCCTCAAGCACCGCTCGTAAACATCTCATGTTCTCTTTGCACGTTGACTCTACTTCAGCCTAAAATAAAAATAAAATAAAAAATAGATTTTCAAAATGAATAGATGATAGTTTAGAAATAATAAACAGACCTTTATATATTAAACAGATTTATCAGCAGGCATACGAAAGCTATGAAAGCAATATAAAAGCGGTACAGGAAATGAGGCGAAAATGAAAGCACATAAAATAATTGTAATTTCATCAAGTTTATTCAATATCTGTCATCTATCGTACAATTCAGTCTATAATATTCAGTCAAAAGCATTATTTTTTCATGCTAGACGAGAAATGATGTGTTCATTATCAGTATAATACTGCGTCTGATATGTTTGTCTCGTGTTGTTAATGTTACAGGGTAGTGTTGACAGTACGTCTTAGGCATTATAAAACGTCTCAAAATTAGTCTCTAGCCAATAATAAAGGCGAGCAACAACTTGTATTTATCTTCACTGTTAGTAGGTATAATAACAAAAACGTGTTTATCGAATAGATGTAAATTTGCATCGCGAAATGTGATAATATAATTAAAATATAATTAATAATTATATAAAATAGCGATTAATGGAAGAGATTAGAAATGATCTAGAAATAAAAAAAAACAAAAGTCTTAAAATAGAAACGAAATGAAATTGTTATCCTATTTATAATGAAATGATTAATGATTATTTATTAATAAAATACAGAAGCTGTAAGCCTTAGTTAGTAATTTTTATCTTTAAATTCGCATGAGACAATCAGTTCGTTTCTAGGTAAGCGTCTAACAAAGCTTCCAACGAGTGGTATCTTGGTTAAAATATTTGTAAATCGTTTTTTAATTTTAACAGTTAATTCACGCAGTACTGTTTGAATTTTGCGAATAAAAGATTTAAAAAAATTCCACAAGCAAGCCAAGAATCGTTGCAGCAAAGAGAACTTAAATATATTTACGACGATACGTACGCAATCGTCGTCGAGCAAAAATGCCCGTGTTGATTGCGATAATAAACCCTCAGAAAGAACAAGTTGAGATTGTGATTTGTCCACCAAATTACGGAGATCCTCCATATCACTGTCGCTGTCCTCAGTCGTGACGGCAAGTCCCTGTATTGAGAAATATGAAAAAAATAATTAAATAAATAAATAATCAAAAACCACAAATTAGAATCTAATTTAAAAAATGTTCAATCCCTTATCAGATAATTAAATCGTATAGGAATAATTAACGTTGTCAATTCACTAGATGCCATAATGATAAAAAAGTCTTCTGACATACCAACGATTGTGTAACAAGATTCTAGAGAATAAGATTGGTACCCGTGACTGAAACTTGAATACTTTTGTGTCGACTAAGATTGCTAATGAACCTGAATTGACGGTTTATTATTATCATCATTGTTATTATGACAAGCTAAGTCGAGGTATGGCACCAAACAGACAACGAATATGTGGGTACAATTTTATTACCATTGCATTTTGAGTGATTATATTAAATGTATAGATATATTTATATAGGTACTATATTTTTGAACATGTTCTTCTAAAGACATGTTCAACCGATTTTTTTTTTTTTTTTTCTTTTTATATAAAGCGTATTATAACTTATACCATATGGATAAAGCGAATAAACGAGACTAGGTAAATACATTATGCTTTGATAAATGATGAGCAATAAATATCACAAGAAAAATATCGATATTTGATCTAGTAGTATCAATAGGAAGAGACGTACATGTTGCTTGCGTTTTCTCGGCAATGGCGGTGACACATCTCTACGTGCGCTCAAACTTGATGCACAATCAGATTGACTGTCAAGAAAGTTACGATAATCATCTCCGAACTCTAGAAGACGACGTGCCGCTTCTGAATCAGGTGCTTCGCTGTACGGCTCGCTCATGTACTTTTCCTAAAAAAATTCATCAGTTGTTAACAATTTTTCATCCATTAACGAGACTAAGCAGATTTAGGTAACATTGAAGTCACGAAGATATCACGTTCTGATAATTGCGAATAAAATACTCACTTGATAGTTATCCCAAGCTTGTTCAGAGAACGAGTTATTGCCGAAGCTGTTCTTCTCCAAATCGCTGTCAACGTTCACTTGTGGAATACTTAGATCTGTGTTGAAGAGTACAGTGTCGATGAGGTTTCCCTTGAAGGCAGACATCGGTATTCTAGCACCTGAGCACGGTTCGTCTTCAGTTTCGGAAGTGGATTCGTCCCGTCTGTGATAACTTGATCTTAATGCTGGGGCAGGATCGCTTACGGTACTTCTTTCTAATGACAATTGCTGACGGGCCGTTGATCCCGAGAATGAACCAGATTTAACAAGCGTTGTTGCACGCCCGTAACCATCCCTAGAAATTACACGAGCACCACGAATCGCATTGCTCTTGCGTGGGGATCGCTGCTGGTTCGAGCAACCGTCACTACCGGCTGAATGATGGTTTATATTCACGCTGTCCGAACCGGACTCACTTTTGCGACCCTGTAAGGCAGAAATTTGCTGATCAAATTCACAATTTTACGGCTTAATCAAAATTTGATGGTTGTTTCGAAAAATTTGCGAATTTCTGGACATATCATGGTCCTATATTTTTTTACTCACCAAATGCTTTTTGCGCAGCTTCATCTTCTTTCGACGTAGAGAACTGTTCTTGATCGCACTTCCGTCTAAACCGATAATCGTTTCTTCTAGCAGCGTTGATGATGAATTATTGAACGCAGCACTCGAACCACTGCAATAAAAAAAAAAAAAAAACAATATCAAACGTCTATACGAATATATGGAAGAATTTTTCTAAGAAAATTCGACTGACACAGAGATTCTCCGGATTTTTTGTTACGAATGCATACATCTTTACTGATAAGTCCCAATTTGCGTAGGTGTCCTTTAAAAACCAGAATTTACAAAAAAAAAAGTGATTACCGAAATTCGCTAACTTACCTAGTATCCAAGGACCCAGACTTCATTGGCGGCGAAGCAATGAGTTGATGAAGTGCGGATTCGGATATAGAAAACTGTGATATCTGGTCTTTGGACCCTTCAAGATTTCCACCGTTTCCAATTTGCGATATGCAAGATACACTCCATGGTCTAGGACCGTTAGATTTTCGTTTTGTGCGCATGACGACTTTCGGTGTGCTAGATTCCATTAAATTATGATGTTGTTTTTCATTGACAGGAGTCTTCTCAGAATCAGTTATAAATTCCTGTGAAACTGACTGCGATCCGCAACCAAGAGTCCCTAAAACTTGACGATACGTAGCTACGCTGCTCTCCAAATCATCCGAAGTCTGGGATTGCTTGTCAACGTCAGATTCTCCCGTCGTGCACTCGCCGCTAGCATCACAGCTGTCTAAGGCCTATCGAAAAAGAAAAGAAAAAAACAAAATACCAATTAATACAGCCATTCGAAAAATATTAATGATCCGATGATTCCTGATTGTCATAATCATCGTCATCTAACTTCAACTCACCTGAGACATTGAAGTTTCTTCATCGGGTAGAACGATGTTGACCTTTAGCCATTCCTTGATACGCGCATACTTAGCGCGTGTAGTGGCCATGTTTAGTCCTTGTTGATTAAACATCAAAGGAGGAAAGATCCTGGTGCCTTTTCCCAATTTTCCATCCGCCGCCATGTCTTCTCTAACGAGATTTTCAGCTTCGCTAACGAGTCTCCTTATGCACTCTTTGTTGTTCATCATTTCGTCCTCACTGTCTTTAGAAAAATCGTCACCTTCAAAATGAACCTGGTCCCCATTGTAGAGAGTCGCGTTTCCGTTGACGTCGTTCGATATAACACGAATCATTTTTGATTCTTCGACGCGGGCCTCTTTTCCGAAATCAAGTCGGACCACGACGTTGGTCTTTCTCTGCTCTGTAGTAATTTGTTGATCGTTTGATCGCTGTTGGGGTGTGTAAGTCCACTCTTCCTCTGAAGAATCGTCTGCAACTGGTGACTGGTTGTGCGTACCGCGACAATCGGCTTCCGAATCGGTGTCCAAATGTTTGAAATAGAATGTAGCACAGTTCTTAGATTTTCTATCTGATCTGAAAATTGGTAAACGTATCCAGCGGTCACACATTTTGTTTTTCACTTAAACGACAATGGACTACGAAGTAAAGAAATGTCTGGTGTTGACGTGAACGTATAAGAATGATCGATCAACGCGTGATTGATGAATTGTTTCATCACTTTTATAACGTGAATGATTTTTTTGTTACCACCTAACAGGACTGAATTCAATGTTGAAGAGCGTATCAATTACTGAGTAATAAAAAATTATTTCTTTTCTGCGACAACGAAAGATTCGAAAGATTTTACTCACGCCTCATTTAATGCCTGCGACTCAATCTACGGCCTGGTCGAAAGTGAGCAGCTAGAACTTTGGCTTTTAGTTTGGTTATACAGGTAGTGGAAAGTTATGTAATTGTCAATATACATCGGTCAGACAAGTTTCTGCACTCGGTTATTAGCATGTTGACTTTAAACGTTGAGAGGATTTATGCAAACTTGTTCCTTGCTCGTTTGTTTGCCATCGCGTTAAAATACTTCGACTTGTACTTTTTATCTTAAAAGAAATCTTCAAAGACCGTATAAGATGTGCAATAAATATTTGTAATTTCATAAAAATCTAAACCATTTCTGATTACACCGGTTTTTCACAACTTCAATCTTTTACATTCGAACATTTCCCAAAATGATCATCGGGACGCGTGTATTTCAGCACACGTAAGTATTTCTAATCATATGATAATATAATCACTCACATCTCCTTGCGACGAGATAACCAACAATGCACAGAATAAACAGAATCTTGAATAAACTGCAACTAATAAATTGAAATTTAAAAATTTGATCTCCAAAAGAACCTCGACCTGTATCTACACCAAAGACATAGTGTATAAGCGACTAAAACACGGTACGTGATACAATACACTTATCTGGTCGACGACTAACAGATAATGGTGAAAAATACCGGTAGAAATGTTATCCCTACCACCTAAGAACCTAAGCTAAGAACTTGACCTCGATCTTATATAATCACCTCTTTAGCTTTATCTCTATTGCTTAAATCGTGACTCGATACTTTAACAAGCATTGAGGATAGATACAAAACATAATAGGTATATGATTCATTCGATAGACTGCAAACGGTTACCTAAATAAATTTAAATCGTAAAGAAACCGGCCTTCAATCTGTGATCTTGAGTGAAATGTTGCTTGAAATGACATTAAACTGATGTATAAGAATTTTCATACTTTTAGTGAAGTTGGTGATGAGGATTTCGTTTCAAAGACACAGACTAGTGATTTTCGTCCTTTTTTTTTACTTACGTGTTAAAAAAAGCAGATTCCGCCATGGCTCGGCGACGCCTTGGACTATCGTCCTCCACGTTCATAGCAACCGGTGAGGGCGCGATACCCTTAACACCACGTCCAGCATCTACTTCATCGCAAAGATTTCTAACTGATGTAGCTGATGCGGGACCGACAACAGGAGTTGGAGGCATTTCGTCGTGTTCTCCTTCACTGGCACCACTTTCCTCGATATCACCCTCGTCACCGCGATCTCCTACGCCGATAGATTCTGGCCCACCAACGATGTCGAAATCCTCGGGATAATCGATTGTCGGTCTTGTGTCCATCACACAGAGCTGATGCAGCTCATCCTGATCGAAATATGATGGCAAAAGCATCGTTGAGTTTATAATTGCTTGTTTTTACAATACTATGATGAAAGACCGATAAATATCTAAAGAATTCTCTAGGGGTAAAGAATAATTCGCGATGTTGCTGCAACGACCACTGAACATGTATATTGTATGAATCGGTTTATGGGTAATGTCACTAATGTCACTAATGAATTAGCAATATAAAAACAGAAGAGTACAAGAGATATATGACAAACGTACCGCGACACGCTCTCGTGGATATAAATTGGCACTAAGCAGTTTTTGGACGCCCGCGCCGGGATTCCCGACGTTAACCGATATACATGGATCTCTGATATAGGTCTTATGGGTCTAGACTTTCGATAGAGTTAAATAAGCAGGAACTACGACTAAGATATATAGGTGAGCGTCGATTTAGTCTGGCTTATTGTTTATAGCTCCATGATATTGACTTCCGTATTTTCTAAACTCTAAGCCTATGCCTGCATAGCACGCACGAAGCTGATATACTGAAAATGTTGTATATGAGACGCGATTATTGCTACCGATATAACTACACAAGCGGTTTACTGGACTTTGAAGAGAGCAAAAGAAGCGCCAATTGCACCACTGAGCATCGAGTATAATCGTGACCTAGCACGGCTATATTCATTTCCGCACTTATTCCCGCAGCGTTACCCACTATAAGATAAATAATCTTACTGGTTTTGCGGTTAACGATTCACCACGACCACGCTGTTTCAATATCGTCACCATACCTCGTCATTCTAACGGCTTATCAACGCGCCGTATATAATTGATGATAAATATATATGTGTTCTAAAAATACGCGACATTTTTTTTTTTTTTTTTTTGCTACGTAGACGTGCCGAAATTCGCGTAGAAATAAATGGATGTCAATTTAAGCAGCGAACGAAGACGCATTTATATAAATAAATCGGAATAAATCGCGTCACTAATGCCATAAGGTCGTAAGCGCCAAAAAAAAAATTTCGTCTTTTTGGTGGCAAAATCTTTTTCGTGCCATATAACATCGTTTGGGCATATCCGCAAAAAAAATAATTTTTTGACGCTTACGACCTTATGGCATTAGTGACGCGAAATATAAAGTAAATCATGTAAGTCGTATAACTACCTCGAAGTATGACCCATCGTCGGTTAACCTGTTATCGGAAAGGGCGTCGCTGTCGGATACGTCCCCTTTGGATAATGCACTTCGACGTGGAAGAGTTGACCTTGTCGACCTTTCCGAAGAGCTGCGAGACTCACGTGATTGTCTACGACTTAGGCGCGGCTGTTTCGTGACCGGCTCCTCGTCGCTATCACTACTGCAGCGACAAGACACAGGACTCTGTAAAAAAAAAAGACAGAAGATTGAAAGTTGAAATCAAGATCCTTTCTAATCACGTAGCACTCTTCATTAAGTAAATCGGTTGTTGTGGTTCTCGATAAGGAAAATCAGTCATGGATACGACGAAGGGTTATCTTCGAGTTGCAGGAAGCATGAAAAATTAAGAGAAGGAAATTTCAAATTTCATCATTCTTCGCCGTCTACTCCGCAGAAAGAAGGAAAAAATAACAATTCCGCGTATAAAATTTCTAATCGGCAATTTAGATCTGGGTATAATATCACACTTCGTTGATATCGCTAAAAGCCACTTTTGAATGTACGATATACTGTTCACACATTTTGCGATTAGATTTGTTTTCAAGAATTCGATTAACATTGAGCAGCAGGGTACTCTAATGAAGAAATTTATACATATTTCGTTTGATTACTAACCAATAGTTTGTCGAATGCCTGAACTTCCATCGTCAACAATCGATGACCACAACTAAATATAATTTTTCACTCGAAGTCATAGCTGGCCTTGCTGGCCAACGAATGATGGGTATTCCATAGTGTACCCCGGTTTTATGCAATTTGAACTAGCACCCTTACCATGGGCCTGTCAACTCTACCTTTGGTCATGTACAAAATGAAACTCAACGCCAATCAGTGTCGAGGATTAGCTCCTACTCCCTCTTTTCGCAGGTTTTACTTCAGTGCAATGGATTTTTGTAATAATTCGTGTTAGTATAACTGCAGGTACCGCTGGTTTAGTCAATTAGCAAGTACTCGGAAGGGTAAGGTGAGGGTGAAGTGTAGGGGAGGAGTGTGCAAAATGGGTACCCTAAGAAATTAACGTTTCAAATAGGGGCTTGAATTATTGGATCTCAGAATTTCAACCGAAAAACAATAGCCTCCCTACTGTAGAATTTCGTAGGATTCCATAAGTTCTTGTCCCAATTTCATGTAGGTAAGACTCAAAAATGTCAATACAATTTCTATATTATGTATACATGTGGATCCCATAAGAAATTTGGACAGGATCTCATAAGATCCTATGAAATTTTACAATAGGGCTGGCAAGCAAATAATAAAATTTCGAGAACGTCTTTCAATTTTGAAAAAGTACGACAAATTTTTAGGGGTGCCCATTTTTCCCGCCCCTCCCCTACCTGCTACCTGACCCCAAAATGAAGGGGAATCGGTTTGAAAAAGTCCCTTCTTTTCTTCGGTCAGTATGTAAAAATGATTTCAAATCGGAATACACACAAGTAACAATTACGCGTAACATTCTGCTTGATATTTTGCATGAATTTGCCTAGAGTTACGTAATATGATCAAAGTTATACAGGGTCTCGACGTGTACTAAAACTTGCGTAACTGCCTTGGTCGAGTCGAGTGTCGACCATATGGTGTAGATGTGTCGGTGTGTGTCACCACTAACAATAAGTTCAATTAGAAGACTCGCAAGAAATTCTTGTCTGTCGTTCGAGTGCAGTGTCATAGCTGGTTATAATATAAGATTCGAAATTCGTTCCGTCGAAAACCATGAAAAGGCAAAAGGTATAACTGGCTCGCGCACTAGGTCCTGGAATAAATCGAAGGCGGTCTGACAGCCGAGTTCTCGTTTCCCAAAGTGCAGGTAAAAATATGAAACTTTCTAAAGCGAGGTTTTAATGGTTACTATAATCCTTAAAGGGTCACGCATGGTACTACGACCATTATTATATCTTATTACAATTGAACTGTTGTATTGTTTCAAAAGCGACCAGCTGCAGGCCCCTTTCTAAAGACCCTAAGTAATTGAATTTTTCGGTCTATACTATATGTAACAAGCGCGAGGACTCCCCACGGTTTAAATTTGTCTTGTACGTAGGTATACATATGATAAACAAGACCTACAGAGAGGTTTTAGTCAGCAACTAAAGCTCGTTCATCTCGAACCACTTTAGAGGCATAATTCATGTCGAAAGTCCCATTGTTAAACGCTCAATAGTCAATCTAATGAAACGTTATTTGGACGTTGGTTTCGAAGCGAATTGCCTACCTCGTGAATCGACGCTAACAGAGTCGATGGATCCGAGTCGAGAAGTCAACTGGTTCGTCCGCTAATGATCAATTATATTGTCTCTGGCCCCGGGCGTTGGTTGTTGCGCAAAGACAACAAACAATGGCGTAAATGCGTTGGCGGCATCGACCTCGTCACGCATCCGTAATCATGCACCCTGTAGTGTAGATATCCGCACGCATAAACTAGCGCGAAAATAAATTTCACAAACTGCGATGACGCTGTGTTCGGTTCACTTCGGTAGCATTCGGATCGGTTCGAAAGGTCACTGGCTCCGTCGACGCCAACGGACGGGCCGATACTGTCCAGAAGAAGAGCCCAGGGAAGATGAGAGGCTGGACCCGTCGCTGAACCAGAGAAGGGTTTGCGGGTATGAGACTGACGGTGATTGTCGCGTCGCGCACGTGTCGCGCTTTAGATCGCGACGGCGCACCGGTAGGGTATATATTTTTGGAAATGCGTTAATTCGTTCACGCCCTACGCACACCGCCGAAGTTTGTCCGAGTGCCTCTCGGTCCCCGGCTCAAAATAATACCTCTCAAGGTTGTCTAAGATAGACTTGCGGAAATAGAAACTACGAGAGATGCGTAAGCGGAAACTCTACGATCGTGCGTGGTATAGGTATAGGAAAGTAAAAAAAGAGAAACTATGTTTTGAACAGAAATATATTTCACGACTAATTAAGGGACACGTATTTCATTTGACACCTAATCATATAGTACGCGCGAAAGCGAAACTTTAACGCTTCGAGTTCATTTGATAATTTTTTATGAGATGCGATGATCGGGAGAAGAAAAGTATCAGTAGGTATATCTCCGGGTGAAGTGTCCGATAGTTAACCGGGCAGTAAACGAATTTAATAACACGCAGGTAGGTGGCTATCGAATTACGACGTAGACCTGAAGAAAATCGTTAATACCATAACGCTCCGCATATATAGAGACAGAGGAACAAAAAAACACAAAAAAAGTCACATTCACGTGGGCGATAATCACACAAGCAGAAAGGGACCGTCGCGTGCGAAGCCTTATAACTAATTATCTGAAATTTAATCCTAATCCCGCAAAGTGTCGTACAAGGTACAACATATACTATATGTATCGCGCGGGACACGGTTGTCAGTTTGGATTTGAATCGTCTATAAAAAACGCTGCTGTATAAAAACGTAGTATACTTTCGCGATATCCTATATAGCGGTCGCGCAGTTTAAAATCTCAAGTAAATCGCCGCAGACTTAGTTATACTTAGAAAATATCATTCAAGTACCTACCAGAGGCTCGAAGCTAGAACCACTTACAGGTCACTTCGACGTATAATTATACTAATGAAAACAATTAGAGTTCGGAGTAGAGCGGTAGTTTCCTGACCATAAAGATTGAATATCTCTTTTTAAGGAGATGAAACGCGTATTATTGCCCTTCCGAGATCAGGTTCAGAAAAATTCCTCCACAACTTTCAGTGTTTCGGTAAGGTATTTGAAGTATCTTAAGTATTTCATACTCACGTGAGCTGCAGGCGTGCTCCGCAACCTCGAGGACAGTGAAATGCGATAAGAACCCCCCAACTGCCTATATGCTCGAGAAGGGCAAACAGCTGCAACGCCTCAAAGTAACAGATACTCGTGGTAGCTCTGGTGACGCGAGTACCAATCCAAGCCCAACCTAACCCCAACCACGATCGGTAGCTTGTCCTCGGGTACATAATATAATATCGTAACGCGTCAAGACTTCTTGAAGCCTGGAGGACGCCAACACGCTCGAGCGCTCCGCGAAGCCCCAGCTCACAATTCTCTAGCTGTTAGGTATCCAACTCCCGCACTTTCTCGAGATAAGTTTATTAGGCTACCGCACTACCTACTGCCCGATACTCTTGCCGTTTTTAACATCGATATTATCTTAGCTGCGGCTATTCGCGATGCAAATTGATTAGTATAGCCGCATAGCCACAGCCCAGTTTTATGTTACGCTTCGATATATATATATATATATATATATAGGTCGAAGTTTAAATACCGTGCTTCGGTTTATTTGAAATTGGTAAATGTTTGCGAGTCAGAATTGCAAATTATTATATGCTCGCATTTACGGACGTCTTTTTTGCAAATGAAATTACCAGAGTGTAATAAACAGCGAATACTATGCACGCAATATGGAACGGTACGGATGTTAGATGGTAGTACCAGACTTGGAATGGTTCCATTGTTTCTACTTTTCTACCTTCATCTTTATTCTTCCTTCTTGTAGTTTGTAGACTACTAATTTCTCGTCCGACTTCGAGGTAACATGAAATTGTTGAGGTAAACTATAAAATATTTTACAACCCGAAATAACGAGAACTCGGTAAATTGTTCATGCAACAGCCTATACTTTACACCATCATTACATACAACGTAATCGACGCAGTTTTGCGTATACACTTACAATTTCAGAAACAAGGAGTAAAAATCGATCGGATACATGTACTACGTTGTTCTCCATCGTGTTTTTGATTTACTCGAACCCAACTATATCGCGACACCGAACTTTGACGATATAAATTCCAATAATTCTAACTCATGAAACTTTGTTTATCTCAAAATTTTTCGGAGCAAAAAATGTTTAAACCGATACGATTTGCGATCTTGCAGTAAAGAGAGTCGAGTTTCGGTCAAAACTATGAATAGTAAATGGATAAGCGAGATATTTTAACGCCACTGTAATGTTTCGAATTTCACGGGACACAGGCCACACATACGGTGTACTTCAACTTGACCGGCCCTTTTTATCGTTCATAAAATCTGGACGCCGGGCCACCCGGAGTTCCAATCATCGTGAGATTGCGAGATTTCTGCCTTGCTTCTATGTACTGTTAACTTACAACTAATCATTTTGCTCCGTCACTGTATTTGATTAATTGATTGACTTATTTGAGACGACAAATCTTATTCGCCGTATATCATGTACCTACTACTATATAGCTCGGGGGGATTAAATGCAAACCATTATGAAACGTATAACCGGTAACCATAAAGAGTTTAACACGAAACACGATTCCTCCGAAACCGTTATCTCTCGCGGTGTACCTATAGAGTAGGTACACTGAATCACTTCTGTCACCATGCGCGGTAAAAGTCTAAAAACTCGGAGAGCCTTGGTGCCTGCGGTTAATTAGCGTCTACACTAAACGAATGGTCTCCCTGATCCTAACGTTTCAATATATCTAACCATGGATAGAGACACGGATAGGTTATCTTTGATTGGCTGACCCGCGATGTATAACATATCTCGTGAAAGTTTATACCGCAAACACGCCACCGATCTAAAACATTTGATTATTTAACCGATCGGTTTCTCGTATATCGGGAGTTCAGTTCCTTGTAAACGTTTATTTAATCACTTTTGGTTAGCCTCTAATTACCCGGATTGCAACGATGTCCGTCTAGCAATTAAACAGATAAAATCGCACGATTTGAAAACGTTTAAACTCTCTCACGCGTTCGAGAAACGCACGTGTAAAGTTTTCCTTCCGTAAGCACGTGTCCGTCGACGTTCTGTCAGACGCGGTATATAAAGGTACTACACGTATCCACCGAAGTGTGCGAACTCAATTACATATACGTACTAGCTTGTTAGCGGATTTCTGAATAGTCAATCCGGATTACCTTCCGTATCAATTACTGTCAACCAGCCAACACGCCGGATGAACGTCATTGACGTCACAACGGACGTTTCAAAGTACGCGATATCTGCTCGAGATTCAAGTCATTCAAACGTTACTTAACGCCAGACATTTACTCTAATCTAGATCTCGATCGCTTTGTTATTTCCTCAAGAGACCCACTATGGCTACGTTATAAAGTAACGAGGAAATCCCCCTTCGAAATACATGGGTACACGTATATTATACCAATTGAATTTCTATTCAAGAATATAAGTAAAGATTATAAATGTATTACGAAATTCTATTCGAACTGAATGGACGTTTGTATAGAGTTTTATTTTTCAAAACTAAATAAACCACATCTGCTGCATTCCCACGCGTAGTATCCTATATATACCTACATTAAATAATAATGACGAACTGTATTTAAAATAATACGCAGAAGAGAGATCGATGAATTTTTTCACCCTGTGTATGCGTATGTACATAAACGAGTGTTACGTACGTGGGTATCTGTTCAAATACATATTTCACCTCGCATATGGCATGGTATTCCCATAATCACTTTTTTGACCCCATACAACGATATCTTTATTTGCCGAACGGAGTTGGATGCGTCGCTATACGTAACGCACGTGTGCCTCCTGTTCCGTATATCTCCTAGTTCTAGGTCAATATTGACAGCTGTCAAACCCTCCCCCGCATCGTTTGTGTAAGTAAATGTGTTCCTCTCCCTTTTATCCACTACATTTATTTCTCTCGCTTTTCTCCGGCACATCATATGTTCCGTTTTTTTTTTTTTTTTTTTTGTTTTTTCTGCTTCAGAAATCGGCTTACAACAAAGAAAATTTTATCGAAAATTTCGCTACGAGCTTGAAACGAGGTAAAACCCCAAGCAAATAGATAAACGGTCATTTTTACCTCGTGGTCTAGTATTTTTTGGCCATATACTATAACGTTCTGTAAAACTTGATCCGCGCTCTTTCAACCATGGTTAATTTCTTTCCTCGTGGGGCAACGGCAATTAATCAAAGGCAGCCGGATTCGCAGAGTTTATATTAAGCCAAAGCCCGAATCGATTTTTAAAAGATATGAATAACGATCGGGCCCGGAAGTCAGTCCGATAAGTTTGAGGGTATCGACATGATGCTCGGTAAGCTCACCAAAGTTTACGACCTCAAAGCGCCCCCGCGGATCGTCGATCCTCATGACCCGGACCAAGAAGGTATTATTAAGACGATATCTTCGAAGGTGGATATAGCGAGAGGATCCTTTCCGGGGATACCGTTGACTCGGAAAGATTGCAAGGGCCACGATGTCAGAAACGACCTCGCGAGATTAATCACTATAGCCAACGGCGACTTGTTGCTGTTCATATACAGATATATACCTATACATATATTCTACATATATATATGTGGCATAATACGTACGTACGTTGAATTTCAGAAGTTGTTCGCCCCGTTCGTTGTAATCCGTTCGAGTAACCGGTTGATGCCGATGAGTCACATCGGCTGATTATCGCGCGGGTGTGGAGAGCCGGTGTGGGTCGGAAAGGCTTAGCGTATGGCCAATGTTTTCAAGTGTGGGTGAGCGTACCTGACCAGGTGCACGCCGGACCCCTGGGTCGCGATTCGTTGTACCTGACCGGCATGGGTACCGCATTGTTTCAAACTCCGAGTAAAGTTTAATTGAAATAGGTACGATTTTCTATGAAAAACCGTTGAGCTGGTTATATGGTAGGTTACATACCTATATACATACAATTTTCTGTATTTTGTATTACATGCTACCTTCAGGTAGCTACTAGCACTCAGCAGGTGGGAGAAACTTCCAGGTATAAAGTAATAGAATTTTCGCGAAAAAACAACTAAACTAATCTAAAAGCTGTATGAAAATATATATGAAATTCATTCTGCGTCTAGTTGACTTATCTTCGACACCGGGCGTCTAGGTAGATAAGTTATCATGGATTTGGAGGAGCATCGAAATATTTTCGTATAGATTATTATATGAATTATTGACGTATATCTGGGCACGTGATCTTTCGTGGAAGATAAATGATTGAAAACAAACAAAACGAGAAAAACAAGCCGGCAATACAATTCAGTAAACATTACAACGTGATTATCACCTTATACCCTACGTCTACAGTCCAATATCAGATAGAAAAGTGATGCGATGATAAATTGAAGAGAGCTAACTCGGTGCAGCTAAGATACGCGATGCCGAATCCGTGACGAGTTCTGTTTATAGGATTTAATCAATCAATTTGCACCCGCTTTATTCAAGTGCCAAAATCTATACACTCGATGTAATTTATTGCATGTTTCCTCGTCTCTGTTCTAATGATATTAAAAACAGAAGTAGAGAAATGAAGAAAGAAATATAAATTAATCGTTCTAATCCCAAGAATAATATCCGGTAATACAGATGCATGTTGGGATTAGCATATATTGTTGTTAGCTAAAATTCTGTAAACTCTCTCCATGAAAGTTGTGGATAGACGAAGGAGCAACTGAATCGTGAGAATACGTGTAAACATATTATATACCAACGTTGGGTAGTAGTCCCTCGGACATTTGAAACGTCTTGAACGTTTCCCTGTAATCGTCTGCAACTCATTACGGATGTAATTACCGCGTATTATAGCAAAAGCCCAGAGAACTTTATCGTGTATAGTATAAACGTCAAGGCTTCGCATTGGTTCTATGACTACTATGAGTTCTTATAGATTCTTAGATTCTTCGAGGTATACGAGGACTTTCGCTGCAGATAGTCAGTATGCAGTCCCGCGGTACACACTAGCCAACTGCCGACCGTTCGGTCGGTCGTTAGCGGCTGTTAGCGGTCGTGAGGACCAACTAGAACTCCCGAGCCTTAATCATATCTCAGGTTTCGTAATTTCATCAATTTTTACATACTGTATTATTGTTATTATATATTAGACACTTTCACCCTCCGTAAAGCATTAGTGCGTTACGAGACCAAGAATGTTTAAGATTGTAATATACGTATATATATTCCCGAGCGTTATACCTATACGAGAAACGATGAAATTACGACTTCTTGCTAAAGTCATGTGAGATTGTACTAGCCGCTGATCCGATATGGGCGCGCAAAGTTACTCGAGTTTGCATATAACAACGGCTATACAATAAAATCAATTCTATATCTGGACTTAGGGAGTGGAAATAGGCGACGATCACGATCGTGGCAATAGGGATACATATAAGTATATTTTTTACTTCATTTACGTTCGAGTCATGTATTATGTCGACCCTTTGACCCATGGAGTATTTAATGACGCGTGACTGATCTTGATATTTATCCTCTTACTGCCTCCTTCACTTTTACGTAACGGTCAAAGAAATCGATAATTATACTAATGAAATATATCCTCCTTGACAATGGGAATTGAGTATTTCAAACAAAGACAGGATGTTTTCTAAAATTCTAACCATTGCGTTGAGGCAATACGCGAAAATTTATTCTATTGTTTCACAATTCATCGAAATGAACACCTTGATGGGATAATTAGACAGGTAAAAGTTAGCCAGTGAAGAACCTTATCCTTTCGTAACAAGAAAATACTGCACCTGTCTTACCCTCATTTCTAAGATCGTCTCGAGCAAGAAACATAGAGTTACTTTGCCATGATTCAGTCTGTAATGATCATACATAGGTAATCGATTTTTTTATATGCAAGATCGAGAAACTGCAATTTACTGTTTCATAGATTGCAACTGTAATTTATCACATATGTTTTATTTTTATTTTAGTTTAGAGTTTCATATCACGCCAAGAAAACTAACTCACTAGTACAGCGTTCTAAGGTATGTTTATTCCCGGGAAAAAATTAATTGGATCAAATTTGATCCAGTGAGATCTGAATTTTGGGAAAAAATAGATCTAAATAGATTTACTGATATCTATTTTAGATCTCTCGAGATCCATTTAGATCTAATCCATTTTTACCCGGGTTCAGTTTCGAGGAATAAAGCTAAGCAATATATTCTGCGATATAAAAAAATTTACACAATTTTTTTCCGCTTCAGTAACTGAACAACAAGTCAAATTACGTAGGTATACCTACGCTGTTGGTATAAAGATAAGATAATTACTGGATAGCAGATCGAAACTGCTGTCCAGTTTCTATAATAACACAAAGCTTTAGCACAATAATGCCTCAACTGAGCGTGCAGGTATATGAGTATGGATAAACTGCTATTAGTTGTTTAGTTACGTTGCTGAAAACACGCGATTAGACTTACAATTATCTTTTACGAATGATGTACCGTCATACCTAAACCCTTAATTATATATTTGCATGAATCTATGTATACTGAATGAAACTTACCTTGTTGCATATACGCGCAGCTAAAGCCTCGATGTGACACTGCCACTCCAAGGCGCGAAGAAACAAGAGGTGCCAGCGACGTTCTAAAGAGCTTGCGACACGTAGTGCTTGTCCGGATAGCTGGTGTTGCTGATGTTGATCTTGTTGATTTTGTTGTACACTCAGGGCTACTCGCTCGCTCAATTTTACCACCGAATTAACGATTCGTCCATGGGCTTCGATGTCTCGTTGCAAAACCTGCAATTAAAAATAAAACCATGACGTTAATGAAAATTATAGAAATAATCACTATATGTACTCGAATCATTTCTGACACCAAATACCACTAATGCAACTGTTACCTAGGGTCCTAGGGCAAGGTGACGGTGCCTAAAATGCGCAAGGGATAAAAATAGACCCTAAGGGTTAATGATGAGACCGAGGATGTAGCACTGATTCGTTTAATTTAGTAACGTCTTTTGGGACGGAAGTTGTCCCCCGTTAAAGTGAATTATTGCCTTTTATCGGATAGAAGTTGACGCGTTTCAAAAGGGGTGAAAATAGCGGGTTGGGCTAGGTTAGGTAAGTCGCACGCTGCGGGTTCCCACGCCGACCTTCTCGTCGACCGCGTTCATCCACGACGCGTGCGCAGCATCAAGAATCAGCCAGTTTTGCGGCCGGATAAAGAGCAAGCGCGTGGCTACATACGCGACCGCTGCGCACCGCGACAGTACCTATGCAGCCACCAGAAACCCTTTTCTATCAAGGACCACTCGCTGCGTCTCCGTGTCCATTCACACAATTCGACGCAACAAGTGCCTTTTCATGCATACAATTCCAATTCGTTAGCGATGTATGCACATATGTACCTAGCATTATATGTAATTTTGAAATATACAATATGGAAGGGCATGTGGGTAAGAAATTCATCCGCGATCCTTCTTATTGTGGAATAGTGCAATCATGTCTTAAAAAATTCCACGAGCAATTTGTTTCGGGTTCTCCGAACCTCGAACCTCAAGTGTGAAAAATCGAAGCTCGTGCGGCAAATGCTGTGGAGAAAAATAAGAACCACGGTACGTTTTCTTACGTAAATTACGGACCGTAGGTGTATAAGTACCTACCTATACATATATATATTTGTGTGGGTAATTTATTAAAAAAAGAAAAAGAGCCGAACTCCAGCGAAGGTCTGCCAGCAGGAAGGACAACGCGCCCTTTTTTTGGAGGCGGAGATACAGAATGAGTGACGAGCTTAAAATTGGTGTTTTTCCAACGTACTGGAGATACGAGATATAACGCAGAAGTCTGTCTTATTTCATTCGACTGTCACGGCTGTATACTTTCCATAAGTTATAAGTCATTTCTGTAACTTTAAGAAGGATTTCAGTCGAGGAATATTCTTCTAAAGTATAGCTGCAGGTAACGTATAAATTAAACAGAGAATCAAATAGCCTCTGACAGAAATTTTACCACCTAAATTTAGCTTAGAGATAAGAAGTCAAAGTAAACATTAATTGCTCTTATCGAACCTGCGAGCCGTAAGATTATAGAGAACGGAAAGTTAAATGAGGTAAGATTATATCGCATGACTGTGAAAACTGCTTGTGATAACTTTCCGAAACAAACTTGAAACTTACTTAGAGCTTATACTATAGACTAGAAAGCTCACAAGGTTTTATCCGGTACCTATACTTCACGCCTTTGGCTTTTCCATCAATTACTATAACTCCGTAAATTAACTTTACTTTTTTTCCGATAAATGATCGAGAATCACGCGCCGACTATGTGTACCCTGCACTTACACTCAATTGCGCAACCCCAACTAAATCGTGGAGGTGTGCCAGAGAGACTTATAGGAGGAGAGGAGTGAAGAGGGTGTTAGATCGGTATATAAGAAATCTAGTTATGTATACATACTATAGGTATATATATGTATATATATGTATATGCACTGATGCAGGCAGACGACGCAACCCACGCACTATACCGTCGTTTGTTTTTACTCATGAGGATAAAGTCAACGACTCTTCAGCGTCCAGGCGCTCCGATGAATGAGCTTCAGCTATGAGCGTGGGACGCGTGGACGCTCACCTAAACTCATATTCTCGAATGCTTTGAAATTCTATGAAGTAAAATAACGAAGAAGTTATACCTACGTTAAAGTTGAAGCGAGATTTGAAGAGCTAATTGAAAGGAATAGAATTTGTATCTAACGGCTGTAGAAATCGGGATGAAAATAGCAAAGTGAAGTAATTAGGTCCCGAAAGAAATTGATCTCTCGTGATTTTTTTTTTTTTTTTTTTTTTTTTCATTTTTATTTTTTTTCGCTCAACAAAATAACATCAACACCAAAATTCAAGAAAATGGGATATAATGGTCTGAAATTCTGAAAATTGGTCAACCGGAGCCTCGCGACGTCACTCACCCGCGGCGTTCCATGAAAGAGACTTATCACACGTGGCCTGCGTAAACAGATCCGACTAGCCATGGCTTTGGCATATAACCCATCCCACGCTACACCGCGCTACATAAATATGATAGAATATATAAGCCCGAGCGCGGTCGTTGGCTTTTCCCGTGTGTTTCAAATCAGCCTTCGCTTACGTTCGTACGTTGCACCACCTACGATGAAAATCACCATCGAGCTGCAGGCAGGGCGTCTTACAGTATCTGCAGCTGGTTATAATAAGGAACCGCGCAGTAGTCGTTGAAGATTTCACAAAGCTTTTACTACCAGCTTTAAAGTCAATTCGATGTTAGCTTCGTCTGCGTGACATGAATAATCGAGACTCTATATGACTGGAGCCATGTGCTACTGGCACAAGACCGAACTCATATATTTATATGGGAGGTAAATCAATAGGACCTAAACCTCAGATTTGTACATACTTTCGTTTGATAACGGAGGCGACTGAACATTCAAGGACGGAAACACGTGCCATAAGGAACCCGTTTTTTTAAGTATTAAGAAAGTTTCGATTTTCTCTTCGTTTTATTCCTCAAGAGGGTAACTACGCTTTCGAAGAAAGCCGATCTTCTTAAACTCACTTAACGCTGTATAGACAAATATTTGTATAACCATATGATGTTCACTTCCCCATAGTAGTACATGAACACACTCGTACAGAACCTGAGAAACATCTTCAAGTTCAGGAGGAATAACACTTGTCAGACGGTCTGCACTAGGGGTATCGATGGACCGACTATACATAAACTGGGCAGAACTGATGCGAGATTGATGGAACTCATACCTGAACGAAATTTTTAACAACGCGTTAAAACAGCTCAAGAATTCTCTAGTGACTGATACTATTTATGAGCCTATATTACTGTCCGTTACTATAAGCCTTAAGAACAGGTCAAGACGCATAGCTAAGCCACTATAGTCCAGAGCAGATCATAGTAGGCGAATGATGAATTGCACCGGGTCCGTGAAAGTGAAAACAATCTCAACCGGCACGTAATTATCGCACCAGGAGCTCTCAGGCGGCTTCAGGAGCAACTGCGGGAGCACCAGGTTTAAATCCGGAGTCGTGCTCGCGTTACGGTCAATTAAATTCGTCGACAACGCCGGAGCGTGTTACCCTCAAAACTCTTATTGTCATCCTGTTATTACCTGCAGTCAGTTGAATTGAAGTCATATTATCATTTCAAAGGCCAGTGACACTTCTATCATTATTAGTCGAGTGTGTGACTCAAGGTCGCTACTAGCTTATATATCTACGCAGATATCCGGAGAAGGTGCGGATTCGAATTGCGCAAATGCGAAATTCCGACCTTTATGGTGGAACTGCGCTAGTACAAACGTTGGCATTATCGACATTTTATTCATTTCGAATGTTATTCTCACGTCGAACAACTATTGGCGAAGTTTTTTTTTTCTATCACTCGCTCGAATAATACACGAGGTAAAATGTAAGTAAGAAATAATTCAAATTTATCAACAGTGTTTTAATCGCCCGTTACAATCCTTTCGACGCTCATATTCCCCTTTGTATACCCTGCTATTAATTATTATCGATTGGTTTATGGATATACGCGCGAACAGATCAACCAGCGAATCTTCTTATAGACTATGTTTTGCAATTGATAATTTTTCCCTTCCATCTGCATAAGCAACGTAAGACCATCTCTGAGCTAGAATCGTGATTTACGAACGCCTTTCTAATGTCACGTAATAAATTCTAACATCTGGAAATTGCTTGTCTTCCAGCCCTTCGCCTCGGGGAAGCCGCAACTCCAACTCCAAGTCTTAAGCTGAACGAAATCGCTCAGAGTAGGTATCAGTCTTACTTAAAGTCTGCAGCAAGCCCAGTCAATTCATTTCTAATTGTATTAAGCTCTGCGATATCCAGAAAAATGATCACGACGAGAGTGCGCATATCACAATCGAAAATCTGTGCCTTTATCTTGGATCGGGGCTCCTTATAATCTAACGTCATAAAACTTCTGTAGTTTCAAAGTAATAACAGTTATGTCGCCACCGAAATGAAGTCATTCCTTTGCATCTAACAAACGTGCTGACGGTCGCTTCAATTCTTAGTATCAAGGCTGTACGATCGTGTATCTAAAGCTGGTAAGTTGTAACCGCAGTCTTACCCTAGAGAGGATATTGCTCTCGATCTAGCAATTCCTTTTTCAATCGCGTCTACTTTTTATTATAACTAGTTGGGATCATGGTGCAGTATAGGTATTATATCGATGAGTTTGTTAGGTCTGATTGTGAGTGTCTATCTCCAGTACGTGTTGTCCACTATATACTATAGATGTGGCTCGAGTTTCCAAGCTGTCAGTGTCCATGCTCCAACCTTGGCCGAAGCTAATAATATCTTAGCAAATAACCGGGTTACGGATAATTACCGATGCAGGAACAATCTCACCGATTACTCTTCAATTCACGGCTTTACTGAGTGTAATGAGTTATTTTCGAGAAGATTCACGAACCTTGTTATACGAAATCAAGAATTTAGATCTTTTGAATAAGAGAGAAGGGAGGATAAAAGGGTTGGAGGTAAATTAGAGGACATTATATGGACGACATGGGTCCCTAGGCCCTAGGGGTCTTTTGAATATGGGCCTTCAATACCCCCGTTGAAATTCTAATAAGATTAGAAACAGAGAAAGGCGCGCGAGCGTAAGGAAGCAATCACTCAGTGAATGAATAGTGAATACCTGTTCTGCAGACGGAAACACAAAGAGTGGATCGCGATCTGTTGGGGCTACTGTCAGCGTTGAGTATACTAACGCGCAGACGGCCCTCAGCTAATCCTCGTCGTCCCAGCCCGAATAATAAACTGCACTTGAACATGGATGGTCTCAAGGTACAAAACAGCCCAGGTATACGTATACCAAGAAAGATAATAATTCTTTGGTAATTTCTAAGACAACGTGACGAGCGTAAACTTCGAAGCCTGAAGGCGGGGACGAATAGGAGACAAAAGACTCAAGACAAGTGTCGAAATCTTATTCCCATCCACACGAGCCGGTGGGTATGTATATCTATGTAATTACGTCGATGTAAGTATACTACATATATATAAGTGCACATGTACATGAGCTAAGAAAAAATGAACCTTAAAGGAGTGTTAAGCCACGACGCGTGATACTCATCTCAAAAGTAATCGATCACGTGACGTTGACACTAATGCCGATGTAAAAAACTAAAAGTTAATCATTTGGTGATGAAAAATCGTTATAAATAGGTTAATCGAGTTCGATTCATTCTTGAACTTCATCATTCTACGTCCATTTTCATGGCTTTCATTTATTAGTTGTTGTGTTACTTTATTGCTTGTAGAGGACTCGATGTGGGTAATTAATTGCTCTATTGCGTGACCCTCTCACTGATCTATAACATCAACACGGTATAATGTCCGGCTTTCGATGAGGTAAGAGATGAGGTGGTATAATGTGTGAGTGTAAAATGCATCGTAGCTATAATTCCACAGTCAGACATATTATTTTGACCAGCTATATAAGTATGCCTGCACATCATTGCGTAGAGACGAAATTTGAGTTCGACGCTCCTTCTAGTGTACAGGTACGCTTCTCGTGAAGGAAATAAACGAAAAAATGAAAGGGAAAGAAGTACTCGACAAACATCCTTGGTAGGTTCGAACTTGGAACTGACGACAGGAAATAAGTACGTGTTTCCGCTTTCGCCGCGTCTATAGACAAGATTTTGTAATTGGCCCTGTCCCTATGTTTAACCATTTTAGGGCGCGACTTGGGCCTCGAGAGATATAACGAACCGATCTTTTCCCTTTTTTTTCGGAAAAAGGAAGAAAAGGAAGACGACGGTTTGAGGACTTTACCGCAGCGTGACCCACGCCAAAACTCCAACCCGATAAACAGCACGCCGACACGCGATTATGCAAATCGTAAGATTACGTGTAAATAATGCTGAGATCGGTAACTGAGTGAAGAAATCGACGATTTGATCATTTCAAACCGAAGTTTTCTATCAGAAAAAAAAATTAAAAAAATATTGTAAAGGCGTTCTACCGGAACATCCGTGCCTCTAGCTGTATCGGGAGTTTATTATTGGTTAAAAAATTAAAGATTCGTTTGCTCCACGGATGAGTTCTCACGTCTTAGGTAAGTTTTCAGTTTGTTCGTCGAATATCTTTTGTCAAAACTGACACGGTAAGAAATTACGTAATTGACGAACAAAAAAACCCTAAATAAAAGAAGTTTATTAATTTGTTTGAACCGAAACTGTTCAAAGATTAATTTAAGCTTTTCATCCCAACAGATCGTGAACAGCTAATGGCTAGCTAAATTTGTAGGGCGTGTCAGTGATCGTTAGAGGTCGAGTCCAATCTCCATGTTTTGTCCTTTTTAGATGAACCAGCTCTTGGACATAATTAATCTATTGTTCCTTCATCGTCGAACTGTTTCCATGTCTCGGGGCATTGTGCTCTACCCACCACACCTTTCACACACTTTTCATACACACCGGCCAGCTCACACGATAGGTCCACGAACCCAGCATCCGCCTCTAGTTCTAAGGCCCGTCCACCAACATCAGCGATAGATCCCTGGTGGATTCAGGTCAACGTCTCAAACGACAGCCCGGAGATACAGAAGGAACTTCCTATTTACCGAACGTAATTGTATGCATGATGGGGTCATAATGTTTTTGAGGGAGAGAAATGGACTGTGAGTAATAAGAATAATATATAAAGACTGAAGATAACTAATTATTTCCCAATCACTGTCCGTTAAAACTGACGTCAATGGCCCTCCGGGGTTGCAACTGAATGGTAATCAGTACGTCGCTAAGATTAACGTGCCGTGTTTGCCAAGAAGTACTTTTGCTGCGCACCGTGAAATGAACGTATGAATGTACATACGTATATATTCGACCAACGTTAGAGCAATCTTGATTTTACGATGGTTCTTACGAACAGATTGATCATTACTGTAACGTTATTCGTATAATGTTACCCGATTTCTATGTAGAGAGTTTGTTTTGCCCAAGCCTAGATTCTAGAACAAAGACCTGCGAAGATTATATCCCACAGAAGTAGAGCTCATCAAGCATCCGTTATGAAAATTGATAGAAAAACGAAGGAATAAATAAATAAATGTTTATCCAACAAAGATTTTATAGAATCTGAACGATTCTAACGGATCCTGCATTCGAAGCATTCCACAAATCGTGATATTTGAAGAAGAAAAAAATCAAATGGAATGCAGTATAGTAAATTGAGACTACCCATTCTTTGAGATGTCTTTATATATATCGAACGATGCATCGATTGCTTTATAGTACCAGTATATCTCCTAGCGCCGAGGAATACCAATGTAAGTGTACCATGTGTTAAAGGGAAAAAAAAAGAGTTCCTGGTGTGAGCCTTCTAATCGTTTACCCCTTATCTGATTCTAGTAATACACAAATGCGATTTCTGTTAATAGCCGTAATTGACTAGTATCCAGAAAATGGTTACCAAGGCACGCGTTGCTGATCTAGGCAAACCCGTATAATACATTGAGAAATCTGAATTCGAACCGGTATTGGTCCAGAACTGAAATTTACGATCGGTGCAATAATGCGGCGATATGTTAACCATAGCGATGTTTCGTTCACATCTTAAGACTTAATTATACACATGGCTATATAGGTGTTCTTCCAGTAGGAAGACCTGCATGGATGGCAGGTTCTTCTTGTACTTATAATAACATATTGTGGCATGGCGTAGTGGGGATTCCCCGACGGGGACATTTAACCCAATTGTGTAAGCGGTTATTCGGAGCAGTTATAATTCGGGACCGTTCGACCACTTTAAAACGGTCAAGCCCAGCACTGATCTCATCTCTGAACAACGCCCGTCACTCGATCTGAAGTAATGTGTCTGCATATATGCTTCCGCTACTGCAAGCAGATCACGCGATCACGTCAGAATACAATATTTTCAATCAGTTGTCGCGTGTTCTCAATAGTATTACATATACCTATTTCGTACGTAATTGGGCATTGATTACACCATTCCAGCCACTAGTCAGTTATTAAAATTAATAATTAAATAGTATTATTAAACTTCTCCATGACATGGGATATACACGTGAAGAAATTATCTTGCGCCACTATAATGGCACGAGTCGTTGGTTGATTGGTAGAGAACTAAGTTGACCCCACGCGTGGACACTGGAACACGTGTGCCATCGAGTTAGTCTTCAGTTTGAACTCTAAAGTCAGCCGGAGTTCGTCATGTTGCAAAAATATCTCAGAAGCAGTTTCTTTTTTTCTTTTTTTTTTTTTTTTGTCAAGCTGAGCTGAATATTTTACTTGCCTCTCAACAATTGGAACCACTCTTGTTCCGCACGTTTGACTACAGCATATGCATATAAATACATCATGCACTAGATAAATGGCCGTTAACACGTTCAGATCGTTGATAAGATTCCATAAAACGTATAAATCATTTCTCTACAGGTGCCGAAACTGAACAAGCTCGGTAATGTCATACATTAACGTCGAAACTTCGGTATAACTTGCCGTGGTTAGAAATCCTTAACGTGGGCTGTAACAAACTCGTTTTCAGAACCAGAAACTAACTCGCGACTCAAGACCAGTTCAAGTTTGCGATGAAGTACCACATTTGTCAAATATCATCTTAATTTCATCGTAAATTGAATCGCCCGTCAGCATATATACTATACATACATGTTAATAAATAAACGCGATTTCTTCGGCTCTTTTGAAGAGCAAAGGATTCTACAAAACCATAAGCCATATACGTGTCATTCACCCCAGCCAATTTAAAGCTTGAAAATAATCTATCTCTAGTCACATAGAAAAGCGTCACATCGGCATTAAATAAGAAGTAACATGTCAACCATGCATTGCAATCTTTCACCCATAAAGATTAATTAATTTAAACTGTATTAAAGTGAAGAAATCTTTCAATTAAAAAACCAATGAATGCTTCCTCTAACAAGATATTTTTATTACACACCCGGTCGTGTCTTATCTTATCATTTCAGGTGTTTATTTTATTTCAGTTGCAGTGTTGTTGGGTATCATCGGGCTACCTGCGTCGAAATGATTACCAGATATTATACTTCGCGATATTATATAGTTATGAAGTCAGCGATCCTTATATCTTGACCACCTCGCGGGGTCAGTCCAAAATCCATCAAACGATTGCATGAATTGTTATAGATAAATTAAAAACGTTCGATTCAGTGATTACTGGATACTGAAAAATCCACTGAAAAGGCACGGGATCAATGCACCTAATACTACAGTGAACGCTCCTGCATCGTCTGGGATTCTGATCACGAAGTAACGTTTACCTGGGAATAGTCAATACAAGATGCCTCAAGGTCAACCACTGTCCGCCGCCTCGATACGAGTTAAGGTCTACGATCGAGTCTATGTGATGGTGTTTCCCAACTAGTTACCAGTTGTCTCATCCGATTGTCCCGATCCCTGGCTACTTACCTACCTACCTACGTCCGGCAAGGCAATAACCGGCTGTACACATTATAAGTGTCCCGTCAGTATCTACGCGAGTGGAGAATTCGTAACCGTATTGGGCGGTAGATTATAAGCGGAGATGAAAAATGCTGCTTCCTCGAACCAGAATGACGTGTGTGTACTAGTTCGATAGGTTCTTCGAGCTATTAGATCGGCATTAATCAAGGTTGATACCGTAGGAAATCCATAGATAAATGGCTCTTAAAATTTCATTCCGATCATATGATGTGGAATGCGTATAATTTGTATAGTAATCGCGTGACTAATGGCTTTCTAGTATAGGTATAATGGATCGTAAAGCTTCTAGCTCCCTTTTTAACGAGTCTCGGATATATTTATTTGCAGCATCACGCGCCACCACCAATTACAATCAAACTAACACTTTTTTTCTTATCCACCAATCTACGAGATGTAATTTACTTTCGATTATTAAGATCGTTATTATGCGCGTTACGTAAACACTAGTGTAATTGCTTATCAAGAATTCGCATTCTCTTCCTTTCTTTTTTTCTTTGTGCCCTAACTCTCAGGCGAGGCTCATAGTACTGCAGCTTAGCAAATCTCTATACGTATACGTAAATCCATTAAGGTGTATAGTTACGCACACGGTGAATATGATGAATATACTCACGGAGTAGGATCATGGATGGAAAAAAAAGATTAGATGAGAAGACTCAAGACGTGCCCCTTTATCCTTATTAAGGACGCTTTCCGACGCTAATAGAGCAGGTAACGTTAAAGACCGCAAAGAGAGCCGGGATCTTTGGATCCTTTGAGTTGGCTGTGTTTGTCTTTTGTTTGGTTTTTTTTTTTTTTTTTTTCAGTATTTTTTGTGTAGGTATATTTTTTACTCTCCTCTTTCGCGAAATTCGATAGGTTGCAAACGGGTCAGGAGCGCGACAGAGTCGAAGGAACGCGGGCAAGCCTAAAGCGAAACCTGACCTGGCGTGAAATATTGCCCAGTCGACTGCTACCACTAAGGACAGCGTATCGCATAATAAAATTCGCTCCGAAATCTCATATAAATCAACCAGACACTCCGGCCACTTGGAAAGGACTTAGAACTTATCTCAACGAATCTGGGGTAAATTACTTGTAATTGAAGTACTTACTTCGTTTCGTAACGTAACGTGAAGTCAACTGGATACACGCTGGACAAGTTCCAAATCATTTTTCAAACTATAATATTCTAAGTAAAGCTAATTATTTCTCAGCAATAAAATCTGTGCCCCAAATTCTAGTCTAATGATCATTGTTACCAAACGAGTAATGCAGGATTTCGTGAAATCGTTCGAAACCATGCTATTTTTCAAAGGGTACGTTCACTGCAATCAAGAGTCTAACGCCACGAGCGAGACGAAAGATATACAATAAACATGAAATGCACAAGATATACGAGTATCGAGTAGATCGCGACGGCTGTGCAACGTCGACTGGCTCAGGGACTTGCATGCTACCGAACTGAACAACTAGACTAGAGCTATGAACACGCAGTCTCCACGGATTAGCATATAATATATACCTGTATACATAGAGTATAATCATATTAGAAAGGTTTTTTTACTCTTTCTACACGGATATATGTATAAGTCAAAGGAAGACGGCGAATAGATCTTCACTATTTTATTGATAAATGATCGGTCCAGCATCACTTTCTGCGAGTCTGTCAATCTCTGTAGCCTAAAGCCACTAGATTCCTGTAGGCAATATGTTGTCGATTGTAGACTATCCTCTTTATTATTTCCGGTGGAGGCTGCGTTTCACTCTAAGTTTCGCTTTCATTTCCGGCGAGTTTTGTTGCGTTGTAAAAATCAATTACATGGCTACTGGCCGCAATAAATATCGGTCAATATTTCGACCGTTAGCCTTTATCTGCTATCAGAAATAGTCTGACAGTGAAAGGTGCGAAATGTTAGAGCTTATTTTTTTTTCTGTACAATTCTACCAGGAAATCCGATATATATTTTGATCATGGAGATATTAGAATAGCGCATTTATTACTCGTAGAACTGCGACTTCTATTTGTATTCAGTTAACGTGTAGGCTTCCGTTTATGGTACCTGCGTACGCGCGTCCTTCGTGTGCTGGCAGCACATTGAGCTTACCGCGTTTCATGCATGTTTCATATGGAAGTGCAGTGCCCGATCAGTCTGCAGTTAAACTCGACAAACGGTTCTCCGTACAGCTTCCCACGAATTTCCACTCAAGATGCGTCTTAAATTCCGCTTACGTCAGGTACCGTAGACCTCTCAACGTTCACACGTTCATATATTATGCACCATATACTTACCCGCAGCAGACACTTTGGTACAAAACTGTAAATTCTATCAGCTCCTGGAAATTTACTTCCAACCATTATTTACATAACCGGTACATCACCGCAGATTTCCAAGTTCATCAATCATTTCACATGTACAGCAAACTTGCAGTTTAGGTACTTTCAAGGGCGCACAATGGATTATGATAGTGTGTTGAATAAATCCTGATTTACCGCGAGAAGAAAGTACATTTCTTAAATAATAAGATCGGAATCTGGAAGTACTTCGAATGTTCCGAAAAACAATGGGCAGCGTGATAAGTCTAGGCGCACACCTATCGGCATTGTTTCTTTCCTAGGTAGGAAACCCTGAGGTGTTTTGCGCACCTGGTTTTTGATTAGGACGCGCCACCGAAGTGAGTAATGAAGGAAGTTAATGAACTCGATTCTGATATCAAGGTATAGCTTTCCTCAGTTGAATAAAGTGAAAATTCTGACAACTCGTTAAAGCATAGAATTTGTGACTGTGGAGTGTAGTACAATCGGTAAAAGTAAATTACTATCTAATAATCTGTTGTAAAAATAATCTCAATTATTTCTCTCACCGCAATCATTAAACACGTAACTAATTCTATCGAACAGTTTCGGAATAATGAAAGTATTTTTAAACCGACAGGTGGCCAAACCAATCCTATTTATTTTACGTTCATATAGTTTCGAAACAGGAAGTGAGTGCCACATAATTAATCGGTTATTGAAATCACAGACCAAGTTGCATCGGTTTACTCTCAGACTTTGAAATGTCGTTCGAAAACTACGGACCGGATCAATAAATATCTGATCGAAGTCCAGTTCGCGAATGTGATCATGATTGTGAATAATTGCTACCTAATTTATTCACCCAAACCCACGTGAAATTTAATTTCAAACTTTATGTCATTTTATTTTTTGACGCGCATTTCCTATCACATCGAAGTTACAGCCATAGCGTCAGAGAAGAAGGCAAGGGCGTCGGAGGGCAGCGGTGTCGCGAACGATTCTATAAGCATAGATCGATCGAGGCACCCCTGAATGACCACGACGTACATATATTCACTGGGAACTTGGCGCACCCTCCGACAGACAAGAAGCCAGAGAAGAGCTGGGGAGAGTCAGACTCCATCTCCAGCTGTTCTCATTTCGACACTTGATTTCAACAAATGTCAATCGATTTCCCGATCAAATTAGGATCCAGTACATTCAACGCAGTGAAACTCCTAAAAAAAAAAAACTTTTTTCTCATCAAAATTCGAAGCTTTTATCAAATATTTAAGGTGGTTCTTCACCTACAGTCCCACCAAACGTGGGTTTCACAGCAGATTTTGAATACTTCTCGATGGGGGAAAAATCTGAAAAAAATCAAGCATGTAGAAGACCCTCGAGAGATTGATTTTGCATAATAATAATTCAAAAAAGTTATTAACAAATTGATGGAAAAAAAAAACTGTTCAAGAAATTAGCCGATGACCCAACTTTTTTTTTAGGTGAAAATTATTTTTTTAATTTTTCTGAATACGTATGATATTTTTCAGAATTTTGTTAAATCTTTGAAAATTGCGTTTTTTCATACCTGACAAAATGCGATTTTCAAAGATTTAACAAAATTCTGAAAAAATTCATACGTGTTCAGAAAAATTAAAAAATAATTTTCACCCAAAAAAAAAGTTGGGTCATCGGCTAATTTCTTGAATAGTTTTTTTTTTTTCCATCAATTTGTTAATAACTTTTTCGAATTATTATTATGCAAAATCAATCTCCCGAAGATCTTCTACATGCTTAACTTTTTTCAGATTTTTTCCCCATCGAGAAGTACTCAAAATCTGCTCTGGAACCCACGTTTGGTGGGACTGTAGGTGAAGAACTACCTTAAGGAATCGATTAAATTCTGGCGTTCCTCTTCAGTGGAAATGTGTTCAAGTGCGTACAAGCTCATTTATACACGGAGAAAAGTGCGTATAAAATTTTCTCATACTAATATAGTAATGGTGGGATATACTTCCAAATATGACGATCATTTTTATACTGTATACCAAATGTCACCATGCATATAGGAATATTTCTATTATGCATGGTGGCATTTGGTATACAGTATAGGAATGATCGTCACATTTGGAAGTATATCCCACCATTACTATATCAGTGTGAGAAAATTTACTATACACTTTTCTCCGTGTACCAATTACTGAATTTCAGACTGAAGTGCGAACAGTCTTGAACTGCACATGATTGGTTACACTATAACAATAATTTATTGTACTCACATCAAAGCTATTTAACGGTGTGAAATTACTGTCTCAATTTGTTCGCTTTTTTTCTTGTTTTTATCTTCCACCATGCCTTACTGGCTATCATCAACGCTATATGCGAGGCGTGCGACGGAAATTTCAATTTGATATTTCACTCGTACAAATTAACCGCATTTGACTTGGTGCCGCCGTACCATGCGGGCTCTAAACGGCGTCCGTTTCTCCCCCTTTCGAATTGTAGATATTCGCTCGTTTGATCTGGGTGCTTAAAATCGAGAGAGGGATTCACATGAGAGGGATGGTTAATGGATAATTCGTGGATATCGGATCCTAAGGGTGGGTACGATTTTGAACTCGATTGAATCAAGGTCGAATTATTCACGACCGAATGGTTTCGGGATCGAAATTTCTCCCACCGCACCCCTGTGTAATTTGTATATAGAAAAACGCTGGGGTAGGATATAGCTAAATGGAGGATATGAGACGCTAGAAGCCAGGCGAGGCCATACCCGACCCACATGCGTCCAATCACAAAGGATAGATGTAATATGTACTATACACTGTATACAAATCCATATACATAAAGGCACAATGGGAATCGCCTTCCATCGAATAAAGCAGTCCATATCCTTATGTCCTGAACGTCTGCACGAGCCAATTTGTCTCAATTATTCAAATGAAGTAATTTCACCGAGAGGCTATAACTATAACTGGGTCGGGCCTGGTGCACTGATTGCGAGAAAGAAGAAACTCCTACGGACTGTTGTGTCGAGGACTTATTTGTCGACCAAATCGCATTGACCAACATAGATCGATTATTATAATGTTATCTACCGTCAGATTGATGAAGATGCTAAATCCCGTATAAATCTCCTCGTTTAATGATGCATGGGTAAAAATTGTACCAACGTATAGGTATTACTATACAGTGTGCTACTTGTATATGTTATGTGCCGATGTAATAGCATAACACACATCTTGTTACCTGTGCGAGATAGGTCGGTACTAATATTTTTCATACAATAAACGAGGCGTATCTAATGTTCATCCGCCGATCATTATCATTTCACAGGTTCCCTCTCAACTTAGCTAGACGCGCAATTTACGATACACTAAAACTACATAAATAAACAAACACAACAATATAATGTTTGCTGCTCTTTGCCCGCCTGGGTCTCACCGAGTTCTCTTACACTCATAGCTGGCTAGATAGATAGATAGATAGATAGATAGAGTCTAGAGTTCATTATCTAAGCCTCAGCCTTTCTTCACTTAAGAGATGTAAGAATTTCAATTAAAATTATACCGTGGATTACATTGCATCTGGTTTAAAGATTCGTTTCTTTTACATTCAGAGTATAATTCTATGCCTGCGGTTGCTGCCTACCGGAGACTCCGTTTTACCATACGTGACCCTCTTTTTCTTCTGTACACGTGCAGTGTCGACCGTTTCTGTCGCGATGAATTCTTTACATTTCACATGAATCGCGCATTTTTTCTGATTTTTTTTTTTTTTTTTTTTTCTTTCTTTCTTTGCTTTTTCTTTTTCTTTTCTGTCTTGTTCACTGTACCCTGGACCACGCGTGTAAAACGATTGCGAGTTACAAAAAGAAAGTAAATGACCCATCCCAATCTTGATGGATCCTTTCGTGCAGGCGTGACTACCTACCATCGGCCATCACCCCGATCAAAATGTTCTACAGAGTTATATATTTGGGAAGTGCGTTATATACATTTATGTATATATATACTATATCTACTATTGCAAGCTATAGATATATATACACTCCGGACTACACATGACACGCACGTGTCTGTCAAGCTGAAAAATTCGGCCCAATTTAGGGTCATGCGATTCGCGTATTTCATCATTATCCACGAAACTGTGATACCGTGAAAGCATCATTCCTTATTGGCAATTTGATACTTGAATTGGCGAAGATAAATTGAGTTTTGGCTCATTTGAATAACAAATACACTAATGGCCTGGTTGCGTGTGTGCAGGATAGCCGAAAATCTTCGCGATTTATAGTTGCAATCGAATATCGGCTCGACCGTTAAGATTGAAAAATCGACGAGCCTTGCATTCCGCGTAAGATTAAATTGACTATAATGCCACGGCCCTGCATGATACCTCAATTAACTTTTCCAGTAACCTGAAATTATGCGTACCGAGAATAATGACACGTATAGCTGGATTTGATTGCGATTATGCGACACGTGAGAGGCCACGCCGAGCCGATTCGTATATATACGCGTATAAATTTGTTGTCAATCTTTGTTGGTCTGCATCGTGACGTCGCGCGGCGTCCCGGCGTGGGAGGCGCGCATATGTCTACCAACGGCTGTGGGGTCACACGTTTTTTAACTACCAAATGTTCCACCCCGGCGACGAGGATGCGCTCTGAAACTAGTTGATGTGTTCGGAGTTTGACTCCCATCACAAAATAAAGAAAACGAATTAAGAAAATGATAATTATTGTAATTGATACATATGGGTGTGTTAATCATTTGAGATATGTATTGGTACCTAGGAGACGATATATCTGCTGCCTACTTATATGCTGGCTCTGGCGTCTATCCTGTAACTGCCTTAGCCGTCGTTCGGTCTTATCTTTCTGGAGCAAATCCGAGGTAGATACCTTCGCTGTTTCCACCTAGCTGTGCCCAGCCGTGAAATCATTTTAACCTAGTTTTGTTATTATCATCCTGAAACCCCGAAAACCGGTTTCTACCTCACCGGAAATTGGTATGAGTAAATAAGGACGTTATCGATCAATATTGGTATGAGTAAATAAACTTTTCTGATGGGATTGCCGAGATCTTGTAAGATTTAATTACTCATTCGAACAACGTCAGCTCGTGAAACTGAATATTAATATATTTTGCATAAAAATTATCAGGATAAGATCCGGTCGGCTGAAGAAATGACACATATAATGTTAAACAGGTTGGCAAGGAGTAATATAGAGAGATCAATGCACTTAGTCATATCCACCACGCACTCGATTAAAAAAATCGCGTGCTGAACAAGCCTGCGAGCAAACTGTATAGCAAACCATGCATTGCGAAGTCAGGGTGAGACCAAGTCAAGTATAACACAGTTGATACTGATTGATAGTCGGTGTTTATAGAAGAGAGTTTCGAATCTGTCGAAGGGTGCATATAATTCGCCGATTAATTTTTTAATCAGTTTAAAAATGAGCGAGCAGCACGCGAAGGGTAGCTCGTTCATCATTGTTCAACTGAATTTCTAATTCTGCCATAAATGGATCGTTGACTACGGGATATATCTATAACCAATCTATAACCACGCGAGTAGATAGATAAATGAAATCATTTTTTTTTTTTTTTTTTTTTTTTTTCATTAAGTGCAGCACATTACGTCTATAGGTACACCGTGCATACAGATATAAATAAGAGTGTCGTAACAGCAGAACTTTGTCTTTGATTTTTGTCACGCGTTTGCTTTCTAGCCTAGCTCGGGCAAAATAAGAGATCTTATCGAATGAAATATAACCCCCATGTCGCGTGCGAAGCATTGAGTAGGAGAAAAAAATAGCAACTGATACTTAATACAGGAAAGTTTCAGGTATAACGAATATGTTGAGAATGTGTGCATACAGTAGCTTGTATACATGCGGTAATAGGTGAAAACATTAAAAAATTTAACGGTTAACGTTAAATATGATAAATTATAATTGTGAACTATAATCGGTCCAATGACCCCGAACTGGTTAATTGCAAAACGTGTCAAGTTTCGACGTTAATAAATAAGCCTGGGCACCCGTACAGCGTAACAATCTACACCAGGCGTGCTGAGGAAAAGTTTTGCTATTGTCACGCGAGCAATTTCCACGGTTAAAGTTGCGAGCGAGTCTCCTGTTTATTGTGGGTTGTTTCGGCGTACTTCCTTGATGTTCTCGATACGCGTGGCAAAAGCTCTTGGCAAATGGAAGGGTGCAGAGAGCGGTCAGCGACCGAGTATACGATCGATATTATCGACCGTTTTCGTAAGGATGTTCAGCATAAAATTATACCTAAATATAGTATAGTGAATAATACATAAACTAGAGGTAGGTGTAGTATATAACTTGGTGAGACACCCTTTGTTGTTCAACTTTTTCACGATTGTGTCCCACTGCTCTAATAATTCGGCATTTCCGTGTGCGACGCACGTGTCTGCATGCTCGATTCCCCCCAGTACAACAATTAGGATAATCACTCCGCAGATCATGAATAAATAAAAATAAAAAAAAAGTGTTCGAAAATACGATAAAATAATAAAGATATAGATAGAATGATCAAATGCACTGAGATAAATGAAGGGTAAGTTGAAGGAAAGGAAAGTATGTATACTATACATGATGAAAAAATGATTGCAAGTTCGCGTGGCTGGGGGGTCATTCATTCGGAGACATGCCTAATAGCTTAATGATGACAGAAAAGGATATTAAAGTCTAGTTAGGTTGTCAGAGGCAATGGGTACACAGGTTATCCATACGATTTCATAAAAGCTGATAATAATTGCTGGGTTTTGGACGTGGCAAAGAGTTCTTTGGCCCAGTGTCAATGACCGAATATAATATAATAACACTACACTGATGGGTTTGGTATTATAGGAACTGAACCTTCTGCAATGAAACACGATTCTTGGATTCTTGTACCTACGCCAAAAATATTTTTAGTGATATTATCTGATTATTTTAATTATCGATTGTATAACGGGTCAAACTATTGTTGAATCTATAGGAATGGGTATGGAACGAGCTTTCCCCTACTTTGTAAAGTTGCGGCTGTGGTAAAAGCGGTGATTAGCAGCAGAGGATCATGTGAGTTCAAGAATCCGTAGAAAAGTAGAGAGGTTAAGAGGCAAGAAAAAGGAAAGGGGTGCGGGTTGCGGAGAGCACGTTTCTACTTGATTGCGGGGCGGATTCCAGATGCTTATAGCTCATAGATTACTTGAGGTCAGGTACGGACGCCTCGACTCGTAAATCAGTGGGCTTTAGGGATACGACTAGATTTTACCGCCTCATAAGGTCAGGACTCTCTTAGGGTTCTATTCCGGCGCACCCAAGGCCCAGCCTTACTGTCGTTCTTTAGAAATTCATAAATTAGAGCCTTCAATCGCCGACACCGACACCTTACACCCAGCGCCGGCGACTTCTGATAATTTCGAGTGTGGAATTGGAGAACGGGGGGGGGGGGGGGGGGGGGATGAGTGAAATAATTTTTTTTTTCGTTTTTCATCTATTCATTGCGAACGTTGAACCTCTAACCGGGTTTTTAGATATAAATTCATCGATGTGTTTGGGGGCAATCCCAAATTTTTTTGGGATCAAAAGAAAATTTATATTCTCCGTACTGACAAAATTCAATTTTACAATTAGTCGGGAGAATTTCGAGTGTGGACATCTCCACACCTTCCACACAAAAGTCGCCGGCCCTGCTTACACCATACTTTGGCCTACTCTCGTTATTTTTTATTAAATCGTTACATAGTTTCCTATGATCAAAGAAAACGCTTCAATGTCCTGAAAATTATGCAAACTCAATGCCAGCTGTATTTCCTAATAACGCTGGTCCTGAAAGTTCTGTCACATAAATAATGATCGCCCATTATTAAATCGTGACATTGCAATCCTGTGAATATCAGATGCTTGAGTAAATTCTCTCTTCCAATTGAGTGAAGAACGAAATTGCCGTCACTGATTCAAAGGATGTACCTATATCCAATTATAATAACAATTTCCTGTTCCTGACCCGCATGTTAGAAACATTAATAGCACCTGACTTCTTGAGGTTTAATTTGCGTAATGGTAACTGAACGTGTTTAATCTATGGATATAATATCGCTAAGGTAGAATATGGTATATCTAATCGAGAGTAATCGAATAGTTTTACAATACCTCTATCGACAATCGATAACCTGTACAGGTATAATATCTTGGTCGGAGAAATTTACGAGAATCCTAACACGACAGCACCGAGCAAGTTTTACAGAAAACTTGTCCAACGTTGTGTCCGTCAGTACACGGACCTACGTCCGTGTTTTCAATAGAGTTCATCGAAGCGTTACAGCGAAGCATACTTGTCAGGAAAGTAAGAATAAACGAGGCGTCCAACTGATGCCGCTAGTGAGTCCTGAAGATAAAACCCCGCGGTTTCCTCCACCCCTTGATTAATACGCGTAGGTATACATATGCATATACTTGGATAAGCGTACAAACGACGTCTACCCACCACCAGAATTGTCGGTGATACTTTCATGGGAAAGTTCCGCATAGATATTATATATTAAAAGATCGTAAGTTGGGTGGGTATGCATTTATCCCATGACACGACCTACTAGAGTCTAGTAGGGCCTTAAGTAGTACATAATTCACGCTCGAGTCCCCACCAAGATTGCAGTAATCGTGAAAATATTTCCGTTCTATACGCGATATGGTGAATACTGCTGCAGTACTACGTGATATAAAACGGTGTACAACGTTGTAGGTTCAAGTTCTTTAATTAAGGACTGAGTAGTCTCATATAGTTTTCTACGTGCAGTATATAAAGTTGCAGAAAGTTTCACGAGTTCTCGCTATTATATTATACCTATACGAGTGGTGAAAAGACAAAAATAATCTAACGAAGTGGTACAACGGCTTTTGTCTCTTTTCAATATAATTCCCTCACCTGGCCCAGGCTCGAACTGGCTCTCCGCGTGTATCTGGTTATTGATTTATCGATTTATCGAAGCATCTGTCAGTCGAGAGCCATAAATCTAAGGATCGTGCGTTACGAGAAAGGTAAAGGCTGAGGCCAACCAAGGAGGAAACGCGACGAGGAAGGAAAGAAGGGAAGGGATGTTGCATCTTGCTTGAACGGAAATAGATGAAGAGAAAAAAAAAAAAAAACACCCTGTTCACCAGGCTTTGTTGAGCCAGGTGAAAAGAGAGAAACGACTCCTACAGCTGAGCCAGGGGGTTAAAACGTGGACGTAGAACGACCGAGCAGGTGTAGCCAGCTGCACTAGGCACACATATATCTGCTTGTTTTACTTTTCTATACCTATTCCGCTTTCATTTGAAAAAAAAGTAAGAATAAATTCTTCGCTGTTATGTCTACTCTCGCTTCGTTTCTAAAACGTGTTCTTCGATATGATATTATATGATCGATAGACGAGAGTCTGATCATCCGTACGTTATCGATGTAGGTATAAATGATCATGCAGTATACTGCAGATCAGAAGAGCGACAAAAGATATTGGATTACAATTCGACACAAGGTTTGGCTGAGAGACTCGATCGTACCGTGTAATTCTAAGACGGATCGTGATCGACGAAGTAGATGTAATAGTTCAAGACCGGTAGTAAAAGTGGCGGTTGAGAGTAAAAATAATATTAGCGATATAGGTATAGAGGCAGATATGTATCGGTTGAAAGTTATATTAGGTATAATAACCGCAATGTCTGTTTACTAACCATCGTTATTATCGGTGTCGGTTAAGTGAAATGAAATTATCAAGCGATTTGAGATCGCGTCTTCGGCCTCATTCATTGACGAGGCGAGGCGAGGCGAGAAGGCCATAAGGAAAATTGTATTCCACCCATATGTGGCAAATAATTATATGGAAAATCTGAGTGTAAAGGGGGTGACGACGATGTGTAGGTTTAACAATAAATTGAAATTAATGCAAATCCTAAAATCGTACGCTACGGTGCGGAGATTGTTAATTCTCAAAGTGCCGACAACCGATTCCGTGCCGAGAACGAAGCGATTTCACGCCTGTGTATGCTCATGATGGTATGTACGTAATACATCTATTCGTAAGCTCGTTCTGAGTGGAAAGATTAACTCTAATTCAAATGTGTCCGCACGCCCTTGAGTTAACAATCGATTTCCTACCAAGAAGGAGGAAAGAAGGGGATAGTAATAAAACAAGGCAAGGAATTGTTATTCGTGACTCGCAGACTCGTGACTTGCAACAATCAGTCGATTTCGTTCGGTTGGGATTGGATATATTCGGTTTTTATCGGTTTATTGTTATCACAAAGATGTAAATATCGAGGTACCTTAGTGCTAATTGCATCGTACATAACGCTAAGAATCTCAAAAATAAATCTACCTACAGATCATGAAATAATAATTCCATCAAATGAAGAAGAAATTTGTGGAGAGAATTCTTACTCCCGCATAATGTATATAAATGTTTGAACAAAGTTTCTCGAGTTTATTCTCGGAGCCTCAGGACTCAGCCACCCCGTATTTCGTTAGCGTGAAAGCTTGTGTGTTGTCTGATGTCGTTGAGACCCTGCGGCCTTGAAGGTGGCTGCTCCGAGCCTCTGAACATAAACTTGTATACCTATATCCTTCGGCCCTTCGGTCCGTTGGGTCGGAAGGTTCCGTTGCCTGTTGGGCCTTAACCCGCGGGCGGCCGCGGCGGTCCCTCCGAGAACCCGCACACACTCGGCTTTGCTGGAGCCGACAAGAATCTTTTATTCAAATCAAAAGGGCACGAGTCTCGGCAAGCCAAGCCAAGCCAAGCCAAGCCAAGCCAAGCCAAGCCAGGCCAAGCCGAGCCAAGCTAAGAAAAGCAACAATGGAGGTCCAAACTACTCGGCTAGAAACTGGACAAAGCGGTAGTTGTTACAAGACAACTTTCATTTCCATTTTAAGCAAACTACTACTTCCGATTTATGCCGAATTTACTATGGGATTTTGGCAAGATTTATAATTCACACCTGATGTTAGGTAATAGTACTCGTAATATTATTATATAGAATAAACGCGATAGAATTTTTGGGGATACAGTAATAATAAATTGGCATTGCAACAATATTCATGTAAAGTTTCCGATTAACGACGATTATGATAAGTAATCTCTTGATCCTTACCAAAGCAACTGAGCAACGCCTATAATGAGGTAGCAGTTTTAAATTAATGCCTATAGAAGATGCATTGGAAAATGATTGACGGGGTAAAGCCTTACAGCTTTTGCGCTTCGTGAGTTTAATAGCAAAGCTGCACTTTCGGAATAAACTACAGTCGATCGCGATCGGCGTAATCATGTGCTCAGTGCATCGAGGCTACTGCACAGACGCCATTGTATAAACGGAGATTGGATCATTTGCATAATAATCTGATTGATCTTATTGGAAGGAATATCGGTAGTAGCTCGTATAAGTAATATTGTTGCAAATTTCAAGTTACGAAATTGTTTTGACTAACAATATAAAAATAACAAAAGGTAGATATGTGTATAAGAATAACTGGTTGAATTTGGGTTAGATCGTATAAGCAAGACGGAAACGGGCGTGAGTCCGTGAAACTCGAAACAAGTGAGCGTATAGCTGAATAGCGTTTCCTAATACCTAACTGACAAGAAGTTATAAACTTTACAACGTTAAAATGAACGGGAATTTAATTAGCTCTTAGTTTCTACTGTGATTATTGCGCCTGTTCTATAAAAAGTTCGTATTGTATGGCTCACGGTTTACGCAGATACATAAAATACTAAGAGGCCTAGAATACTTTCGCGATGCTGACGAAACTTGGAGGGAATTCTTCCCGCTGACATCATAGGCCTAAATTTATTCATAGGTTATTTCCGGCCCCGTTCTAAACAGAAACAATAAATTCACATGCCGGGAGAAAAGACCTCGTATAGTATCGGTCACAAAAGTTTCCCAATTGATGGCCGAAAAAATCACGTTTCTATTTTTTATGTACGTAGAAATCTTTTTTATATGCAATAGCTCTGATTCTCCTTACCTAATGAAAGCTACTTTCAATTATAGTTCTAATTTTTTTTTTTTTTTTTTTAATTTTTACCTGAAATCGTGGTACAAAAATTGCGGAATATACTTAAGTTGTGAATACATCATGCATGGCTAAAAACTACTCCGAAACGGACGGTGGTCCGGTAATATGACCGTATAAAGATACAAGAAGACAAAGATGGAAGAAGCTGGGAACAAGATGAGAGAGCTTATTGTATGCATGATGCCCACATGCCACTGCGCGTATATGGCATACCGTGACTCACTCATTCGAGCAACCAGCCAACCACTAGACGCGCTTAATCATATTAAATCAAGCAGCGAACGAAGGAAGAAAGGAAGAGGGCTCGGAGAGACCCTAGTAGAAAATTCACTGCAGTCTAGCCACCCTTTCAAACTATCACCCCTATTTTTGCAAACGCACGTGGCTAACTCGTTGGCTAGATTTAACCGTCGATATAGTGCATTATCCAAATTGGAAAAGAAACATTTGGATGAAAAAAAAAAAAGAGAAATATGTGTATATGGTGGTGTTGTAAATCATGGGGGTTTCATACGCGAGATAAAATGAAACTAAAATTCAACTCAGACGTAAGCTAAACTTTCACCTGTTCACCTGTCACGATAATTCATTTCACTTGATCCAGATTTAACTTTTATTTTAGCGCCAAGTAAGAACCTTTCAGTAAACAGGTTTGATCAAAAATCTATATATATAGAGAAGAGATTTTCAACGATATTATACGTAGTACCTTCATATCGTAAATGGAAGAGGTAAAGAAAAGGATTATAAAAAGGTACACGAGTCCTGAATAATCCTTTCGCTGACAGAGATTTAGCAATCGTCGTGACTCATTGTCAGGCACGAAGGAGTTCCACGTAACTAAGTATAGAGCTGCCAGGAAGAGCGACGCAAGTATCGAAACGAAACGACGTTCCCTGCATCGTCTACGTCGACGGCGATCGTCCCTCTCCTCTTACTCCGACGAAGCGGTCGTCGCCACTTCCTCGAATCGAGGTTAACGGGTGTTCGCTTCGAGTTTTCGCAACTTACGACTGAAATTTCATTTCTATTTAATATTTTGCTTCGTGAAATCTGGAAATAGAGAACAGCTTCCTGCTATCAAGGAATAAGGAAATGGTTTTTCCTCAAATATTGCATTTCTTGGTCAAACACTTTTCCTTGAAAAACCTAACAACAGAAATCTTATACCAGTCAAGTAAATCCTGAATTACATAAATCATATCAGGCATATCAAAACACCAATGCGATTAGGTATTCGAAAACGCGTACATCAGCCAAAATCTCGATCCCGACTACTACGACGCTCATATGAAACGTGTAACAATATACGTTATAAAATTCTATCGCGACTCGAATACCGTGCGCTTATCGTACCAGACGCATCGGTTTATTATCGCTGACAGCTATAAAAAGAGTTAGCGATAACTTATCACGATACGGGAGGTTTTTCATTAAATCCAGTCGTGCATGAGTATAGATGCCTGTGAAATTCTCTCATCTTGAATCGTCCGTCTTCGGTTTCACTCGATACTCGATACCATAATATTAACACATGTGCCAAAATGTAATAAGTTATTTTCGAGTGTTAATACCGGCATAAATATCCTCGACAATCATAGCAACAATCGCACTTTTCGATCTGTTCCAATTAACAAATTTCAGTTGGATGAGAAACTCAGGTTAAAGATAAAAACTTTTCACTCTATAAGAGCAAAAACGGTACCTACTCCAATATTGTTTGTAATTAACAAAAATGTTCTGATTCTCGTCCTATTAATTTATAGGTACAACACTTTCTCCGTGTACAAACTAACCTCGCTAAATTAAGGCTGTATAAATTATGCGATCCATCATTTATTTGTACATGTATATTAAATGGGCGTGTGAATCAAGAAACAGGTTTCGTGCAGCAGATTAAAGCCGATTATCTAGTCAGTGTGAATACATAGTATTCGGTTCGGGATAACGTCGATGTGTTCAAGTAGTATCGCAGTTTTAACTTCAATTTGATGAGCTGGGTGAATTCAGCGAAAATTTTAGAGGCCGGAAAGTTACCCTTCGCCGTTTTGTTTACGGGACGATGAAAGCCCCAGGAAAAATGAAAAGACCAGACCGTAACGATTTCACGCGGTCAGACACAACAGCAGTTAATATGGCGTTAGGTTCGAGTCGAGTGTTTCGGTCGGCAACATGTGTCTAGCCATAATAAAACAAGTGTTTTTTTGAGTTTTTTTGACGCATTACGTCACCCCGTCACAGCAGCAGTTCGCTAACCCTTCGGTAGGCCACATGCTCCACGACCTCAATTAGGCCCTATTCAACTTATTCCGTTTGGTCTGCCATTGTAATAATTCAAACACGGTAGAATGATACGGGCGAGGCCAGCTATATCGTTGTTTGTTCAGTTTTTTTCTGCACCTGAATATATTTAGAAAAAGAAAATCAATTCTTTGATAAATTCTATCAGAAACCTTGGGACAGGTCATGGCATTGAATTTTCATTCCGTACGTATCTTTCATGGAGAAAAAAAAAAAATGGAAAGGCAGAGAAATTTGAACCTCTAGAAACTCACGTGCAGCGACTTCTATATCATAGAAAAATTTCGACCCCTCGAAGGCTGATTTGCGTTTCGTATAAAAATAAAAAGAAAAGAAAAAAAGAACCGTCGAACGTGCGGAACGATGCATGACTCCTATTCTAAGCGTTGACACTCGAGAGGAGCGTCCCGACGCCTGAACTGGACGCGCTAAACCGATCGCGGTCACTACGACGGTCGTCTACCCTCCCATAATCCCAGTCCTCCCGGTAGATTCCTTGTGACTTAAATATCCCAGGTCGAGCTGGAACATCGCGATTCTATGCGAAGCACGAGGCCGTTCAGCGTACAAATAACTTACCACCTGATAGGTCGCCGTGCTAATTTCATTTTAGCGCTGCAGGCACGAAGTATAGAACCCACCCAACGTAGGTAAACCGTTTCTCCAATTTATCGCGAGCTGAGAAAATTTGTAACTTGAGAATTACTTCGGCTGTAATAAATACATACATTTGCAAAAATTACTCCAATTTTTGTTTTGCTTAAAATAATGAAACTCGAGGTATATGACTACAGCGCGGAAACTTGGTTTACATGGAGGATAGCAAAGCTTGCAGGGTTTAGCGAGAAGAAGACTGTTCAGTAACACGTGTAATCCTGCACCCCTGCATCGTACGTTGGAAAAGTTGTAGGTAACTAGTTTCGCCACTGATAAGTAGAGAAGAGAAGCTATAGAACTGTGTATAACCTGGGTCGTAAAGTTGTACCACCACGATGTCACGTAATAAAACTAAATACAAAATCTGATGGAGCTAACTCGACATAGGTTTTATACACAAACAGATAAAATAGCCATCGCGTTTCTCGAAGTATGACTAAAAAATGTTTTCCCAAGCTCACCAATCTCGCAGGGTATCTAAATTTATATGGATATACATGAAAATTTATTTTTATATATCAACTGCGCTGAATGAGAATTTCGAAATGTCTGTCATCATTCTATAAGCCAGTAGTTAGTTTAAAAGTGAAATTGGACCACAGCTGGCATCACATATTAATTCGAAGAGGTCACATCTTCCACATGGAGTCCCGAAGTTACTGGAGGATTAGCGAGAGTTGAAACTAAGTATTCGAGCGGAATTATGATAGCAGATCAATTTATGCATGCATGGACGAGAGATCGTAATAGGTATATTATTATAATCTGCACCAAAACAATTCTATCGATATACTCACGACAAGCTTGAGTGACGACGTCTCCTACTTTTTTTTTCAGCTAATACACAGCTCTGCATGAAACAAGGAACTTGCAATCAATCAAGCACACGGAGGCAGTACTGAAGGCTGACTGATGCTGTATCTATACGCATATATGAAAACTCGATATCTAGAAGCTGGCGTATCCTGAAATTACTGTAATAAGAATCAAAGTGTCTGCGGGCAAGTGGTATGTAATCAAGAATAGATATGAAGGCATAATGCATGTGAGCTATGTAGATCCTGCATCACGTGACCGGAAGTAAAATCATACGGTCTGAGAGCAACTGTGAATCGCTGAAGCTTGACATATAGTGACAAACACGGCATGTTGTTTTCTGTTAGGGCAGTTTCCTGACTGTGAACATTATATTATATTATACAAGTATGTATACTGAAATTGTCGACAAATGCCCGAAAGGATGCAGAGGCGAGGCGAATGGAGGGGAAAATGATAATTGAAGGCAATCTGCGAAAGGAGGATGAAAACATGCGGCACCGTTACATGAGCATGAATTTATTTATACGTTGCTCGAATTCGTAAAAACGCAAAGCCACGAACCGTGGAACAAAAGCCACGAGAGCGAATAGCGAGGGATAAAGAGGATGAGAGAAATAAACAGAGAAGAGAGGATAGGACACAGATGGATAAAGTCTGGCAGCCCGTTAGAGACTGGCGTGATTTGCAAGTGATTTACTTTTTTCGTTTGGCCAAACTGCAAGATCCGTAGACCCTGGAACTGGGTGTTACGCTCGCGTGATCTTTTTCATTTACTCTACTCTATTGAATACGATATCCAGCTATTATATGTGTACACGAGTCTATGTGGTATACGCGGCTACATGTTAGTATCGATGCATGTGTAAATGTCTCGCAAAACTGTACAATTTTTTGACGCATTAATTGATACGTGATTTCTAAAATCACTATATGTTACAGGAATCAAATAATGGTTATAAAGAACGAAACGTGAAATGGGTTACTAACGTAAGATTTCATGCAAAAAGAAATTTTGCCAACGTGCACAACTGAAGCGACAAACTTTTTCACCCATTTATATAATCACTCTTTGTGTAACGCAATTCACGGCGATACCAGAAATTAGATGTGTAAGAAATTTTTCTAATTTTATGACTAGGGTATGAAAACTCCCTAATTACTTGGCCCACCGCAAGTCATAACGTAAAGTGAAATTACAAGTCCATCTTCATTACGAGACGGAAGTGTAGAAAGATTTAGCACTTCCGTTTGTCACCGCACGTCTTGATGGGTGAATCTCGCAATCAGCCCCATTTGTGTCGCAGATCCAAGTGGATAATTTGCATTTTCATAAGAGCTACTCTGGAGTTGAGAAACTGCATGATTGTTTCACGCACAGAAACAAAACAAAAAAAGAAAAATAGCATTCAAACGCCTGGCGTCGAGAAGTTAAAGTCGGGTACTAAGTGCCAACACATTTGCACAGTTTCTATGAATTATGTGAGGAGACTAAACAGTGAGCTGGTAAGTCACGTTCACTGCGATTTTAGTTGCTATTTGCACTTTGAGAAGTTTACATCAGTCAGGTTTCCGAACTGGTCACCCTTCCAGCACGTGCTCGCATACAGTTCGCCGTTTCCGGTCGCCCGTAACAAAGCGCTGATCTCCGTACGTTTTCTTGTACGGAGAACAATGAGTGGTTAATTAATAACTACGTAGCTTGATACGACCACAGCTTACGGCGTTATGCTAACGGAACCTTATTCCAGCGTCTTCCAAGAATTAAAAAGAGTCTTGGCAAATACCGACAATTAGCTAAGCGTATGGCAAACGATTATTAATAATTAAACACATATATAATTATAATTCATAATTTATAGATATATATATAATTTCGATAAGATATATAGCTACGCAGGTTAGAATTGATTTGAAAAATGATTATGGAAATAATAATATTCGTAGGATAGATAAGTCCTATACTTTGGAGCAATGAAATAGCAGCACATATTGACCAGCGCTATATAGGTATATATGTGGGATGCAGATTATGAAATTGCGCGTCCAGTATTCCAACGTGTGGTTAGGTGATGATGCTGACATATTCATGAGGCATCTTTGCACTTTAACAACTAACGCGTAATGGCAGGAGTTTGGAGAAAACTAGAAAACACTTGTCGTTAGGATTGAATTACCTACTATACCTCTTTCGGTGGAAACGATCGCGGTTAGCGGGTATCATCTTGTACACATACTCGTTGTGTATGAATACGTGCGTAAAGAAAACGTGACTAGATGACGGGTATCATAGTGATTTCAAAGAACCACTGCACATTTCTTCACATCAAAGGATCGAGAAGACGCGTTATCTTAAACCTTTGCCCTCTGCGTGAGAAAATCAAGAGAGATTGCAGTTATGGACACTGAGGATGCAGAGAGCTGCTGAAAAGAGTCGAATTTCAATAAGTTTCTAACTTCCCGATTTAACTTTATGACGTAATGAAAATATGCAACGTTTTTTTTTTTTTTTTTTTTTTTCTCTCGACTGACATGACGGTTCGTGACTTGACGAAATATTTATCACAGCTTGATTCAGACGGTTTCTTTCAAAGCCAAGCAACCGGATGCATAATTTCGAATAAGTATTGGCTTAATAAACATCGTGGTGTTTCTGTGATACAAACGACACCCTCTTTCTCCGAAACCTCGAAATTTCTCTTACGTTTAAGCGAGCTTAACCGCTATTATAACTGCTGTTAACCGCTTCTAAGCTTCGACTACGTAGCAAATAACAGAGTCGGTGTCCGAGCACGTAATCGAACCATTTTACGGGTGAATTAAACCGGCTTTTTATTCTTTTTTAAATCTTTTTCTGTCCTGTTTCGATGTCTTTTACTATTTACTTCAGATTTCCAATATGGCCGGCGACGAGCTAAGATTTTTCCAACAATAAATTACACGACATACTCCGTGTGCTTACCTACTTATACCCTGTTCTCTCTATATCAGAATAAGAAATTATACTGACAGAATGATTACCACCTGTTTTCTCGTATTCTGCTTTCATTGCTAGATCAAAATTACTATTTTTAAGTCATAAAATGCTAATGTAACTACGGGGCCATGCCAGTTGCAATAAACTCGTATTATGAAACTGCTTTCGGCTTTCGGCTTTATGCCCTCGCCGTTCTTTCTGTCTTATATATACCGGATGTTATTTCGACTATATTTCGAAGAATTTATACCTTGGTATCTACCTCACTCGGTTTACACCTCATATAATCCCTCTTTCTCATGCTTCTCTGTATGCTAATGTGCCCACAAGTTTTAAAACATGAGCGATACAATTTTATGAAATAAGTTATCGCGAGCTAAAGGTAAAACTGAACTATGATTATAACAGTGGATATTACCCGAACTCGTTGCATAATCGTCAGCCAACACGAATTCAACATTACCTAACGTTATTCTAATAGCTTAGCTGAACTGACCCATGCTAACTTAACCCAAATATGTATACAGGCTGGTTCTTAGGACTGCACAATTTTTTCGCTGGTATTTTGAATTAATTTTCTGAGAGGTGACTCCAGCTGGTAATTCCTACGAGGATTTTTGTTTTATCAGACCTGACAGAGAGATTAAAAAATTGATCATACAGCGTATTTACGACTTTTACTCTAACGAATTCCGAACAGATCACATGCGATCTATACTGGCTTGATTAATTACCTTGTGTCACGTACTGAAGATAAGTAATGATTGCAATTAAGATATGATGAAAATTCGATTAAAAAAATTCCTAAGATAGTGATTTTATATGAAAATAAAAAGATTGTCGAAAACATTTGTTGCGGTTTACTTATTACACGATATTCTTCGTAGCTACTTGCAAAGTGTAACATTATAGTAGACATCTTCAAAAACACTGCGGTTTTTAGAAGATCGTTTGAATCAAGGTGCGGTTAGACTAATTACACGAGTTGCTCGTTCAACGCTGCAGGAAGATAGATGGTGGCATACGTATAAGTACCCACCGCACAAGCGCATCCTTGCTGAAGACTATGAGATGCATTAAAGTATAATACAAAAACGCTACAGATAGTAGGTATACCTACACCGCTTGAACGAATCGCTTCCGGTTTCAATACAGCCGCTCTTTTATCATCATTTATAATAAAATCGATACTATTTTACCTCCACCTTCAGTGTGGTATATATACCTACCTACCTACCTACCTAGGAAAAAATTGGACCTTATCTAATCAGGAATTCGAAGAAAAATCAAAATTATTATGGTTAAATTGCAAACACTGTGTATATTCGAACTCGCAGATTGTTTGCGTTTGCGTTCAATCGTTATGACCGTCCATGCTGACGAAAGCATTTAGCTCATGGCGTATACTAGGTGAATTATCAATGCGATAAGGAGTCCCTATCTTTCGATATATGCTCATATACGTGGATTAATTATACGCAACTGATATTAGAAACAACCATGAAACTGGAGTCGAAGTATCGTGCAGACTTGGTGACCTAGAAATACGTGTGGAAAGAAAAAATATAGTTTTTCCGAGGACAACATGCAATCGATAGATCTATCCTCATGGCGAGGAAGAGACACAGCTGTCTTTGAAAGGCCGTCAAAAACGCACGGATCAAATCCAATCCCTGAACAAATTAGCGTGTATAAATAGCGCGTTGCGTCAGAGCTACCTATAACTGTGTAATCGTAATTCACGCCTTTCCCGGGTCGCTCAACCTTTCTTTCATCACGTATACTATTTTTTCACGTTTATACGTAGGTACGCGGATATATTGAACCGAAGAGTTGCTGGCCTCGAGCTCTTCTTCTATATCCCAAAATTCCATATTCATGCAAAGAATTATTCATCAACATATCTCTTAGCAACTCTTCATGGATGAAAGATTTCTTTGTTGATGAATTAAATATTAGTAACTCTTCACCATTACTTGCAACTATTGGAAGCTCAAAGCTATACATGAATTACTGCCCAGAGCTACAAACTGACCATCTCTTGTTCGTCATTGTGATCATCTCTCATTAAGACGGATAGAAATTTATTAATTTAGCAATTAAAATTCAACTAATCAATGGGAAATATTTTATATATGGATGTAGAAATGACGTGTCCATACACATACTCGTATATACAGGGTGACCCAAGACCCCCGGACCGGAAGGAATGGGTGAATTCCTCGTTGGATTTTGAGATGAAATTTCCTTTTCGAAAACTTCGTCCGATCAACGGTGTCCAAGTTATTAAAGATAAAGAGTAGCCAATCAGCGCCTCGCTTTAGGTCCGTGCCAGTGCCGGGTCAATAGTGAACGGCGGGCAGGGCCCGTGGTTTATTTTACATTTGGCTACTTTCTTCTTCACTTTACGATCGACGCGTATTATTATTATTATTATTATTATTATTATTATTTTTTTTTTATTTTTTTTTTTCTACCGGACCGTAGTTCTACGTGTCCAGGTTGACCGGACCGTAGTTTTCCGTGTCCAGGTCAAAAAAAAAAAAATAATAATAATAATAATAATAATAATAATAATACGCGTCGATCGTACAGTGAAGAAGAAAGTAGCCAAATGTAAAATAAACCACGGGCCCTGCCCGCCGTTCACTATTGACCCGGCACTGGCACGGACCTAAAGCGAGGCGCTGATTGGCTACTCTTTATCTTTAATAACTTGGACACCGTTGATCGGACGAAGTTTTCGAAAAGGAAATTTCGTCTCAAAATCCAACGAGGAATTCACCCATTCCTTCCGGTCCGGGGGTCTTGGGTCACCCTGTATAATGAGGAAGTTGCCTGGTTTTCGGTACCCTGACGCATGCAATGTAAATGTTATCATTTTCTCGTTATATTCCTGAGTAAATAAATAAATACGAGAAAGGCCCGTGCCACGGGAGTTATTTCGAATGTTTACGTTAAGGAATGCATCTGGCTGCAGTGGCTGCGTTGCATTATTTCTAGCGTCTCGTCGACCACCGTCCCTAAAGGCCGACCCACAGACCTCAGCCGGAAACCCAGCTGCTCTAAGCCTCAACGCATACATGCAACGTTATGATCTTGTATTCTCAACACAATATGGACCCAGCTGAAATCTACGCTGTGCCTAGTCGCGTACTGATGTAAGCCGAATCAGCCGGCTACACACTGCACCGATATAGTTTTACTAGTTTGCAATGCGTAAGAACACATCATGCAGTCGATGCACTCGCGGAGAAAATTCAGCCACTAGACATTTTCGGGAACCGAAATCCTCCGATAATCCAAAATGTTGGGATCTCTCCGAGTCTGATGAACAGTTGGTAAAAATGTTCCACTGAAAGATAACCAATGTGAAATGTTCGACCACTTAGTGGTTTCGATGGTAATCATTTCGAAGTGGAACGTTTTTTGGGTTTCAAGGACCGTCTGGAGTTAGGAAAAACACCTGCTACCAGTTACTATGACCACGGTCATCGGGAGGGAGCGAGTGTCGAAAAAAAAAGTCAGCGGCATCTGCTGATATTCTTAGAGACTTGGGTAGCAAATGCAGATGTTCTCCTTTTGCATTTTCAGAATAGCGCAGCTAGCTATTTCGGGAAGTTTTCTGGACTCGGTCGCTAATAGGCCGGAGACAAGTTGAGATACAAGGCGTGTACGAACTTCCTTCGGCGCGTTTAAGGCTCGCATTGGGTTTAAAGTAATATAAAGAAAAGCGGAGATCGCGGAGATGCGGAAGACTTGCTTTTAGCTTCTTACTTTTTATTTCTATAATTAGACCACGGTCGACAGTTTCCACGAAACAAATCTTGGTGTCCATGACTCAAACAAGCTGCTAGCTGTTCATAACGAGGAGCAACACGAGGTAGGTATACGCCACATTCGTCTCACTGGTTTACTCGATCAACTTATATACTGCAAATCGCTTCAATCACTGTCAAATACGGGACGGTAATCGAGACTGTGACTATCCCCTGAAAGGCCCGCTTTGATTGACCCGAAAATTGCCTCATTGTTAGTTCCTTCGAGCACGTGTGTGTATCCATCAGCCCACGCGCGTGTTATGTTACATTATACCTAAGACTCGGCGTGCATAATGCGAAGCAAAGAAAAAGAGTCGCAGACATAATCCGGGACCCGAAAAAACCTTTAATCTCAGAGTAAACGATAATAAAGTAAACAAAAAAATTCTGCTAATACCTTACCAAGAAAAATGCAACGTCTGTTCAGGTAGATTTTGAGGTCCCAAGGACAAGTCTGGGTCTCCAAGGACCAAGTGTGGTAATATCGTGAAACGAGCCACGTTGAGCAGGACGCGATCGGTTGAGCGTCCGTGAAGTATGCTGCGGCTGTGTTTGAGAGTAGCGTTTCTTTCGACTGAGAACCATAGACAGTTTCGAATGCAGTAAAGTTGGTCCCGCGATTGGTTTCTGGACGACGATGCACCCTTGGCGATGTATATATTTATATATATATATATCTATATCTTAGAATTTGTGAAGCACTTTCACTATCTCGGATTCGTTTCGAGTCGCACGTGGCGTATCGGAATAGTTTGAAGCACTGAATCGAAGGGTCGCGTGATCGGTATGATCGAAATATATCTAAGTCGTGGGGGTCATGGGGGGAGGGGGAAGGGGGGAGAGTGCAGGGGGGGTGAAGGTTCGTTTCAGGATCGCGGCGTTCGGAATTATTGTTAATAGATCGGTGGATTCGTTTTATCGTTAGTTCGGCCGCGATACAGAGTTTAATTTTCTTCCTACGAGGTCCGCCGAACAACGGACTCTAACCGGCTGAAGAGAACCGCGCGGCGGTCGGCACTCCGAAGTCTCGGTATACCGGGAGGACAACTTCGGTAACGTGCCGAACTTCACTTCGGGAAAGTTCGACTGACTGGCAGCCGGCTGATCGTCCCTTCACCCCGCTAACCGACGAGCGTAATAGTATTACGGAGCGTCGTGACGACGCAGTACATACGAGTGGGTACGTTGAACGCACGTATGTACAACGTATAGGTAGGTAGTATACGTATGTATATCTGATGTGTGAGAATAAGATCCGTCACTCCGGAAGTACCAATTAAATAATCCCTCGTTGGAAATTGACATGAATTTTGAAGTAGTACATCTACCCCGTTTCGTTTGACAAAAAACTGTGCTTTTCGAGTATTTGGATCGGAAAGCATAGTAGGTATACACTGAGCCAAAAAAACACTTGATTCAAGAAAATGCATAATTGATGGCTCCTTAGAGAATATTTATTAGTCTCAGAAATTATTTTTTTACTTCAAGTTCACAATTACTCGAAACAAGTACGCGTACTTGTTTCGAGTAATTGTGAACTTGAAGTAAAAAAATAATTTCTGAGACTAATAAATATTCTCTAAGGAGCCATCAATTATGCATTTTCTTGAATCAAGTGTTTTTTCGGCTCAGTGTAGCGTATGGCTGTTGACGGTGGGATAATCGACGAATTACGTACCGATTTTTTATTCTTTTTTTTTTTTCATTTGATTTTAATAAAATTTTTTCATTTTTCTAGTCAACAGCTCTTCGGATATACCGAAATGATAATTGGCGACGTGGTAGGTATTAGTTAGAGAGAAAAGAGTTTTTTTTTTTTTTTTTTTTTTTTTCACCCATTTCGCCAGAAATTACATTATCGTACCGATCGTGAGCCACCTTCCGAAGCCAAGCGTATCATCTAATTACACGGTACACGCAGAAAGAGCGATGCATACAACATCCCGGGTAATTTTACCTTTCATAAATGTGCGGTCTATAGCGAGCTCGCTGTCTAATACCATACTTCGTGCTCGAAAGATTATCACCGTATATATAATACAATTAGAGTATATTTAGCATTATTAAATATTCCAGGATATAATCCAATTCTTCCTTCTTGGAATTCAGATGATACTGTACATGGCATTTTTTTTTTTTTTTTTTCCCCTCATTTCCAGATAAAACAATTAGTACTTTTTCCAACAGTATAACTTCAATTTGCAGAAAACTTGGTCAGACTTGGGCTCGATACCCAACGCACAGTAGGTAGTTAGAAAAAAGAAAAGCGGCGACTTATCAGTATACGTATAATTGCATATTGTCATGCGCGCATATCAGATTTTTTCCGAAAACTTATCACGCTGTGTAAAACGCGAGTAGGTATGTAGAAACAGCGAAGAAAAAAAAAAATTAAACAGCACGCTAACGTATGACTGAAATTATATGAAATGATGACTGACATTAATGGAAGAAAGTGAAAGACTTGTGCAAACTGGACATCACGGGGAACGGTTTTAACACTCGTCGAAACTATTAACTAGTCGACTATCCTTATGGGAAAGTTATTTTTGAGCTATGCGATCATGGAAAGTTGAATCATTAAATATATCTAAATAGCTGACAATTAGCAAACCGAATTTATGGCTCGAACATCTTTCAGTTAGCAGTTCATTTATTTTATTTTCATACCATTTTTTTTTTTTTTTTTTTTTTTTTATATATAATCGTTTTATAAGATTCATGGGACTAAGATTTGATCTGGGATACGTGAAAGAACTTTCGAAATCTCAGTTGTATAATTAAACAATCAAATTCAAAGCCTTTCGATATTATTGTCTCGTTTATATATTTCGAGAAAATTGAATTGTAAAATATTAGGAAATTTTCAATTTTCCGCGACAGGTGTTGAGTCAGAAAATTATATTCTACGGTTGACCTCATATCGAGGCCACACGCGAGGTTGGCATTTGCGCGACACGTGTCATTCATCTACAAATCGGAAGTAGACACACGAGGGTGCTAGCCATTAGTGGCAGGAGTAGAACCGAGTAGAACGCGTAGGGTTAGAAAAGTAGTTGTCAGAACGTTCTATTTTTAACGATAAAAAAAAAAAAGTTAATTTGAGCAATTTATTTTTATAGAAAGTAGAATTCTAAAAAAAACAGCAACACCTTATCTCATTAGTTTCATCTCGAGCAGTAGATTATATTTCTGATACTAAAACGTGACTTTGAATTTATCTACAACTTAAAGAAAGTCACTGCAGTTTGTCATTGTTAACTTTCAGAATATGTGAAGCTTATACACTTTTGTTCCGTCATAATAATAATTAATACGAGGATTTCCCCTTTTCACGGAATCCTTTTCCTCGCTAAATTTCCTTTCCAATACCTACTTCAATATATGTATATTGTATATGTACATTGTGCATGTACCTACATACATATCTGTGTATATACTCCAAAGCTGCGATGCTGCTATACAAGAAAACATAACTCTTTGGTAAAGGGATAAAGATCCGGTATCTGGGGATGGAAAGACGTTCATGCAGAGAAGTGAATCCCATGTTGGTAGGTATAAGCTGCGAAGGTGATAAATCTCGACTGTGTATGGACCAGTGTCGAGCTTACTAGCGCATGTAGCATAGATAGGAATAGAGGTAGATAGGTATATGTAAGTTAAACCTAACTATACGTATCCATTCGTATTTCATATATATACATATACCAGGTACATGGATATAATAGGTACCTTTGTTAACGAGAAAATCGTGTTTCTAGATGCAACGTGACCCAACTAAAAGTAAAAAGTGATTGTGACATATCGACCCAGGTATACGAGAAGTAACGTAAGTAGGACGAACGGGCGGACAGATCGACGAGACACGAGAAACAGCGACTTTCGACGTTTCAGCTCTTGCTGCACCATGAGAGACGAGAGTCATCGAACATTGAACAACTACTCTCTGCATCCGCCCACTCGTGGTGATGGTATCATATTTATAATGTATATTATACATGCAGATAAATTTACGATTCTCACTCCGGAGTCGGGATTCACAATTATTATACCAAGCACTTACCATACTCGAACGCTCAAGTAGGTATGGGTATGGGTAACGTGGAGCGCAATGACGGGCAGAATGTGCGAGAGGATAATGCTTGCAGTTCTTAATCTTCCGATTTCTCTGAATCGATGATCGGTTGATGGGTTGATAGATCAAATCAAATAACCCCGAGGTATGGTGATAGGTGACTGCAGCTTCCGCTCGAATATATAGACTATTGTATTGATAATAATTAACAATGACATAGGCTCACGGCCTATCGCTTCATTTAACATGGCCCATATTTCGGAGTAGAATAAGTGACATCAAACGCATACTTTTCGTGGAATCCATTCCGTAACACGGTGTCAAAATTCCAATAGTCATTGAAATGTATAAAGCTCATGTCATACTGACTCAACTTTTTACATTTCACTATGCAATGGACTCAGATCCCAACCCATTCGAATGAGTCCAGAGATCAGTGATTTTTTTTACACTAAAGGGGACAGCTTTGATGACAATCGACGTTTCGCGAATCAACCTTTACCGTTCGTAGTGGGATGCGAGTCGATAGGAAGATGGATGAGAAGTAATCTTCGTTGTATGTTGTTTTGATCGATATAAGACTAAATTGTAACCGCGAATCGGTACACTTTCGCGCATGTTTTGTAAACGATAAATAGAATTGATTTTTTGTTATTGATCAGAGTATAATTGAATGAGGTAAATGTCTCGTGGAACTTTCTCAGTGGTTAGAATACAAAATGCATATAATTGAAAAAAAAAAAGAGAATAGTTTTCGGTTGACCAATTCGTTAAATTAATTACAAAACGAGTTGTCAGGCACGCCTCTTGGTTTGGTGTTACTAAAACTGATGCTAAAACTGCTACTAAAAATCAAACGATGAGAACAACCATCAGGGAGGCAAGAAGCACCGTTAGATTCTAAGCCAAGCCAAGCTTTCAACGTTCTATGGTTTGCGTGCTCCAACGTTTGAATCTCTTTTTGTTAGAGCCAGTCGTTAAAAGATCGGTCGAACTAATAACAATTACGATCTCTTCGAGGTCAGACCAGAATCAATAGAGGCAATGTGAAACAAGATAAAAGCCGAGAATCAGCGCTACGTTGCGTAGATAAAAAAAAAAATGGTTCGAAACTTGTTTCTATACAGGAGGGAAAAATCAAACTAGAACATTAATATTAACGATGTCGAATCGAAATTAATTATCGGTATACTTTCGTAGTTTGAATAACTCGTATATTAACCGGAAAATTCTCAAATACGTGGAAAAATTAGCATAAATATTTCGTACGAGCGCATCAACACACGTATATTGTAAGTTATAACAAATTACGGAAAAACATATCTCGTTTAATTTCCGTAAAGCGTGGATGATTGAATTATTCGAACGAGCCATTTTCATCCGTGAATCGCTCAATCCGTTATGGTTAACGTCGACGCGAATCGCCGTCTTAAGGAGTCGCTCAGTCCAGCCATGCGGCTTAGGCAAACCGAGCTCGAAAGGACGCGTGTCCATCTCGCTAATAAAGCTCAAGGGACAATAGCATTGTAAGAAGGAGAGAGAGCGTGCAGTGTATACACGCCTTTCTCCTATCAAAATCAACTTTTAACAGACTAGATAATCACTGATCACTGACAATGTCTACAATGAAGTGCTGTCCAAGAGTAGACGAGTCTATCTGCACGTAATTAATGCGATGTGATTTCAGTGAAGTAGTAATAAACGCCAGCAATTATTTATGGCTAGAAAACTCAGTTTGTGTATCACAATGAATTAAACAGTCAGTAAATTTTCGTAATTTGAATTTAAATTGAGCCTTGTATAATTCACACTTATAATACCTCCGGTCGACAATGTCCGCGGTGTATCGAAGTGGACAATAATGGGCCATAACTTATTACAGGCATAATTTATATCCGTACATTTAATGATCACGAGAAAATTATAGAAGAGAAAGCAAAATATTTCGCTCTTTCGCGACCGCGTGGCGACGCGACGCGAAGCGTCGCGGTCGCGTCGAACACACACGTGGGCTCAATTAACTTGCCAACTTTCCGCCGTGAGCTTGAACAATCCCCCGTGACCCCGGGTGACTCGACCAAGCCTCACTTTGTACGATCATGTCACGAGGACGTCTTCGACTAATAACAGCCTTTGCGTGTGCCGTTGGTTATTGAAAATACACCAAGATATGATATATGTAAGCATAAGATGCTTTCTCTCCGCGAACAAAGCCCTGATCAAAATCCTTGAACGATCAACTTTCCTCGATGAAGAAGTCCGGATTTGGCTCCACGCGCACTAGACGGCTCTCCCCTTGACTATCGATACAAACAATCAAACTTTTCTACATTTTTATAACTTCGAGACAAAAATGTTATAATGAATAATTTTTTCTTCAACTTGCAGTATGTGGCAGTAGCTGCACTCTATTCGTCTGCCACTTGAGTGAAAACGACATAGACCAATCATTTCGTGATCTTACCACGCCTGGATTTTCTTGGCAAATTACTCCTCTCAGGCGTCAAGTTTCTTACTACTTTTCCCTGTATTTAGTACCATGGCTATATAGGAATAAATTGAAGTCATAAGGGCCGAAGGCGAACAAACGTGTGAAAGACGTAGCGTTTATAGTTTCCAGTGTCGTTAAAATGTATTTTTTTCGTTGAAAACGCTCATATTATACATCGACGTGAGAGGAGAAACGGGGATCTGAAACCATACAACCTAGAAATTCACGGGGATTGCATAGATGACTTTCACAGATTTCAAGTCGTCTTCTTTCTATAGATTTCGATCGCCTGGACCATTCTGGACCTCAACTTCTCTAAGGATACATTATACAAAAGTGTAAACTCGAGCACCGAATGAACGTTTTTTCTAATAAAAAGCACTGCAATTCTTGGCAAAAACGATTCTCAACAATTTCTTCATTTTTGTTCATCACAAACCTCAGGGAGACAAGCCAATGAAAATAATTCGCGTCTTGAAATAACTGAGAAAGAATTATCGTGCGCATGTATAACATTCCCACGAAATATATATTCAAAACGGGTTACCTCGACGGACAGATTACCATCCTGCAGGGGTTACGGGATTATTTGGCATCACATTTGCCTCGTCATTATCGCCGAATCGATCGACACGAACGTCGATAACAATAACGGATGGGAATGAAAATTACAAATCTGATACAGGCGAGTATGCCTATATCTGTGTATGTACTACGTGCATATGATATGTACGATCATGTAGGCCATCTTAATCGCGACGTATGAAAGTATGGCTTAGGAATTGTGATCTCTGTCAGTGTCTAATGACACGAAAAGGTAAATTAAGATGTAGTCAGGTGATACAGGCGCATATCTGTAGAACCGACTTATACATATACGAACAAGCTTGATGATGCGAGTAAGCAATCTCAGTTTAGCTAGGAGCTATATAGAGACACCAGAATTGAATATCAGGAAGTGATTGTTCCTTACATCGTTTTCGATAACAGAACAACAACAAAAAGTATATAGGAATAATTTCGGAAACAAGATGAACTGTTTGAAGAATTTATTGTAACATCTTCTCGTGCCATCTTTGTGAAAGGAAAAGTAAAGGTAAATTTCAACCATCTATGATGAGCCTTTGAAGCATGGTTCAAAGTGGGTCGAAATTTGCCGAGAACCGAAACCTTGAAAGTGTTGAAATCTGAGCCTGCCGCTATTCGCAACAGGAGAGGTATGAGCGATTTCCAGGTCTTCGGGCTTCATACTGTTGCCGATTGAAAACTGGTTGTCGCAAAAGAAAAATGATTTTCGAAACGTGGAATGAACATAATTTTAAGTTGGATTTAGGCATGTAAAAATTCTTGCACGTCGTAGGGATCCCTGTCGTGATAAGTTTGAGAAAAAAAAGAATTATATGTACCTCATACCAACGACGTTACGAAACTAATGACAGAAAAACATAAAGACTGGTATCTTGTCTCTTGCATCAGTAATGATGATAACGGGTATTTTAAAACGAAAGCTCACATCCGTTTAAATTTACTTGACTGCGTTGACCAAACTTGGTTATTGTACAATATCTACGAATCATGGTAGGTTGGATATCATAAAAACAACAACAACAACAACGACGGTACCGTATACGTAAATTAAAAGGTCAGATAAAATCACTATGGTCATATCACGAGCTTATAGAACTCGCCCAAAGAACGGTACTTGATTGCAGAATGGATGATTATTCGATACATACATATATCTATATAGACATATATATAACAAAGTATATAGAACAGGACAGGCGATATGATCACTAAATTCTAAATTACAACAGTTATGCGAGTACATATGTCGTGTAGGCGGAAGTACGAAAATTGTATGGCAGGTGTGCGGTGTACCTGATCAATGCCGGACTGCCAAAACTCGAATGGATATGGCTGGACGATAGCATGGTAAAGATTAATTGGTTTCACTGACGCACCCGATTACAAATAGCAATGATGCGATCTGCAAATTTCCCATTCGTTATTATCCGCACGGGTAAAATCGACACATACTTATACCTATAGGATGTTCATACGAAGTTGATGCCGATTGTGTGAAATATATATTGAGCAATTTGATAGATGAAAAAAGAACGAAAAAAATCAAGGTATAACTCTTATGAAGTTGTTATACAAATCGCGTGTATCGTAAGCATTTAATTTATATTGCTTGAGGCTCCACCTCTTCCATTAGATATTTTTGACTTGTTAGATATCTACCCGAACGATATATTTGATTACGGTACCTAATAGTACAACATTATACGCTGTTAGTATCATACGGACATTGGGCGTACACATAGCTGTATGTACTACTTAAAAATCTGTTGCACAATGGCAGACATTATTCGACTATTGAGCCTTCCACATCTTACGTCCTATATACACTTCATACCATATCCTATAATTGAGCGAGTAAATTTCATGCCGATTATTTCAGTAATATATTTACCGTTTCATCGATTATCGAGAAAATCAGCTAGACATCGTCTATTATATGGGCCGAAAATTTAACCTAAGTTCTAATGATACTACTCGCTTACCAAATTGGTAGAATGCGACGTGCTCTAGTCAAGAATCAGAATGCTCACCTGAAACAGTAAAGAAGAGATTTCTTATTAGTAACCGAGGTATAAATCTGGTAATAATTGCGTGAAATATTTATTGAGATGAAATAAAAATGGAAATATCGCAAATTGTTAAACCTAAGTGAAAAACAAAATTGGGGATATAAATCATTTAATGTTTAAAATGACTTTTGCAGCATTTACGTTGGAAGATCAGAAGATGCGATATTAAATCTCTGTGAAATTCTCATTCATAGATTATTTTAAAGTAATCAATCGTGATTTACTATTCGCATGAGACAAGCGTGAGCAAAATGGAAATGATAAAATGAAATTTGAGCGTGTCACATAATTTCAATAATCGCTTCGCTTCTCGATCTCAATTACCTATTGCTTTCCCGGAACGAGACCCAGATACCTTATGTAGGCTAAAGAAATTTAGTCTAAGATTTTTTTTTTTTTCAATCATCTCGTATGTATGGTACAAGTACAAGTACACAAATGCCTCATTTCCGTATTTTAGTAGCGCGCGCTGCAACACTACACACCCCCGACTATGCGCACACAATCTCAAAGACTCACACGCTTATGATAATAATTACTATGCATGGTACATACAGAGTGTCACTTTCGTACTGAACAAATAAAATATTTTTTACATAATTATTCAATCTTATATGAATAATGTTATTCGTAAACCCACCTTAATAGCACATCATTGAATTATTATACAGCTGCATATAGTAAATTGTTATGGAGACCATGTAATTATCAGAATTTTTTGTTCGCCTTAGAACACCTATTGTATGTTTTGTATAGCAAAGAAAATCAGCTATTGGTTTTATCGAGACTCCCTGAGTATGTGGATATATTTCCATATACTAAGTAACTGTGAATAGATAAAGCAGGAACAGACCGAAGTTAGAAATCAAGTAAAACCCATTAAACCCCGAGAATTTTTCACTATATTTATAAACACCGTGTAGGTATCTGCAAAAGTTCTAATAAACGGAGCAGACATCGACTTAATGAGGATCTTGAGCCAAATAATAGTCATTACCTCTACGGTTCCACGAGTCTAACTGGGTGGAGCCAACAGCTAGCTAATTTAATCGTTATGGGAACCTTATCTCTACGCTAGTATACCATATGAGCACGTGTTACGTACCTGCATAGGTAGTACTGGTAAGTGGTAGCCACTTCGTAGTTGCATGCAACGTATAGTATAGGCGAAACCGTGGAATAATTATTTGTTCACACGGGCAGGGTTAAGATTTTTTTTTTTTTTTTTTTCTTCATAGATCAGCGAACGGTAGAGCTGGTCGAAATACTTAGACCGTGAGAGAAGTCAAAGAAGCTGCTATCACAAGCCAATTTCACTGATAATCAACAATTTTCGCTTCTAATTCTCTCTGTCGGGTAATTGTCGAGACATTGGCTTACCTTGTTGTGCAGAGACTAGTAGTTAGATGATCAACGACGGTAGTTGTTGTTACCGCGTAATTATTTGTTGATAGTATTACGAGGTGCGAATTTCTCAACAATATGTGCACAGTTTTACTGTTGATATTTTACTGAACCGCATGATTGCAAAGTGTTTGTGAAATGAAATTCTATGAGCTTTGATATCCTAAATTGGTTCAGTGAATGAGGTTACAACAGGAGAAAAAGCTAGCCTAGATTTTTATCTCTTTACTCTTGTATAGGCTCTGATTCACTGCACGTCTATTGTGAGCATGTAGAATATAGCGGGGCCTTAGCGTACAAATAAATGGAAAGATGGCTTGGACTGATCGTCTTAAAAGACCGAGATTTCTTAACAATTTCTAGCGGCAACTAACGACTCTAATTAACCAAAATCGTAGCAGATTTATCACTATATCAGCTTTCACTCCTTTGTTCCATTTGCCATTTTTTATTTCACTCTAAAATGATGTCTTGACCAAAAATGTATTCACGATAATTTTTACGACCGTTTAATAGTTACCAAATTAGGTTAAATACTTGGAGTAATTGAATCGTTAAATCATTTTCTATAGTAGTTAACAAAGTCATAGTTTTTGCGAGGCAAATACTGATAGCAATCAATCTTGTGTACAGCAGTAACGCAGGTATGCACCTTTCACGGGATGAAACGGTTCAGACTATAATTCGTATATAAGAGAATTTGAAACGGCGTCATGCGGTAGAACAAATTATCGGTCATATTAAGGTCACCAGGCAAAACGTAGCTTCTGACTGCAATAAATTATCCTTAATTACACACATACATCTAATCCAATGTTCGCTCCGATCAATGGAGCTCATCTCGATAGTTCTAGGACTCAATGAATCCTATATTCGCGAGTCTAATTATCCCCGGTAAACTTTATATATCTAATTATCTCCGTACGTATAGATCAGACTATAATACAGTTCTCTATAGCAGCTAAGCTATAATATCGCGAATTATGATCTAATCTAGCGGTACTAATTCCCTGCAGTTCTGCTCGTGATATTATACTACATGTAGACTATAATATATGATCTCGGTATATAATATACGAACATACAAACATACAATTACTTTACGCAGTGTCAACGAATGTTTCTCATCGTCAGCTCTATAGTGACACTCGCCTACAATCTCATGCAATTGAAAAGGTGACGGAAGCCGCAACCATAAGAAAGTACCGCGACGAGACGAGATCTACCTACTGGAGAAGTCAAGGAGTCGAGACAACGGTATATTATGGCTGCTGCACCGCCACATCTAATTGTCTACTAAGAAAAGTTAGCGAGTGCGAGACTTAGGTATATCTAAGTACGAAGCGGTGTAGATATACCGCTGCTCCAGGTTTATACTGACTGTTTCCCGCGGGCACTAGGTCGCCTTCTAGTCTTCCCCGGTCAATTAAGTACCAACAGGTAACTCTGTATTCCGTTTCTCAGTAATTCTATCATATACTGCAAGAATCTCGTATATAGCGATCAATCTATATAAGTTCTTATCGCTGTCGTCACGTCGCCGCGTATAAGTAACTGTATCGATGATAAAAAGCAAACGCCCATATTAAGATGCTTGTGCGGGAGGTAGTATAATACAGAAACGAAATGCAGCAGAAACTTTACAGTGAATAGTAGATCTGCGAATAAACTTAATTTCACATTTAGGTCGGTCAATACCGAATTTATAAGACGTATACTTCCAAGCGTTTCTAATGAAATTTCAAATATGGCGGCGGTATCTGTGCCCCGCGAACGTGAGGGCAAGCAAAGGTTCGAATTCTCAATGGTTCTGCGAGAAACGCCGAACTTATTGTTATAGTATACTAAGGAAGCGTCACGTTTACAGCTGCGCGTTTATATACCTACCTAATTGTAACTATAATCGAGAGAAGAGCCGAAACCTAGACTTGTTTCGTCCCTGTATGAGTTAAACCGCCAGGAAATGCCCCAAGGAGATTTTTTTACACGCGGGAACCGAGACGCGGACATTAGGCACGCGTTTCGTAATCAGCTGTTGTTCTCGCGAGACGAGGTTTCCTCGTTTCTACGTGCTGTAACAAAACACGATTTTTATTTTATTTCATTTTTTTTATTTTTCTTTCAAACCTTGTAGTCGTCCTTTTCACGCAAGTCTGCAGGTATATCTTCGGTAAAGTATATCATATGCCTATAAGATACTTTGAGTAAAAAAGAACTTAGGAACGGCGTAGTTTCTTCTTTACATAGACGTATTTCGTTCCATTTAGAGGGCAAACCAGGTCAAGAAAAAGTATATTTTTAACAAACTAAGAAGAAAACTGATCCGCTTGAATTATATTATGAGTTTATATGCGATATATAGTACCTAGCCATCCATCCACGGACGAAGAGTCGTTTATACGGTATTATTTATACGTGCATATATAGAGATTGATCTCTTCTCAGCTGCAACAACTCGGTGTTTCCGAATCAAAGAACTTACCTACTCTATACCGCAAAGAGAAACGCAAACTTTTTAAGCCGGTAGACGATCTCGTCATTGATTTACGTTGCCATTTGTCCCAGAATACATCACAACGTATCACAAACGTTAGATGGACTGATAAAGTATATATAGGAATTAAACATAATCATGAAACTTTCGAAAGGTATACCCATATCGCCGACGAACAACGCCTCATTTATATACGTCCTCATCCAAGAAAGTTGAATATTTCCTGTCGCATAATAATCCGTCAAGTTGACCTCGAGTCTCGACTACAGATAATCGTAAGATAAAATCATTACTAACTACAGGCATTAATAAATCTGTACAATATCACTAAATAGTAAATACCTACATAGAGTTTCGTATCCCATTTCTAAACTCGCCTATTTATATACAAACCTAGAAATATACCAGATAAATGATATATTCAATTATTACGTATGCGAAATAAATTCAAGCAACAGCCTTGAAACAAAACAGGTAAAAATATTTCGAAGTAAAATTGAAACCTGTTGAAGCTCTAATCACAGGTTACGTTCAAAGTCACGCAACGCTGTCGGGGCCTGTCAGCCTTTACCCAGTTTCGTTACATCAGGATATATATGCGAATATATTCCGCACATATATATGTGCCTGTCTACGTTGATGTATAAATTTATATGTATCAACTACTCGAGTAGGAATAAATGTATACATACATATATGTATCAGACGTGTTATAGTGAACTGTGCGGAACTCTGAGATCGCCGGTTTATGTAGCCGTAGGGTACGATGTAATCGAGTTACAAGAGCAGTTGCTGCATCTGCGTGAGGAATTGACACAGGCTTTCATTTCTCTATTTATCACCAGCTCTTTCTTTCTCACTCTTTACATATCTCGTTCTTCTTCCCTCTCTCTCTATATATATATATTCCATCTCATTTGTACTTAAACTTATGTTAGCATGCCAATGATTCGCACTGTGAGTTTACGAGTTATTAGTTATTGCTTTATTAGTTACACAAACGCTTCAAGGCACCAATGCTCTTGACAGATATAAATTCAACGATAGTTAGGTGCTAAGACCGTAAAGTTTGCACAGAAATATGACGTGTAAACTGTAATATGAATTCGCGTATATACCTATTGCAGAATTATGATTTAAGTCGAAACACCAGTGACCTTAAACCTTGAATAAGAGATTAATTTACCGTTAGAAAGTGAGAGGGAACTTATTTGAATGTACCTATATATGTGGTATGTACAATGTAGATATTATATACTTTCGCGATAAAACCGTATTAAATTTCATCGGAAAAAAAACGAAAAAAAGACAAAGAAAGAAACAAAAAAAAAAAAAAAAAAATTCGCGTTAAATCGTAGAGAATAAAATTGCCGCGAACCGAATCGTGAGATTCAAAATGAGAACACTGTTAATATATAAAGTTTCAGTTAAAAAAAAAAAACACCTACACCTGCTACCTTCACTTGCAATTAAAATCTTGAACAAAGAAACAAAGAGATGCGCGCGGCAGTGCCGATCAGGAGCCAACATTAAACAGAATCACTGTATAAATTCAAACCAATATTCAATGGTGATTAACGATACACCTTATTTCAATTTGGGCAAGTGTTTTTACTCTCAACATAACGCACCGGTGATTCGAGGTACACGAAGGCCTACGGGTTTAAAACCAAAGAATGACGAGGCAGAAAGTGTAACTCATTGTTTCCAACTAATACAGGATATGTATCTATAGATACCTAGTTGCGTGCACATATATAGGATTTACATTACATAGGGGAGTAATAATTATTTCGGTCCTAATACCAAACAACATGCTTGTCGCCTCTGGGTTATACCTAATTATTGTACAGATACGATTCAACGGTACATATATTATACCCACATATATGTCCAGTATCTCGAGTTCAATTAGGATTATCAGGGTATGTATGTAGGATAATCAGGAAATATTTCCTTATACTAATATTTGTCAGTGAAAATATATTTATATACCTATACGGAAGGAGAAATTCTATATTGTCAGAATTATGGATCAATTAGTAGATCTTCCGCTTCATAGATCCACGCGCACCGTCGTGAATGTTTCTTTCGATTATATCGCGAAAATTTTTGACAGGTAAAAGATCGACTTACTCGACTTGCAAGTAACGAAGCGGCAAATTGAATTAGCCTTTTCTCCTCGTGGAACCAGATCCTGCCGTCTATACTATAGTTGTCGTTCAAAGTTGTTCAAAGCCGGAAGAAACTGGAGTCATTGCAATGCAGAGACCCGGTGATATGCGAGTGTAATCAAATGGTTTTAATCGCAGTGCAAACGCTTGCGACGACGTTAGTAAATCTGAAGAAGAAAGCGTCTTGACTATTGGACATGATTTCTAATTCACGGGTCTCGTGCAACGCCTTCGATTCAAACGTGCAGAATAGAAGCACATATATATACCAAGAACAAGAATCGTCACGGTAGTAGGTGCAATTTGTCTTTAAATTAGAAGCAGAACGTCTTCCGCGACGTTGATGCCGATTCTCCTATAGCGCTTCTCTCACGATTATTTAAATTACCAGTAGGTTGGTTTGCTATTGAGTGTTGTCCGTATACCTTTGTTCTGATTCTTAAACAATCTGCAATTAGTTGCCTTTCGATCATATGATTCAAACGTTATGCTTCATGCTGAAGTAGCTATTAATTCAATTAATGATATAGTGAAGATTGAGGAAGTCAAAATTCCATTCTTAGAATTCCACGAAATGAATCCTACCTCTGTTAGATATCAAAGGTAATGTGTTTAAGCCTCTCTAATGAAGAACTTCAGTACAGCTCACACCCTCAACATTTTTCTTAACGTCATTCTCGATGAAATTCGCTCCTGCCTATCAAACTAAATCGCTCTCTTTCTCTGGGTCGTTCGGTCATGATGATGCAGTTGCCGTACGTCTTGGACCGCCACGTATGGCGATTGCTGTTCAACCTGTCCGGATTGCAGCCATAATACTCGGTCAGTAATACCGTAAATCTCTCCAGGGTACAGTGACACGGTGCGAGGTCCGGTTTCTTTTTAACGCGCCTTTCCAGAAACTCGACGTCGTCCTTTCCATAGATTCGGGGTTCAGGCTGATGGCCATTTGATCAGCTTAAAAATTTTTGGTTTCAATTTCATGCCAGTTATGTAACATATTCTACCCGTACATTTCCAAGTACATTTTTTTTTTCTATTTTTCATTCTTTCTTTTAGTATTCCTCGCTGTGATTCATATAACAATTATTGGTCTACAAATTATAGGCTTCTATTACGGAAGCTGAATACATACCTACTAATTAATTATAAAAATTATCAGTTATGCATGGCAAAGCTTGGGTCATTTAAAGAAAACTTCTGCAGTACTGAGGATTATGATCATTTGAAATTTTCACTCGCTAATCTCACACCTGCAATCTTATAGTGTTCAAGTGTGAGCATATCAAGTGCGAAACGTCTCGGAGAAGAAGAAAGAAGTTAGCTCACTTTCTACTGTAACTAACTATTTCACCGGATTATTATTTCGCAATCCTACATACACAATCTCTTTCGTTTAATGCGCGAGGAAACAGTTCCTTTTTCTATATTCTACTGCAGTCACTCGTGTCACTCAGCAACGTGACGTATTCTAAATCTAAACCACATACAATCCTATCAAATAGTTTTGGAATTACTGAGAAAAACCAAAAGGTATCCGATTTCCCATCGGTTGCCTCGTCCCTACGCATACCTACCGCTGGGGTATAAATACCAACATACATTCCCGCGTTGATACTTATAACTTCAGTTCTCAATTTACCTCAAGACGATAAAATTTCCGAGTAAATAGTCCAATTGGATATGAAATTTTTTTCCAACATTTGATTTTTTGTTCAGAAAAAAAAAAAATGAAACAGAAGAAAATCGAAAGACCATTTCATTCTGCATGGGTAAAATTGTGTAGACTTGCAGGAGCCATTCCATAACTCTTATCTACCACGCGATCTACTGGTGTAAGAGACTGCTGGGCGTTGGACACGCGGTTTATAGCTGCAGAAAACACGTAGCTATATTGATACGGCGTGCGAAACTGACCTCCTGATGTGAACGACTGCAACCGACTAGTCTTATCCCCTCATAGCACTGCACACAGTACTGAGTACGCGACTCTCCCGCGTAAAAATTAACTCGTTTTAACCTAGTGCCGATATGCATCTGCAACGGAGGTTTGTTCAACGACATAGAGTTTCCACGGCAAACCAGTAATAAATAATAAATTTCTGCGAAACTTGACGGAAACTAACATGTTAGTTGCTGCCCGCGACCTACCCTTTCCTAATCGAGCTTACCTTCGACTCTGTTCTACCTATATCTACATAGTTACTGAATGGGCACACAATTCCAACGATGAGTGAACTTTTAAACCTTGTGTTTCGCCCGGAAGTTGAAATTGTTTTCAACAATCAGGGAAAGAGGTGAATTTAGAACAATTTTCATAAATTTGAATAGCCTGGTTTCGTTTGTGAGACACTTTGATCAGACAGTATATATCCGTGTCGTATAGGAAAAAGTGGTACAAGTTTTGGGTCATTTGTACAATACTTTTAACAAAAGGTACAAATTGACTAGATTAGGTGCATATGTAGTATAACATGCAAATAGGCATGTTCGAATACGTTCCATAAAGCATAAAAGGTACATAATCATTTGCTGCTTAACGATACCGGAGATACTTTCTTGTAGTTTGTCTTCCTCGCAGGCGTAATAAACATTTATTACAGTCAGCAGAGATACATTGACATGATGATGAGGTACTAAAGTCAGCATTCACACTTCCGAGCAAGACGCAGGTAGTATAATAAAAACCTGAAAGAGGTTGAGTGCTCCACTCAGTATCTACGGATGCAATTTTCCACGTGAAATCGACGAAATAGAATGCAACAATTTTTTTTTTTTGTTTTTATGAATGAACGTAATGCATTGGTCAAGTCTCGTCTGTGAAAAAAAGATTGAGAAATAACGTACTCAACCAGTTACAAAACTCCACCTTACTTCGCTTACGGTAAACTAATATATATAATATATGTGCTCAAGTTTAATTACCATAAGGAAAATATATTATCACGCAAGGATGATGGGCATAACATGATGTAGTGAAGGTAAGACCTGTGGGACAAGTTCTGGGCCAAGTGAAGGAGACCAGGAGTCAGCAAAGAGCAAAGTAAAGTAAAGTAAAGTGAAGCAAAGCAAAGCAATGACCGTTGATCTCGCTGCAACCAACGTACGGGGGTCTTTCTTTCACGGCGCGGCGGTTCAGTTCACGTCGTTCTATAATTACAACCATATTTACGTCTTCAGTCTCTAGCTTCTTTGTGCAGTAGTACACGACCGACGTTCAACTGTGCCGAGAGGGGAAATGGGGGGAATTCTTTGTTTCTTTTTCAACTTGACTTTTCAAGTTATTTCGGGTTCGCGTTAGAATATGCGGATATGTGCGCCGCCGCCACATATAGGTAACTATCCAAGACCCAAAATTTCCGGAGCCTGTTCGGATATGGCTTGCGTTACGGTAGGTCCTACGACCGGTAGTGGCCGTCATGACGGTCACGGTGGTCGTAGAAATAGTAATGCTTCCTCCAGAAGTACAACCGGCGACGAACTGATGACGGATTGATACTAGCACATAGCATGGAAGTTGTACACCTCGCATTTGTTCAAAGGCCAAGTGAAAACGGAAACTGGAAGACCGGTTCATTTCCTTTTTTTTTTTTTTATAAACGTCAAATTTGCATTAAATCACAAATCGATCATGTTGAAATATCTAATCTATTTGTCAACATTGTGATCGAAGTTGCAAGAAAATAGTGAGAGGGAGAGACGTTGCTATTTACGAGATAATAAACAAGTTGGTTTATATCGCGTTTTAATGTCTTCGATACGTAGCATGGAATCGTGAATTATATTTGCATTCATAAACCGTGACAACGAATCGACAGGAACAAGTGCAACTCGCAACTTGTACTTTCTAATTAAATCAAGCGTGGTTATTCACACTGATTTGACATGAATTATTATTAATATCTGCACAGGTTGTCCTTCGACGCGACCCCTTTTAAATCTTTAACTGTTTGATTATCATCGATACTATGGAACAAGGTATCGTAGGATAACGTTGAATAAAATAGATCTAAAGGAATGAATAACAAAGAACGACATACCGAGATTCTTGAAAAAACAAAGAAAAAATAAAAAAATTCTACCTAATATCGTGTTACCCTTTTTCCAACAATATTTTCGACCCAAAAGGCTCCGATGATTAACCTCAGGAAGAATTTTTTGTTCTAAATATCCCACGAATACATCGAACGAGTGATATCGGGTCAGCTATCGAATTCTAGTAACAACCTCGACATAGAAGCGCAGAGGTGTAGATGATTTGGAAATCTGAGATATAAAAGAACGAAACCCTCAGTTGAGTTAATTAATTAGACCGTACCTCAACTCTGAGAGTTGTTACATATACCGCGAACTTGTCGGATGAAATTAGTGCCTCCGTTTCTTTCAAGGGAGGGTAAATCGGAGAACATCGAAATCGGCGACTTACGAAACGTAATTAGACAGTTGCGGCCTGATCTCAAATATCATCGCGGTCATTAAAAACGTATATCAGACGACTGGGTTTTTATGTAGTTTTTATACCCACGGTTTTCATACAGCCACAGCCACAAACCAAACCCTACACCTATATTTGAGTAGGTAAATTTTATTTAGCCTCTAGGAAGACCTGTGAAGAAATCTGAGAGTTTATCTCAATCTATACGAAATCGTCGGCCACTAAACCACTTCCATATCAACCAGGTGAGATTACTTACCGCAACTGATCTTCCGCTGGCTCTTCTCACACCGATTTGACTCTCTTTTAACGAAAAATTAAACATAAATAGTAATAATAAAGAAAATAAATAAATAAAAAACATCAAGTAACAAAAATGTCAAAGTATTCTCTAGAAATCTCTCATAAAAAAGAGAAATCCCATTGTCTACCTTATGTACAGTTCAAACTGCCGTAACTCTTCGATTATAAATGCCATATTGGAGTATTCTGACGAAAAAATTATAGTCATGCTGGATAAATCGATCGTAAGGACGTCACGTCGTAGAAAAATAAAAATGAAATAAAATTTAAAAAAAAAAAGGATTAAGACCAAAATCTTTGCGGATATTAACTCTAGAAAGGAGATCTTATATTTTCATCTTGTTTTTGCTAATCTTTTCGAACTGATTCAATTGAAATTGCACCTATAAGCCACTGTCGCACTTTATTATAGCGATATTTTAATACTGTTTCAATTCGTACACAAATCTCTGATTGTTTTGAAAAATGGTTTTAATTTACAAAAAGGACTCGTGGATTTCGCATCGATCTTCTCACAGACATGAGAAAGGAAAACTTGCACCGTTACCCGGGTTGAAACGCAGGTTTAGGCAAAACTCGATCGAGAACCTCAAGAATCTATTGCCGTGTCTCATTTGGTAAGCGATAAGTATACTTGATGCACACTTGCCCTCTGTTCAACCATTGATCTATATATAATATATCTACATATCGATGGACTAATTCCATACGGGTGTAATTTTTTTTTTTGGTGCTTACGCCCGTTTGGCATTAGTCCATCGATATATAAATATATCTCTGCTGTAAGGGAAAGTGTACGAGGGTGTACCTTTACCAATTGAGACACGGCATATATCATGGTTCTCCCTATGTACCTACTCGTTGTAGGAGTCTATACTAGCAACTCGCTTCAACAAAATCAAGTGATGACAATGATCGACAATTGAAGGGCCGGATCGAATAACGACTTCCACGCTCGTGCCAGTCGGACAGGCCCCTGAATGTATGCAATCGCCGCTGATCGCGGAGCAAACTTTTAGGATTAAAAAGACATTAACAAATCTTATACTTATACAAAACTGTCAGCGAGAAAGTTGTTCATAATGGTTCGAAGTATATGTTTCGTAAATTACAATAATTTTCATACTATATCTTCGGAAATATGAGAAGTTATAGTGCCGGCTTCGCTTGTGCCGACTATGGACTAGTCACTTTATGCAATTTTAGGGTTTCAAATTACACTAATTATGGAAGGCATGAGAAAAATACTCCAATGTAGCGATAGATGAGAATAATATACCCTACCGTTTGTGACATCTATTTTTCACTCGTTTTTGAATAAAAAAAATTAAAAATCCGAAAAAATCTCGAACCAAACACGTTTCTGTACCTTTCGCGTCGAACGCTACTTAAACGAAGGCAGATAGACCATAAGTTGACTGGACCTTTTTTGTAGAGCGTTAAATTCTATACAAAAAAGTCCACGACGGCATATATCTATAGTTGATATCCGATGCGTTTGAGGCGATGCAAAACGCATCTATGAAACGACGCTTTTCCGTTGACTGACAGCAACATGGCAGCCGTTGTCATGGCCATGGCCTGTAACTTCTCATATTTCCGAAAATATAGTATGAAAATTATTGTAACTTACCAAACATATACCTCGAACCATTATGAACAACTTTCTCGCTGACAATTTTGTACAAGTATAAGATTTGTTGATGTTTTTTTAATCCTAAAAGTATGCTTGTCGCTCAGCGACGATTGCATACTTTCAGGGGCTTGTCCGACTGGCAGGAGCGCGGAAGTCGTTATTCGATCCGGCCCTTCAATTAGTCTTGTATCGGGCGCTAGATTTCTATAGAATAATAAAAAAAAAAAAAAAAAATTGCAACCAGATCGCGTTTTCTCATAGTACATTTGTCTAACATCGCCTGTATATCTTTCTACACTTGTCTATCCGCCACATCTATAGATTCTCGGCGCCTTATAAAGTCAGGCAGAGTGAAACGCGGTGGACGCAATAAATTGCATTCAAGGGAAACAAACTGCTCTCTATAGGAGAACGAATTATAGGTACCTACCTAGTATACGATTACTATATCGTATATCGAACACATCGCGTTTGAATATCGAAGAATGAAAATTCGAACAAAATTCTTGCCTTTTATGTGAGGGCGAAAATAATTGTATATTTATATACCTACAGATCGTAACCCTGACGAATAATATCCTATCCACTGGTTCCGGTTGTGGTATCTTCAAACAATCAGAAAGCGATGGTTTTTACTCTCACTATCGCTAGGTTCTCTAACTTTGTAGATCTAGCCGGTTGCTGACTTACGAACGAGCGGCAAACGCAAATTGGCTACATGCGGAAACGCTCTATATTCACGTCCGTGACCTACCGCAGTAATATAAATATCATTACCACTTCTTATTCATGATACTAAGAAAACCAAGTGATTGTATAAAAAAAATCTGATTGCTTTCTCGCCTATACCGCGAAGTTCTCTGTATGCGGAACGCTAGGGGTACCAACCCGAAATTTTTGCTATTTCCATAGGCGTAGGTCATACAGTAAACTGCAGCAGCAGTTTGGTAACTTACTAGATGTTTTTAGTAAGATCACTAGAAATCACTGGAAATCTAGTCACTAGATTTCTAGTCCAGAAAGCTAGTGACCAATGATCACTAGATTTCTAGTGATCTCTAGTGATTTTACTAGAAACATCTAGTAAGTTACCAAACTGCTGCTGCAGTTTACTGTATGACCTACGCCTATGGAAATAGCAAAAATTTCGGGTTGGTACCCCTAGCGTTCCGCATACAGAGAACTTCGCGGTATATGTATTTTGGTACACATATGGTACTTACACAATGGTGAATTCCACTATATGCAATGTAATCTGTACGCTATTAGTTTCCGAAATACTTCAGATCGAATGATTAATACATTCGGAAGTGCTGCATAGGTATCTACGCATACTAAAAAAGGAAGCTCGATTAAATGTTGAGAAATGTTCATTTCTTATTTGATTTAACCCAATGTACTTCCACTTGTTGATATAATTCTCTGAAAATGGCATTATCTCAGATCCTACTGACTACCCCGCGCTCAACATATAATCATGAAATACCAAGGCTGATAATCGAGAGTAGTCTAATCGGTAATTGAAGGTACGCATAACTCGGTAGCATAAGACGTTAGATAGTGTAACTTATAACAGGGTAAAGATAACGATGGAAGTGCCCATTGCACTTAATTGCAGCATGATACATTTCCGCTCAAAAAATGACTAATTGCAAACTGCGTAAGAAGGATATGAGTTTGTGCACCTTGCAGGGCATAAGAAAACGCTTTTTTTACGTTGGCGAAATTCGGGATTGTCGAGTCATATTTTTTCACGGTCAAGTTCAGCTTCACAGATCTCGATGTTCAAATAATACTTTAAAGCAATGGCCTTCAAGTTTTATTGAATTTAGAACTCGGAGGAGTTTTTTGTTGTTTTCTTTTCATTCCTTTATTTCTCTCACAGTTCGTGGGGAGTTGGTATTAGAGATGTAATGAAATTCCTAACTGGACTGAAACCAAATTGTTTTTTTTTTTTCTCTCTCTCTCTCTCCTCGAATTAGTAGAACGGACATAATAACGGCGAACTTATAGTTGTTAAATTACATTACTTCGTACCAAAATTATCTTCCCACATCATATCGCGTGTCGAACGGTTATACCAAGCTGGAGAATTGGTCCAGGTCGTAGCTGCTATAACAATCAATACTAGCAACAAAAAGTCAAGGTACTCCATTGGTTGGTGATAATTAGTCATAATTTCATCGTTTCACGGTCTGAGACCATCAATTTAAATTTCTCCTCGTATACATCTCGCCGCGAGTCTCGATCTCCATGTCTATACAATCGCGATATCCATATCCCGAGACGCATGAATTCGTTCCACGATATCGAGAGACGTAAAGGCGTCCCGCAAACGCAGCGGGTAACGCAGGTGCAGTTATATCCTATACCTGGTCTTTCTATATCCACAGGGAAAGTCCCGAAGGAGAGTTTGTCGCTAATATTATAGATAAAAATTATCAACGTACCGATTATGGTATAACCAAGTGTGGTCGCGGCTGCTAATCGCAAGTTTATTCTATACTACAGGGTTCCTTATACATCAAGCTCAGAGCTGAATGACTGCCGGCTGGCAGGTTCTTGAGTCATGGCAACCGTTCGGGTCAGCAGGGTTCACGCCTGACATGGTGATTTGTTGGCTACTGACACCGCTCAACGTTTTCAACCACTTTCGACTACTTTCTATACTAAATATTTGAACTCACTGCAGGTGTAAAACTTAGGTACAACTGGGAATTACCTCATTACCCTTAAAAGTGCTCCAATGATTATCGTCTCATTTTTTACGCGGATTGCAGAGAAATTTTGTGTACACGTATGTATGATGCCACAGATTTATTTAACTACCGATTGAAACTATATAGCCTGCGAAATTTATTTCAATGATTTTTAGACAAATAATAAATTTGGACAAGAAGATTGAGTACCTAATCAAGGAATCTTTCATATTTCTAGTGTAAAAAGGCAAATTCTAGTAACAACAACAAAGAAACTATAGCTTCGCGGTCTTAGCCGCATGCACGTGCGTTACGTGGCTATTTTGGCTCCTAAGGAATACGCGGTATTAACGAAGCGTTGAGATTATTTTTAAATTTGACTACGTTATTTCTGTATATATATAGAGATATTGATCTTGGTACAACAATATTAGACGTGTAGTCGAAAACAGAAATAAATACTGTACGGATTGGTTTCGGTTTGATGATTATTGGTAAGGTCAAATAACAAATTTTTAGCTCTATTTCTTTCGGATTGTAAAATTGCACTATAACCAACACAGCGAATCGAATCATGTGTTAAATTACTAGTTTAAGAAATGTCTGCAGGCCTAGAATTTCGAATCGGCATATACCAAAGGGCGAAAAAACTTTTCTTTCAGTCTAAGTGGATCAAAGATCGTATGATTCTCTCATGAAATGACTCGAGGAATACTTCTGGCATTAGGTAGTCCCATTGCAATGTGATTCACCGATTCCAATGAGTCAGTATTTCAATTGCGAATGAGCAATGCTAAAATAACATAAATTTACTTTAGATAAAAGTTCATATCAGTGAAATAAACTCTGACTTTCCGTATTAATTCGCACAAGTTATTTCAGTTATTAAAATTTCACTCATGAATAAAACACACGACCACTGCACCCCGTCACTTACCTGCAAGATATGATTATGCAATATATAACTTTAATTTAAATCAGCAACAAACTGACAGCATATTTGTATTATGTACGTATACGTAGTACGTACAGGTTGATACATACGGGAGTAATTGCGGTGTGAATTTAAACACTCGACTATATACTTTAATAGATCCGCGTAATTAATTTAGATTATACTATACCATATGTTCATTATAATATCTATATAAAACTTACGTCAGGTACAAGAATAGCAAAAGAAAGCTGTTTATATGGAACTAGTTTCTTTTCCCTTCTTCCAGGTTTTTTTTTTTTTTTTTTTTCTTTTTTTACTCACAACGGGAGAAATACGTATAAACTATTTAATTGTGTCGCAAGATATTCTAGCATATAATTTACTTTTGACCTAGCTGTTTTATATCGATAAATTTCATCGATTTCGGGTAAAGAAACGATCTTAAAGCTTCGATAACATCCCCAAATTCCTAAAAGAATTTATGGGGCTTCCTCATGACTGATGGTGTGTAACTATAGTATATCTAAACGAAATATTTAGGACAGTGATATATAGTTTTAAGCTGGCAACATTCTCGCCTACGTATAAATTAGAGGTAATAGCTATACGGCCCGATCGTCTTCCTGCTCTACCGGCTTGATTAATCTTGCGGAACACGGCTTATCCGAGGCTAAGACTTAAGTTAGGTCAACCGGACGTTACACAGGCCGTAAAGAAATATTGCGATCTTTTATACAATATTTCTGACGACTGACAGCCGCGAATGAGACAATATGCCATCTTCGGTCAATCTTAACTTTCAATTTTGATCACCAAAATTGCAGTTTCATCTCCAAATCAAAAAGAAATGGAAAAACATCAATTTTTCAGGGCTGTAACATTATTTCGCTTTTATACGAATGAGGATAACAGACGGATGATCAGATTAAAATTTTATAAACTGCTTTTCGGATGCATTGTTTTAGTTGTTGAGTTCGTTTATTATACGGAATGATAAAAATAATTGTTCAATAATCCGTGATTAATTTTCTACCTAATTGCATACGCGGTTTAGATTCGATTGAGTATCTCGTTAGACGTTATTACATAAAATGATTCAATTCCATAGACTCGGACGAATAATCGATACGATTAACCGATCAAAAACTTTACGTAATATCAGTGAATTAAAAGTGTTCAAAAAAAGACCATCGATTCGATTAAACGATTTGAAATCAATTCACCATTCGAACCATTTAGGATTAATCGTAACCGATCAATCTATACCCAGCCTAACAATAGATGATCGAGGCGCGGCGATGTGGTATCGAAAATTGGACGATTATACCTACAAACTGACAACACTAATATTAACAATAAAAACTTGTACAAAAATATCCGAGAACTTAAACGTGATCGAAATTCTGATGTGCAAAAAAATTTACAGACTTGCTTGAGGCAGTCTTGATCAACTTTTTTTTTTTTTTTCTTTTTTTGTTCTTCTTTCGTTATAATTTTTGTTTCTTTTCTTCGTTTAACTCGCTGTATTCGTTTTGAAGAAGAAAAGTTACAGACAGTTAACACGATCGATTGAAATCGATGTATCAAACCGATTTTCAATTTGATACGGTTCAATTGCACAATATTGCGTGGATACGTATATATGCGAGATCTAGAATAGGAAATATATAAAGGTATCTATAAATGGTTAATTTTTTCAACTCACCATATGTTCCATCGCCTTCTCCTCAAGTTCAGCTCTGCTCCAGTCAACCCGGAAGCTGAGAGGTTGCAGACGAGATTCCATCTCGCGTAGCCACTTCCTTAGACATTTCACCTCGTGTTCCAAGTCTGCAAAAAATACCACCAAATGCGGTTACGTGTTATTTATTAATAGCTGCACAAACTCGTGGATGCATGCTGTACATCTATTGACCGAGTGAACTCTTAATGCCTTGTCTAAACAAGAAGGAAGATCGCGAAACTTCGCCAATTTGTATAGTTTCGCTAACCATATTAACAGATTAACAGTATATGAACCCTGAGATCGGAAAGCGAACTGTTCAGTTTCCACATACATTTACTTGAAATTTGACGAACGATTATTAAAACAATGAAAAATAATTGCTTCAATTTTAACGAAAATAAATTCAATCTAAAATGTTTTGAGAATTTAGATTTCGATTCGATATCCAAAACCGAGTAGCATAATATAACCGCTTTAGAAAATGATTTCGATTATCTTTCGAATCCCCGAAAATTATCGAATCGCTTTCAAATGACCAAAAAATAATCGTTCGATTAATAAGGGGAATATAAAAGTAGAAGACGATTATATAGGTGTACCTACCTAAATTGACGATAAGAGTATGAAATTACCTACCGAAGAGCGCGTAAATCATTTCGCAATATGATATTTTGCCGACATCGCTTCCTTACCAACAAAAGCAAATAATTGTTTCCGGTCTATGATCACAAGACTTTGTATCAGCGAACCGTAACCGTATAACCGTAACCGATATCACCCAGCACTGGTAAGAACGAAAACTATTCATCGGTAATGCGCCGATATCGCAGATTTCTTACCTCAGATTTAATATTCGATCGAATGAAAATATAATCATTTTTATATAATTATTAAGTAAAATAATAATCATGGTGTAACTATTTTTAAGCTCTCCGTTTCTCATATTCATTGATATAAAATTTCTTAAAGAAAATGAATAAAATAAATTGTGATATAATTACCTGCAGAAACGTCCTGTTCATCAGTTACAGATTGTTCACCTGGTGCCATGATCTGCTCAACCAGTTCCCATTTCGTGTTAAGATGATCAACACGCCAGGCAACTTCATCCCTTAATGTTGGAGCTCTGGCTACCAGTTTTCCCGCTTGTTCATTGAACAATCTTCTTCTGTACGCCTTGCGTCGCAGCTCCTCTGTGTGAGCCTGACAACGAGACATACATGTCGTAAAAAATTTAATATCAGGAAGTCGTATTGTTGTTGAGACAAAATGACATGGTTAAACTTTCCGGGAAGGTAGTTTGTCATTGTAGATGAAAAAGTGATGGAGTCAAGATTTTCGAAAGAGAGTTGAATGTATAAGAAGTTGAGGCCTGATCTTCGTGTGTTAGAATATATTTTTCTCATTTTTTTACTCTTCGAGTCCTAATTGAAAGAAGATTACACGCATTAGAATATGCGTTGTATAATTTTCTTAAGAACTTACCGCACGCAGACTTTTGTCCAAAACGTTCTCTTCCTTGGAGTAGACCAACTCCTGAATAGCTCCCAGCCATGCATACAATTCCGAGAACTGTCCACTGAGCTCCTTCAATCCCCATGAAAGAGTTGAAACGTCACCCTCATCCCAGGCAAGTTCTCCGTTTGCTTCCTGCAAATAGCAAGTCAAACGAGCACATGGTAAACAGTACTAATTGCTCAAGTTTAAAGCTCGACGTTAGGGTCGCGATAAATACACAAATTTCATGAATCTTAAACGTGAATGTAAAAATGAACGTGTAGCTCACTTTTCGAAAATTGTCTTCACGGTTTTCGGATAAAAGAAATGATCAGGAAACTCACCTTACAACTGTCGATTAGATTCGTATCCATTATGTAATTATAGTTTGACTGTATCGCTGCCCAGAAATCATCTTTGTTTTCATCCCTGCTGCCCCAGGAACGACGCCACTGTTCCTGCTCAGGATCCTTCCTGGAAAGGTTCATTAATCGATCATTACCACATTTGATACGCTGGCAGCATACAACATTAGGTAATTATAAGATGATCAATAGGAATGACATTGAAGTCTGCATCGTTGGAACGCAACGAAATCCGAAAAAAACAATTTAAATATATTAATTTACCAAAAATGATCCTACTATGTTTGAAAAGTGAAAACGACTAGAAATAACTTGAAAATGTTAATAAACCTAGTAGGATCATTTTTATGCTATGTGTATTTTTTTTTAATTTATGTTGAATTTCGTTGCATTCCAACGATGCAAACTTCAATGTCATCAATAGGATTTGTATACGTTTTTCTTTCAGTGATACGGAAAACTATGTGCCTTTCTTGCTGTGATCACTTTCTTTCACGTTTCTTTTTTTTTTTTTTTTTTTTTTTTTTACATTATTTCATTCACTTCGTTTGTTATGGAGTGATTAAAGTGACGTACCGTTTTTTGGTGAGGCTGTTGTAAGGACGGTCTGTTCGTATCCTCGCGTGATCAGGACTTTCTAGACTACCGCTAGAAGGCTGCAGCGAGGATAACGAGAAACTCATTTTCATAGATGTTGAAAAACCTGAAAACCAACGTCGTGATATCAGTATACACTCGGGAATGCGTACATAGATTACAGTGTTAATAAACTCTGTATAAGTAAAACGACGTTGTAGTTTGACACGCTGGTTTAAACAAGATAACAGGGTGAAACAGGGAAACAAAACATACTAAACAATGCTGTTTTATCTCAACGCGCTGGACCGAGTAACATTCAAGTTCCCTTCAGAGGCAAAGCATATGTACATACGCATAACTATTTATTGCGAGAATTCTTTGGAATGGTACAGGAATTTATAATAATGATTGGAATTTGATGATTTGAAAAAAAAAAAATCTATAGTTTGCTTCACGCAGAGACTAAGCGGAATATAAATAAAGGTTATTTGATTATCTGATTATTTAAGTATACAGCTCTGCAATAATGACTGGGTCATATAATTAAACTGTCGACGCTTTCTTCCGTGTAATTGAATCAGTTTAATGATAATACTTAAAGTCTGTATTTGCAAGGCGATTGAGTACAGCGGTATAATAAGAAGAGAAATGAAACGGTGGACTGATACCAGATTAGTACTCTAATTACAGGTTTGCTTAATTCGCGAATACAGAGATTAAATCTCGAGTAGGTATTTATACTCGGTAAAGCATTGCGCTTTGAATTTAAACGGCACTTATAATGAGACGATGATTTATCGATCCTTGACAAAAACGCAATTTTACGGGTCACGATACCGTGGAAATTTTTCAATCATCGTTGTTACAGTCATTCACGCAGGAAACGTTTAGAGCCGCTGGTGAAGAAGCGGAAAATAAATGTAAAAAACAAATTTGATTCGTTCTTTTCACATTATAGCAATACCGCATCATATTTCCATTCTCATTCATAAGCATTAACGATATTCTTGCTCTATCGTCCTTCACGCAAAACTCCGATAAGCGATTTATCAACGTCGTATTTGAGTGAACAAAACATACAGTTCCCAGCCTACTTAAGCTCATCTGATATCCGTTTCTCATATCTCGGTATACGTATCTACCTGAGTATACCTTCCGAATGACTGTGCGATAGCACATTCATGACCTCAAATAAATACCTCGCTTATAAAGTTAGCCATGCAGTAAAACGTTCATAACTTGAAAAGTATGCATCAAGATATATAACTTAACAAAAGATCGTTTATTCGAAGCCGATTTTCTACCGGTTTTAAGGTATATAATCTTAATTCGTACAAAACTATGAAGATTATAAACCAAAATGAATAAATATGCAATCATTTGTCGGGGCATGGCTATAAGAATGATATCCGTGATCATTATGAAGTTAGCAGTCGAATTCTAGCACGATGCAAGAAGCTGGATATACATTCGTTAGCGCCGTTGGCTATATTAGTTACATCGTCACTTAATGCCGGTCGGTTAGTTACGCAACTGAATCTCAACTTGTAGAAACTAGATACCGTGTCAATAATTCATTAATCGAGTATATAATAATATTCGGGAAGTTTATTAAATCCGAGTTATAAACTCGTTGCTGTAAAACGTCCCAGAAACTCTGTATAGAACCGAAATACCCAATCAGTCGATTATTAACTGATGAATATACTATATATAATATGCATAGTTATAGCCGATTTTAGTTAACCACGACTTTAGTATACCCTCGAGACTATTAATTGGCTGATTAGAAAAAGTCATCTAATACCTAAGACGTGCTAGCTTTTGTATAAATTATACTTATTTGTGTTATAGGTATCGATCCGTCTGATCAATCGCGGTTCAATCGTTCGTTCTAGAATAATTCATAATGATTATTATTATGAGACCACGTGAACGCGTGCTGCTCGAATAGTTGCCCGATGAATGAAAGGGAAAGAAGGTAGGTAGGTACCTATAAGACCTTGTTCTCGACCCGGCAGTATTATATTGGATAAAACAACTCCGTAAACTATCAGAACCTGGCGACGTGTATATATATTATACGACAGGTTCCCACGGGCCTGATCAACATTAACACCGATAGTAAATTTTCGATTATACCAACACCGGTTCAAGAACCCATAAGACTTTGTAGTAGATAATATAATACGAACCAAAAATGCAATATAACTGCGATATATAAATTGTCATGTTTTTTTTTTTTTTCGAATTTTATTCGAGTTGTGTTCAAATTTATCGAACATCCTCCTATACTTTCCTGATAACACTAACATCGTCGGAGGCAACATCAAATCTGTTCATTATACAATGAAAGGAAGAGAACATTGTGAGAACGAAACTACGATTGAAGTTGGTCAAAATTTCATTTAACGAATGCAATGCATACGAAAAAATGAAAAAAAAAAATCAAATGTTTCAACTTTGAGGAGATTTGTTGAAGTACTTAATGAAACACTTCACTACCCGTCTAGGTCCCAACATTTTACAAGCGTGTAACATAAAACTCAGCATGAAAATAGGGTGGCAAGATTTTTCCGTCCTTTTCATGATGGTAAGCCAACTGTTTGTGCCTGTAGGTAGTAACGTAGGGGAGAGTAAGGTAAAACCGGGTAGACAGGTCGAACGGTACTACCATCTGTCGGCTACTGTACTAAGGTTCTTCCTAACAGCTGACATATTATTCGGCATACGGCAATGTTCGTTTCAATATTGAGTTGTGATTCTTCGGCCTGGCACATCGTGTAAAAACATTCTGAAGCTTTTGGTAAGTGAACATTTGGAAGTCTACATTCCACCATAGTTTTAGGGTCTTTGCAAAGCTAAGAGTTAATACTTTGAATCAATATATCTGTAATGTAAGTGAGAAAAATTTTGTCAGCAAGAACCGAGGTAAGAACTTACTGGGTGTAGCTGTACGTATAGATAAAGTGGTAGAAAACCGGGAACATAGCACCCGGTTTTATTCCGAACTTTTAGAAAAAAAATTCATTCTTTCTTATACTTTGATATTTGCCAATAGTTTTTTTTTTTTTTCTTATTATTTTAGTGAAAGAATAATGCCAAGAAACTATAAACGAACCACAACAAGGCAATCATGGTCGGAAGTAAATATGGAAAAGGCAATAAAAATGGTTCTAGACGGAAGTATGGGGTATATGAAAGCATCGCAGACTCACAATGTACCAAAAAGCACTTTGAAAGATAGAGTAAAGAAATCTCGGAGAGGTTTATTAGTAGAAAACGCAAGCAAAAAAGGTATCTAAAAATAAACAGTAGTAGGTCTAACGAATAAATAATACGATAAGGGTAAGAATCGGAAATATTATCTCAAAAAACAATAATATCTTCTTGCGAGTATTTTCTCAAATATAATACAGCTAAAAGTGCTACTTACTTTTCGACACTCTAAAGGCTGAAACCCACTAGTGCACAGCACCGCACGGTCGAAAACAGTGGTGCATCGTATTTTATAATGAAAATCTTTTATAACAAACTACAGAAAAAAGAGGATGCACCACTGTTTTCGGTGTTGCGCCGTGTGGCGCTGTGCACTAGTGGGTTTCAGCCTTAACTCTAAATCAATTGATTCAGGAATACTTATATTTTTTTCATCAGCGTACATGGGCGGATTTAGAACTGTGTTCACACCAGATCAAGAAAAGGAGCTAGTCGATCAAGTCTCGACAATGGATAGCAGATTGTTTGGTTTTACTATGGCAGAAATTCGGACTATGGCATATGACTTTGCTGTTTGTAAAGGAATCCGAAACAAGTTTGATAATAAAAAAAAAATGGCTGGAGAAGACTGGCAACGAGGATTCTTGAAACGACACACGGAACTAACAATGAGATTAAGAAATCGGGGGCAAAAGTCGGTCCCACGTGCCATGGGATTCAACAAAATAGCTGTTGCGAATTTCTTCCAAATATTGCAATCGCTTTTTGAAAAGTACAAATTTTCACCATTGGATATCTACAATGTCGCCGAAATTGGGATAACAACAATTCCGAATAAACCTTCGAAAATTATAGCATTACGAGGTGGGAAACAAATCGGCACTCTGACTTCGGCAGATCATCAAGAAGATCTCGTTACAACTGAAATCTGCATGAGTGCAGCGGGGATTTTCATGCCTACGATGTTCGTTTTTCCTTCTAAGATGAAAAACCCTGCATTGTTGAGTGACGCTCCACCTGGCTCAACTGGTGAATATAACGAGACGGGCTCGATGCAAAAAGATTTGTTCGTCAAATGGTTCAAGCAGTTTCTCAGATTTTCAAATCCTTCTACTGACAAACCGGTACTCCTGTTACTCGACGGTCAAACAAGTTATGTTAAAAGTTTCGAGCTGATGAATCTCGCGAAAGAAAATAGTGTGATTCTTCTATCTCTACCTCCCCATTGTACCGACAAATTGCAACCCCTTGATGTCACTTTTATCGCACCATTGAGTGCCTGCTACGAAGTAGAAGTCCGAAACTGGCTGTCTATGCACCCTGGATGCTTCGTGACGATACACCAAGTCGGGAAGTTATTCGGAAGTGCATTTATGACTGCTGCAGTAATGGGAACCGCGATTAATGGTTTCAAAAAAACCGGGATTTACCCCTTAAATCCCAACGTTTTTCCTGATGATTTATTTGCATGCCCTGACGTGACTGATGAACAATTTATACCCCCAAGTGATTTGATGGACACTTTATTAAACGACAATGATAATCTCTGGTTAACGGAAAGTACTTTAGGAACTGAGAATATGGAAATTATTACGTCTCAACCCTCGACTTCGAGTGATTCGGGCTTTCGCGGGCAACCCCAAAATTCAATAGAAGAGCAGGCAGAAGACGATGGATGCGAGGAAGAAAACACTCTCATTTGCTCGCCATACAAATTTGAATTAGAGAATGCGATAGCAGACTTAACACAGCTAGAAACTGGAGAATCTGCGAGAAAAAGAAAACTTTATGAAAAATCTAAAACGGATGCCAATAAATTGACTAAAAAACAGCAACAGAAGTATAACGATACCGTAGGAGCTACGATACATGATGAGTCTTTCAGAAAAGAAGAAGAAAAATCGTTAGTTGATGGTTAATTACATTTTCCACACGGCATGCGCAAAGTTCGACTTTGCGCGCGCATCTCGAAAAGTATTATTTTGTAATAAAAAAAAAAAATATAAGGATAAAAGACAGATGTGTGGTTCTATTATTGAAAAAATCCCTTTTTCCATTTTTTTGTTTTGTTTGAATTTACTTTTTATATTGTGATTGAAATAAGTATGTAAATTTAACCTTCTGCTTCTTTTTACGAGTCAAAAAACATTTGACTTGAACAGTGATAGCGAGAATGCTCTTATGCGAAACGTTCAAAAGTACATCTGCACCAAATTCTAATCAAGCAGTTTATAAAAAAAAAAAAAAAAAAAAAAAAAGATTGAAAACGACGTTTGAAATTCAGGTTTTTCGGAATAGGAACAGAAGAGAAGAAGACTGGTTCAAATCATAACGGACCGAGTTGGTAATAAAGTACATGAAGGAGTCGTTCTTATTTTCTAATTTATGAATCGCGTGTTTAGCTCATTATGCTTATGATGGATAATTAACATTGTCAGCCACTCGAGCCGGAAGTAAGTGCAGTTCTGTTGAAAAAAAATTCATATCTCATAAACAAAACAAAAAAACGATCTATAGACCAGAAGCTCATATACCTACATCGAAGTTTGAACGAAACTAGAAGCAACTACTGCAACATATAAAACCTACAAATACGGCGAAGTTAATTGCTTTGTAAAAAGCTTCAAACGGCTGACGCTCTAGCTATCAACTTGCGTATAGAAACGCATCCCTTTTTATGCACTTTCTACCAGACGGCGCTACGAATGACAAATTTTGAAAGTATCAAACAGGTCGAATAAATCATATTTTTAATGATACTTTCTTAATTTTTACATTAAAATTTATATCTTTCAAATATATTTTTCGAATCGTTGATATATATAAGACGGGAAAACGTTTTATTCCTTGTAGTTTATTCCACCACTATTCGCAATGAATTTTTTTTTTTTTTTTTTTTTAAATAACAAACAACTAGCAGCATTGAAGTCACAGACGCAATCTACGAATCACTGATGCCTGGCGGATATGCTTCGACGATGCAACTAGTCAAACGCAAAGGTCAAACTACGTTGGTCTATAATCAGCGTAAACTCGATCCCTAAATGTACTCAATTACCCGGGTCTGTATCAAGACAGGAGATCGGCCTAACGCTATAGATTTTATTTTCTAGATCGGAGATAATGGTCAAGGGCATTATTTGTGAAAACTTACAACAAGACATGTTTCCTTATAATCTTAACCGATACCAATAATTTGGTAAATTACTGTAATATGAAAGATATACTCACTCGCTCCTACCGGCGACATCTCGTCGACAAGTACCGTATCGGAATGATAAGGGTTATCGAGGTTCAATCTTAGCCTGTTACGCCGTCGCAAATTCTTCGGCCCTTTAGCCAAAGTTGGAGTACGTTTTTCGTATAAACGTGAAGGCTCGTGATTTTTGATTAGAGTTGCTTCGCGCGATCGATATTTAGAAGATAAGAGTGGAGGCTGGAGTCCAGTGTTACTTGAACGCCAGGTTCTCCGCTCGGTAGTTGATTCGGCGCATCGTCGACACCAAGACGGTTTGCCTTGGTGATGATTGTGCGTCCTGTCGCGCCTGACTAGTTTGCTGTTCGGATAATTCAAGTTCGATTTTATACCAAGTCTATAAGTACAGCTCGTGGCACACCGGTGAAATACACATTTCTCAATTATTCAAAAAGTTATTACGCACCTAATTCTTGATCGAGAAGTACTGCCGTGAGGTTGATGGACCAGGGTTAACGAAATGTCAACTGGACACCGTAAGTGCTGAGCTTGTAATCGATGTTGACGTTGATGATGCTGCAGATAGTGGTTAGAATGTTGGTTACGATTAAGGAGATGATGGTGGTAGTGGTGATAGTAGTGATGGTGGTGCTGGTAATGGTGATGGGTCAAGGCAGACGAATGGAGGTGCGGATTTAGGGTTTGGTGAAGCCGCCTTTTCGCGGCGTTACTGTTGTCTTGCCATCTTTCCGTCACTCCGCGGGATCGCTCGGCACGAGCTCCCGTACTTTCCTGGAACAAAAAAAAATGACGATTTGGTCAGATTTTACATCATTCGTGATCCATAGAAGCTAATAGCGAGGGGCCATTCACTCATGTAATCATAAATGTAGTCGATTTTCAGTCACATGAAAATCGCACGGAAGTCACGCGTAGTCGACTGCAGTCGGTATGCAGTCGCGTTTGCCATCATTCGCAGTCGTGTGAAGTCGACCCCAGTCATTCACTGTCGATCGTAGTCAGTGAAGAAAATGTCTAGGAAGCAGTATAGATTAGGGTGGTCGTTAATTTCTAACATATACTTGCCACCCCCTGAAGTGACAGATAATAACCCAAAAACACGGTGTAATTTTTTTTAAATTTTCAGCTTGATGGTAAAGCGTGCCGAAATCAATTTAGAGTTCGAAACTTTGAAAAAAAAAAAAAAAAATTCAATTTTTTTTTAATTTTTGAGTATAAAAGCAGAAAATAAATATAGAATGACGAAAAACGAAAACTTTCCAACAAAAAAAATGTATTTTATAATAATCTTATGATATTACAACGTTATAAAGACTACATTGAAAAAATAAATCAATGAAAAATGAAATAAATAAAAAAAATAAAAAATAAAAAATAAAAACAAATAAATATAGTCTAACATAAAGTTGCAATATGATAAGTTTACAATAAAATACATTTTTTGTTGCAAAGTTTTCGTTTTTTGTCATTCTACATTTATTCACGGCTTTTTAACTCGAAACTTTGGAAAAAAATAATATATATATTTTTTTATTTTTTATTTTATCAAGTTTAAATTGATTTCGGCACGCTTTCCCATCAAATTAAAAATCTGAAAAAAATTACACAATGTTTTTGGGTCATTATCTGTCGATTCAGGGGGTGGCAAGTATATGTTAGAAATTACCGACCACCCTGGTATACATAGTTATATAAAAAACTTGTTTTGAGTGAACAAATTTTGAATAAGTTTTGAGTTGATTCTGATAGTCATACACTGATAGAAAACATGTATCACATTTTACCACATATCGCCGACAAATTACTACTTTTCATGGCAAATTGACGGGTGGTCGAAAAACCAGGAAAGGTAGCTATTTTTCATTCAATAGTTCGTAGCAGGACTGGGATACATTACATGCTACTCGGACTAAAATTACAACTCGGCATTGTAATTTTCGCTAATGGCAATTTTTACAACTTGAGATAGTAAAAATACGTATCGCGTATAGGAATATGGCGGACATCCTAGTTCTGCGTTATGCCGCAATGTATACCTCCATATATTCCCCATTAGTGAGTTTAATATTTATTTTAAAGTAATCGTGATTTAGAACTAAACGAAACAAATCTTGAATCTTTTGTTTTATTTTTATTTTGAATCTGTTATTTTGAATCGGTTGGAATCAACAGGAAATACGCCTCGAACTACACGGCTGAGTTTCTCGCAAGTGGTATCTTTCGCCCAATGTAGTATATAAGCACGAAAATTTTCTCCTCTATATCTTCGATTTCGAGGCGTCCGCTAGAGCGTTAGGGTACTATGCGTTCTTACCGACTGCGTTAATTATACGAAACCAGTTGTAACAGCGATGCACTGAAGTCAACTACATGTAATCTACGTTACCATCCAGCCGTCCAGTACCTCACCCTACTTCACCGATTCACAAAACTCCTAACTCAACCGAAAGGTGAAAATAATAACATGCGAGTCCACTCTGCGATTGGCAGCCGAGGGCGCTGCAGACCAACTTTTTTTTTGTTGCCAGACTTCATTTTACTATCTGAGATAGTAAAAATTTGGACCCCGCATGGGAATCTTTACCATTAGTAGAATTTACAAGGTGGATTTGTAATTCTTTCTACTGTGTGACCACCCGTCATTTTAGCACCAAAAAATAGCAATTTGTCGGCGATATGTGGTAAAATGTGTTACATGTTTTCTATCAGTGTACTTTTATAGTTTTCAATATATTATAGTTGAAAAAAAAAAAAAAAATTAATAAATAAATTTATTAATAAATTGTAATGATTTCCAATAAAAATATTTTGGTTTAAACACGGATAATTGGCCATCGTAATTTATTACACACAAATTATTGACAGGACTATGGTGGAGACGGTTGCAGATTTGAGCGCTGGATATGAGGCTAAATATGCGGACTACCTGCAGCGCGAATGAACCGGCTAAAATTCAAGTATGTCGTCGATTGTAATCACGGCTGTAGTCGATTGCAGTCGCTTGCAGTCACGAATGTAGTCGCTTGCAGTCACAAATGAAGTCGCCGATAGTCACGAGTATAGTCGTCAACAGTCGCTTGCAGTCGCCTGAAGATTCTGGGTGACTACAAGTGACTGCAGAGTGAATAGCCCCTCGGCTAATAGCGTCTCGAGTTCGGACTACTTTTATAGTATTCATGCGGAAGACCGAGGATACTCTCTGAGTAAGTGTTTAAACTTAGACGAAGGCAGTGCAGGGCAAGTCAGCGGCCGAACCAGACGCTTTATTGTGGGATTGTAAATAAAGCAATCGTAGATTCGGCATTTCTCGCACCAGCTATGCGTCCTCTCGACTCAAATACTCCGTTCGTTCGGCTCCAGCGGCTGACCGTAAATAGATACGACGATGCATCCAGTCGAAATAGTAACACCTCCTTGTCCCTCCGTACTCCTCTTTTCCCTAACTCTCTGGAATCTATTTCATCCAACGTGTGGAGCGAGAAGATTGAGCGTTTTCAACATTTTGGTAACTTTATTCGGTAATCAAACGAATTTATCGCTCACAACAGTCTCATAAGATTTCATTCACTTCGCTATGTTATTCGGGTGGATGTGATTTAATGGATGATCAATTTATACTCATAATTCATTATGATGTTGGGATGCTGGGTTTAAGTTACGCCGCAAGATTTTATAGCTTCAAGAAAACAATCAGTTAATAGACGAACCTCACCGGTGCATTCAATAGCCCAAGAATTAACTTCCTGTGATTAGATAGACGTATAGAAATTATAGTCTAGTGTACCTATACCGCTGTAGGGTACATCGATAGTTAAATAGTTTAAAATGCACATGAAAAAGTCAATATTCCGATAACGCTTAGGTACCTATATAATTATAGAAGCACGATCGAAGAGAAAACCCAAAAGTGCGTATTAGACAACGGTGCCATGTGGCCACGGAGTGGTTGTTCAGTTGATTAAGTGATGATGACTAAACCCTGCAGTCAAAAATTCAAAGCCTAATCCTAAACCATATATTCGTTTTTATATCTCCTGAATGAATCCAACCACAAGAAATGCGGTAAATGGTAATGAGCTGTCCCCAAGTGTTGCACTTATTGCCAAAGCATACCCTCCCAAGGTACGCACGTTGCGTGTCTATCTGCGTGTTTTTTCTATGTATATAGTCCGCATATTTCACGACACGGAAGTATATGTGAAGGTAAATAGAATCGGGAGCACCTCTTAGGACTACTTACTACTATATACCTACTCACCGTATTGTAATTCTTGATTTAATCGTAATGGGCTGGGCCCAGCATGTCCGCTGTCTCTATCATGCAGTTCAGTCTACACTCTTTACACCACGATGTGATTATGATTATATTATACGTTATATACGATAACCTAACGTCGTGCGGGGCTTATCTCATATTTTCAGTCACGTTCGTAGGTGTACAGTTTGTCTGGTGGGGATCACTGTTCACTTGTAACGGTGGGAACACCTGTACCAGCAGTGCATAAGGCACATTTATAGTCGCCTCTACGATTTTAATACATTCAGAATACATACAGAAATATTGTTATTGCAGTTGTTTACACGTCTAGACTATCGCCGTTTGAACGGCACTCCACAAATCCACGTGTTACAACACGAATGTCTCAATTTTCGCACTACGGTGTAAAGAGCTTTCAGTCAACGAGCATAATCGTGAGGAAACTATCATCCGCGTTTCTTTTTCTTCAATATGCTAGAGAGGTGTTGGTGATATTGGTGAGATGGGTCAATTTTTTGCTTATTTCCAATCAGGTAATCGAAATTAACGTACTACAGCATCACCCCTTCTTCCTGTACATCTAGACCTATATACTGCTTGGACTGTGCACAATGGAAATAAACCTGACACATGCAGGGCCGGATTTACCCAGGGTGCCGCCCTGGGGTACCGTAAAAAATGCCGCCCCATTACCTAAAGCCTACATAAAATAGGTAAAGGTTCGGTATACAATTTTCAAATAAAGAAAATCAAAACAAAAACTTTCAAAAATTGTGAATAACAAGATACTAATCGCGTGTCTAATGGCATAAGGTCGTAAGCGCCAAAAAAAAATTTTTTTTTGCGGATATGCCCAAAAGATGTGATATTGCATGAAAAAAGATTTTGCCACCAACAAAACAAATTTTTTCTTAGGCGCTTACGACCTTTTGCCATTAGACACGCAACTTATGAGGGTTTCTTCTTGGTTTCTTCGTCAAACGGGGCCACCCATTTAATTTGAGGTCTTCGAACATTCCCTAATAATTCGTACATGTTATTGAGGATGAAAAACAAATTTTTGAATTTTTTCAGATTTTTTGGTCATTGCATTCCAGAAATATTTTTATACTCAATAATTTTCACGTAGTGCGATAACTTGGGGAAGGAGAGAAAACTTGGAATGAAATTTCTTTGTTTTTTTCTCAGCTTTTCGGTAAAATTGATAGACAAAAATTCCGGCCCATTTAAACCCCTTTTATAAAAAAAAAAGCATTGAAAAATGTGCCTTGTCCTAATTTGGACATTTTTTTTTTTCGTTTAAAAAAATGTCTGAAAAATGAAATTCATATTAGCATTCTTTGGCAAAAAAATGTGGAGTGGCGACTTCAATTCTCTCCCCGAAAAAAAATAATCATCAGAACGATGATTCCTCTCCTTCACTTCCATTTTTTTTTTTTTTTTTTTCAAAAACTCGATTTTGAGTATAGTTTTTTTAGATTTTTTTTTTAAACGAAAAAAAAACAAAAAACTGTCCAAATTAGGAAAAGGCACATTTTATGTTTTTTTTTTTTTTTTTTCATAAATGCGGATTAAATGAGTCAGAATTCTTTTATTCTAATATTATCGAAAAGCTGAGAAAAAACAGAGAAATTTCATGCCAACAACATTTCTCTTTCGAATTTTTGAAGACCTCAAATTTAATGGGTGGCCCGTTTGACGAAGAAACCCTCTTATCTTCTTTACTGAAAATGTGTGTAAAATTCTAGAAACTGGAAGCTTGTTTCACAATTTTGCAAGAAAAATTGCAGTGTTCATAATTTTTGCCACATTCTTATAATAATGAGAAAAAGTATTTCATTCATTTTAATTTATGAATGTTTTTAACATGATCACACTTTTCAAAGAATTTTCCATAACGCGAAAAAAAAAAATTTCTCACGTTTCAAATTTTGCCGCCCCTGAAAATTTGCCGCCCTGGGCACTGGCCCCGAGTGCCCCTAGTGTAAATCCAGCGCTGGACACATGATTTCATTGGAATGAATAAAAGTTATGGTATTACCTACCGATTTTTTAGTTCGATTATCACCTCCCCACAGGCTTTATTCAATTAATACATCCGTGCGTGCAGAGTTATATTGGAACACGGTTCGATTGTTTGATGAACACACTAAGCACCGTAAGCTGCACCTATCCTATACTATAAGACCTAGATATCGGTGTCGGTAGGTGTACTGAACCCATGAGCACATAATGTAAACTCACACCGCTTGCCCTTGGCTAACGAGGTGCGCGCGGTGTTACACACAAAGTTACGCAGGTTTATCATATACCAACCTGCACACTATATCTAAAGACGTTACCAAAGTTTAGGTCAAACCAGCGGGTCAACCTCGTGGGACAACGGCACACTTTCCTGACTCTTGGAAATATCGATTGAACACTATATCCTCCCCGGGCTATAAGATTTAATATGCAATTAAATAATCCAGTGAAATACGAGAAGATTATGAAAATATCTAACTGGCTAACTAATTACAAAACAGGTCTTTTTTTTTTTTTTTTCTTTTTTTTTTTATCGTCAAATTTCAAGCTCGCTCGTGAAGCATAGGACATGTACAAACTTTGTGAGAAGATGTTTGAAGCCGAAAATATGTTACAGAAACTTCCACAAAGGTAATATTAATCAACTAGGAATTAGTTGATATGGAATTAATCAGCACGTTGGTGGATGGAGTTAGGTAAGTAATGAAATTACGAGATTCACTATTAACAAAGAGATGTGATCTCTCTTGGTAAACGCGCAGCCAAGCACTGCCTGAGATCAGAAATCACCTCGGGACCCCGAGACTCGAGACTCGTTTCTGGGCTCTATGCCTATGGTAGGCCTACTGTTTGCTTTGCCACACATTAACAAACATAACAGATGAGTTTTACGCTGTCTGCGCGTTAGACGATTGCTCAACTCGCAAGACCATTTAAATTCATTTTATTCCATTTTAATTTCGCATATTTTCTTCAATTTTAAAAGAATTCATCCACGGTTCTGTAATCTTCGAAGTTGTTCAATGAGCGCATCGGCACTAGCGTGGTCTCAAAGTTCTTTATAAGATTTTCTCATAATCCAAATGCCATATTAGATATACGAATTTTGTTATTATATTGTGGTGATATCGTGAAAGTTAAGTCAGACGCTTTACTCGGTGTAACGAAACTCGCGTGTACATTCTGTGATGAGGAAAATTATCCCTCATAAGTACATTTACGATATTTACATTCCAACAACACACGCCTTTTCTGATTTCAAACTGGGTGGAACTACTGACACACATGATCCAACGTTATACGTATTCAACACTATATACTTCAAATAGGTATAATTCACATACGTTTAAAAATTTATTAATTATAAATGAAAATTGTCCGTGTTGCCGATCATTCGGACAAAATGAGCAACGAATTTTTGTTCATCAACTTCAGTAATGAAATATAGATAGAGTATACAACATTGCGTCAGTAGCCCTGCAGATGTGTTACACCATTTTTAAAAGTCCGGATAACGTTTGAATATTTATAACTATAATTAGGATGAAAAAAAATATCGTCACATATCACGCCCAATCAAGTGAAAGTTCACCATATGTATATATATATATATATAAATATAAATATATTCATATACGTATTATATCTATTACGATAAATAATCTATGCTTTTTATTATGGTGCAGGTACAGAAATTTTTACGGATCGATAAAATTAAGAAATAATAAATAGATACCATTATAATACTCTTTGGAAACAGGTATGGTTGCGCAATTGTCATTTAAGGTACTGGCATGGAGAATTGTTTAAGTCAAATGCTCCCGGCTGTGCTACTATTATACAGAAGTTACGTAACTATATACTCGAAGTGAAGCGCGTCTCACACTGGCTATGTACTAACTTTGCTCAACAAACTTTAGATTCGCTTTTTTTTTTTACTCTTTTTTTTTTTTTTTTTTTTTTTTTCAATTTAGTTGTATAGGATGCAGGTTGAAAGAGCGCAGCTTGCAGCTGATGCAGCGCGCATGCATGCCTGAGAGGACTATCTGCGTTCAAGTTCCGCTACGAGCTTCATGGCGTCGGCGCCGCAATGCTATGGATATATGGCGTCGTTTTACAAACAGACCAAAAACAATGAGGTCTGAAAAATTTTAAAGGAAGTGAGCGCTATTCTCGTCACTCCGTGTGCTCCGAAATTCCGGCGACTACGACAAAAACAAATAGACTAAGAAAAGCATAAAAGTCAGCCCGCCGACCATAGCGGACATATTTCAGCTGTCCCTTTTCCACGCTAGAAATACATCGCGAAACTATGCGAATTTCTTACTCGACGGTTTCTCCGCTTTTACTTTTGAGTTTTGAACCTTTCGCTGGATCCGATATATATGCCCAAGCCTCAGGCGTCGAGTTATTCACCTAGTAGTAGATCCGCAATTTAGCAATGGCTCAATCAATGTACCTAATTTATATATGAAGATAAATTACAGCCTGCGAAACGTGGAACAAGTTGATAATTGATAATTACAAAATTGGCTCATTACTTTCTACAAATAGCAGAAATTCGATAATGACACGGACTGCATATACGGCATTAAATTAGTTCTGGTTATTAACTCAACCGTGCAATTCGCTCAAATACGTTCCGTATATCGTGTCAGATAAACAATTTCCATTCAAATTACGAACGTGATGGTAAAATTCTGTTAACTGTTTTAATACACGCAAAATTCATCAAAGCAAACACCAACACTGTTGTGTTAAGTTCGATCATTGATTACTGTAACAGTAGGCTTAAAGTATCACCCTGAGCAATGAGCAGGTGTTTTCTCGACAGATAAGAACCGCAGTAATGTTATTCGTGACGTTTGATGAGGATAAAAGACACGTTACAAAACTTTCGATAATAGATTTAAAAAAACAAAAAAAAAAAAAAAAAAAAAAAAAACACTTGACTTTTACACTTCAAGAAAATACGTTACGAGAGTTTTTTCAATCTATACAACAATTCAACATGAACTTTAATTCGATCCGAGGCAGGTTTCACATTTGGAATGACTTGCAAACGTGAAGTGCCCTGCACGTAATTAACAGAGAATGCTACAGTGATAATTTTGACTTTAAACTTTGTTTTAACGACCACTTAGCTCTTTGCCAAGTTTTGCGCATAGTGACGTATAAACAGCAGCAGCAGGTATATAAACATTGGGTTCATTAACCTTTAGCGGTTAATTATTAAGAGACACGAAATCGTGGAAGATTTAATTGGGTAAATTGTACTTCAACTTTGGTACTTTATAGATAAGAATTTTATTATCCGTGAAACTTACTATACGCTTGAAGAAATTGAGCTTTGTATGAGTGATAATTTGCTAACTCTACATGTATATTGTGCCAGTGGTCAAGCATCTCTTTCTACGTTATGTAAGTGTCTTTCCATATTTATAGTAACAAAAATTGATTGAAGAATAATTAAAAATCTGAAGAAACAAAAGATATTACTGCTACCTATTAATGTAAAAAAAAAAAGAAAATTGCCTTACCTCATTAAGAGCTATATTCAACTATAAATAATTGTTGCTGAATCCAAAATGATCTACACTATAATAAGTAACTGAGATATTTTTTTTTTTTTTTTTTTTTTTCTTCCAACTTTTCGCGAAATGATGATAGATATATTTTTTGAAGTATAAATTTTGTATCGTTATAATCAGACGCACGGAATACCGCACGCGCTATACGATTTTAGGTGACTTATAATAGAATCCCGCGCGAGCATGTGACGAAAAAAATTTCGCGGTTATAACCAAAAGCTAGAGATTAGATATGCGGCTGATATCTCTGGCGGAACACAAGCTAACAGACTGTATTAATTGTTGTTACATGATAGGGTATAACTCCATTCCAGTCAACGCACGTAGAATAATAGGATGTGGCCGCGATCCAACGCGTCTTATTGCGGATCTAGTTAGCGATTAGAGTCAGAAGAAACTCGCCAGTGTTAAACGAGGAAACGTGGTCACCTACTATTAACTATTTACACCTAATCAAAAAATGTTGTGAACGCGACGTGATCCGTTCTTAACCCAATTACGAAGCTAAATTACTTAATTATGTATCAAGTTGCTTTTCCTTAAAGTGACGAATCAAGGTAAGGCATAATATATATATATATACATATCCGGGGTATAAATCAACGTGCTAAAAATTCAGTCGTAAATTAACGAATAATTAAATGTATTCATTCAATCCGTCTCTGATATAGCTCTGATGGCCTTCAACCCAGGAAACTTAACGCCAAGAAATCTTGCAGAAGAAATCAGCAGCTCGTTGTTTCGTGGGTAACATACGTGACGGTTTAAAATTTGTAATTCAGATGGCTATTCGGTTATAATTTTATACTCCAAACGTATATAATGAATTTCGGATCAAGTTAAAATTGAGGGTTTCGATTTTGGGATGATTTTGATAAAAGAAAAACCAAGTTCACAGGTATTTCAGATTTATTAACGATTGGTGAACAGCTCCTATGGTTTTATAAGAGTACGATACGTTTGAACGGTCTCATCCTCCCGTACATACAACTAAATCACATGATAAAACAATACTACCGATTTCCCACACGCGGACAATGTACTCGTTAAAAGAATAACTGCTTCTAAATATATAGATACACGTGGTGATAAACCGTTATAATAATAGGAACGAGATTTTATCGTCTAAGAAACTACGACGTATATATAAATATATATATATATATATAAATATATATATATATATATAAATTATAAACTCATGATATGCAGCTATCTATATACACCCATGTACTTACCGAATAGAGAAATGATAGATTTGAAGTTTAGACATCGAAAAGTATAAAAGGCGTGGGCGTACCACGAAAGCAAACGACTCTGAACGTCAAAGAAAGGCGTGCTCGCAGTTCGTTTAACGCTTAGTCGTAGGCGTCATAAACGTAGTATACCTTCGTTTAATGTATGCCTGTACGAAACAATTGACGAACATAAACTACCGTACAACTGTAGCCCTACTGTCAGCTACTAGAATATGAATATAAATTCGAAGATTAGAATTCTATATGATTTTTTATAAAAAAAAAAAAAAAAAAAAAAAAAAAAAAAAAAAAAAAAATGAAAAATAATATTCAAAAAATAAGAGGCCTAAATTTCGCTTGGGTGAAAATCTAGTCTCAAATAAGATTTTAGGCGTGTCCAGTTCATTGGCTATCGAGACTTCATATACCCGGCAAAGCGATCCAAATGTTGGGGAAATAAGTAATAGTTTCGCTATCGCATACGCCAATCTCCAATCTAGTCGATCCGCTTTCTTCGATCGATATATACTGGGGGCACCATTGATATCGATCGAATATGTCCACTGGTGAAAGAAGGCCAAAAAATTTTGCAGGTAAATTGACGTGAATTATAATAGTATTGATGAGTAGATATTATTCTGCGATATTTACATATAATTGCTGAGCATATTAACTCTCACCTACAGGCGCTACGATCGCTCACACATAGCTGTGATTGGTCCGCGCTGCGTGTGAGTGACTGTACACTGGTCACGATCTCCGTAGGTGATCCGACACGAAAAGTCTGTGTCGCCGGCATAAGGCTCCGTCACACAGGGCATTCAATTTAGACGATTTTCTACGCCGATGAATGATTCCGCTATAGACACGCAAGGGAATAATTTCAGGTATCGAACTGCGTTTAGAAATTAAACGTATTTTATTTACCGAGCAGGTCGGTACTTCGCCCAATGAAATTAAATCTTGGGATTTTCCCCCGCTCGCACGTAGGTAGGTATAATCTCGGTTTTGCACGTGCAGGTCGTAACGAAAATCGTGTATTGAATAGTGAATCGCTTGAGGCAGAGATCGGTCCTTATATTTTATGGCGAAAATGTTGAACAATTTTGTTGCGAGAGCATCGTACCTATACGTATATAGCTTGTCTTTTATTATTTTTTTTTACGTTCGTAGTTTGCGACGTCGTGTTATCACCATCGGTAAGGAATAAGCAAGCTGCGTGTTATCCCTATAAATTTTAACCGTTGAATAAACACGCGAAGATAAGAAAAAAAAAAAAAAAAAAAAAAAAAAGGGCCTGCATGAAGCGAGGCATGTATCTCGGTTCATTTTTATTTATTTTTCCTTCTTTTTCTATCTACCGCAACAAACGCGGTTACTTTATACCTACGTTATATACGCTATGAAAAAGAAATACGATTATCCGGCGTATGAGAATGCGTGAACGGTCACGTGAGTCACGTGATCCCGTGATCCGTGTGTCTCGGTGACGCACCTGCGTCAACATACGCGACGCCCCCAACGACTGCACTGCAACTCGCATATATGTTACGATCGAAAATATCAACGAAACTATATGCAGGAAGTCCGGAAACTTTATACGAAGAGCACACATTGTCCAGACACACGTTTTGAGGGTCGAATGTCATGCACCTTCATCCGAAATTAATAACTATTAAAGATCCATGCACACATCGGAAATTGGAGTTTGCATTTTGGAGTAAAACGCAAATTCGACTAATAAAATGGGGAAAATATCTGTTGCAGGTATTATCACGCAGCCTTTGGTCACATCGTGTCACAGATCACTGCAAATCTTTCGAATGTCAAATATCCCCGCGGACTTTATAGCAACATGTGCGCCACACGTGGACTGTGGACTAATATAAATTACGTCAATGTTGAGATGGTTTTAGATCCTGTCCTGTCGTATCAAGACTCAACCTTGGGCGTCGGACTCATACCGTTTGACTCCATACCCTACAGTGAAATGATTTCATCGCGTAGCAATTTTCAACGGACTAATATACTAAACAAGATCATATAAACTGGCCTCAGAAAAATGAGCTATGAAACATTCGATTTTATACGCAAAGAAAACCACGGACTGATCTGATCGTAACAAATTTTCGTTAGTGATGAAAAACGTTGAGATTCTTTAATCGTATTTCTCATTTTGACTTAACATGCATGTTGCATAGCGGTGAGAAACTATTCTGACAAAATGAATCACTGAATGAATCCATTGAGGAACGAACGGTTGAATCATTGCGGCTGATTCAATTGCAACGAACAGGTATCCATCCATTGGCATGAATGTTACTCAAAAAATGTATTTACTTTTCTATATAGAATTGGAAAAGAACATATTCACATACCAAACGAAGTTATAGCAACGCTTACCGGTCGTCTAATCGGTAAACCACAAAATTTGCCCCGAGCGATTAATCACTTGCACTTTTTCCGGACCTTACTTCCTTTTTGCGATCTTCACACTGCACGACACTCACACACACAAGAAGCAACAAGCAGTACTGTTTTTTTTTTTTTTTTATTTTTTTGTTTTTTTTTTCTGTTTCTGTCAATGAAACATTATAACTGGCAGAACCACGACGTCACGACGGTGCTCACCGTACTCGGGAAATTATATCTGTAGGCGCGGCGTCGAATGACGGTTGAATTTGAACATGCTGGCCAAGCCTCGCAGATCACTTAACCCGTTAAACCTCCTCCCTCCCTATCTTTCTCTCTTTTTCTCTCTCTCTCTCTTTTTCTCAGTATCTCGCTTTCCTTGGAGAGGAGAAGAACACGTGGTCTCCTATGTGTGATGAAACGTTCTAAAGAAGGCCCATCGACATTTAGCCGCACACTCCCACAGCAGCAGCAGCAGCAGCAGCAGCAGGAGGAACAGAAAGGCAGGAAACATAGAGACTATTTGAATCGAATTGAATAAAAGATTGACCCTTATACTCACAATTAGTTACTTCTCGGACGTGCTTGAAGAACAAAAGTATTACCATGACGAGCGTATAATGGGTTAATAACTACGCGATGTAATGAAGCGAATTTATCAAAACACCGGGGCGTGCTCATGGAGAGATTTCATCCCGAGGGATAAGCCATAAAAGACAAACAGCATCGTTTGGTCCAGGAAGCACGGAGTTTTACATAAGTTCTATTCACGCGATGAGGTAGAAAGAGCAAGCGAGTCAGACGTATAACACATCGACTTGAAAAACTGAGACTCGGAGGAACTACGGAAGGAAATGTATCTGGTACCTACTGCTGCTGCGGTAACACATATACATATGTGACTTGGAATCACGTGACTTATACTGAAGGTGGTCTCTTCGGCTTGCGTGCATAGAGTGTCGCTATATAAAAGCAAAATAAAAAAAAAAATAAAAACAAGAAGAAGAAGAAGAAGAAGAAAATTGGTGGGAGGTGACGAGTACGTGGCCCAACTTCTATATACCAACTACACAAGGAATAACTTTTCTATTCAAGATTTAAATAGAAAAGACATTTTCTAGCCGCGGAATGAAACCGTCGAAACTTCTTTGCGACGGTCCACGTTTTATCATCGGCATTATATTATGTACTACCTACTCTCTTGGAATAATTTTCTATCAATGGCTTATACGTTACAGGTATAGGTTACATACGTCGATGTAAGTAAGCCAGCTCGAATAGCTATACATATATGCAGCTAGAGAGGTATTACCATTATATCCCGATGTCGCACGATCTGTTGATAGAACGTGTTCTAAAGAATGAGACTTTCGTATGGTCATTGATGAGCGATGGATATATTTTTATGTGATAAAATAACGCACCTACGCAACAAGATATTTTTGTAAATCGTTTTGCGGTGAATTCAATCGTCAATGATATCGTCGATAATAATAAATTGCATCGATTTATCACTATATATTTTAGAATCAATCCAGATGCATATATATACATATTATATACAATTCGAATAAATTACACGTGAAACACGGTGCAATTCCCATAGGTCAGATCTTTAGCAAGAGTGAAAGCTATAATACACGCAAAAGAAAGCACCCTGCAGAAAGGGAAAATAAATTGAATTGTTCAATAGCGAATCACAATATATAGGTATAATAGAGAAATTCATCTACCTACACACAATCGGAGAGAACTACCTATTGAAAAAATATCTGGCCTTGAAAGGCAGTCGGTCCTCCTTATAAGATCGGAATAAAAGAATTTCATTGGAATCGCAGGACTATTTTGCATCGTTATAAAAAAAAAAAAAAAAATAATAAATAAAACGGATCGATCCGATTCCAGAGGCTTTTATTCAATCAGGCTACATCTAGGATCAGCAGATATTCACGTGGATACAATGCTAGGTATATCCTGCAACGGGATGTCGAACATGGGTATACTTTCTTATACTTTCCATCTTTCAATTTGTTTAAGTTCTAATTTAATATTGGCCACGGTTGCAACAGCTGTCTACATGGATCCTCTTTACTATAAGTACTTTGCTTCGTTGAGGCTGCACCACGGTTCACTAACTTTTACCTAATGTAAGTAAAAAAAAAAAAAAAAAAAAGAAAAAAAAAACTTATATATCGTATCGTCAATCTTCTAGATTTATTTTTTAGTGCCGGAAACGGACTCTGAGTCACAACGTGGTGATAATTATATATCTAGTATGCTCAAGCCCGAAGGAGAATTAATTCTATACATAAAGTGAGCTTCGTAGTCTTCCAGTAAGTTCGCGCACACACAATATCGTGTTCTTAGTAAAGATTAGATTATACAAATGTCAGAGTTCTTGTCTTCCTAGTTCCGTGCGCTTATACCCAATAGATAGAGTCGCCTTTATCATATACAGATATAAACCTGCACGGAAAGATTTAAACCCGACTGGTTACGGTTCTGCACACGACTCAGTCAGGTGCTAGCGAAAAATAGCGAATTCTGGTGCAGCACCACACTAGGTGCGGTTTAGAACACGACTCGTTACTGTGCGCACACGACTCATCCATGTGCGCACATGAATGGTTCGTGTTCTAAACAGTACTCAGTGTGGTGCTGCACCAGAATTCGCTATTTTTCGCTAGCACCTGACTGAGTCGTGTGCAGAACCGTAACCAGTCGGGTTTAAATCTTTCCGTGTGTGTAATAATAATGCTGTAACAAACAAAACATATCAGAATAAAAGAATATTAGGTATACCTACGCGAATGGAATCGAAAGAACAAAAATTAAGTTTAATCAAATAATTCACACCTATCTCTAGCGTTGCAGTTAACAAATCAACGAACGACCAAATTTCCTACACAATTGTACCTCTGTACCTCTGTCAGCCTCTGACTAGTGAGTATAAGAGAGGAATTGTGTAATTGGAAGGCATTCGTGCTAAATGCAAGCTTAAACAGTTGTTCGTAAATATCTCGTATATATTTATATATGTATTTGTATAAAGTATATTGTAAGGTAGAAGGTATTTATTTCTATCCACATATGAATACATATATGTACATATATTTGAGAATAATACTATATTACGATAGTGAACCGCAACACTAACTATAAGTTATTACAATTAATGGGTACGGAGTTCGTGGGCTTCCCACACCGATTATAATCATCGTAACTTAATTGTTCTTATGTTTTTTATGAAATAATGAATAAATACACCATTATTACGCTAGCGGGTGAATGGGTGAATGGATAAGCAACTCGTAAGCCTCGCCCAATATAAAGTTCATCGTACAGTTAAGTTGAACTTATGGTTATTATTTTCGATGAGATAAAGGTAACGAAGCCTTTTTATAATTGAGAATATTATTTTCGGGGATCTGTAGCTCAGATTATATTGTCAGATATGGAAATTTGACATGACCCAATTTGTCTCTAAGTCTATACGGTTAAAAAATTTAACTAAAAAATGAATTTCACGCGTTTTTAAATTTTTTTTTTTTTTATGTGAGATGTGCTCTTGCTTGTACCACAATAATTTAGTCAGTAGAAGATAATAATTGCTACCTTTCATATAGAATCGTGTATATTTACCGTCGTGTGTTTCTCTCAATCTTTTCATCGACTTTAACTGACAAACAATTCAGCCAAAAATAGGCCAATTCTTTAAAAGAGCACCGAGAGCTTAAGGGAAGATTATGCCCGAGAGTTTCCTCGCTGAGCCAAAACAGATTGTGTGTGAACATACCAGTTTTGGTATTACTATCCTCATAGTAATTATATAGTTTAAAGTAAAAGAATATAAACCTATATATGGAAGTTACACATGTGTAATAAAGTTGTTCGGATTTCATGAGATGTAAACTAGTCGTGGGCAACTGAGGAAGAAGAAAAAAGAAAAAAAAGAACTCACCTCCGGAAGGAGAGAGCGTAATACTGTACGGGAGAGTGTGTAATGTGTGCACACCGCGCCTTAGGGTGCATTTATAATTAGTGGGGACTTATTTTAGTCCATACATTTCATCGCACGCCAAACGAAATCGAAAAAAGGATCTCCGCTGCTGCACAGGCCTGCAGGAAAATATAAAGGATCGATGACAAAGTACAAACCAATCGGAATATTCGATTTCTGAGAATACTATATATTATAAGGTATACAGGCTTTTATATAGTTCTCTATAAAAATTGTGAACATAAGTTGTTGAATTTTTTTCATCAAAATTTACATGCAGAACTGGAAACTGGTAGCCTGAATTACATTAAGAACAGAGTTTAAATCTATGATACAGCTTTGAAGACAGATAAAAAAAAAATGTTAAATGAAAAATTTAAAGTCAATTATCAATTTACCAGCACAGTAGTAGTAGTAGACTAGTAATTACCTAGGTTGGATTGGATAATTTAGCTAATGTTGTAATGCTTGCCTTGTGGCAATTCAAGTATATTCCAACTACCGAAGCACGTCAAGCAATTAAGGTATATGATAATTAGCGGCGTTGAAAGCTATACAGTTTAACATTTCAATACCACCGCGTTTATTATATCATTACGGCTTAAAATAATATACAGGCTATAAAACTGTTTGGTTTTAATGAATAAAAATTGAGCCAATTTTTCCAGCAAAGCCAAATAATCAAATTGGCTGAAGCGCAGGTGTAGGCCACATTCTCTCCCGCACACCTACAGCAACGTTTATCGAGTCTCGATTTGAATAAACCATTTCCTGCTGACAGATAATACTCTTGCCTACAATAGCAATGTAATACTTCTAGGTACGTATGTCCACGTGTCAATGGCACGGCACATTTAGGTGTGTAGCACGTGTGATTTCAAACTCTGTATACTGTATACCTATATACGTATATATAATGTGTTCAGATAATCTGTCTGATTGTATATAGGCGTGTATACCTGCGTATACAAATTTAATTCGCGAATATCTGCACGTCGAAAATTTGTTACAGTTTTTTTTTTTAAACCCTAAACTCAGAAAAAGGTTTTATTGACACAACCAAAATTTGGTCATTACATGCACAATCACATTTTTTGTTCAGTCAATCAAATTTTTTGTTCAGTCAACCAAAAATTTCGTTCGGATAACCAAAATTTTGTTGGGAAAACCAAATTTTTGGCTATTCCAACGAAATTTTTGGTTGACTGAACAAAAAAATGTGATTGTGCATATAATAACCCAAATTTTGGTTGTGTCAACAAGACCTTTTTCTGAGTGTATGTTTGTACTACACTTTGCCTTACGAGTAAAGATGTGCGAAATTGCGTTCTCACAGCTCGATATGACACTCGCATAACATTTCCTATAGTTTCTAAAATGTGTCAGTGAATTAAACGTTTTATCGTGTTCATGATCTTTCTTAACTCCTGGGCAAACAGTGTTTAGCTCTATACGAAACGCAGTTTACATATATGTAATCATGATATTACAGCACAAATGGTATGGCTACGCCCATCACCATTGGTTCGATATAACGTTTTACATAATAATCCATATACACGTGGCATATGGTCATATCTATTATACATACATGTGTGTATCGGGTATCAAATATACGTTTGATCAATCGTTAATGATAAATAGGAAATAAATGTTGGAATCTTCATACCGTAATCGTGAAACCTTCTCTCACGATGCAATTATTGATTGAATCAGGATACACAGTATAGGTACATAGTAAAATTTACATATCTCATACATGTTTAAGTCAGTCATGTATAGGTCGTTTGCATCTACGGTGTTTACCAACGTTATTGATTATTACTGCATGCAGCCACGTGTTCTTGAATAAAACTTGATAATAATCAACCACAACTAAGTATAGTTAAATTTACTCGATGAATTTAACGCTCAACTACTCCATAAAACATAAATAATAATCGAATGGCATAATTGATCGGTAGCGATCATAAGCCAGTATATTCATTACCTTGCCATTTATTCGTTTTACCGCTTCATGGACGTTATGAAACAAAGTACTAGAGATTTTTATTAAATTACAGGTATGTTACTGTTATTACTCATCCACGGCTCGTAAAAACTTTTAAGTATATATACTCAGTTCGTTGATATAGATAATGTGTTTCAATGACTGTATTAACATGTTTGGAGAGGGGCAGTCGATTTTTTTTTTTTTTTTTTTTTTTACATTTACGTATCCGATTGTATAGAAGCACGGATACAACACAGATTCACAGTGGCCAGATCGTGGTTACCACGGATAGGCGGTGAGCTAGATTTACTAGATTTACTAGGCGTATACACTTATATATATTCGCGAGATCTCTTCAAAGAGAAGGTCTCCAATTTACGTACGTGTTAATTTCAGACGATAACCTGCTGCTCGTTATCAACAAAAAAAATGGCTAATATTAATTATAGACTGATGAAAAATATTGAAAATAAATTAACGATTAATTAGGGGAAGTATATATCTCATTTGCAATATAATCTATGAAACAATTAACTTTATGTTAACATGTTGGAAAATAAGAAACACAATTTGATAAAAAGCTATAGATATAGAAAACGTCCGATTCGTATATCTTATCTATTATCTGTATATCAGTTCCGTCTTTCCTGTTTCACAAAGAAAAGAAAATATGTCACGAACGTAAAGATGGAACCACGTAGAGTATTACGAAGCTAAACACGCGAAGTTGAATTAACTAGTATAACAATAAAATCGGATATATATATATAGAAAGTCAAACAAACGTGGTATAACGTGTTACGTGTGGCGTGTGATTCGGTAATATTTGACGCGTGCGACTATAAAAATAACTTACTTTTTTTTTTTTTTGGTAAAAATTCAGTAATGCACTCTACACGAGTTTAAAGCTAGGTTGGAGCGACGGAAACGATCGCGTGCATACGGCCTATATATATATATATCGCTCATCAGGAAAAGGATAATATAAAAAAAAAAAAAAAATTGAATATGACCTCCGCGGATATATCCTAAGGATCAATGACCTTGGATTCCTAGTCGCCTATGATATATACCGAGAAGTTAAATTTCGTGGACGTGGAACGCTAGGGGTACCAACCCGAAATTTTTGCTATTCCATAGGCGTAGGTCATACAGTTAACTGCAGCAGCAGTTTGGTAACTTACTAGATGTTTCTAGTAAAATCACTAGAGATCACTAGAAATCTAGTGATCATTGGTCACTAGATTTCTAGACTAGAAATCTAGTGACTAGATTTCCAGTGATTTCTAGTGACCTTACTAGAAACATCTAGTAAGTTACCAAACTGCTGCTGCAGTTTACTGTATGACCTACGCCTATGGAATAGCAAAAATTTCGGGTTGGTACCCCTAGCGTTCCGCGTTCACGAAACTTCTCGGTATATAACGTTAAAATTTCACTTGCTCAGCTATTTCGATAGGAATACTTTTGAACAATCTGGTTATCAATCCATGAATCAAATGGCAATGACACGCTCGAGTAAACCAGAATTAATTGCCACAAATAACGATCGTACGGATCGTATAATGACTTTTTTAATCTATATAAATCGCGTGTAATCAGATGAGAGAGACTCGAAAATGTATATAGGTACAGAAAACAATCTTCAGCATTGTTCTATTAGGCCGTAGATTTTCGCCAGCCCGATGAGATATATATATATATATATATGTACGTTCAAGTATTGCTAACTGATTGGGTATCGTATTCTATATATTCCGATAATCTTACTGCTGCACCTATATATCGTCTATATAACTAAATACAAGAAACCTAATCACACATATGCCTAGATTTCTGTATATACTCGATTAACTTCCGGTGGCTTCGCGGTCGGGTATACGAATGATTCATTACGTGGTTTCGACGAATTTACTACTCGAATAGACACAGGCTTTAAGATTCTTGCGTATCGAGTGTCGACAGAAGTGAACTGAAGTCTTTATTATTTTCTTATTTATTAATGATTGCTGAATTTCTTATTCATTATATATATATATACGCGATGCGAACGAGGCTATAATATACCCCACTTCGTATTTCATCAACATAGATATTAAATCTGATACCGAACTCAGCGATTAGCGTCAATAAATCTTCGCCAACGTCAAACACAAGTCTGCAATCGAGTCTCTAACTTCTAGGCAAATGTTGTTCCGCTTGAATGCCTTATATATGAAGCTTTATATATACGTATTGTATATGCTACTATATATTTGTATTGATCTGAATTTTGGATTATCGAAAAAAACAAGCATAGTATATGTAAGACAGGTATAACTTAGGTACATACGCAAATATCGACGATGATCGGACGTACAACCGACAGCGGAGGATCTTCTTAATTGTGCTTATCCGAATGCTTAATGGCCGAAGTCCCGGTATCTCCGGTTTACAATCTACATCGACGATTTACTATCGCCCGTTGGCAGATGTGTGCCAACTTGCCTTTAAGGAAATTCTTTGGGGCCGAGACGATTCCGAGATCCATCGCTGTACAGAAATCATGTCGTGTATAATATACGTAAAGGCCCACGAGTTTTAGCTGGCATGAAAAACGCGTGGGTCATTTCTCTATAACGAGATGTATTATACCCTATAGGCAAGAATATTTCCAAGATGTTTAACCTTGGCCCTTATAAGCACACCGTTCACGGATTAAGAATGGGCGAATCTCATCTGCATAAATACATCTTCTTCCCGTTGTAACTGTATATAGAATTCTAACGGACTCGGCACCGATGACCGATCCTTGTCCCTAAACCTATTCTTACGCCAGGGTATAATTACGACATAAATTTAATTCTCGTTTCTAAACTCGTACTATGTAGAATTTCGTCGATAGAGAATCAACACTAATTGCAATATACTATATTTACAGATATTATGACAGCTGTCACCTAAATATACAAATTATCTTATAGGTGCCGACCTGCCGCTGTAGTATATCACAAGAAACGGAAGCTTAAACTCAATATATGTATACTTTTTAATTCTGGTGACTAAACAATGGCGTATTATCATACACCGTCGTCTTATATACTGGCAATAAATTAGCATACGAGATCGGTGGCGAGTGCTCAGGTCCGCGGATCGTGACAAGTAGGTCGTTGCGGCGCTTGGCGTCGAAACGTTATGGCAGCTAGGGCGTTTCTCGTCAGATTTTATTCGATGTTTTCGATAACTGGCGATAAGCGCGCTCATCCAGAGTCTATAATAGGATCTAACACAAGCGTATACTTAAAACTAACACAATTACTCAATTATTCGAAATAGTAGAACATAAAGCGAATTTAAGTTTTATAGACGTTAGGTTTAACGGAGGTGATAAACAATTCGGAGAATCAGCGATATGATTGTTCTAAAAAGTGAGTGATATTATGTTTTGTAAATATCCGGTATTTAGCGAGTGAAATTTTCGGCCAAAAACATTCAGACGCAAATTGTTAGAATTCGTTGTGAAATCATTCTTTATAACTTCCCATTGCATCACTATATTATTGTCGTCATTGTTCTGCCAAAACTTGTTGAATTTATTAGGAAAGATGCGAAAGTTTTCAAACAAAGTGTCACATACTCTGAAATTTAGTTATAAGGAACTATATTTATTATATATAATTTGATAAAATCTATACCGTTCTTTATTGCCGCTTGTTGTTTTACATAAAGATATTGATGACGCAGTGTTCCGGTCTGCATCCAGGAAACAAAATCATAATTTAATTATTGCGTAAACTGATATGACGCAAATACCACACGCAAAGTGATAAACGAGGGCAAGATATAATAACGCACGCCGCTATATTTGAAAAGTTGATAAAAACTGGAAATTGATTTTAAACGGTATGGGCGCAGGCTGCACGTTCCAGTTAACCTCGTATAGATGAGTATAGTAGAAAACTAACTTATACTCTTGATCCAACAGGCAACACGCACCTTTCCCCATGCGTCGTCGCACGTAGGAAGATAAATCCACTTTTCACCTATGTATGTTCGCACAGTGCATGATGAACTTAACGTAACTCTATGTTAACTACACAGAAATTACTAGGCCACACGTCTTGCTTCCTTATTTATGAAAAGCTTGTATACGTATAGTTTGCCGACGAAGGATGGATTCAAAGGTGTTTTTTTTTTTTTTTTTTTTTTTTTTGTTTTTTGTTTTTTCATCATCATATCACTTTCATCCGCGGTCCCTGCAATTAGCTTTCGATTTGCTCAAGTTGGTAAGTAAAAATCATTGAGAAAGTTAAAAAATGTATAATGTGAACTTCACTTCGGTTATTATAATCATAGCAGCTAGCTAATACTTACCTACCTACCTATAACCGACGATAAATTTGAGCGTGATTCTCTGCCACGCGATCCGTAAAGATCCGGTAATTAATTATCCGTCAAACTAATGAACGATAGACTGGGGTCGGACACACGCACGGTTAATGCCACGTGTAGGTAGTATACTGCAACGCGTGGATCTCCGTAGACCGGATAATGTCGATGCAAGGTAAGTCCGTTGTCTATTGAAAATCAAACAACGCGTACACGACGGACGCGATGCAGTAACGTGAATGTAAACGTAAACGTAAGCGTAAACGTAAAACGGAAACAGACGAGACTTGGATAATCAATTAGTTGATAGTGATTAATCGGAGTGAAGACGTTTCTACGACCATGCGCTTGTAGTATGCATATTGCCGTCAATTATATACTTCGGAGATCGCGTCAATTTGTTTATACCATACGGCTTTAACGATCAACTTATAGGCTCGTGATTACAAATTATTTAATTACGGTATAAAATAACGGGAAAACTTTCTAGTATGTATATGCTAGGTGATAGAAATCGAAATATTACTACTCTGGTGGTGAAAATTTTTGTTCTCAAGGTTTTCCTTTGCAGTACAATAAGCTTGTACAAATGTTTCCACTATCAGATTTCTTGGAGTTATGCGAGTCGGACAAATATACGAGCTCCGGCCTATACACATATACGCAAAGTTTCGATCGGGCGATAATTTATCTCTCAATTATATTCAAATTTCCGCAATCTCATTGCGAAAGTAGTAAACAGCTCGTGCTGCACTGAATACGAATCTGCACGTTCGTGTACGCTAGATGCGCGCGGGTGTGGAGAATTGACAAAGAAATTATTATTATAGTCGTTAATGTTATCTCGAAGTGCGATTCTCATCGTCAGTTATATTCTAAACAAAAACTCCTACGCAATGCGTACATACATAAATGCAGAGTACAGCTTGGGGAACGGACGGTGAGCTACTGCTTGGGTGGCTAATCAAAATATCAATTAATAAAGCCGGTCCCTTTGATTCGTCGGAAATTATAGTCATTCCATTCGTGTCCTAATCGACGATATAACTGCAACTTCCGGTCACGGACTTAGGATATAGGAGTGAGCTTATAGAAATCCTGAAGATATGTGGAACATTTTTTGAAAATTAATTACTTACTATGGCATGTCTTACGATGATCGGCTCGTAAAATTGAGTATCTCTCGCCGCAAAATCGATCAAAGAACACGGAGATTTCTCTCGTTATAATATATACAAGTGCGAAAATAAACGTATCTGAAGGATTTTTAACGATACGGAATCGGCATATCCTGCGAGTAAAGGAAAACGAATCATTACTAAATGTCACTACCCGGACTATAGACACTTAACAATCAGATCCTACGATTACCTTGAAACGTTAAGCCGGGACATAATCTTATACAGCGCGACTTCCATGCATAGCCGAGTTTACCTGGACGTGGTAATCGATAAAGTTTATTCAATTGCGCGAATAAACTTATCATATATTGAAAATAAAGTATTATTTTATTTGTAGCTCTGGCGTATATCTAGACGATATATTTTTATTTGCAATTGCAGATCTCAAACCACTTACTATGTCGACGAAAAATAATATAGTCGATTTTTCATTCAATTTTGAATTCTACATATTATATAATATGTGTCCTGCATACGAAATCGATTATTCCCTCTATAAACGGGGAAGATGAACTTTATAGCGTCTGCTATATACACAGACACCTCTTATAATAAACCGTCGACAATGTACGGAGGAGTGTCGTAACTGTAACACGGATAACGTGAAAACTTATACGTTAATCACGATTTCAACCCGAAGTTCTCACTTGGGATTTGAAATTACATTGAAACGCAACGTGAACCAAGCAATCGACTATCAACTATCAACTATCAGACGACTATCATCGTTCAGTAAGTGATGCGTGAAGAAGAAGAAAATTGCCAGTATAATGTACCTATACTGCAGCGCAATATCTCCGTGTAAAACGATCCACTATTACGGTTCTGAACGCAATTCTAGCCTATAGATCGTTACAACATATAGATACGTAGTACTATCGCAGAAACTACGTAAAACATTTCAGGACAACTGTACAACCGACTTGTATTATGCGTTACTAGTTTAGTCATATATAGTACCTACAATACAACTCGTAGAATATTATAGCTACAGGTATGCAAACTGCTCCGCCTACTACGCCTGCAGCTTCGAGAGTCAAGATAACCTACCGCATTCTCAGCTTTCATTGTCAACATCTTCAGTTCGTTAGGCATATGCCCTCTGGTTCTATGGAATGGTTGCCGTATATGCCGTATACAGTTATCGAGGTCAATGTGCCCTTGTAAAGGTTTTGTGCGAACAAGGTGCAGGCGGTAAAGAGACAAAGAACGTTAATTACTTCCCTGCATCATGCACGCAATCAGTACCTATCCTATCCTATATCCCACTGCACAATATAAATGTACATACGTGCGTATCCTGAATTGCTTATGATGTAAAGTGTTTTAAGCACTAAATTAACAAGTAAATTACACAAATTGGTCCTGTGCTCTGGACTGGACACTACAAACTATACAGTATACACTGCAGTCGGTATAGTATAATACAATATCTACCCCTACCGCCTCAGGCTGTAGGTTATTATCTGATGATGCTGATATCTGCAGTTTCGTATACAAAAGCCACGCTATGCGTTCATTAATGACGATGGTGTTTCTGCAGAAGCAAATACGCGCATCCGCCAGACGTGCACTTCCAATTCCTATGCATGTTGGTATGTATAACAACATCAGAGACTACAAATATCTTCTACAGTTCAAGACTCGCATTAAGCTAAAGAACGATGAGTTATATATAGAAGCAGAAAATCGTTGCTCAAGATTAACTTCGAACGATCGAATTTATAATGATAATATTTCTGTCCATTCTTATATGCTTGCGTCTAATCTCATCCACTTGGTTTAGCTCCCTGAGGGTGTCGAGCGACCCGTGCATTACTTATATACTCTTACTTCCTGTACAGACGGCTATTTATACTATGGTGTATCTAATTGCCAGTCTGAAAGTCGGTAACTGCAACAGGTTCTTTTGGCGGATACTCAAAACGAAGAATCTCGATGCTTAGATTCGCAGCAGCAGCAGCAGCAGCAGTAGTTACGTTGCTCACAAATCATAAACCTCTGGCGTCTTACCATTTCTCGAAATTTATACTCTTCGGTTCTCCTGCGCACTTCGGAAATCAGGATGCACTTTGTACGGAACATCAAACGTCATTGGATACGATGGGTATCACGAAGTACGCGTATTAAGTGGAACACTTCTGTCTTTTAACGTTAAATTAACCGCATTAAAGAGAACGCTCTCGCCTCTCGAAGAGCCGCCGGTGTATCTCATCTGAAGGGAGTGCCGAGGCGGCAAACTAATAGCTAAATTCAGGCACGCAGATATATTCTTGTCTCGTGTCTCTTCGCCTTAGAGAGATGAATGGTGTGTGGTTGGCTGACAAGACTTAAGAATTCAAGGATCGTCACTATATGGCAGAAAAAAATTTCGCGTTGAAAATGAGAGCCAGCTGCGTATATTAAAACGTCACTGACAAATGCTGTCAAACATTGCAGTGATAACTGATAGCAAATTACTATATAATTACACATTTAATGTCCGCACGCTCATTAGATATAAGCTTGCAGAAAGTTATGCCTGAGATTCTATCAGAGAAGCGATGAATATTTATGGATTTTCTTTCATAAGGTATCCGAGTTTGGTTCGAAGTGAAGTTGTTCTAACGACAGATGGAAATGCAGGATCTTCAGCTACAGTGTACGCGTAATAGTCATAGCTGCTGTCAGTATAAGCTTACTTTTTACTTTAGGGTCAAAGAATCGACAGTCGCAGCCGTGAGACACCGTTATCTAAATGACAAAGAATAATCCGCGAAGTATTGCCGTCTCACGTCCCATTTCCACTATATTTGAACTTAACTCAGTCTTGGACAACCGTGTCGCGGTCGCATCCACACCGAGAGAAACTGCGACGAATTTTTTTAAATTCTACCTCGAGTAACACCGAAATATTGTCTTATTCCCCGTTTGATCAGTATATTTGGAACCTGTTATCACGGTCCATAAAAATGAACTCCTTCGTCGAACTTAATTCCTCAATTTCGCGAAAAATGAGTACAAACATTTTTGACGTGAAACCACACGGATATAATAACAAGGCGGATACCGTCCAACGATCTACTTTTAGTGCTCGGTGAAATGATCCGAATTGCAGGGCAGTTAAATTTCTCACGATTTCAGCAGCAGGCATCAGGTCGCGACTAACGATCCCGATCCCGAAAACAAAGACTTATTCTGTCTTCATTGGTCCAGATTCTTTCCATTCCTTACGCAGACATGCAGTGCGCAATTTACCCTTTGATCTTCGCATCCTTGACCCTCTCACAATTAGTTCAAACTCTAAGACAAGAAGTAATTTCGATCACTGTGATCATTTCTCACTTTTTCTTCAAATTTTGCACGCACCTATAATCATGATAGCCGTTAGATGGTGTCAAGCCTTAGATCTCGAGCCTCAAATGTCAATTCGAAAACTGCAGGGAATGTGAAAACATGCGGAAAGTCGACTTTTCAGCTATAACAATTAATTTTGGTTTGGTAATTATATAGACGAGTATATGGATACATTATGACTAATAGTTACAAATAAATAACATCGTGCGTGGATGATATGCACACTATAAAGTTTATGGATACGGTGCATGAAGAAGTTGAGATCGATTTTCAGTCTGAATTATTCACGGAAATTTATCACTAACGCCTGTATCCGATGCGCGAGTGAATTACACCGATGAGAGAGGTGAATTACGCAGAATATCAGGAACGGCGAAGCCATCCACTCTTCGCGGTTCGCTTAAAATTAGATGATGGTCTAGCGAGATTTCAGAATCTGATTACCATCGATCGGAACTTCGTCTGCTAATAAACCAGGCTCAACAGTCCGGTTCTATATATATGTAACAATGAAATAGGGGTGGAAATTCGAAGCTTTAAACTTAGGTCGAAACTTTCACAATGTAATCTTCAAATAAGTTTGTCGCTACGATTTAAAAAACAATCCGATCAATTTCCGTCACTTTTGAACAAACATTCGTTACGTGCATTGGTTCGTCAATATTTAATACCACCCGTACATACAACCATATTTCATAATAATATGCAATCCTCTGTGATATATCATGCCTGCATTAATATCAATACATAAATCACAATACATATGCAGATTGCGGACATATACTATATAGGTACGCGTGAAATTTCTCATTTGAAGTAAAATGAGGAACAATTCTCAGAATTTTTCTTTATACTAGTATCTTCCTCGGACACGCTTGATCGCGAATAACGGTCAGCGAATCTAATCTTCGTCATGGTAAACCGTATGTATATATATAGAGGCGACCTTCCGTCGTCGACGGGGTGCCATCATCGTCTACACAAGAACAGCAGTCAAAGGTAAAGGTAAAGAGGATGTAGTTACCCAACTAAGCTTTGAGCGGGACTTCGCGTCCCGAACATATCGTAAAATAAATGGCGAGCCATTAAGCCCGATTGTACCCGCGGTCGGGGCCTTCGACCTCCCTACGGGAGTGGGTCAGGACGGTGCGGAGTATCTCGACGTTTCTGCACAACCCCATAATCTTGGAATTTACCGGATCGTGACGCAACGACAACATGGATGTCGACGCCGGCGCAATAATTGGTTCTTTACGAGGACCCTGGCAATATAGAAACGTAGGACTCCTATGTACCATAAAGGCTAAACTTATAGTACCTACCTACATCTATCCATGTATATATGTATATATATATGAACAGTGCGCTGAACGGATAAGAAGAACAGCCTAGCTATATATACTTAGATATATATATATACGTATGCATATACCATATACACGTATATACGTGCACCCGGTGAAGGTGTACCGCGTGGGAAGCTGACCTATCTTCCACGAGTCTCAATCTCCCACCGCCACCCTGGTCTGCGACCAAACGATCGCAATAGGTTCGTTGTTTTATCACTAATGCATCGAGTATCGGTGGACAGGCGAGAAGAAAAAGACCCATCGATGAAGAAAATCTCTTAAAATTCTTCATGCTTTCAGTTTCGAAAGAGGCGTATGTTTTGTGCATTTCATGATACGACGCTTCGTCCGGAGGTTACAGTGAATATTCAATCGAAGATAAAGAGGACTGTTGTTCATAATGTGATTATATAGTACTCGATTATCATATCAGCGCTGGAACGATCACACTGAGAGACTCTTCGTGTCAATAAATGGTAAAACTATATCAAAGTTTAGTATGGTAGGGTTCGAAAGTAGGGAAGACAGCGCAAAATACACTAGTTATTCGTAACGTTATACTGAAGTTTCATATTGCCATAGCAGATTTTAACAAGAAAATACGAGATATTAGTATGGTCAATATGAAATATTAGAACGTTGTATGTCAGAAATCTTCCATACGAAAAATCGATATTCTCCATAGTAAAATTTCCTACAAAGTCGTCTCACTTATAAACACAGTGACTGTCATCATTCGAGAAGCATATTCCAGAAATTAACATGGTCAATATCAACATTGATATCAAGCAGCCGTGAAACTGCAAAGGATATTAGAAATTGAAACGGAGAGTCTCAATTTTTCGTATGGTGCGTATGAAAATATTTCCTGAATCTCCCGAGCGACTACGATCTTCACCGAGAACGCACGAGGCCCCGCTCTGTTTCGGAAACAGCCGAAGGAAAAATCCTGCCAATTCGCTTGCCATGTGCCGTGTGAATGTGGAGATTTGTATATCTCTGTAATTGGCTATATTTTTAGGATTACCTATGTATGACTTTTCCTATTTCTTTTTTCAAACGACGAAAATGTTGAATTCTAAAAATGAAGACAATTCTAATTATAAAAAGTTCTATTTCTGATACCTTCGATTCTTTATGATTAGTTTATTTGTAACATTTAAAATTATGTCATAAATACAAAAATTCAAAGATTAGAAAAAAAATTAGATCATCTTTTCAGAATAAAAGCGATTATAGTATATCTAGACTCTAATAGTGCTAAAATTTTATATACTCCCAAATTATCTGAATTTATTTAAAAGTAGAAAATATTTCATTCTGAACACTTCCTCAATTGAAAGTATTCATGTTTGAGGAATAGGGATGTATATGGGCAATTCACTCCATATCAGCTAACTTCAAATTGGCGCGGAGTGATTTTTATTCTCAATACTCGGGAAAAATTATTTCATTTTTCGAAAACGAGCTACCTAATCAATGCAAAAATGATTAGGCGAGAATCAGATATTTTTCCCCGTTGACCTAAAGAGTTTCAGATTTTTTCCGTCATTTTTAACACAGATATAATTTTTTTTCCACTTTTGCCCATAAGAACACATGTTAATTTGTCAATTTTTCTAATCCAATTTTCTCCTAAACAAACGTCTTAAAGAGCTTGAAGCGTTTGTTGAATTTTTTCTAGGATAAAATCTGAAGATCCAAATTTTCAAAATTTTCTACCATCATGTTTGCTGTGATGCCCATACATGTTTCAATTGAAAAATAATACATAATTAAAAAATTAATTGGATTTTTTTTTTTTTTCAAGTTATAAAATTACCTTTCCAAAATAAAGTCTACTTTGCAAATGCAGTTTTCCAAAAGAATGATTCTTTAACGAGTTATTTAGAAAAGAACCCTCCAAGTCCTTTCTCACAAGCAGTGGATTATTACCAGCTTGGTATATATAGAAGTTTCTGAAATTTTCCCGCACGTAATTGTATTACGTTTGTATATTGTAAATGTATAGGTATAAGTCTCCCGGTCTAATTTATAAGTGTGTTGCGCGATACTCCTATGTAACTTGTGTATATTTGTGTACATGTATAGTATACCCGATATGTATGTCCTTTCAGTGCGTGTGACCTCTACTTCCTGATGATACTGGTGTTGGTGATAGCCTCGGCTCACTCCCTTCTTTTTTCACCGGCAAGTCATGATTTTTCATATGGTCCGTACGAAAAACTCGAGGGGCCATTCACTCATGTAATCATAAATGTAGTCGATTTTCAGTCACATGAAAATCGCACGGAAGTCACGCGTAGTCGACTGCAGTCGGTATGCAGTCGCGTTTGTCATCATTCGCAGTCGTGTGAAGTCGACCCCAGTCATTCACTGTCGATCGTAGTCAGTGAAGAAAATGTCTAGGAAGCAGTATAGATTAGGGTGGTCGTTAATTTCTAACATATACTTGCCACCCCCTGAAGTGACAGATAATAACCCAAAAACACGGTGTAATTTTTTTTAAATTTTCAGCTTGATGGTAAAGCGTGCCGAAATCAATTTAGAGTTCGAAACTTTGAAAAAAAAAAAAAAAATTCAATTTTTTTTTAATTTTTGAGTATAAAAGCAGAAAATAAATATAGAATGACGAAAAACGAAAACTTTCCAACAAAAAAAATGTATTTTATAATAATCTTATGATATTACAACGTTATAAAGACTACATTGAAAAAATAAATCAATGAAAAATGAAATAAATAAAAAAAATAAAAAATAAAAAATAAAAACAAATAAATATAGTCTAACATAAAGTTGCAATATGATAAGTTTACAATAAAATACATTTTTTGTTGCAAAGTTTTCGTTTTTTGTCATTCTACATTTATTCACGGCTTTTTAACTCGAAACTTTGGAAAAAAATAATATATATATTTTTTTATTTTTTATTTTATCAAGTTTAAATTGATTTCGGCACGCTTTCCCATCAAATTAAAAATCTGAAAAAAATTACACAATGTTTTTGGGTCATTATCTGTCGATTCAGGGGGTGGCAAGTATATGTTAGAAATTACCGACCACCCTGGTATACATAGTTATATAAAAAACTTGTTTTGAGTGAACAAATTTTGAATAAGTTTTGAGTTGATTCTGATAGTCATACTTTTATAGTTTTCAATATATTATAGTTGAAAAAAAAAAAAAAATTAATAAATAAATTTATTAATAAATTGTAATGATTTCCAATAAAAATATTTTGGTTTAAACACGGATAATTGGCCATCGTAATTTATTACACACAAATTATTGACAGGACTATGGTGGAGACGGTTGCAGATTTGAGCGCTGGATATGAGGCTAAATATGCGGACTACCTGCAGCGCGAATGAACCGGCTAAAATTCAAGTATGTCGTCGATTGTAATCACGGCTGTAGTCGATTGCAGTCGCTTGCAGTCACGAATGTAGTCGCTTGCAGTCACAAATGAAGTCGCCGATAGTCACGAGTATAGTCGTCAACAGTCGCTTGCAGTCGCCTGAAGATTCTGGGTGACTACAAGTGACTGCAGAGTGAATAGCCCCTCGGAAAAACTGATATTCTTCGTGACGACTGGAGACGATTATTTCAAACTTTCATATTCACCATACTAACCGTGTTTGTCAAGTCGCTATCTAACTTTGATATGGTGCGTTCCGAATATTACTATGTTGTTCATTAAACATTGAAACACCTTTTTCACTTATTGAAAGGAAAATATCAGTTTTACCCATTAGTATGCACCATATGAATTTTTGAAACGTACGCCCGGTCTTCCCTACTTTCGAACCCTACCATACTAAACTTTGATATAGTTTTACCATTTATTGACACGAAGAGTCTCTCAGTGCAGATTGTTAAATTCTAAAAACCTTGAACGATCATGGTGGTACACAGAAAAAAAGATTAACTTGAGCCAAGAAAATTATTCTTGATTCAAGATAATTTTGCGGTCCAAAAATGAAGACCGAAATTTTGATTTGATCCGAGAAAATTTCGGTCTTCATTTTTGGACCGCAAAATTATCTTGAATCAAGTCAACCTTTCTTTCTGTGTAAAAACTAAAAGCTTGCCTTGAATAAACTCAAGTCGAAAAGGCCCTTGTCGTCTATTAACCGCGTATATGTTAGAAAATCTCCGTTAGAAACGGAAAGATGGCGGACCCGCCCAGCTGGTCTCTTGACAGGCTCATCTTCACCGGCTTTACTACTGATCCTGGACATAGTGAGTTATGAAGCCGTTTGCATACCAATCAAATTGGCGTGCTTCTTCGCAGCTTATAACTATACGCGGCGCTTAAAGCTTCCAACAGCCATCAAACGTCAGTCCCCACGTGTACCGTAACCCTGGCGCCAGACTTAACACGCCATAGTAGTATACAAGTACTCACTGAACCAGGAAGACGTTTGTGGCCCTGTCGTTGGTAGATAATGAGAGAATGACGTTCACATTTTCCAGTAGTTTTCATTTTTTATCGATCTTCAGTGTTGCAGTTTTCGAAGGATGCGTGAAGAGTTGATTAAACTTTAAGAAATTGTATAAAATTCGTCCCTGCTGGCAAGATGTAAGAAATACTGTGACGATTATAATTAGTAGCATGTATAATTGTTATAATTCAACGCTTAGCTTAGTTATTACGTCAAAACGCTTCGGGGTAAAATAGGTGCAGATTCTTTTCAATGGGTAACCGCAGGATCGGCTAACCGAGTGATATCAAGGATAGCAAGTCTCCTAGAATTTCTAGGAAGCCTATTAGATATCAGGCAAGAATCAGTTGCTGTGATAAATTGATAGCCCAGTCGTATATTATCGTGCTTTCCGTAAAACGATATTATGTTAGCTGTTGTACGGCGTTCTTGCCTTGTTTAGGTTTTCAATAACAAGATGCGTAAATACAATCAAACCGTATAAAATACAGCCGCAGATATACACTTTTAGGCGTTATGCATTGGAATGAAATAACTGACTTGCATATAATATAATAAGATCAAAATAAAAATTATTGAACTCCGTTCAATTTTATTAACATATATGCATTAAAATCAAGAAGTATACTACATCTACCATACGAACTGGAGATAAAAAAAATACCGACTCATAAATTAGCGACAAGTATGGTATATAAGAACGTAAATGCATGTCTCATATAGTGCAGCAAAATATCACATAGTAGGAAAACAAAGTTATAATTTTCAAGTGCAAAAACGGGACAAGGAGATCATCTCTTCCTCTACAGATTACCCGCAACGGTACCCGAGTCGTATACCCACGGTGTGCAGCTGCACACGTAGGTATATAAAAAAAGAATAAAATTTAGAAAAGAGAATGAAAAAAAATTTTACCCCATAGTCTCTTGCGCACGATGGGATAGATAGATAGATCATGCTTTGTCTAATCCATTTTTGTCTTTTTTTTTCTTCAATTTTGTCCTTTTTTTTTTTTTTTTTTTTGCATTATCTGAAGTGAAACTTGGCCTGTAATTGTAGCTCTAGAGTTAATTGGACAGGACAACCCGGATCCACGAACAAATCTTCGTCTAAGGTAGACTCTGACTGTAACTGCAACTTACAAACACCAATGTTTGTGCGGTGGATGCTGGCGGGGTCAAGTACCAACAGCATACCTTCTCGTCAACTATATTTCTGACTCAGCACAGTCATCTTGTTTTAACCACGATCGCGACTTACGCATTCCATACGCTCGACGTAACACCAAAATGATAAAAGAGAAAGAAAATTCCTTACTTATGAATACCTAAGATGCTTATTGCTAATCATCAGAGGTCAACGACAAAATTTTAGTATTGGGATCCTTGGAATGGACGTGGCTTTGAAATTTTAGCCTTCTTTGAGTAGTTCTATTTTCTGCCACTAGTTGGCGTAACGAGGTTCTAAGGTTCCCAATACTGCAACTTAGATATTTGAAGAGCATCGTATATTCAGGTGTTAACAGCTCTCTTTATTTCACATACAGCCATTTAAACTCTAAGAAAATTACTTTTTCTTTTAGCTCTTTAGTCTGTGCACGTTCTATTGCATCATCGGAGCCAATGGTCAGGTTAAATCAACGAATTCATTCCTCCGAGCGGTATAGTGCGTGAGAACGCATATATGCAGCGTGTTTCTCGTCTTGAATGCGGTTTACGGGTTAGCGATTCTAACGGTTATACCGCGACATGGTAATTCCCAATAATTTCTTACTATTTATTTATTTATTCGTTTCGTTATATTTATTTTTCTACGGATCGTTGATTTCGATCTGACCCATACAGACCACGACCAATCTATCAGACCGCTATAATAATCGTTTAGGTGACTCTTTCAAGAAACAACTTTGACCTCATCTGAACAACCACCGTAAATACGAACGGTTCTAAAGTTTAGCATCTAACTGCCAGATCAATCAGAATAGTTTATAACCACGATATCACGTTATCGCAGTCTTATTGGGCTAATTGCTGCCCCGGTTTCTACCAGTTCTAAGAACGGGTATCCGACCTGGCGGAAAACACGTCGTGATTTAAAATTTCGATGCAAATCAGTCGCAAATCGATTCCGAAACTTAAACTGATGTGTAAAATTTAGTTGGTTAAGGCCATTTCCATAGTAACGTTTCATGTTATTCCAAGGCCAAAACTTTATACTCATCAACACCCACATGTGTAATCCCATGTCCTGATAGCGTCGTATGGCAAAGAGATCCGTACCGAGGATCTGGAGAATTGGAAAGCCGAGATTGCTTCGTCTTGGATGCACCGTATAATATCCCGCAAGGAAGGAAGATTTCTAACCGCATTTTGTCGTCGTGCAGCACTTCTACTTCCGGCGACACTAATTAATTCCGATGTCGCGTTTAAGAACGCCCTGCCCTACCTTGTAACTATATGGCAAAGATCAGATACATGGTTTCGATTTCAGTGCTGTGGAGCAACGCGGTGTCAAGAAACTTGCGAGTCACGTGTCTGACTCTGCTGAAGCTAAATAAATATGCAGATATATACATGCATACAACGTCAAGAATTGTTCCCCGTAGGCAGCTAACGTGTGTGAAAAGAGGCGAAATACTAGAAACCGGAGAAAAAAAACTGCAGGATGATCTGCACGCAAAAAAACAGTGCTGTCGAATTTACTCTATGAGCATAGTGAATATATGGACAGCACTTTTTTGCAGTAGAAATTATCACAATTCTAGTATTGAGTACATTGGAGCAAGTGGCATTCAATGTCTATACGAGCGAATGTTACCACAATTGTGATAATTTCTACTGCAAAAAAGTGCTGTCCATATATTCACTATGCTCATAGAGTAAATTGGACAGCACTGTTTTTTGCATGTGAATGCAATTTCTCAAACGTTAAGTCATTCGTGCTTTACGTTTCTTCCGCACTTTAATTACTAAGGCGACATTATTCCTAATTGAACCTATATACGTAATTGTATACCTATGTACCTATACGACAAAGCTTACGTTCTGGTTGAGAAACTAAATGTAAGAACTACACCCGTTACAGCGCTAAGTAATTACTGAAGAAAACAAAACCCTCCTAGATTCCTAATTCCCTTACTTTACTTTAACCCCTCAACTGCAATAACATACACAAACGATTTAACGATGAGTATAACACTTTTTACGCTTTTCTAGACACTGCAGCTACGATCCCCACACATCCATAAACGTGTTTTATAGGCCTCATTAACACATTAAACATGTCTTTGAAATTAGTCACCTTTTCGACTGATCTTTCTACGAACCGCAAGTGATATTAATGTATCATCAACATTGAGTAGGCTCCCCAAGATAAGAAGACAAGACTGAAGTGTTGTTCTCAGGTGAACTAAAAAAATTCCTTAAGTTGAAAATGAAAATTTATTTCTATATTAAAATTGAATGGGTTTTTAACTAAAAAGATAAGTTTCACTATCGATATTGCTATTAGGCTTTGCTCCGACCAGTACCTACTACATATAGATATAGATAGAAATAGCTACCTACTATAGTGGTTGAGTTCGTGTTGTAAGTTTGGCCATATAAGGGAGGCGAAAGTGGTACATTTATGCGAGTAAATCCCAGCGAATCCTGCGGCTCGGAGAGCCGTATACCTATCTACCGTCCATACGTATCCGTTGCGAAGGAACCGGAGATATACCTACTACACTATGCAAGTGGTAAGACGCAGGGCAGGGGCTCTCGTCCACTGGCCATAACTCATGCTAATGCGCGTCGTTATCTCTGGACCATCACACAGGCCAGTGAACGTTAAATACAACCATGTAACTACACAAGTTTGAGATAAGGAGCGATAAGCGACTCGGAAAAAAAGACCTTTGGAAAAATGGTCCCACGTCTTCAGGCGCCTCGTTAGAGTTTACGATCTTAATTCACGGTGGGTATAATACTAGATGAATATTGATAGATGATTATAACAACGTCAGCTGCGATAATCGATAGGGAATTTTCAAACGGACCGGATATCTATAGTCGAACTGCATAATAACGAGGTGTAGGTAATGAAGTGGAAGTGGAAGTTGGAAGTTGGAAGCTGGAAGTGTTCCTCTTTCTCCAAGGTATAAAATAATTACGAAACGAGAAACTCTGGACTATAAAGTGTAACGTATATGAGAATGAAACAGTGCGAATACAAACCAGTTTCATTTCATTTATCCACATCTTGTTTCTTCGTCAACGTCTCAAACGAACCTACTTCCGCCATACTGTCACGTAGGTGTGCAATGATTATGATTATTATGATTATGATAATAATGATAAAAGCGAAATTCGATTCATTTAGCTAATTGTCATATAATGAAATTTCGTGAAATCCAATTTATGCACGTTTTCTAAAACTTGACCAAGTGGATATCGCAGAGGTATATGAATGAATATAATCGGATTTTATACAATGGTTCTCGTCCAAAGCATTATTTTGGATTCCCGTTTCAGAGATATGGGAATGTAAAGCTGACGCGTAAAGTGCAGGAAATCGACTTTTCTGTCGTTAGCAATTAGAGCGATTGGTCTCGACATAGTATATAGGATATATGATGGAATCGACACGTTATTTTCAAAGTACAAGTGATAATCTTCTTCAGAATTATTGCCATGTCTCTCTAAACTTTTATGGCTGCACAGACGTGCATTTCCGCCTTCGACGTGCTTCCTAGAGAATAAACAAGACAATAGTCACTCTAGTATGCCCTAGAAACATCCACCGTTCACGCGATGTACTTAATCAGAATTTTTCTATACTGCAGTTTAAATGCAAAAAAATAAAAAATAAAAAAATATACTTAATAACTCTACGCGAGAGAAAAAAGTTGACGATACGGGTGCCTTCTGGTATAATAATACCCTTACTTCCGGTACAAGATCTGAGCTAACAATAAGTGTTGACTAAATGGCGTCACGTAGTTCCCGCGTTAGGATATTTCTTCTCACATATTAGTATATAGATATGTATATATATATATATTCGTGTAACTTAAATCTGGGATAGTTACAAATAGATTTGTCTGGCTGATGCGTGGCGCCGTGTTTAATTACTCATGCTAAATTCACACTCTCACTTTATAAATTTGAATCGCGTTTAGCTGGTAGTATGTATAATATGACTAGCCCGTTTTGTACCGAGCTCATATGATTAACAACGAGCACAAAACCGCAGAGGTATATACATATATATATATATATATATATATATATATATACGAAGACATCGAACAATAGAAACGGACACGGTAAGAACAATAGATCCGTCGACCATGTTGGTCGAGTAAATCCGTTATGGATATCAATTTCCAACGATTTCGAAATCATTAAAACGAGAAAATATATTGTACGACAATTAGCATTGTATATATTATACTTACATATATGTACCTATATTACACGTGGTTATTAATTGACTAATTTATTCATTATCGCTTGACAATTCGACGAAAGGTTTTAAGCACATAGCTATATATTATAGATATACATATAGCTATACAAATTTAAATACAGAATTCGATACTAAAGTGCAAATTTATTATTAACTTAAGTATATATCCAGACGCCGGTGTTAATGTCGCAATTTTTCAATTACATATACATATACGCAGAGGGGTTGTCAACCGGCATCAATGACCTCGTGCAGGTCCACGTGGAGCCGTAAACCTCGAATTTATGCGGTCATAGATCTCGCCACCGCTCAGGGTCACACGAATTTCGTATTCGCTTATAGTAATGCTTATAGGTCTATATATTTGAACTAATAGTTCTCATAGAGTATATTGAACGTGTGAGTATATAAGGATATGCATTCTACCACGATTGAGAAATAATTGTTTATAGTGACGTACATACCTATATCTAGGTATAATAATTCGACTCACGAAGTTGGGAGGACATCACGTATACCCCATGATCTCAGCATAGGAAATAAATGTATAGTATGTATATTATGGGTATTGCAGGCTGGAGGTATGCCGTTTCTCCTGTTTCTACATGTCTTTGCATCCAACGTACGTATAGTACATATCGTGACATAAGGCAGGTGTAGTTTCAAATGTAAATTCATTCAATCCATTGGACCGGTTAATCTTTTCATAGAAATCCTAGACTCATCTTTTGTTAGAAGGAAAGGTAGGTAGGTAGGTAGGTAGGTACTTTACACAACGCGGCCTCGGAATAGTCGAAGAACTATTCGAAAACCCGTTCTAGCCTTAAACTATTCGATAGTACAATGAATTGATCGATATACACTCGATATTCCGTTCATTGCCGGATAAGATATTAAATTCGATGATATAATATGAGATTTCATTTATTATACACGGATACAGATTCCAATCGATTTCAGTTTTACAAAATTGACCGTAATAAACGAGGCTTGAAAAAAGAAAAATCTTTCGGAATCAAGTCACGAGTATTACTATACCTACCTGTAGCAGGATGGAATATCTTTGGTTTAAATGTGAGGGAAGTCAGGACTTGAATGAAAAATAAACGACAAACTATCACGTGTGTGCGTGTACAGACGGAAGTCAGTAGCCATAATTATAGAACCGTACGTATGTAGGTATTTACAACAAAAAATTGTTTCTAAAGAAATTGAATATTCCCAAAGCTGTATTTCAAAGTAAAGTATTATTTTTGCAACGGTTCAATTTCCAATTCCAGAAGTCAATGATCGCCAAAGCGACAGAGTATCAGAATTGCCAATTGCTATTCTGCAGCATGGTTTTCAATTAATTCGACACTGCGATGCTGGCGCATAAAAGGTAAGTCATAGCGGTTCATTATAGCGTTGACCTGATTAACATGCTTATATATATATTAAGGTATGTCTTATCGCAAACTGTATACTACAGATAAAATTATAACAGGCGAATTATTATTGTCGAATCGAAAAAAGAATTTCGAAATTTTAGGTCTATCGTTTAGGTACTCTGAAGATGGGCATGAAATTTGCAATACCAATGATTACCGATTACATCGCACGAACTCACGCTTCTAAGATCGATCAATATCTCTAGTAACTCTGACAAATCGAGTGTAGCGGACGCAACCCGCTGCCCCTGACCGACTGCGGTCAGACTCTGCCTCCTTTTAAGCAGAACCAACTATATAGGTGCTATACAAACAAGTACCTAGTTATAGATAACATGTAAAGTGGTTCATTGAAGTTGAACCGATAGATGAACAGCTAACACTTTCATACGTACGTACATATACTATCGCGATCAGATTCTTATATTTGTCTCTATAGCGCCGCAAATACATATGCGAATGTATTGGTTTCCTGTGAATTCGACATTTTTTTTTTTTTTTTTTTTTTCATGTAATGATGAAATTAGTAATATTGATATACCTTACAGTATAAACGTATGCAGTTATTGCTTTTATTTGTACAATGATATGACGTGATGAAATTTATTACCTTTAGCTGCAATGAGTAAAGCTTCATTCATCTGGAATTTTCTTTTTTTATTTTCAATGTAAAATTTTGTATAATGATCTTTTTTTTTTTTTTTTTTAATCCACTTGCTTAGTTCATATATGATATATGTTTACAGTATTTTTCATTTCGTGTATAGGTATAGTACAAGTTTGTGTTGATTCGATTGAATCATCCGAACCTCACACGTGCGATGTATATAATTTCATACCGCGTGGCCATGTGAAAATTACCAAACGAAGATACACGCGGTGTGATCGTGATTCACCGAATAAGTAATATACAAGCGCGTTACCTATATAAAATTATTCACCGTTTACACAGAATGATTTACTAAGAAAACACGAAGCTTGTAAACCTATATGAGTGTTTCGAAACGTAAGATAATTAATGACCAAGAATTTATACCCTAAGAATAAATTTCATTCGATATACTCATTCCCAAAATAATAAAAACAAAATTCAAACATAAAGGATAAGAAAAAAACTAAACGAATGGCACAGATATATAAGTAATGATTATATGACTTTTAAATTCAAAAAAAAAAAAAAAAAAAATTTTGATTTTCATTCGAATTGTGAGAATCTTTCAAGTATTGCAGAAATAAAAAATTAATACAAATCTGACCACTCACTACTCTTTACACACTAATGTCACGGCGCGTGAATCCGTAAATCGCGTGTGAGTCGCGCACGTGGTCACGATCGGCGTGACACTAGCACAGGCGTCGTTGGGCGTCGCGTCGCGTGCTCTGGTGCACCTTCGCGCTGAGGTACGGCGCCGCGGCGCCCCTACCTTCAATTGCATATCGACTCTAAGCTGGGAAATGGCGCATGCTCTAAGTACTCGCAACAATAAATCACGTGCTGTCGCACATCTTCGGAAACTTTATCGTAACAATTTATCGCACAAGCTGTCACACACGATATATAGAGAGAGAGCCAAGATAGAAAAAAATCGATTTCGTAAGAATAATTGCAAAAAAAAAAAAAAAAAAATTCAATTTTTAAAATGGGATTAAAAACTGGCTCGATTTCCCTTCTCCCATAAAAGCATATTCGGGCTATACATAAAACATAACGTTATAGAAAAAAAATTCAATTCAATTTATTCGTATAGTACCTATATTTAGATACCTATGTAGTTGTTTTTGTTTGATTGAAAACTATAAGACAGGTGTAATAAATGTTTATAGTGTTGGGCACGTGCGATATATATATATATCGTATAGAAGAACCGTTATATATATATACTAACTAAGTGATAAATTCCGTACGCAAAGTTTCATATACGATGACAGGAGAGTGGAGATAAAAAGGAATTGGAGCATATTGTTGTCGGATATAGGATGTATAATTTCTTATACATTCTACAACTGACAAAAGCAATTATGCTCGAACGGTGCGAATATATCGTTTGACTGCCAATCAGTAGATGAAATCAGTATTTAATCAAACGAAAAGAGAAACAGGATAACATAAAATTAGGTCAGGGTCCGAATAATCAAAGGTTAACGGATCAGAATCTTAAATTTTTGATTGACATTTCTACATACTGTAGTATATCGAAAACTGCTGATTTCACTCGCAGTTCAATTATTTTATATTCGTCCATATATATATCCTCGAGAATTTAAAGTAACCATACCTATTATATCTGTATATACGTATATATAACTGCGGTGTTACGGAAATCAAAAATTCGATACCCCAATCAATAAAAACTAAACAAAATGAAGAGGTAACAGCTCGATATGTTACGTTCATTCAGTTTTTTATTTCCTGTCCTGTACATATCAACCACTAAATTAAGTCCGGGGCAACGTGTCCATCTAGTATTGACCACGAAGCCGATTAAAGTATTGCCACCGCACTATTATCTTACACTAGTCTCAAAACCGAATCGGTATAGTATATATATATTTGAACGCAGAACGGTTGCGTAACTCGACTTGTCGTACATTTAAATTCTGAGTCAGATAGGTAGGTATATCCGCGTGTCTGTATATATGCGTGATCTGGGAATGTCGGACATATAGTGTTCACGATAGAATATCTCCATATAATAATATCTGTTCGTTGAAATTTCTCATACTTATCGTAAAAGGCGAAAGAAAGTATATCGTTCCCATATTTATGGTACAACAAACTGGATAACCGTCCATGTTTTATGTACCTTGTCTAAATATCGTTTGTGCGTTTCCCCGCGGTCCTTGCGAAACTCTATTTAACTCTATTAGACGCCCACGTGATATGAACGGACGCTGCAGCCACCCGGCGCCCACGAGAAACAAGGAAATCGCGTGGGCGATGCATTCTCAAACGTGATCTAATACCGATATAAGCACGTACCGTAGTAAGAAACAGTGTCGCGACAAATCAGATCGTTTCACGGGTAAATACTAAATACACGGAAAAAAAAGGTTAACTTGAGCCAAGAAAGGTTGACTTGATTCAAGATAATTTTGCGGTCCAAAAATGAAGACCGAAATTTTCTCGGATCAAATCGAAAATTTTTCTCGAACCAAGAAAATTTGGAAAATTTTCTTGGCTCGAAAAAATTTTCGATTTGATCCGAGAAAATTTCGGTCTTCATTTTTGGACCGCAAAATTATCTTGAATCAAGTCAACCTTTCTTTCTGTGTAGGTATATTTAGTGTCATTTACGTTAGAGTCTAAAACCTCGATTGTGCGGTGGTCTTCGTTGGATTGAAATATCGAACACAAATTTTGATAGTTGATTTAAAAGACTGCCTTTCATTATTTCATAACAATGACTTGGGATAAATAATAATTTACGATGAATAATTTGATCCCTGTGCTCAAAGATATTATTATTGCAAAATAATTATATACACATTGTTTGGCATATAATCTATATCTCATCTTTTAATTGATATATATGCGATTCTTAGGCTATAAAGAAGGTATGTGGCGAAATCAGCTTGGCCTATACAACGAGATGATTTTGCTGACGTTGATTATCTGCCTGAGAGGCTATTAACCTTTCGTGTATAACTGAGCGACCGGGAATTCTTTCAATATCGAAAGTCCGTTAGCGCCTGTGAGTAGGTAGATATATGTATATAATCGAATGTGTTACACGCGAATATATAGATGATTGAAGTATATATGTATATTGTTATTTATTCACGGTCGATATCCGCGAAGATGTAGACGCGTATATTATATATTTAGAATCGCACATCAACGTTAACGAATGGCTCAATTTTTACTGCAAAAAGGAAAAAAAAAAAAAACAAACCTTCATTTGTGTTATAGGATTCGCTAGAAACCTCAAGCTATTGCGATGATTGAGTTCACCGTGAGCAGATATAGCGTGGAAAAAAAAAAAAAAAAATCATTTAAACTATTTGATTTCTCCGTACCCTTATGCCGTATTATACTATAATGCGGGGCTTTTACACATAGCTTTCTACAACAATGAACCGCGAGGAGGCACCCCTCTCGTGAGGTTACAACAGCTTTCGCCTATATTTTATGTCATATATATATAACCGATATGTGTGCCATTCGAATCAATACAATCACAATACATGTAGGTATATATATATTGTATACTTAAATAAATAGAGGTATATTGTGCATTATAGTAACGTCGAAGGTCCATTGACACCCGCCTGATTGTCAGACGCAGCTGAGTAAATGTGCCAACTTATACTTATAAGTGAAACTAGACTCGAAGTTCTTGTTTTAATTTTTATTTTTCAATATGTGTGTGTTTCAATTGTTTAAGTACCATATCGTTCGTGTATATAATACGGTACGTTCCCTACAGCTTCTTATATTCACTAACAATAATGAATAAATGTATAGATGGAGAGAAGAAGCACTCGAGTATAGTATAGGTATATACGTATAGGTATATATGTATTGAGAATCTATTTATTCTAATGATATATATGAAAGACTAAAGGACTTACTCAGGGCTGAAGGTTCATTGCTCCGAAACGGGCGTCCCGTCTCCTGTAAACCACAAACGGTCTCATTAGTGATATATACTCAACGATTTTATATAAGACTAGTAAATGTAGTACAAGTATATGTATATGTGTATGTATATGTATATGTATAGGTAGACATGCAACTATAGATTATAGGTGAAGTTATGCCACTAAGGTGTTGCGTATAATATGCGATATGGAAGATATAATGCATGGGACAAAGTGATTGTCTTTGATGTGTCAAACCGTCATTTCGAATAACAATAACCAATTGACAATTTTCTTATATGTAGGTATATATATATATAAGTTAGACTGACAAGCTAAAAATATAAGAAACTGTACCTACAACGTATCCTTATTAAGAACCAGCTCAATTAAATTACGTAACAAAAGAGAGCCTCTACCTCTTTTATGCTCATAAAGGTGTGATTCGAGCCTGCTACGGTCCAGTGATTGCAAATGACGCAGTGTTTAAAGATGTCAAGGAACGTATATCAGGTCAGATGACCACGTGATACACAATGAAGCACTAGGTATGAAAGTAGGTTTCTGACACCGTAATTAGGATTTCATTAATAACGTTATAGGTTCAAAAGTAAAATGTTCAATTCTTTAGAACAGATTTTAGTATTATCGTCTTACACACAATATGTCATTAAAAAATGATATTCTTGATGATTCTACTGTAAAGTGTGTTGCTCTTTTCGCGAGCGGCAGCTGTATATATGCCAATTTATTGATAAGACCGGCTTTGTGCAGTCCATCGATATAATCGTACGTTCGCATATCATGGAGCGAGACTAATCGACCAATCGGCCGACACTAACTAACTTCGATTCAAATACTGCAAATAGTTCTAATGAAGTCGTGAGTGAAATTATCATGGCGTACCGTCAGTCAGACGCCATGATAACACACCAGGAACCAGAGATTTCTCCCCTCGGTGTATATATCGCTACACAAGTTAGTCCTATTCGGGATACAGTGTTGCATTGTCGGACCTCACTTGACTTGACCAATGCTCATGCATTGACGGAATCATGATTGATGGAAAAAACAAAATTTGAGATAGAAATTGAGCCGAGATCGAGCCAGAAATATAGTAGTAAGTCTAAATCAAATTTTGAAGACATTTAAGTCTTGGTTTCGAATGGCATTACTTTGTGATGCAATATGCTGCCAACGATTCTCTAACTCATATTCATATTGTCAGTACTATTATCTAGCAAGATTGACACCGTTTCACTTTAGACAATGGACCAGGGATCATCTCCGTACAAGGCGAGACAATCTTCTCATTACGATTCGTGTTGACGCCTGACTATAAGCTGTAGGCTCCGTTATCGCAGTCCAAATTTAACGACTAGCTCAGAATGGCGAAAGCATGTGTAGAATGATATTCCATTGCAACTAGTTTGTGACAAACTGAAGAGGATATTATTACGGTTCGATATCCACATTATGAAATGTCCTCAAGAACAGATTTCACCATGGTAGCACCTGATTTTTAGAAATTGGTAACATTCAGGCCGCATAAACGCGGAATGGTCATTTGAGTTTGACAAATATACTTGTAATACCTATGATACGTATTGTTATTGATAACAACTGCAGCAGTACCAACGTTATAAGGAACGAAAATAATCTCCTGACAAACAGTAATTACTTCCGTATGTGTAGAGCGGTTCAAAGCAGCCCTGCTAAAGGCAAAGAGCAATTTGTTGAAAGATTTTATTTCTGCATAGCGAACATATTGACTCGTATGCAACTGGACAAGTCAAAGCTATAGCTGCTGCACAAACTACTTGCGTAAGAAGTTACGACTATCATAGACCTGAGTGTGACAACTGATCAGATATTATCCCGAGAGATTATACACCCTTGTAATTAATTCATCTGAGGCTAGTCTGCAGGAATCTGACATGTATAATAACCGTAACTAGTTGGGTAGGTATAACTTGTATACGAATATTTGTAACAAAACTTCCGACATACACATAGCTCCAATTGCATGCGCAATAATTGATTGCAAAACAGCGATAATTACTTTTTTCCGTGAATTTTTCAAATACATGTAACTCAGATATGTGAAAGAAAACGAATTCTCTTTATTGTAAGTTTGATCATGATCGTTGATGAGGGACGAATCACGTTTGTGTCGCTTGAAGTTCGACGATTTGATTCCCAATGGCAATCAAGACTAGACGGTGCGGCACGACAACGACGACAACTTCCGGCGGAAGTAACTTCCCGCTGGCGTGACGCCTCTCAACTCTCAACACCCGATCGTCGGATTTGTACTAGTATATGCGTTTAACCGTTGAAGTCCGAATTTTCAAATCAGCTTTGATCGACACCGTTCGCAGATTAAGATATATAGATTTGAAACGTGACGTCGCGACGTTGGGTCGCTCAAAAATTGACCACGCACTCGTGTCTCGTGTTGCTGCTGGTTGCACAAACTCGGCCACTGCTGCAGTATGAGTCACTCGCGCCAACTCGAAGGCCAGACAGTGGCCTACGCGGATTTATAAAATAAGATCGCAAAGCGACTGGGAATGATATGAATTATTCACTCATATATATTGATATCATTTATACCATATATAGACGACAATTACCTCAGACAGATAAACTAACCATATCGAAATTAATTTTCTCTCTACATTCTATACTGTCTTTTAGGTTTGCTATATATAATTTGAAGCCTTAGAATTTCTCAAAAAATGAGTGACCATCTTCTGACTTTCGTATATGGTTCAACACCTGATATGCTGAAATCCTTGGAGCAAAGAATATGAAAATTAACTCCGCAATGTCGGCTGACACCAAGAACTATATGATCAAAAGATATAAGATATTTATCTGTCCTTCTCAACAGTCAACCCAGATTGTTATACGATTTTTTTTTTTTTTTTTTCGTTTTTACGCCTAGGGCCAAGCAAATTCCTGTACCGCAATCTAACAGTATAGATAACGAAGTGTCATTTGACAGTAGGTACATGAACACGTAGAAAAAATGTTCACGCGTTGTCAATACTGCGTAAAAAAAAATGAACAATCGATCGTTGATCAAATCGTCAGTGTTGTCAACGGCTTCGAAGCGAACGATCTATATCTTTTGATATTTCATTATAAATACTAGCGGACTAGACAACGTGTGTCGTGTCGATTTAGGATGGAAACCACTCACGTCAAAAAATGAACATACCAACAGTTTTCACTTTTCAGCCGAATATTATTATTTTTTATTTTTATACTCCACTGCGTGGTGTATGGATATGATATCCGCTGAACGCCATGGCGCGGGCGTCGTAATTCGGCCTACGGTACGATGCAGACGATTGCAGTTGAATAATGCCGCTAGTATAGAGGGTACTCCCCCACGTTGCAGTTTCACGCACACCGTATCGATTCACTACGATGGCGAACAGGCGAAGCTATAACGGATGAGTCACTGGCTGCAGGGCTCTTACAATTATGCAGACCCTCAAGGGTTTAGGGGTTTTTGCTGATTTCCAAAGTGCGAGGGCGGCAATGAAAGAGTGTTGAAACAGAGGAGAACTGCAGCCGACTCTCCAATTCTGTCTACATATATCCTCGTATATATTATACTTACAGAAAATTAAATGTAAAGATATCCATGGATTGTCTTATACATTACATGAGTGTTGTATGTGAAAACGAGTCTTTCCCATTGATAAAAGTCAATTGGTTTGTCATTGTAAACTTTTTGTACGCAAATTCTCTAGCTATGAAGAAGCTTCATATACATCCATGACATGTGGTAAAACCCTCGTCTCTATTATGCATCATATGTGAACGATGCTTACTAGTATACACGATAAGATATAGATAGAAGTATATGGTCTATGGAACGGTATAGGACTTTGAATCCAGCGTTTAAAACAATGGAAAGATTTTGCGCTAGATTACATTAGTGTATAAACACCTGCACGCGGTACATACTGCAATTAACGCTTTCATGCTGACAGTGAGAATTGAGATTGGCGTCTTCATTAACTTTACCCTAGAAAGTAACGATAAGTGTTGCCAATTTTTTTGTTGTTGTTATTTTCTATCTCTCCCTTTCTTTTTCTCTTTCTTAAAGTTTCAAGGTTCTCATTCCGGAAATGAGACTCTTTGATTTATATACACGTTCTTCTGGTGATCTCGATATACAGATGTATACATATACATCTATAATCAGAAGCTAATGATTCGTGAAGCTGTCATCAATTGGCTATTAAAATTATATAGAAGAATATCTAAAATCGCATGATAATTTGTGTCGGCTAGAATGCTGTAGGGAGAATTTTGCAAAAGATCATTCAACAGAAATTCTTTATTGCAGGAAATACGAGGGACGAAATGAGGACATCCAAAGTGCAGATTATGGCCTCGCCTTTATCGAGTACATCAAGAAAGCAAGAGGATATTAAAATTATTTGCGGAACTGCACATGCTATATGATCACTTTATAACCTAGACCTTGGCCGAGCTAATCTAATCAGTAATCATAGTCTAGAGTCTACTGCAGTCGCGTGTCATGGACGAGAATAACATATAGTAGCTGGCTACCCTCCGTGGTCTGAACATTCGATTCCAGGATAACTGACCACAACAGCAGCTTGGAGAACGATGGGCCAGTCGCAAGTAACCAAATGATTATTTTCCGTGAATGTAAAAATTGAGTAAAAAGAGAGTGATCCATTCACTGCGACTGAGCAGAAATGAATTTTAACATACACTGAGAAAAAGGTCTTGTTGAAACAACCAAAATTTGGTTATTATACGGTCAAAGAAATTTTTTTGTTGGGCCAACCAAAATTTTGCTGTGCCAACAAGAAATTTAGTAGTATCAACAAAAATTTTGGTTGGCCCAACAAAATTTTGGTTGTGTCAACAAGACCTTTTCCTGAGTGTATTATTGTCCTCCGATTGATTCAATTTCGGTTTCAGAAACTTCGTTGGTGAATCGCATCGAAATAAACGTGACGTATAGGTATTATGTATACTACCTACATACGTATACGCTAGGTGCGGGCGGCGTTTGTCTTCTAAACAGAAAAAACGAAAACCACAACAAAAAAAAAAACAAAAAAAAGACAAAAAAAAAAACAGGAACTAAAAAAGAAACTGGTTTCTTGCCTGCAGATTAGATCACGTTCGGTCAAAGACTAGACGTTTGAAACCTCAGAACGATAATATCAGAAATATATGTATATGGCATATAAGGTATACGAAAAAGAACTATATTGATCAATAGGTATATATATAATTTTTCTATGTCTTTCTAACTGATTTTCTTTTAATTTTTTTTTCATTCATTCGTATAGTAGTATTGCTAGATTTGAAACAAAAAATAGAGAAATGAATAATAGTTTTGACGAATGATATATTCAATTATCTATTATTCGATCGAACGTCCAGTGAAACAGAGGCCGATGAAACGGCACCGCGGCTTCTTTCATCATCTACATGATACCTATATATATACCGGGATAAAACGAAGAGTTCAAAGAATAGATCGAGAAAGCATAATTTATTCATGTTAAGTAGGTATATCTATACCTATATATACTATTATACCTAGGTCTATAGAGAAATTTCATATTTTCTCACAATAAAAATGGTTTATTATATGTTATTATATATTTATATCCCGTGTACCCATTTTTGAACCGAGACAATCGCATATATATATATATATATATTCCGACGCGTGCAGCATGCTGACAAGCACATCTATCGGTAGGTATTATATACACGCGAGTAATTTTACAACTTTAATTAATTTTGCAAAAGAATAACTTCACGGTGGTTGATGATGACCATTTAATTCAATTTATTCATGCATGCACACAGTGCTGAAGCCATCCTAAAATAACCAACCGATGGGAGAGAATCGATTGCTCAATTTTAAATGCACGCGTTATTATACACATTTACAACCGCGATTCTATGTATGTATAATAGGGTGGTTAAAAAAAGACCTAATTTCTCAGATGTTGCTGCTCATTCGTGAAAATGTTGTTTGTGATTTTGAAAAATTATTCCACTTTTTTTTTAGCTCTATAGGACAATATTTACTACTGCCTCAGTGAAGTTGAAATTTCCAAATTCTGCCATTTTTGGCAATTTCAAAGTTCTCAGATCAAAGTCCTCATCTGGCTACCTCTAGATTCTCATTTAATGAGGATGTTGGTTCAAGATGAGACTCGTACGATAATATTTAGTACTGCTTCAGAGACATTGAAGTTTTTTCACTATTTAGGGGTTTTCTTAGAGATTGAATCGCCAGGTGTTGCTCATGGGACAGTCTTTTCTTACCATGTTAAGGAAGAAGTACACGAAGTTTGCAGTCTGTGGGACCATTTTTACTACTGCCTCATGTTGCTAATTTTACTTCAAGGAAAGTCGCCCTCAATGAGGCAGTAATAAAAATGGTCCCGCAGACTGCAAACTGCTTCGATTTCTTCCTTATATTGGTAAGATGAAACTGTCTCATGAGCAGCACCTGACGATTGAATCTCCGAAAAAACGCAAAATATTGAAAAAAAAACTCCAATGTCTCCGAGGCAGTACTAAATATTATCGTACGAGTCTCATCTTGAACCAACATACTCATTGAATGAGAATCTCGAGGTAGCCAGATGAGCGCTTTGATCTGAGAACTTTGAAATTGCCAAAAATAGCTAAATTTCAAAATTTCAACTTCACTGAGGCAGTAGTGAATATTGTCCAATAGAGCTCAAAAAAATGGAATAATTTAAAAAAATCACGAACAACATATTCATGGATGAGCAGCAACATCTGAGAAATTAGGTATTTTTTGAACCACCCTAATGTATAATGTTGGGAAAAAGAAAAATTGGGAAATGGTCTGCGGGAGTTGATCGTTAAGAAATATGAGAAAGAAAGAGAAATAAAGAAAATGCGAAAGGATTAAGACAATTTTAATGACCATCGAGTGATCCTGTTATAACACACGCGAGGAGTCATGCACCACGCGGTTCACCAAGACGTCAAAGGGTATCCCGAGGCGGAATCAAAGAATAAATGATCACGTTTCTATATCAGATCTATAACCGCACTTCTGTACTTTTGCACTGACAATTCAATCGGCTAGACTATAGGTCAAGGATCTAACACCTCTGACAAAAGTGATACCTATATCCCACTTGTATAATATAAGAGGATATAATGTTACTCATGAAAAAAAAAAAAAAAAAAAAAAAACGAATGACGAAAAAATTTGATTCAGAATAGAACTAGTCGATTTTTTTTTTTTTTTTTTTTTTTTCAAGAACGATCAGCTGTTGATTAATTAAAGTCTGCAGTTACTACACAGAAAGAAAGGCTGACTTGATTCAAGATAATTTTCTTGGCTCAAGTTAATCTTTTTTTTCTGTGTATACCTACTGTATATATACTTATAAATTGTGAATTGTAAATTGAACTCGTAAAATTGACGATTTTCTTACAATATGCGATATAGAGGCGAGAGTCGCCTTTATTTCGTAGTAATCGAAGAACGTTCGAGCTTAAAAGTCGTTCAGGAGAAAGTTCGACGGTAACCACCTGGTCACCTGGTAATTAGGCACACCTTGCATCTTGCAGCCTTGGCTTCGAGCGGAGGGTGACTATTTTATCGTGCTATAGTTGACTGACCACGACCATTTAACCAGTATATGAGTAATAAAAATCGCTATTTTCATTTGACTAAATTTCAAAATTCCAACAGCCTGTAACACTCCCTTAATTATCTAGTGCGGAAGACGTGAAGAATTGAAAAAAATAAAAATAAACATAAAAAATTCTTATGAATAACAGAAACCCAAATTCAAATAAATATTTGTTTTACTCGAGATTAGTTCTAGGTGTATATAAGTAGGTACCAGCTTGAAGTTGAGTTAGAGAAAGGAAGGGATCTATTGTTTATTTTAAGGAAGTGCGAGAAAAGGGTGCAATAGACGTTGATAGAACACGTTGCGGTTTCTAAATTAAGGCTATTTCAAAGCACTGGACCAACTGGCCTAGTCTAGCTATAGAGTAAGTATCTTCATTCAGTCGTTCTTGACTCTTGGCTTCTGTGAGGTAGGAATGACGAGACTGGACATTGACATTAGAGATTGAAGCTACCGCGTCGACGCGGTATAATAACGAAAGAAAAAAGGACAAAAAATTGAAACCCACGGAGCTCCAGCCTAATTATAGGGCTCTACCTATCCCAACGTCGTCAACTCTTGTCCGTGGAGATGTAGAAAAGAAATGGAACAAATGGAGGAAGCGGTATAGTACAAACAACTGCACTTCTGTATAGCAGCTCAGGACGGACCACTGCAACGTCGTTAGTGCAGGGTGGTAGGAACCCAAATAACTTCGAGACAAAAACAATTATGGATTTTCGGAGTTCAAAGTTTAGACGAATTCCGGCTTAAAAAAAAAATTTCTCTTTCACAGTTTTAAATTTTTATCGAAAATTTGATTAAAGTTAGTTACTATCGCAAGTTCAAGTTGAACTTGACAAATTTTTATAATAATTTTTACCAAGCGTATATAAAGTCACAAGAAAATAACGATGTAGGTATATGACCACCTGCAGCGGATGAGCTACGCTCCGATACCTCGGGCGATAAAAATAAAATTATAAGCAACCAACCGCGATAAGTCTGGCTGTGAAGTAATACCTTGAGACCCGGAAAGAATAAAATCGTTACAGAGGAAGCAAAGAGTCGAAATGGAAAGTTGTTTGGACCGGTCCGGCCCTTCGACAGACAGTCGTGCAGCAGCCACGATTCACTCGAGTATTAAATACGTTCTGCAGTCAGACAAAATCCTTCAGAAACACAAAACATCGATATAAAATATAACGTAACAGCAAAAAAAAAAAAAAAAAAAAAAATCTTGGATCCGCGTATCGCTATTATATACTTCGATTCTAAATTTTGTAAAGCCGAATTTATAGGAATATGTAATTTACGCCTGTGATTATACGATGTATAGTATACATGTATGCGGTTCCTCCCTTCCGAAAACTGCATGTCCGCGTAAGTTTATATGCGCGCACGACATTTAGTCACGCGATGTTCTCCGCTCTTCTAGGGTTAATTAGAAGATCAATAGTCACTGCGGATGCATTATAATATATACTTCAACGACGATGTTTTATGGTAGGTTTCATTTCACGTTATACGGTTATTAAAGTAGTACTACACCAAGGTATTGTTCAAGTTTGTATAATTTATCATTTATTCTAATCGGATCTACTGCAGGTTTTCTCCGATTAAATTTACTTTCGATTCTCAGGCCGCAGGAATACCAAAGGAATTGAGAATCCACGCATGAGTTTAATTTCTTCCATATACATCAGCTTCGTCAACAATAATATGTACCTACCTAACATATGCATATTAATTACACACGCAAACCACAGATCTCGATCTTCACAATATAGGAAGTAGGTACCTACATATACGACCAGCAAGACTGAATTATTGTCAAATCGCAATCTCTGCACATAAAGAAAGGTTGACTTGATTCAAGATAATTTTGCGGTCCAAAAATGAAGACCGAAATTTTCTCGGATCAAATCAAAAATTTTCTTGAACCAAGAAAATTTTCCAAATTTTCTTGGTTCAAGAAAATTTTTGATTTGATCCGAGAAAATTTCGGTCTTCATTTTTGGACCGCAAAATTATCTTGAATCAAGAATAATTTTCTTGGCTCTGTGTGCTTATTAATATTCAATATAATAATTGTACAAAACTCTACGACTGTGAGAGTCGTGGGAAAATTTATTACGACCAAAAGTATCGAAGGACCATAACTATATATAGTACTGTATAGTCGACCTGCATAAATCAAGTGATAAAACCACTTGATTAATTCCCAAGGTATGCGCACTTAATTGAGAAGAAAGAAAAAAATTCATTAGCGAAGACAAATAGGTACATAAAAACCGATGACTATTCAATACTAAAGGAAGCTTAATACGTGACTGAAGGACCTTCTCCAACTATATATTACTATATTATACCGCAGAAATAGCGTAATACTTGTTTTTAAAGTGTAAATAATATCCGAGGCCATTATTTCATCATTTCAACATCTTCAAGATAAAGTCCCAACAACAATTACTTACAATTAGCTATTACACAGCTGTCGTTCGCTACAAAATGATGCATTTAATGCGGTTATTTATTTCTTCATATTTTGTTTTTTTTTTTTTTTTTTTTTTTTTTAACATCAAATCTCTGAAATTCACATACCTAACTATATCGCGTCACTAATGCCATATAAGGTCGTAGGCGCCAAAAATTTTTTTTTTTCCGGATATGCCCAAACGATGTTATATGGCACGAAAAAGATTTTGCCACCAAAAATACGAAATTTTTTTTTTTTTTTTTTTTGCGCTTACGACCTTATGGCATTAGTGACGCGATATATATACCCGATATAATTGATAGCTGGAACACAAGAAATTATCTCGATATTCAATTTTCATTCATAGATGAATAATAATACTTATACAGAACAATATAACAACTATAACAATAGGAACAAAATATGTTCACACGTGCGTTTACATGGATGAAAGACCATATCGACACAGGTATATAATGTAGGTATAGGTAGATATACATAAGTCTGTAATACGAATATGGCATATATTGTCCTGCAGGCGTACCTACTAACGGCGAGTTGGGTTTGACCACTTAGCTCGTCCCATTCATGCTACGCTGGAAAGTAAACACAACGAGCGAGATCGACGGTGTGCAGCCTTAGCCACCCACGCACGAAGGTCCATGCCCCCACGTGTAATGTTTGTTTTCAGTCGAAATGGAATTATAAGAACGTGACACTATCGTGCATGAGCGATAGAATTTTTATAGATAGACGTGTAAAAAATTTTAACTTATATATATATAAGATTTAAAATGAAAAATTGAAGAAGAAAAAAAAATTTGTAAAATATATCGATCATTATAAGTTGGAAAAATTGTTTTAAAAATTCTATACGCTGTATACATGTAGGTACGCCAACGTCGCGAAGTTTAAGAAGGTGGAAAGAATCAGAGCTTGACGAGACACAGCTCGGTAGATCCACGTGCCGGAAGAACTAACTGCATAGGAATAGAATATAAGTGCGTAGGTATATATTTAATGTATAAGAAATCTATATGGTCAAATGGATATTGGAATGAATTTTTGATCTTTTTTTTTGTGTGTTTTCAGTTAATAAAATATTGTGTTTTTTCACTCTGCGCGAGTTCTTATGTCTATTTTTTTATTTATTTTTTTTGTTTATGCTAACAAGACGCGAGTACCATTCGCGATTTAATTTATTATAGTAAGTGCGGTCGTCGACGGAGAAAGGCCTGGTGGACGAGTTGTAGAATCGCGGGGGCTTAGAAACCGGAGAGGAAAATCCCCCTGTGACTTGAGGAGACACAGTTGCCTCTTATATTCATATGTCTAGGTATGTAGGTATAGGTAGAACGACGTTTTCAAGATTTATCGAACTGTGCCGCGCTAAAGGCGGCACTAAACCATCCTGCAGGTAGTCAGAAGGTAGCAAATAAGTAAACCAACGCTTATATTGACAAGTTGATCTAACAAAAATATAATATACTATATATATCCATCCTCGTTTTGCGTGAAAGCCATTTAGCCATTCGCTGTAACGACATAAACTATAAGACTGCTGCTGCTGCTGCAGCTACCTGCAATTTTCTCGATCTATCCGACTCCATTTTGACGCGAATTCTACCTACCGGAGACTCCGGACGTCTCGGGTGACAGAGACGATGGGTCTCAGGATTCCCACGCCGCAACGAAAGACGCGCTCTTGTTTTTATTCGTGTTATTGCTCCCCATTATCTCACTCGCCATTATCATTATTCTCTATAAATAGTCAGGAGTTAGTTATATCTTTAATTTGAAATTTCATTTCTAATTCACATTTCATTGAAACTATGAATATTTATATAATAATAAAAATTAAATACATAAAAACACACAAGGCGAAATAACAAAGCCAACGGTGCACAGAAATGCGGTCCAAAAATGAAGACCGAAATTTTCTCGGATCAAATCAAAAATTTTTCTCGAACCAAGAAAATTGGGACAATTTTCTTGGTTCGAGAAAATTTTTGATTTGATCCGAGAAAATTTCGGTCTTCATTTTTGGACCGCAAAATTGTCTTGAATCAAGTTAACCTTTCTTTCTGTGTGCGTTATACCATAAGGAATGTAAAACTAAGTAGGCGTATGTCAAGGATTGCGCGTTAAATTATTTGCAATTTTATTACACTATAAGTATTATACCGAGAAAGTCATCTTTTATTATACACATTTGCATTAAATAATTTCCATCGATTCGTAACAGGTGTGAGCTCGCCGCATAGCATTCGACCTTCCAGTATATGATAAAATTATCGCCTCAACATAAAATTTCTATATTCAAAGCCGCTCATTATAATTGTTATAAAATTTTAATGCATATAAGATTTTGTTTACGTGACGACGAAAATATACACAAGGCTTAAAAATTTCGAATCCAAAAAAATATTGAGTAATAATTCTGGTTACACACAAGTTTAAACTCCTGTTATATAGAACCGATGAGAAGCATCTTTCATACTCAAGTTAGATATATAAACTGGTTAACTTATAGAGTCTTGGGACATAAGTTTACGCAATCGAATATACGGTTATTATCACTTTGGTGCAAGCCTGTACCTGTACCTGCACCTGTACCAGTATTAGCTTAGATTAGTCGTTATAATATATAATAGCTGATTAAGTTATTCAAGGTAATTGAATCGACAACATATAAAGCGGAATTTAAAATAATTTAATGACTTTAGTTCGGCATGGTAAAGCTACTTTTCAAACATTACTTAAACACGAAACGAAAACTTTGTATTTCAATTACATCTACACGATTATCCAATAACTTTCGTTTACGAGTTCCGAAATCCGTGTCGTTTTATCAACTAGCCGGTTGTAGTTCTTCGAAGGAAAATAGAAAAAGCTACAGACGCTCTCGCTTGAGTGATGCGATTTATGGGAAACTGGTATAAACGTGTAATACGAAATAGCGATGGTAAATATTACGTAAAATATTGGAGGATTTGTATTTGTTTAATAACATACACCTGTCGGTTCTATACAGATTCATTCCCGCCTTAAGAAAACGGAAAGTATATGTGTATACGTAAAATGACGTTTCCCATCGTTAAACACGATGCCGTTAGTGGATCATTTTTCTCTAATACAAGGTAGTCGTATATATATACCGCGTCGTAGAAGGTTGCCTTTGTTAGAACAAGCCAACGTACTCGACGATGTAATGTAAAAAAAAAAAAAAAAAAAAAAAAAAAAAAAAGCTGTGGCAACCACCGGCTGGAGTAAGGTGTAGTCATATAGACGACACCGCGACCTGTGACACACCTGTGCCGTTTGATATAAAAATAATGACCGATAAACCATTCAGAACTTTTGATTATCATTTTTATTGTTACTTACGGTTTTCTATCGCTCCTTTATATCCAATAACGACAATCAATGCGATATTTAAAGCACCACAAGTCACCCACCAACACTAAACAACATAACCTACACGCAAACCTTCGTTCACTATGTAGTACTGTGAAGTACTGCCAGGTAGCATGAGTTTTCGAGTTACGACCTTGTCCAGGTGTGCCACCATTCGGAACTTAATAAAACCAGTTTTTTTTTTTTTTTTTTTTCTTTTTTTTTTTTTTTAAGCTGGATACTTTGACGCTCTCTATGGTCATTTCAATAATCGACAATCGAATGTTTGTTCATTTATTTACAATATATTTTATGATAAATTTAAAATTGATAGGATGTGGATGGGGGACATAATTCGGCATGAAATAAAACTCTGTGCATGTTATACAATAATTTATTTACAAAAACATCGCAATTTTATAGTATACGAGTTCGAATGAATACAACCGTTTTTTACCATGTTAATAAATCTCGTAATCGTTTATGATCTTTCCTACTCTGACCTACTCTTCATCTTAATAACCAGATTAAATTTCGTATGCTGTAATTAGTTTGTATTATAAAACGGAAGATCAAAAAAAAAAAAAAAAAAAAAAAAAGAAAAACAAGAGACGTATCTTGTTTATCAATAGAACTAACTAGTCCTGGTTATGAAATGACGGTACTTACTACAGCACATGAAACTTGTTTAGTTTTTAAAAATAAAAATTATACTGTAAATTCTTACCTAGGTTTTTTTCGCGATTTTGAATTCGTATATAATATTTGTAAAAATACGCTAAACGCGAACAAATATAGATATACACACCCGTAAGCAACAGGTTTTGATAAAAATTAAAGAAGATAAAGTAATAATATAGAAAATAGGTATATAGAAAACAAATACTATTATCAAGTTTCGATAAATTTCTTTTTTTTTTTTTTTATATCCAGTTTACACCGCGTGACGACCAACGTTTTATTTTTTTTTGGCGCTAAATTCACTAACGTCAACTTATAACTAAAGAGGAAAAAAAAAAAGAACCAACAACAATTTGGGGAAATAAAAACTGTAAAAATATTCAAATATTCGAATTTTTCAAATATTTATAAATAAGGTAGGGAGGAGTAGGGGAGATAAACGGAGCCGCAATTATGACTTGGCAATAATGATAATTGATACTTAATTTCGTTGATGTCTCCTAGTTTGCTGGGAGTTGGAGCGATTTTCGCGCGACATATTGTTGTCGCCCGATTCTTCATCTCAGGATTTACCACCAAAACCACCCATTAAATTGCCGAGTCCCCCTGCAGCACCTTGTTGTAATTGTCTCATCATGTTTTGCAGCCCTGACATACCACCTGCGCAAGATATAGAGAAAATTTTCATCATTACACGATACATTGAATAATAAGAATTAAAATGATAATGATCATTTTTTTTCTCATTTTTTACATACCCATTTGATGTAGAACCCGTGGATCCATCATTTTTGCCATTTGTTGATTGAGCTTTGCCATTTGTGTGGGATTAACATTTTTAGTCATGTCTCCACCCTTGAATAAACCCTTTATTCCACCCATCTTCTTCACCACAGCAGCAAACTTTGTGTATTGTCCAATCAGATCCTTCACTTCTTTTTCGGTTACACCTGACCCATGGGCTACCCTTACTACTCGTCCTGGTTGTTTCGTGAATAACTTTGCCCCATCTCTGTTGTCCAATTCTAGAATGATCAATTTATATTTTAATATCTTGTTGGGCGCGAATCATTCAACCAATATGGAGATAGATTTATTCGTTAATTATTAACTCGTACGTACCACCGTCGTTCATACTGTCCATTATTGTCATTAAGCGTTTCAATCTAGCCATCGATTCTTGTTCTGTACCTTTGGACATGAAGTCTTGACTGAATCCAGGGATCATTCCCTATAAGAGAATGAAATAAAACTTTAAATGTCTTCGTATGAGAATATGAAGAACTTATCGCTGATTTGAGTTACCATAATTTGTGAGAAAGGACCCATCTTCATGATATTTTGGAACTGTTCGTACATGTCTCTCATAGTAAACTGGCCGTGCTTGATTTTTTCAAGCAGCTCCTCATTGTCATCCAAATTTAATTCATTAACTTTGTCGATCAATCCTTCGATATCTCCCATTCCCAAGAGCTTACTTATGAAAGGTTTTGTTTTAAAAGGTTCAAGATCGTCTATGTGCTCTCCGGTACCAACGAAAATTACCGGACTCTGGGTAGCAGCGACTCTATTTATTATATGACAAAATTTTAATCAATCATCAAAGTTTTCCCAAGAATTCTTTCAATCAATTATAAAGAAACATTGAAGGGATAGAAAGTTCTATATATCATTAGATTCAATAAATACTTACGCTGAAAGTGCACCACCACCTTTGGCATGACCATCCAATTTGGTAATAATAACTGCACCAACGTTTACACGATCTTTGAAAGCTTTTGCTTGACTCTCGCAAGCCTGACCAATCGTCGCATCCATCACGAAGATTATATTGTCGGGTTTCTGAAATACATACGAGTTGTGAAGATCGATATCATTATTATATAGAATAATATCAAAGGAGACAGTTTCTGATTAAACTGTGATGAAATCGAAATTAAAACTGCCTAATCGAAGATAAAATAATAATATATGCAGATTATAAGGATATTGTAAACTCACCACCGCGTTAGATACTTGTAACATTTCTTCGAACAAAGATTCCTCTTGTTTATGCCTACCGCTGGTATCAACTATTATTATTTCATATCCCTCCTTTTTGAACATCTCTACACCATCTGACGCTATCACTGCTGGATCGATCTCCGTGTAACTGTTTTAGAATGTTAGAACATAATGAAACTAATTACTACGAACAAGTTAATAATATAATTGTGATAGTTATCGATAGAAATAAACTACCTTCCGTAAAAGGGTATCCTAGCTTTGGTGGCATTCTGTTTGATTTGATCATAAGCACCAGCACGGAAAGTATCCGCGCAAACTAAACAAGATTTCCAATTTTTCTTCAGATAATGATAGGCAAGTTTTGTACACGTCGTCGTTTTACCCGAACCCTGCAAACCTACGAACATGATTATGTTAGGCCGCCCTTTTACCGGCTGATATGCTTTCACGCCAGGATCCACTAGCTGTAACAGAACGATTGTTATTGTTATCTTCAGGATGGATGAGAAAGAATCTTCAATCAAAGAATATTTAACGTACTTTAACTAGTTCTTTGAAAACAGCGCTCTGGATCATACGCCGCTTATTCAACCCGCCGGCCATATCGTCGAAGTCAATAACTGCGCGTACATTTTCACGCAGTTTTTTGACTAATCTAATGTTAACGTCAGCTTCTAGTAATGCGGCGCATATTTCTTTTAGCATAGAATTCAGCACCTGTAATATAATAAAGATTCTTATAATTTATTTGTCAAAGCATACTTCATGACTTTGACAACAAACGTGTAATCTAATTATTTCTCTATTTCACCATGAAAATAGGTTTGCGATGCAAAATCAAAGATATTTAAATCACATTTTTCCTACAAGGACAACATTTTTTTAATTAACTTCAATTTGACCCAAGTTGCCTATAGGTTGAAGTTTGATCAACACTAGATTGGAGTAGTATGATCTGTTTACGATTTATTTATTCATTGAGAATTTTTGATCGACTCGTTATGGGGCTGAGATGATCTAGTGATGATTTTAATAATGTAACATTTTCATTGGTTTGGAGAAATCCTTCGATGTTATCACGCATAATTACGTAGTGATAAAAGATAAGTTAGGTTAGGAATTGACAGAAAATTTGACAAATTGTTATCAGGACGCGGAGTTTTACAGCCTTTGAAGAAATCTATGAAAATTCGCTGTATTCTATAGCGTGATATAAGTATTATTTGTTTTTAATATGTATTTCATTTTTAAAAGTCTCTCCATCTGTTTACATTCATTAGGAGGAAGCAGAATTTACCTCCTCGTTGATAACGGTGGCATTGCTGAGCGACCGTAGGGCGGACGTAATTTTACGCCCTAAGTCTGCTAACACCATCCTGTATTTTTATCCGTACACTTTACTAGAGATGATATTATCCTGAATATTGATATTATTTTTGTACAAACACTGATACTGCGAATTCGTCTTTCCAGGCCAACACGGCATGGCGTTATTTCCGGTTTAGTACTAGTAACTAGACGATCATTCGGTCATCATCATACAGATATCTGATTCGCTCATTGATCCCCACAAAGTTAGAATCTGAACATAGTCGCACATGCATATACCTCGAAACTCGATTATCAATTAACTACATCAACGAGGCATGTTGAATGTTGATATATGGTAAAGATGGCGGCTTCTGTGTTAGCGCCGACAATTGTTTCGAATAGTATGTCTTTTTAGGAGTTGTTTAGTTTCATTGTATACACTAGCGTTTGAATTTTATGTGATATTTTGTTACAGTGTTAAATATCGGTTGTCGTTTCCGGACGTCAAGAGTCTTTTCACTCAAAGTCAGGAACTTAACGTCGCAATCCCAACCTCAAATCGAGCATAAAGAAGGTATAAATGATCGCCTTAAATGAATAGGAATATCCTGCTTGATGTGTTACCAGGTTTCACCTTACCAAATGAAATGTATTTTGTTTCAGAATTAGAAGTTCCGTCTATAGACCCGCTGAAACATCCAGACTTCTTTGGAGTCCATAAACTATTCACAGTACAAGACTTGTTCGAAGCGAGAGTACATTATGGTCATAAAATAGGCTCCCTGGACAATCGTATGCGTCCATATCTATTTGGATCGCGTCTAGATCATCTGATATTTGATTTGGATATAACTGCCGATCATTTGAGACGGGCTCTTAATTTCACAGCCCATATAGCGTTCAGAGGTGGTATAATATTGTTCCTTTGTAGAAACGCCCAGAACTCATTTATTGTTGATAAAACAGCTAAAGAATGCGGGGAATATTCTCACACTAAATTTTGGAGGGGTGGTATATTCACAAATGCTGATAAACAGTTTGGAGAGGCAACCCGTCTTCCAGATTTATGTATATTTCTTAATACTTTGAATAACATATTGAATCAGCATGTGGCAGTCAGGGATTCTGCTAAGATGGCAATTCCTAGTATAGGCATTGTTGACACGAACTGTAATCCCAATCTTATTACTTACCCTGTTCCTGGAAACGACGATACGCCTATTGCAATAGAATTGTACTGCAGACTTTTCAAGGCTGCTATTATGCGCGGAAAAGAAGCTAGGAAAAAATTAGCTGAAGGGTTGAAAGATCAAACATAGACGATGAAAGCTTCACCCATTTATGTATTTAAGATCATAGTTTAATGTACAAAGGTTTAATAAACTATTTCATAGTAAGAACAATGAATGTAATCTTTGAGCATGCGACGCCACAATGACCTACTATTGCGGTGTCTGTATTTCGTCTGATTAGGATCGGAAATAAGAGACTTTAATGAATATAGCTTGCAATTATTGCGCAAATCATGAGATAGTGTTCCATGATTGCTAGGAACTGTTTTCTGTACTTGTACTTGTTCACATGATAACACATGAAGTACCTAATTGCAAGGGTAAATATTTTCCTTAGTCGAGTTTTATGGTTTCTTTTGAATCTCTCATTTTAAGAGTGTAGCTGGCCGGTATAACCTGAAGGAGTCTGTAAAGAGGAACCAATTATTATATTTCTGTACAATATTATATATAGGTCAGAGTTTTTGATGTGATTGAAATATACGTATATTTGCTCACAATTTCACTATGTTGGGACAATAATAGCAAATTTGTAAAAGTATCATCACTTTAGGGTAACAAACCCAAACTTCATGAAGCCCATTAGCCAAAGCCACCGCAAATAACTCTGCACAACGTTCTGCGCTCATTTTTTCAGGAGCTATTGCTGTCTTTTGACCAAGTTTCTGTAATATTTCATGGGTAGTGAAAAGTATAAATATTTTGCAAATCATTTGTTGCACAATCTTAGAGTTATACATATGCAAGACATGACTAGGTTCAATACACTGTGTATACCTCTCCACTTTTTCCAGTAAAAGATTCTACCAAAAAGCCTGTTTGCGTCGGTCCAGGGCAAAATATAGTAGTGACAATGTTTTGTTTGAATGTTTCAACTCTCAAGGCATCAAAATATCCCTGAAAATAATGTGATACATTTAGACTGATTGTTTTTCTGTATTTTGCAGAAACTGTAGGTATAAGATAGATAAAATCAACAACTAATTGATGTTTTATCTAGTCAGTTGCAACCATATGAATCACGTACATGAAGAGCATGTTTTGTAGCAGTGTAGGTGGCGGAAAAAGGAATTCCGATCAGACCTGCCACACTTGAGGTGACAGCCAGGTGGCCCTCGCCTCTCTTCAAAAAGTATTTCAGAGCTATCCGACTCAAGGATATCACACCAAATACATTTAATTCGAACATTTGACGATCCACATCGATCTCTATATCTGCCCACATTGCCCTTTGAGTTCGTCCAGCATTACTGACCAGAATATCAAGCTAAACCAATAAGTTGGCTGATAAAATTCTTATTTTGCAAAAGTATTATCGGAATAATTTAATTTGCATTCTAGATGTCTATTAGGTAGATAAAATATTTCAAATTACAGGTAAGATCAAGTCCCATCATGCAATATGCAAATTACTTCGACAGCTGCACGGAATAACCAGCTATCTCAGAAGTTGCTTGAAAAAGCAGCTATATCTCAAGCAAAACTTGAGATAGCTGTTTTTTCAAGCAACTTCTGAGATAGCTGGTTATTCCGCGGAGCCGTCGAGACTTGTATCTATCAAAATATTGTTGTATCTTGTAACCAGGTATTTCTCAATAAGTTGTATGACTGCTTGCCTGGAATTTTCAAATTTTCCCATTGTTTTGGAACAAATGTTTAATTAATTCAGGTGCCCAATTTTCCGAAGAATATTTTACACACCATGATCTGAATAATTATAATGTTATTTAAATTACTTTGCCAAATTTATGAATGACATGTTTGAACGCTTTTTCATGTGTTTCAATAGCCGCAACATCCAGCACTAAAACTTCCACATCATCTGCCGTCACCGATTTATTATCTGGAAACAAGTAAATGTTTTTTAAAGCAACGCAGTCGTTACTTTTACTGTGTGATTCCGTAATGCTTGGATAAGACGCAAAGTCGTAGTTTCTCGATCATTTCTTCATCAAATGAGATGAGATAGTACTCAAAAGATGTGGTTTGCCACCGCCGAGTTCCTAAGTATTTCAAAAGTTCAATAAATCGCGTGCAACTGTAAATAATTTCAAGATTTCTGTGATAATAACTAAATCTGTAAAAAAAATCCGAACTTTCGAAAAAAATATGTACTTATCCACTTTCTGCTGAAATGAAGCAGTATAAATGCCTAAAGTTTCAGTCCGATTAGATGTGTAGTATCAGAAAAAAGTACGAATTGCGGCAACGACCGGTGCGTCTGAGGCAGGCAACCGAAGTTACACTCGATTCAGGTTGAGCACCGTATCCCGGCATGGCGATCCGCAACCTCAAGATCATTTGTCAATATAACCTGAATATTAGCAATCGTTGGAAATGATGAAATATTAAATTTGGACAATCATTTAAGTTGATAATGGGGAAAATGAACAAAGTGTAACTCCGGTTGCCTACCTCAGGCGCACGGAACGTGAAAATCTACTACATCATTTTTTCTCATGCCTTAATGTTATGTAAAATCCGATATTAAATTATACATATACCTGCAATACACTTCTCTTTGACTTTCAATAACTCAGCTTCTCTACGAGCTGACAATACCAATTTACAGCCAGCACGTGCAAGGCTATATGCTAAATGTTCTCCAATGCCACTGGATGCACCTGTTATCCAAACTACTTTGTTTCGCAACGTGCCTAAGAAAAAACAACACTGAATATTCTTATTTGAAGAAAAATAAAAAAAAAAAAAAAACAAGGACAAAAACTGCGACTATTCTTTTGTGAATAGAAAATGATTTTCAATTGTCTTTGGTTTATACTTTCACGAATCTTACTTTGGAAAAACAAATTTGAAAAGCATTTGAATATGGATAGAACTGAGCTTTGAATTAATCGTTTTTTTTTTTTTGTTTTAATTTCTTCGTAATTTCGTTTTGTAAAGAACAAAATCGTATACAAATTAGAAAAAAGGCAATGGAAGCTTGTTCAAAATATATTTATCAAAAAATAACTGCGTGTATATGATGAATATCCACATAATATACTTACCGATAGGTTTTCCAAACTTTTCTTTGTATGCCAAATATAAGTCGCAATCCAAAAATAATTGAACAATAAAACAAATGAAATAATAACTAGCAACTAAAATTCCAAGAACTTGGAAGAACATATTGATTGTTGACTGTTTGTAATAAATCGCTTGTAATTGTTATTAATTCAGAAGTGACGAATTAACTTTTAAGAAGTCACTGCACCGCATAGATGATCACTGCGCGAGTAAACGAACGTTATCAACCTAATAGACGGAACAAGATTAGTTCCGCGCGATGAATACAGGCAGCGTGGCCATCAAGAATCTCTCATACATTATAATTTCGATTCAGAAATCTGTGTTATCAACAGCAGACTTCTCACACCAATAATCCTGAAATCCTAGATCGCGTCATGGTACAATCAAAATAGTACAGTGTCTTATATCGCCAGCAAACTTTCAATTTCATATCAGATCGCAAGCCACTTTATCAGTGTCAGATATCATGTTCAAGATCGTCTTGAAGAGAGAGAGAAAAAATCTACCACGTGCTCCCATATCGGATAATATGGCGAATACATGGTGAACACAACACTGATTTCTTGGGAGTTGGTACGGGGAAGCACATGGAATATTGGCAAAAAAAAAAAAACATGTTTCCAAAATCAACCGCTACGATTCCTCGTTGGTAGGACAGCTTTGCAACTTTGCCGGCTGACATGAGTAATGATTGACATTGCGCAGAATGATACAGATAACACATAATTATCACGCGATGTCACATCATAGCTGTCATTCAGTGCTTGGCATTGTATCCAATATCTAAGCTATATCCTATAACGAAGAGGTTGGTTTTCGTTGAGCAGTGACGTCACATCGGCAGTGTATGCTATGCTGCAGGAAATAGGTTTTGGAACACCCACATGCACTCTGTTCGGTCATGGAGTTCGGTGCTGAATACAGTGAATACAAGTTTCTCGGTAGCTATGGCAACGATACAACGCGACAAACGAGATACGACTATTGGAGTAGTTCGAGAACACTGTACTAATTGAGAAGAATCACACTCACAAGATACAACAAAGGCAGGCCGCAGCCCGCCGCAAATGTTGAACATTCTGAAAATCAACAAGCATTCGAATTACGGAGTGGAAGTCAAACTGTTTATATAAAATAGTGTTAAGATAAAGTGAAAATGTCTTGCTGTTGCGGAGATGATGAAGAAGAACAACGCCCGGAACCTACACGAGTTCGCGGGTGTACAGATATTTTCTGGCTATGTCTTTTCATACTGTTTTGGTTCTTGATGGTACGTAACCTATATCTAGAATAATTGTTCTTGGATCATATTTAACAGCTATTAGTACGTGACTATGAATTTAATTATAATCTCCACTGTACTAATAAGACGAAACGGGTACAATCATAGATAATTCAAACATTGTCGATATTAAATAACAACAATCTCAAAGTCACTGCCACATAGTATATATATAGGCATCACGATTTATTTACCTTTTTTTAAAATGAGAATTCCGCCCAGAGATGTTCACTAATTTACCAACTTAGTCTACAAATTTGTCGAAACATATCATTTAAAATCTATAATCGATTTAATCTCACGAACATTATTTCAAACAAAGAAATAATGAAAAAAATTATTGATTTATAGAATTTTCGTAATTTCAGAATTTTCTTTGTATCATTTTAATCTCATCTACAATATTCTCATATTGTATATTATTTCCATTCTAAAAATAATCGTTATATTTGAGTTTGAAATTCCGTTCTAATATTTATTTTTTTTTTTTATCAGACATAAAACATGTACAAAAAATGTTAATAAACGTATACATTAAGTATTTGATTATGGTTAAATTTTTAGATTTTAATAGCGGCGTTTGCTATGGTTTATGGTAATCCGATACGTTTAATAAACGGATATGATAGTTTTGGCAATACCTGCGGTGTAAAGATTAACCAAAAGTTTGGGAGTATGGAACTATCTGGACAAGACACCAGTGATAAACCGTTAGTATTACAAATTATTATACATTTTTTTTTTTTTTTTGTAAATCATCTTATAACGTAAAATTTTTGTATACAATCAAACCCGCAAACCATATTCCATGTCTAAATTCTTAGAACTGTTTCTCAAAACAAATTATGTATTCAAATAAGAAAGATGCACTGATTCAGCTTTGATGATATCTAGACATTAATAATACAGCCTTGATATGAAACCAGGCACAAGTCATAACATTGGGAAAAAATAAAAAAATTAAAAATTAAACCACAGGGAAAAATATTCCTTCATATTATAAATATGTTTTCAAATGCTAATTTATCACTCTGTGGCTAAAGGCTTGACTCAATGTATTATTATTATTATTATTATTATTAAGATTATCATTATTATTATTCTTATTCACACATGTTTTAGATATCTATTCTTCTTGGATGTGACAAATGTAAAACAGTCTTTAAAAATCTGCGTCAAGAAATGTCCAGATCGAAAATTGACGACTGTCCAGGATGTATGCCAGTTTTATAAAGACACCGGGTCACGGCTTTGTCATGATAAACCAGGAACTGAAGTCAGTGCTTGTAATAGCCAGAATTTGAAAGATAAGACCGGTACATGTCCAGTACTGCCTGTTCACGACAGTACTATAATATTGAATCGATGCGTACCAAAATCTGTTGGAGATGTTGGAAAAAGTGTTATTTCAAATTTGTATGGGTTAATCAATTCGTGGGATGTAATCGAACAAATTCTAGGAGACTTGTATAAAACTTGGAAAGAAATTGTCGCCTTATCTTTTCTTTCTTTTGGTAAATAATCACTTTCACTTTCACTTCACCTCACATCACATCACGTAACAACAAAAACAATGATAATATTTAATACGTTTATTTCATTTCAGTTTTATCTTTGTTTATGATCGCTATTTTCCACTTATTGGCAAGCATTGTAAGTTGGATAGTTATGATCTTGGTAACAATAGCCTGTATTGGTAAGTTCTCTGTAGTTCTTCTTGATATTTTCAACAACTTTTTTTTCTCCCAATTCTTATTACAATGATTTTCTTAAAATTAGGTGGTACCGGCTTGCTGTGGTGGACATACATACGTATCAAGACAACATTAGATAAAACAAATCCAAACGAACTATTAGACGAGTCTATAAGAAATGAAAAGGCATTTTTAGTCTATTCTATTATAGCCACCATAATCACTGTGAGTTTCAACAGTTCTCATCAGTTTTCTTTTTGTCAATAAATAAAAAATATTTAATTTAATTTGTTAACTTTTACAGATTATCTTACTGTTCCTACTCTGTGCTTTACGCAAGCGGATAAGTATCATGGCTCAATTGTTCAAGGAAAGTGCTAAGTGCCTTGCTGAACTTCCTGGCTTATTCTTCCAACCTTTGTTAACATTTTTGGCACTATTAGTATTCTTTGCATTCTGGATAACGATTGTTCTCTGCCTTGCTACCGCCAGTAAGTTCCGCAAAAGAATTTATTACACACACATGCATTTGGATCAAACCATCAATTTTTTTTTTTTTTTTTTTTTTACTCTGTACAAATTTATACACAGTTTGTAACAATGAAAATTTTAGATTATCCTGGCACAAAGGATGTGACAATGCTTGAGGACCAAGTAATCGATCCACTGCAGTTGAAATCTGGAGATCAGAAAACCACTCTCGATCATTTGAAAAGTATGCTTCAATTATTTAACAAATTGTATAAATTCTCATTGGTAATATAAAACGTGACTCATAGCGAATAAATATTAATTATAATTGAGAACATTTTTAGCTTTTACTCTTGTAGAGTATGTCGATCCTACCTGGGTGAAGTATATGTGGTGGGTCTACATTATTGGACTGATTTGGGTCTCGGAGTTCATAATTGCTTGTCAGAATATGGTGATTGCTGGAGCTGTTGCTCATTGGTATTTTAGGTAATTATTGAATTTGCTGTTCACACTTATTATGGAGAAAATATTCAACCAATTTTTATCTATCTTAATATTTTTTCCAGATTTATCTCCGTTATATTTCCTATGTAAATCCCATCACGACCCTCTTGAGCCTCTTCCTCGTTTCTATGATTAATCCTCGCTTCAAACTTTCAAGTTCAAATATGTCGTTATATGATACAATTTCGCTGAACTCTTACAATCACTAAGTCTTAGGAGCAACGAAATCCTCCAAGTTTTTATCCAATATGGAAATACTAAAAGATTTCCTGCGAATACACTCATGTTATTATAATCCAATGTTAATTATTGTCTTATCACTTTTTACAGGGGAAAAGATGCTAGCCTTTCTCCGGTGTGTTCCTCTATGGGTAAACTGGTCAGCTATCATTTGGGTTCAGTGGCTTGTGGTTCACTGTTGATCACCATCTTCAAACTCCCGCGATTGATTCTGACTTATCTTCATGCAAAGTAATGCTACAACATATGAAACTGACCAGCTAATCTTTCATACTGAAATCAAATTTAACGACACTTAAATTTTTCTTGTTTTAGATTCGAAAAAACCAGAGAAACATCTCCTTGCGCTCAATGTGGACTCAAATGTTGCATCTGCTGTTTTTACTGTTTGGAAAAATTCATACGTTACATGAATCACAATGCTTACACAGTTATAGCTATTGAAGGAACACATTTCTGCAATGCTGCTAGGATTGTGAGTTCTAATCTCGCGTAGCTTTAAGTAGTAGAAATTAGGAAATGACATATTATTCAAGTGATGTGATGTCATGCAATTCACGACCCACTAATGAGAGTAGTAAATCATGCAATCAGTAGAACGAATTTTAGACTTAACATTATGTAGTTCATATTCTTCATATTATATAATGTAGTTTCAGCACCAACACCCAACTAAATCTTTTTCGAAAATACAATAGATTTGTTTCTTATTTCAGGCTTTTACAACATTGGTCAGCAACGCTTTGCAGATAGCAGTAATAAATGGTGTTGGCGACTTTATTCTATTTTTGGGTAAATGTTTTGTCACTGCAGCAACTGGAAGTGTTGGATTATTATTCCTGCGGCAAGATCCCAAATTGCATTTTTATGCAGCACCAATTTTCGTCATTTGCGTATTCGCATTCTTCATCGCACACTGTGTCATTTCCCTTTATGAGGTGAGCTACATTAATCATACTCATAAGGAAATTTTCTGTACTAACATAAATTATCTTGGTTTATTTCAGACTGTAATCGATACTTTGTTCCTATGCATTTGCGAGGACAAAAATTTAAATGGTGAAAATGGTAAATGGCGACAATCTGCTCTCGCCAACGTTGGAAACACTAGTACCAACACCAACGGCCAACAGACACACGAGTTGGCTCCGATAAACCAATAAGTATTAACTAAACGCTTTATTCCACTTTTAAATATTCTATTTTTTATTCCCTTCGATTATATTAAGCTATTTGCTTTCCTAACGATAAGGTCAGCTAAGATATAGCAATAGATATTCATATTCATATCTTGACAATTTTTATACATTCTTTGAGAGTGGTTTTTAATTACAGTTATACATTCTTTATTTTATCTTTCACGGAAGTTACCACATATTCGGTTCTTTCGATGAAATATCACTAATAGATTTTACAATCTTGTTATCATTGTATCTAGAATGAGCTCGAACTTAATTACAAGCATAAAACAGTACAGATTGTTATAAGATGGTTGGAAAATCCGTATGTATTAGATTTTCAAATTTAACACACTTGTAAAAAAGCCTGTTTTACAATTCTGGTTTTTTTTCAGTTTGAGCATAGAAGGCGTTACAATATTTTGAGATGCTCATGCATGCCAAATGTATTTTGAAGTTACGAGTTCATTGATGCTCTAAGGTGAAAAATTTTTCTTCTAATTCCTAATGAAACCATAAATGGTCTGTCTACAAATAGACTTGGATTTCATTTAAATCTTGAGTGCAATTATTATAGCATATATCTATTTACTGATGTATAATCAGATGCACTTTATATTGGCATTAGTGAACTATGACTTTTGCCTATTCGTTAAGTTCTTTATAGTTCTTCCTCAATCAATAATATTCAGGATTTGATTTTACCGATACGCACAGAAAGTACTATTAAATCCTTTGGGTTTTATTCGAATTTATCAAATAATGTAAGATTAAGGATAATCCTTAGTATACATAGATTAATTAAATATCTAATTACGTCGTAAAGGCCGATTATTCAACGATACTGGAATAGAGGTACTATATAACGAATATAGACTCGTGGCACTAATTTTATACATAGAAGCAGATATTCTAAGATGAGATTTGAAGTCAAATGTTTATTTTGGAATCCTGTCGAGTGTCTTATGGTACTATCTAATTTTACATCCATATTCAACAATGTTTTTGAGAAATTTATTTTTAATCACTTGAGGCTTTGTGAAAACCAATGAATGCTTTCATAATTGTGATATAGGTAGAAGTTGAGGATAAAGAATTTAAACTAGACTGCCTGCTGAATGAATATGACCTATTGATTGAAGTACAAAATTGAGAATTTTTAAACAAAAATAAGTAATCGAGTTTTCACCACATTGAAGGAATAGTTTCTTCAAACAATAATCTAACTTGTCCCAATTTGTCCAGCTGCTAATACTTTGAACGCAACAAATAGTTTCATTTTATAATAGTTATATGGTAGAGGCGAATAAAATACATTTAATTAAGCAATCGAGATAAAAGTGCAAAATCCGTCTGAATCAGTTTTCTACATCCTTGTTTACAGGAAATAATAATTTATCTTGTAGTTTAAAACTAATTACCTTGTACATATACATCATAGCCTTATACAAACTTTTTCAAGAGTACCTATTTTGATCAAGAAATGATATATTTATAGTAATAGGTATGTTTGTTACAAGTACTGTTATTGAGTTTATTATAGTACAGAATATTTGGCTTTATATTATATATTATGATCATGTTGACTATAATGGGGATATAGGTATTTTAATGCAACAAACAGTATCAGTTGTACTAATGTTAATTTCAAGCTATTCCAGATAAATCAGATTCGAAAAGAAAACATAAAAAAGGAAAAGAAAAGAAAAGAAAAGAAAGTAATGCATTTATTTTTAATTAAACTGTATTTTTGTGTGTAATATTTGAAATTCTCATTAAATAATCGTACTATATAAGATTTTAAATATAGAAGTTATGGGGTTTGATACTTTTTGTCAAGGCACTATTTTTTTACTAATGTCACAGCGTGTACCCAATGGCATTTTGAGATGCACTGCAATGTTATTTAAACAACAAAATGTTATGTGTGAAAAATATTGGGTCTACAGAGTAATCTGTGTAACACTATCATGTATACATCGACCTTTGTGATGATGCAGTCATCTTTTTAATATGAAAATGCAAGAACTAATAATCACACTAACTATAAATGTAATTCGTAATTGATAATAATTATACACAATAATATGTATTTTGTATTAATGTATTTTATTGCAATATCGTGTCAAAACAACAAAAAAAAAAAAAGAGGAAAATATATAAAAAAAAAAAAATGAATTATTTCTTGACTTTATTCGCCACGAATGATTTCTTCTTCTTCTTATTCTGCTTATTCATCAAATGTTTCTTGGGTTTCTTTTTACCAAATTTTTTTTGATTCTTTTTAGTTTCTCCTTGGCTCTCTTTTTCCTCTAATTCTTTTTCTTCTAGTTCTTCGATCTTCTCTGCTGTTGTAACCGGATCCCCTTTGAATATTTCATCCAATGGATTCAAAGAGTATGATTCTTCCGGCCTATTCGATTCCGCAGTTAATTTTTGCTCTATTCTATTCAGATACTTTCCAGCTACTTTTTTAGTCAACGATTGCCGGTACTGAAAAATTAATTATCAACATTATTAAGCACAATTCTATCCCCAAAAAAAAAGAAAAAAAGAAAAAAAATGAATTACAAATCACCTTAGCTGGAGAAATATAGTGTGGGTTGTTCCAAAGCGTTTCTCCCCCAAAACTGCTATTGAATATTTTAACCGGGTTTAAAACAAATCTTGGTCCAATCTCAGCCAAGGCCCCATCCTCTGTTAAAATTTGAAAATTTCTGAACCATATTCTATTGTCCAGAACACTAAATGTGTAAACATGGTCAAAAAATGGTTGACTCTTAGGGTGTTGGTTCGGTACTGCAAAGATTTGTGTTAATAATTCTTTCAGGAGATTATAATGAGGTTTTGAATTAAAGTTTTCGTCGAAAGAAAGTAAGGGTCGTGATCCTTTCAGGCAATTCCCAGTCATTTTTAATTCTGCCATTGTATAAACTGGAACAAAGAATCAAAATTATTCAATTGAAATATTAATTTCTCCACGTTCTAAAAAATATACAAATTTTCAATTGGCAATTTTGACCATTTGAAATATCATTAAAATACTTACTATTCTCAACGAGAAATTTAGCGCAAGGTCCAGTCGGAACATTCGACAACCACATGTAAAGATCCCGTTTTTTTCTACCCTCAAACAACATTGCTTTGTTGCAGTTTTTCATTTCGCACATTTCGTTTATGATTTGCAAATTTTTCGAACGTTCCATTTTACTCTCTGGTCTATGATGAGGCATCAGTTGTTTTATGTCTTCCATCAGATGCCGATCTCTGTGATTGATTCCCCGAGAAGCAAATACCAACACTCGTTGTTTGTTGATCCATCTCGTCTGCGAAATATAAATATTACAATTGTTATTTTTATTTATCGTTAAATCAAAGAGAATACATTCATTTTTCTTAATTATGATCAAACCAGCGCATAATATTTCACAGGTTTGCAACGTGGTACGAATATAGGTTAGAATATAACCTTTTTTGGCGGAGGCTCGTCAGAGCTTCGTTTCGCCGGTGGAAGTTCGACCTCTTCTTCGGTTTGAGCAGCTTTAACTTTCTCACTTTCCTTGCGCTTTCGTTTCACACTTTTCTTAACCATTTTTTTTTTTTTTATCTTAAACTATTTGCAAATAGAACGAAAATTTTATTTTCTAACAACGAAAACAACACGTGTTGCACTGTGTTGCACGCAATAAAAGAGGTTATGGTTATACCCTGGGCTACACCTTTGCACGCGCACTTTAGAACGCTATGCTTATTTTATCCAATCACAGCTCGAGTCTAGCCGAAGTAACCAATGAGAAGAAGAACCCAATATCTTGAAATGCGTTCAAGCAGCGCGTGTGCCTGTGCGCATGATGCACTTTGACTTTAATAGTCAAAGATGATGCGTTTACACTGAGCTTAATTTAATTAGGCAATAGGAGGGGATAACAGTGAAAAATAATTAGTAACTGTATAATGCGATCTTTTCGTCTGCAGCTATTTTTCGTTTCGAAAGTTGCGTCCACTTTACGCTGCAACCAGAACCACTTGCGTTTGTAGTTTTTGAAGTTTTGCTGAAATCGGGTTTAGAAAAAAGCCGCTAACGCGGACGCCACTTCGCCGACACTCGCCATTCTAGTCTTTCGCGGTTATCGTAAAAGATAGGTTTGAGTTTTCAGAATTGCTCGATAAATAATTAATAGAACAATCTTATCATCATAGTAATTTGTGTTATACTAATTCAGGATGGCTGACTCTTCATACGAAAAAGGATTGACGGAGTTATCCAAAATGAAGGTGTGTACACATGCTTTAATAAACACGTTCATTCATTACGGAGTGATTGTATTCTGACGTTAACCTCAAATATTGAAACATATTTCTTGTACTAACGTAATTGTTAGTATCAATAATATATTTACTCATTACAACAGTTTATAATAGAAAATAATCATTCTGAATGATATTCGCATATACAAATAGTTTCCTACTATTTACAGATAGATAATTGTTTAAATGATGGAAAGTGATGTCTGTGCAGTTGCAATTGCAAATAGAAATGATGGAAATCAAGCTGAATTAACTTTCGAATGTTTGTGCACCAAATTTTTTCTCCTTTTGTTAGTAAAAACAAAAAACAGTGACTATATTTTGGTTCTTTAAATTATAGTACATTTATTAGTTTTTGTCAATTCTATCACTCCGATATAAAACATCCTCATGGTATGCTATATTGATTTCTTAAATGTCTCAAGATACTTAAAACTATAAAAATTGACCAAAATTTCACCCAGGTTGCAGATCTGAAATTAGAACTTAAGCAACGAGGGCTGTCAACGACAGGGAATAAAAACGAACTAGTAGAACGACTCCAACTAGCTATGCATGGAGGTGAGTTAATCAGCTTCTAAGAAAATTGATAATTAATAAATTGTGAAAAATAAAAAAAATTATACAATTGAATTATATTTGTTTTACAGACTCAACATTATCACTTGACGAAACTACGGATGAAATATTGGACGAGGATGCTGTTTTAGGTGTAAGTGTAAAATTTTCTATATTTTTTTGCTTCCTCTTCACTTCATATATTGAGAAATATATTCTTCAAAATCACAATTCGTCGTAATGTTTGTAAGATTTTAATTGAAATTCAAGTTTATTTAGAGCATGAGGTCGTTCTAATGATTGCTTTTATTTTTAGTTACTAAAATATTGATATATTTTATTTATTACATTATATAATTTAATAATATAAATAATATTTGATTTTTTACAATAATATATATATTTATGCAAAGGATGAAGAGATAGAGGAGTTATCAAGTAAACCAGACTCACAGGAAGCCGGTGAAAAAAGGAAATTATCAACAGATAGTAATTCAGGAAATTCGAAAAAAATAGTCTTGAATCGTAATCCAATACTTGAAGATATTCAAAGCGAATTGACCGGTAAAGAAAATAATAATAAAGAAGATTCAAGCGAGCCTGAAAAAAAAGTTATCAAACTATCTCAGCTCGGTGTTAAAGAGGTGAGGATAAAAATCGGTCCATTTTAGTCGCTAAAATGTAATTATATGACTAAATGGACAACAAAATTTTCGAATTTATCTGTGTGTTGAAATCAGCTTCACCACAGTCCGAAAATCAATAATAGTTTACCTGATTACTATCGTTTTTAAACAGAGATTGGAAATGAGAGCCAAAAAATTTGGTGTCGCTCTCTCTGAGTCTGCAAAGAAAGAAGCAAGATCGGCCAGATTTAATGCAAACAGCCAGACCAACAAGTCAGCAGCATCCATAAACGTTCCAGTGGTAAATTTTTTGAGATAACAACGATAGCAGTTCTCTATGCTTACATTTATTTAACATACATATACAGATTAGGACCATATAGCATTCGGTACATACCATCAGAATTTTTTGAAATTTGAAATAACTTTTCTTAAATTAATTTCAGCATACAACATACGAAGTGTTAAAGAAACGAGCCGAAAGATTTGGCGCATCAGTTTCCAGTGTGATGGAAAAAGTATGTATCGATTCAGTTTTTGATTTACAATCAAAAATGTATAAAAATAAATTATACATACTAACTGTTTAGTTGAATTCTATATTTTAATCTATTATGTGGGTATTAGATATTTACTTATATAACCGTTTGTTGTTTTCAGGCCGAAATGGAATCTAAAATAGAAAAGAGGAGAGCACGATTTGGCGAAGTTAAGCCAATTGAGAAAACTGCTGTAAAAAAGATCAAGATAGTCAAATGATACTCGATATCATATACCAAAACGGTACTTTAGGTTACGCCTAGATTTCTAAGCATTTTTTCAATGAAACCAGCGATTAAGTGGTCATTAAAAATTAGACAACATTTTTGGCATTATTAATAAATGAGAATAGTTTTATTCTACAACTGATGAAATTTTATGAATAAATCATGCAGACGTGTTGTAAATGGAAGATATACTATACAGTAATAAGAAAATCAGCAATATTAAAATTCCACAATATAATGAATAATGTAATTCCAGAATTCTTAAACGACTAAAAATAAATACTATTAATAAGAACTAGAATCCAGCTACAGTACGAAAATTACAATGAAATTAACAACACCTTCACCAACGCTGGTTAAATTTTAATAATTCAAAAGACTCACGAAATGTGGGCAATTAATTGCTCCTAGTATGGGCGATAAACGTGCTCTCTCTAAAATCACAGCACTTATTGGAAGCTAACGATTAGTGTGATATGATTTAACGAAAGAAAAATACGTCATCATTAGGAATTTACTAAATATACAAACTTTATTACAACTTATTATAATCAGTACCCTCTTAAGGAACGTTTATATTACATACGACATATAGAGATCTGAGTGGCTTGAACTAGTCGAACAGTTAATTTTCATAATCTGTACAAAAAGTTTCCTTTTTTCATTCGATTTTCTAAAATTTATTGACAATCAATCAATGACAGATTTTTGTCTTAAATAATATCTACGAATTATCAAATAGTATTAATGCTTTAGATCCTGTTTTTGCATTCCAGTGAAATATAAAATCATGATAATGAAATATAGCGTCAAACACTGAGTGGGATAAAATACTTAGTCGTAATAGTTAAGACATTACATAATATATCAATAGAAAATTCTTAAACTCTATGTCTCTGATCAAATTTCCTGACTGTTTCCGGTTTCCTAGTTTTTTAACACCCGCACATCCGTTGAATTGAAAACCAAGTTAGCTGCTACCATAATTACTAATATAATTCTGGAAGACTCGAACCTTGCAAGACTGCTTTAGTATCAACTAGGTTTATCGTAATATCTATCTATCTTAGAATATATTCAGAATATATTACTCTTAAGTACAATTCGAACTTTTACGTCGACATAGCGCATCTGAAACCTAGATTACCAGCTGAAGTATCAGGCGTGTTTTGACTACGCGCAGCACATCTGTATCTGTAGCAATAACTCTCATGACACAAATAGGACCCTCCTTTTTTCACTTTATCTGTCCCGCTTGGTGGTCCTGTCTGTAAAATACGGATAGATTAGAACAATTTTTGGGAATCGTTAGAAATAAAAATTACCTATTCCATAATCAGGAATGAGATAAATTCAATACGATGTATAATTCAGTTGGAATACTCTTTCTTTAGCGCAATCTTAAAATTTCAGTGTTAACGGATATAATAAAACTCTAAAAAAAACTGTTAATTATCACAATAATGGTAAACCCACTGGATTAATTGCAGGTTGATCGTCGTGCTCAGTTATCCACCAATCTGAGGTCCATTCCCAAACATTTCCGACCATATTATACAAGCCGTATCCATTAGGAGGGAATTCCGTGACTGGTGAAGTCCCTTCGTATCCATCTTCCGCTGTATTCTTACTCGGAAAAATGCCTTGCCAAATATTGGTCCTAAATATTGAGATTCATCATGTCCAAACATCCATAAATATTATCAAACACAATTTATAAAATAAAATCTCTCGCCTATTTACGAGTTTTATGAAAAAAAAAAAAAAAAAAAAACAATGTTGATAGGGATATTTTTTTAAGGACTAGCTAGTCCCAAAAAAGAATTTTTAACAACCCAGTTTAACTTGTCGTCAAAGTTCACTAGTCTGTTTTTTCATAACTTTAATCAAATTATGCTTCAAAGGACTAGCCAACTTCTTCAATAAGGCTGAATTGCTTATTAATTTTTATTGTTTTAGGGCCTGTATACTATCTGTCTAAAGTAAGTCAGAAAATAAATAAACTTTCAATCTCTGCATACCTATGCTCATTATTTGGTGTCAATCTATTACCCCAAGGAAAAAGACGCTCAGTTATAAGTCCGCCCCTACATGCTACTTCCCATTCAGATTCTGTCGGAAGTCTTTTACCCTGCCATTTGCAAAAAGCTGTTGCGTCATTCCAAGATACATGAATAACAGGGTGATCCATCCTGTCTGTAAAATCATGATTATTAATATTTAGTATGCATATTGATAGAGGTAGGAATTTAATAGGAATATTTATACATTTATACCTAATATGTTTGAGTCTGTTCCTTCTGGATGACGCCAAGTGGCATGTTTAACAGGAAGCCACCATGGAGCCTGAGCAACTGCTTCGTTAATTTTCGACTTAGTATCATCGCTTAATAACCCTTCAAATACAAAAGAATCCCCGAATTTTTCAGCCTCGGTTTTATAATCCGTAGATTTAACGAATTCGTCGAAATGTTTATTACTGACTTCGTATTTGTCGAGGTAGAAGCTTTTCAATGTGACATTACGCCTCGGACCTTCACCGTCCGCGATAAATATAGGCCGATTTGTACCCACGGCGAATGTACCGGCATTTATAATTACCATTCCATCGTGGAGCTTGGTTTCGTGATATTCCCGAACTTTGATATTACAAGATTCACTCTCACCGGCTGAACAGTACTCGTTCGAATCGCCTAGATCATTTGGTTTTCTATTTAAAATTTGACCACATTTACAATCGCTGTCATGAGCTTCTGTCTTAACGTAAAAACAGCAGAAAATTAGCGCGTTCCAAATTGCGGTATTCATATTGTGCAAACAATCAATTTGTATATCATTTGTCAAACGATTTTTGTATTATTTATGTATTTTTTAACCGTTGCTTCGAATACTCCAAATCACGTGTCAATAACATCTGTTTCTAACCTAAGAAATTCAACCGCGGAATTGAGGAAATTATTTATTGACTAACTATACATAATATAGGTCCAGATATTTGGAGGTTCCTTGTTGTTTCTTTTTATTATTTGTCCACCGTATTTCTGGCTGAGAACCAGATCTATAGAATTTGTAAAGCAATGGATTATGGAACAGCGGGTATACATGCGGACAGGCGGCACTGGGCCAGTTGGCGAAACGTCAAATGGGTAGTTGGTAGTAAAGCGCGGACGTGTCCTAACCTGTGATAAGCATATGTTTAGGGTTAAGAACAATAACTGTACGTTGATATAACCGAGTAAATAAATAAACTAAACTAAATCATGAAAACGAAGTTATTAATTTGTGCGGCAGGTATATTCGTATGTTATTTTTATTTCGGTATACTCCAAGAGAAAATAACTAGAGGACAGTATGGTGAAGGTGAAAATAAGGAAAAATTTACATACATGTTCGCCCTGGTTTTCGTACAATGTTTAGTCAATTATGTATTTGCTAAACTGATACTACTCACTGTAATGAAACAGGGTGAAGACTCAACTCGTACAATATATTATGGGCTTAGTTCGCTCACCTATTTACTCGCTATGGTATGCAGTAATATGGCTTTACAGTTTGTAAATTACCCAACACAAGTTGTAGGCAAAGCTGGTAAACCGATTCCAGTAATGATACTGGGTGTTCTACTTGGAAGAAAGGTAAAACTAGTTCTAATTCTGAATTACATTCATCAATTATCTCATTTTATTCTAAGAAATGTATTTATTCTTTTCCCTGAAGGTTTACCCGCTGAGAAAGTACCTATTTGTAATATTGATCGTTGTCGGCGTTGCTCTCTTCATGTTTAAAGATAACGTAGCTAACGCTAAGGCGACTGAAGGCCAAATGGGTTTTGGTGAATTTCTTATACTGCTTTCATTGACAATGGATGGACTGACCGGTGCTGTACAAGAAAGAATGCGTGCTGAACATAAGACAAAATCTGGACACATGATGCTCAGCATGAATCTTTGGTCATTTATATTCAGCGGTTTGGTCATTCTCGTCTCGGGAGAGCTCGTAACATTTTTGTCTTTCATGCAGAGACATCCAAACTGCTTATGGCATGTTGTTTCGTTCTCATTAGCCGGAGCTTTTGGACAATTTTTCATATTTTTGACTGTATCTGAGTTCGGCCCTCTGCCATGCTCTGTTATGACAACCACTAGGAAATTCTTTACCGTATTAGGATCGGTATTATTATTTGGAAATAATTTGCTGCCCAGACAATGGTTGGCCACAGTTATAGTCTTTTCGGGATTATTTTTAGACGGCATGTACGGCAAGACTAAGACTGTGATAAAGGAAACCACTAAATGAAATTAACAAATACGATTAGTTGATTTTGTTTGATTATTTCGATTTTTAGTACAATTTAGGAAGAATTCTAAGGATTATTATTAGAATTTATTGCATAATTATCATTGAAACAGAAACGGTATGCATCTAATTATTTATGGTGTGACTGAATTTACAATAGAAATTTAACTCTGCATCTGGGGGTAAAAACATGTTACTTATTTTTTTTTTTTTTTTGAAATATCAATATTTGAAGTTAGAAACTTACGCCGGTAAAATGCCCGCACAGAGTTAATATTTACTTTCACAAAATATTTATTTATACAGCATGTGTATTGTTTCAGAGTATCTGTATACACTTTTTGTATGTGTTTCTGGAGAAAAATGTAATATATGAAACGTACTTTTGGCATTTATATAAGTTCACCTTTGTAAATTTCTATTGAAATAATAAACATCAAGAACAAAAAAAGCCTAAACCTCGCCAAACTGTAGATTTGTAGATAAAAATGAATAATATATTCACTCATTAGATATCTATAATCAATCATTAGTTAGATCGAAGGAATTAGTACTATACCTAGATATTACAACTATAAAATATTGTGAAATAAATGTTAAAAGAATCAATGATCAGTACTTTTATTTATGGAATTACCACCTGTGGATCAACAACATCGTTTATTCGTTATTAAATATGCTAGATAATATTATGCATAATTTCACATGAATTTTCGATGTTTTATTTTTTATTTTCAAAGAGTTTTGTATCTTTTATTGAAAAAAAAAAAAAAATTGTTGTTACAAGTGCATACATCTTCGTTAAATATTTATGTCAGTTCAAGATATAGGTATGAGTTGAAAAATTATCTAAGCTAACAATATACAATAAGATCGCTAAAGAGGATGGTAGAACAATGCTTCGAAATTACGATTAATCCATTGAATTTTTAATCCCCAATTGAAAAAATCTGGATTAATAAATAAAAAATTAATTTTTATTTCAGACACTGGGGATCGAAAATTAACAATTTTATTTTCAATTCAGATATTCGGGATTAAAAAGTGATTCATTTTTAAATTAAATACTCGGAATTAAAAATTCAAAAATTAAAAAAAAAAAAAAAAAAAAAATTGAAAAATTAATTTTCGATTGGAAAACTGGAGTTAATTCTAAAGAATTGATTTTTGACTGCGATGTTTCGCCATTATTAACTGTTGTAAAATGATTTTAAATTGAAATGACTGAATTTAAAAATTAATTTTTAATTTATTGAACGATCGGTTTTAAAAATGAAAAATTCAGATGTCTGTCACTGCAGCCTCCTGACATGCTATTTGACACCTCGAGGGTCATTGATCTCACATTCCACAAGTCCCTACCCTAGGTCAGTGCTTCTCTTTTTCGGCCAGCAACGCCTACAGGGTGCTAAACGCACCAAAACCACAGTAATGACATGCGGGTTGCTTGCAACGAGGCGTTCTAATGTTTCTGAAGTAGTTCGTAAATTAGACCGCGAGATGGCGATACCATTTGACACCTCGCTAGAGTGACTAGACAGGTGAAGATGAACGATGACCTAGGGTAGGTGCACTTGTCGCGGGGTCAATGGCCCTCGTGGCTGCTCGTGGCGTCAATGGATACGCATGGGGGTTGCGTTAACGAGATGTGTTCGGCATCTTATATAGATACTCTGAACCTGCTAACCTGAATGCAGAATCAAATAAAGATAAAGAAGAAGAGACTCGGTCATTTACGACGGGTGCATATTTATTTTCAAAAAACAATTAAAAATTGAACGTAACTTTGACGACAGTTAATATTCTATTGATGCAACAGCAATAAATACACATCAAAAACAATAATCAATTGCTTCGTTATTTTCCACTTTTCCCTTCCTGCAACTCTATCTAAGCGTTCACTGAGTAAACTGATATAAAGACACCTCGCCCTGGGTAAATTCATAATGAACCTTGCGTCTCTTTGGCGGACCTTCAATCTCGTCTGGCTTCGACTGAAATTGACGGAATTTATGAACGTAGATACTTATCGTGAAGGGAGTGAGACGCCCTGTCGTTTGATAATGAATTCATGCCCCAGCAACTCTTGGGGCGTGAGATATCGCCTGGTTCCGGAATAAACCCCAAGTAGACGCAAGGACCTTCATTATAGTCTGCAGTCATCGATTGAAATTGACGAAATGTATTTGTAACTGGCGACACCACTGCAGGTGCCGGACGCCGCCATGTGAAAGAAAAGAAATGTAATAAGATGGCGAGAAGGAAGATTGTATTTTTCAAATTTTTTGATAAAATATCGTATTTGAGATACAGGATTTGAGGGCTAGTTTATAATATTATATCTTGGGACTAATTTTTTATATACCTCTTCTCAACTACCAGAACGCGTTTGAGAAGAATCTGATAAGATCGTAAGAGGTAAATTCGATATTTGTGTTTGTTGTTGCCTGTTGTCGGTATGCAGCAATGTTTTAGTGCAGTTCGAGCAATATTATTGCTGTTATTTTTCTCAGTGCAGCATTACTGGAGGGGCGATGGCTCATAACTATAGTTTTAGTCACCTTTCAAAGGTCCATGAGAGAAGCTGTCTTCATATCCAGGGCTGAGGATCAGAAGGGCGTAACCCACAAAAAACTGCGGATGCTGCCAGAAGGGCTCACGTGTTAAATTTATTCAGACACACCCTTGTGGCAGCAAATTCAAAAAAGTCGAACAAATGTGGGTTACGCCGTTCTGGTCCATTATTCAGTCAACGATTTGAGGTATCAAATTAACGGAAGGTACAGCATAATCAAGCAAAAGCAAATAAGGCGTACTGATCTGGCAATCGCTTGTCAGATTCTGACTAGCGAACAATTGCAGAGATTACGAAGGACCTGGACGCCGGAAACGACGAGGCAGAGGATCTGGATGACGAGAACGACGGTGCAAGCTGAGCAACTCACGCTGCCACTGGCACTGCACAGCTTGTTTCCTTGAACTGGCCGTATTCCTTAGTCAGTCACTTACCTGTAATCTCTGTAATTAGTCAAGTTAGACCTTCTGAAACCCGGAGACTATCAGTCCTTCAAATTTATGATGAAGGACATTTGGTCATAGATTTCCACATAGAATCCATCTTAACCCTCCGTCACACACGTGGGTAGTTTAAGACCCAGTCAAAATTTGCTGCCTAAATATCTTCGAAACGCAGAGAGGGAGGCGCCAGGCTATCCTTAGTATATATTCTACTCTAAAAACAATTGGAGCATGTAGTAAAGGCGTGGGGAGTGTTCATGAATTTTGTCAAGATTTTTTAGAAGCTTTAAAGGAAAAAAAAAAGGAAGGCCAGACATAATCGACCCACCTATGTGACGGAAGCAGTAAAAAAAAAACCTGTGTGACGGAGGGTTAAAAATATGGCTTGGTCCAACTGAAATCACTCTGTGCTTAAAGAAAAGTCGATACACAGTAAAAAATTTTGCGTCATTTTTAACATAAAGTTTGTGTTAAATATTTAACACTTTCTAGTGTCAATTTTAACATAATTGTGTTAAATTGACACTAAAAAGTGTTAAATATTTAACACAAAAATTTTAACACAAAGACTTTATGTTAAAAATAACGCAAAATTTTTTACTGTGTACGTATTTTAGCGTTCGTCCGTAATATTTTTTTTGATTGAAGTTATAAACCAGTTAACTTTCACAACCTCGGTGTAAAAGTCCAACAAATATCTAAAAACTGTTTTCAAAAAATCTAAACTGTGCATCATATCCTCAAGTTGTATTAATTGTCGAGTTTTATGATTGCCTAAGCTGTATACAAATTATACTTGGACCAATTTCAAGAGTATTATAAACTAGAGATGTATTATTTTCAGATTATTTCGAGTCATTTCTAACTGAAATCTCAAGCCTTCCACCTAGCGAATTTTCCTCGAATAATTCGTTTGACAATAACAGAAAAAAAATCTAATGAGCATTCCGGAGTAATCATAAATATTTGATTTATATTAGTGCCTAGAATAGGAATATGGTTAATAATATTCTGGAATTACGTCCCTTGAGAACAGTAACAGTTTTATCTAGAAATTAGTACGATGAAGAGCTACCAGACAGCAACAAAAGGAATGCATTAAGTAACTAATTGCTGGCCTTTCATTGCTGGTTTCACCAACGACATATAACTTTTATTCGTCGATTAACTTTAGTCACTGATTTAGAAATTGCATTATCACATTGAAAATGTCCTCTTATTTTACAAATTAAGTTATTCTATGGATAAAAATAACGTTTTATAACGTCTTATAACCGGCCATTGGAGAACCAAACTCGCAATCAGATTCACGTAACTATTGTGAATTATGCAAGTATGTAGAAGGATTTGGCTCTCGTGCATATACTTATAACGTTCATTGCAAGCCTCGAGTTCTTGGGGCAATAATTAGTGGCATGTATACGGGTACATGTGAACATATCTGGAAATATACCATTCATCTGAACCAAATTGCCACTCATTGTCAAAGGGTGACTAATTTTCTCACTTTTCGTCATTGCTACGCCGCCCAATCGGCAGAAGGCATACCTCAAACAGAAGCTATGACAGAACTGTATACCTATATGCTTTTATCCTGAAATTGTATTTTCAGTTGCATAACTACAAGGCGATAAGTCGTTAAAGGATTAAAAAAAAAAAAAAAAAAAAAGTTGCATAACTACGATTAAAATTCGCAATATCACGCTTTGCTGCATTGCATAGCCGCAACTGCAAGGCAGAACGATGAATTAATAATAATTAATAAACAATAGCGTCTTGGCTTAATTGTTTTAGTTACTCGGATTCGAAGTTAGTTTGTTTTTCTTGAAATCGTAATCGTCAGAAAACAAAGCAATTGCCTCATCATCAATAGCAGGAATCCTTTATTATAGAATCAGTAGACATAACATCACTTCGTCGGTAGAGGTCTGCATCGTTTTAGTAATGGTACGTTGTTGGATTACGTATTTAAACAAATTGTAGTGGATGGCTGGCTAAAGATGCGACATTAATCCATAAATGCCATTAATTTAATCTCTATTCATTAGTTCGGGTAGCTGTCGCAACACTTCCTTTGTATAAATAAATGTGCACGCGAAATACGAGTTGAATCTAACTCAGGATAGCACCATCATCACGTTACATTTCTTATCAATCTACATGAATAATTAGTAACAGTTAATTTTACCGAAACGACGATAAAATGTTATCCCTTGGTTATTGTGGACTAATTATGTCAATATTCTGTTTCGGTGTATCGCTGGTGAGTTGGTTCATTCACTATTTGAAAATTGTTTCAGAATTCTCACATCGCAAATATTATAGATACACGAGCACTTCGACGTGTATGTATTACAAAATTGAAAAGGAAATCTCATCATATTAGTCTGAATTGCATTTTTACAGAAATATGACAAAACTTAAAATACGATATAGACCGGTAAACTTGAAATATTGCAGTTTCAATAATTGTGACAGGAAACCGTGGTAGGAGTTATTGGGATTCTATCATGACTATAAGTTAAATGTTTCTTGGTGCAGCTATGATCGGAGTTTTTTCTCCAATTGCATTTCATTATTTTCAGGCAGTGAGCGACGAAATGAAAGAAATGGCCAAAATGTTGCACGATTCGTGCGTCGAAGAGACAGGCGTCGACGAGGGTAAGAAAACTCCGATTAGGTGAAAAAAAATTATTTATCTTTTCGCTAATTCTTCAAAATGATCGATATTCGAATTTTGCAGGCTTGATTGATAAGGCTAACTCTGGCGATTTCGCCGAAGATAACAAATTGAAGGTAATGCATGAAAAATGTAATTATTTGGCAGCCGACAAAATATTACAGAATATGTTATTTTTCCTAATAACTCTGGTTGTAATTGAAACAGAAACTTGACCAATCATAAATTTAAGGGGGTTATCGTGCTACAAACAGCCTCAAAAGTATAGCATGAGCGCTTGACTCCTGACTGTATCCCCTAGCCGCGCTTCCGTAGCGAAACTTTTGTTAGTGACTGTTCACGCACACATAGTGGCGCTTTGTGTATTCACACGCAACTATGCGCGCGCGTAAAACTAGCTACGCAGCAGCGCCACGAGTGAAGCGAAGCCATGAGATCAACGCGTAATGTCAATGCAGAGCAAACTTTACAAAGCTATATCTCGAAAACCGAGACGGCAAATGTCTTGATTCTTGGATATGTTATTTCGATACTGATGTTGAATTGTGTGTTAGTTTTTGGTGAAAATCGTAAGAAAACTTTTAAAGTTATGCCTCAAAACGTTAATGCTAGACGACGCTTCCCATAAGATGCCATGTATAAGATTCTCAATTTGCCAATTTTTTTCTCGAGTTTGGTGCCGCTAAGGGCTCTGAAATTTTAATAAAAATTTTTTAATTTTAATATCACGATAACCCCCTTAAAAGGAAGAACTGGTTTCGAGAAATTTTGCATTTTTCAAACGAAGATGATTTGTGAAAATTGGAAAATAGCCATTTTCAAATACTCCAACTTCGAATTAACTCAATTTTTACATAGAAGTGAATTTATCGGACAAGACGAACCAATTTTTCAAATTTTTTCAAATAACTCAATTTTGTTTTCATTACATCGGAGTGGACCTAGCTCAAAACACGATCTCATACCTAATTATAGCAGCAGGTCGAAAGCTTGGAAAATGAACATTTCACTTACACGAAAAAATACTTGCCGGATTTTCTTACAATATAGGTATCAACGTACAGTCCTGTGAAACCTATGAAAAAAATTGTGTTGATTCAAAGTCGGAGTATTTAAAACTCTACGGTTGTGCCGCATTATCAGTCCTTGTTTACCCGAGAATAATCTAGACGAGCACTTTCACTTCTGGATTTAAGATTGGTGAAGATCGAGCGTTCGATCTCGTTTTTAGCGCGATTAGTGGAGGAGTAATCAGAAAAAGATTATTTATTGCCTGCAATTTTTTACCAACGTCTATATGGGGGATTCCACGTGAACCGGGCCGGTTTTTGGCCTGAGGTCATCGAATTTGACGCCAATGCAGATTCAGATTCCTTGTTACTACATGAGATGCCCCCAACAGTTACAGAGCTTGAAAATAATTGGTTCAATTTATATCGCTGTCATAATTATGCCAAAAATTTAATTACCACATTTTCAACTCCACTTATCTCAGCCATGCATGAACAAAATCATAACTTCCCATAGTGCATTCTACGCGCATAAATGAGCTCCTTCGAAATATGTAGCACTTCAATTATTTTTGGAATTCTTGAACATGTAAAACTTTGAAAATATGCGATTTCTTTGTTCTTCTACTGAAGAGTCACACCAATTGCCCTGAAATTTTCACCGAAATTACTTCGAGGTGGCACCAGGCCCGGACATGGAAACCTAGGGCCCGTAGGCGGTTAACAGAGCCAGGGCCCTTTTTTTTAATAATTGAATAAAACAAAAATGTCACCGTAAAATGTCCTCCACGCATACCATTTCGGCCCCTGGCGGGGCCCCCCTACAAGGTGGGCCCCTAGGCAACTGCCTAGTTTGCCTAGGCAGAAGTCCGGCCTTGGGTGGCACTAAGAAGTGATCAAAATTTCAGCCTCCCGTTTTTCTTCTTTTTTTTTCAAAAAACCGGCGAAGCATGTAAAACTTGGAAAATATGTGTTTTTATTTTTTTTCTACTTGAAGGGTCACACGGATTGCCTTGAAATTTTCACCGAAATTACTTCAAAGTGTCACAAAGAAGTGATAAAATTTCCAGTCTCCCGTTTTTTACTTTTTTTTTTTTTGCCAAAAACCGGCCCGGTTCACGTGGAATACCCCCCACACCCAGAAAAAAGATTTATTTAATCTAAATAAATTTTATTTACATATGAACCTAATAGGAAAATTTATTTGCCGCAAATAAATTTTTTATTTACGCGAAATATATATTTATTAAACACAAATAAATTTTTATTTCTATCAAATAAATAATTTACTAGGTTCATCATTCAAATAAATCTTTTCTCTGGGTGCATATAGTAAAAATTCGTAATTATTTACCAGTGTACACTGTACATATTCCATAGGTCAGAGTAATAGTATACAGAGTATGACATGTTATATACAACAGTCTTCTTCTTACTCCTTTGGCTTATCTCTAAAAAGGAAGGTAGCTCAATTATATACCACAGTACATCGCAGAGATGCACGTTCAGAGCGACTCACTGAAAAGCAACGCGCCTAAAAGGTAGGCAAGTGCGAAGATGCCTGCATCGAGCTGCTCAAACATCGACGATTGGGTTTTATTTCCGACGTAGCCAAAGGGCACACGATATGTGAAATAAAACACAATCGCTTGATGTTTTGGTTGCCTGTACGCCGGCGAGGCGCGTTACTTTCCAGAGAATCACTATCACTCTATAGGTATCTGTAAGCAATCTGGCAATCTTACACATTTAGATTATTATCCGAGCCCAGGTGTCAAAAACGCAAAAAAAAAAAAGATACGCTGCGCAACTCCGAATTCAATTCCGAACACCTTTTTTTTTTACCAAAAGGAGGTGCGCGACTAGGAATAGGCCTTATAACATCACATAGTACAGTTGGATGCGAGGTTGGATGATACCTATACCAAAATAAATCAGTAATATATTATCTTCTGATTTACCTATAATGTTACTTCAGTTCTTACAAAGTTCTGTATTTTAGTTTTAACAGCATGTCTGATTGATATTAGCACTTTTAGCTCATTAGGAAGCCTATTAAACGTTTCAATACCTACCAGGTAACTATTTTTTATCGCTGAACACTCTGCTTAATCTAGGCAGTTGAATAGATTTGTATCTAGTGTTGCGATTTGAATTCATGTAGGATCTCTTTCAGATTACCGTAGTGATATAATAGTGATTCCAAAGTAAAACATTGCCTCAAATTTAATGCAAAGTAGTTCTCTGTCATAGTATTTTTATTTATGATTTTTAGGAATCTATAGTTTTTACTCTTTGCAAAATATTTAAACTATTATTGCACGCACCACCCCATGCAATTAAAAAAATGAAAAAATGAAAAAATGATGCACCCACGAGCGTTAATTTTGATCTGACATAATGATCCGGCAGTGATCGTTGATTTTTATCTAAGCATCTAATACGGCTTAAAAGATGTGCCGCTTAGCTAGTGGCATAACAATAATTTTACTGGTGTTTAACGGGCACATCGGTAACATCGTACAGCTCCAGACGATTAGGGCAACCCGACTTAGCGCGGTGTGCCTTGGAAATACCCAGGTATATTTGTATTGTATAGCGAATATTGAAATATTCGGTACGTTGCACTGAAAAAAATTTTTAGGGATATTAGCAATACGTATGGCTGAAATAGTGACATCAAGAAAATATGGCTACTTTGGCCATACCATAGACATATAAGAATAGAACGCGCATGTACCGAGGTAGCCCGTAAGTGGATGCGAGAGAGGGATAGAAAGAGAAAGCTGCATATGGGCCCCCTATATCCTTGTCTGATCGCGCATGCGCGCTGAGCATTCTTTTAGTAAGAATATGAGTTAGAATAAAATAGAGAATGAATAGAGTCCCCGCGGATGCGTGACTAGACAGAGAGACAGAGGGCCCATATGCAACTTTCTCTTTCCATTGCTCTCCCGGCTTTTCGGCGAGGATGCGCGGTCTATTCTTATATGTCTATGGGCCATACGCATGGCTGTTTCAATAAAGTGCTACTTTAGAACAGTCAAATGTTTGCCTAAGATAGACAAAACGTGATCTCAAAACAGCCATGTTTTCTAGTCGTCACCAGGTATGGCTAATATCTCTATATTTTTTTTTTCAGTGTGCAGTTAGTTAGGATAGCTATTTTTTACAATTGCGAGTACATCTCGCTGCCAAGGCATACATTTTTTTCGTCTTATACAAAGTATCAGCTCATACGATCTTGAATAATTTTTATCTCGCACTTGAAGCGATTGCAAGATTATGTTGCTTAACTAGCGGAACACCGATAATTTCGCAGGTATAGAATAACCGGTATATCGGTAACATATAATAATAAAATATCACCACATGATCAGGCAAACCAACCTACTGGCCAGTCTGCATAAAAAACAGTACATGCCAATGCTTCGAATGCATACTTCGAATTTGAAGTGAAAACTTGTCTAAGTTATACCCGATTCGGTTCCGTAGTAGACTAACTCCGAAGCATCTGTCTACTCGTAGCTTGAAGTATGTCCTAAATTATTCCCTTCAATATTTCAGTAGACGTTTAACCAATTTTTACCAAAGTTCCACAGCTGTTTTCTCAAAACTGAATTATTATACTTCGACGGCAGTATGGAAGAACGTGCTATCTCAGATTATGCCCGAAAAACGTGCTATCTCAAATTCTGCTGGAACAACGTGCTATCTCAAATTGTGCTAGAAGAACGTGCTATCTCGAATTATGCTGGAAAAACGTGCCATCTCAAATTGTTCTTGAAGAACGTGCTATCTCAAATTATGCTGGAAGAACGTGCTATCTCAAATTATGCTGGAAGAACGTGCTATCTCGAATTATGCTAGAAGAACGTGCAATCTCGATGGGGGGATAAAATTCCATTGATACGGCACTGGTATTTGGGGTGCACTGGAGTATAAAAGGCACTGGTTTTCAATAAATCAATCAATTGTTCCAATTTTTCTTATATATATTTAGCTCCTTTAATACCGGGATAGAAAATGCAAGTTAAATTCATTTGGGCTAAGTTTTTTCAAAATCTATCTCATCGTTTTTTTTGTTTTTTTTTTATAGCCGAAAGTCCGATTTCGGCCATAAAAGCGCGTGTGAAACATCGATTTTTTAATAAATATAATATCTTGACTTCTGAACGGTACAGCCCCTCCAAATTAATTCAATGTTTTTACAGCACTCCAAAGATCATCTATAAAAATTCGCATGAAAATCTATCTCAAAAAGTGTTCACGAGACTACTCCCTACTACCTCAAGTAAAATGATATATTGAAGTATATTTTTGTTATGTTTTATGTCTAATCTCATTGATAACATATTGTATCAAGGTTTGAACACCTTGTTAAAGATGCTTCATTTGTAATGTAATCGGTTCATTCAGGTTGAACCCGCGATGATCATATGATATAAATGTATGAAATCCGTTTGAATTTGAAGTAAATTAAAATGGTATTGTATGGAAAAGAAAAAGAAAAAACAGTTAGGGGATAGGTGGCCAAGTGTTGACCAATATGACCAAGATAGTTGCCCTAATTTTCACGTTTTTTTTTTTTCCAAATTTATTTGCGTATAAGGGTCCAAAACTAACCCGCCGTCCAGGGCTACCTATCTCTCCCCTATTAACGTTACTTGAACACTTCATTTATAATAGTGCATGATTTTTATGGAGAATTTGATTGCTAAACTACTAAAAAAGGAAGAAAATGGGACATGTGTGAAACACATTGAGTGTAGTTCCACGCATACAGTTGACACTTCTGACGTTCAGTTTCTCGTAAGTTTTTTGAAACCTTCATTTAAACATTAATTTGACCGTTCTGAAAATCCAATGTGAATAACATACATCGGAAATGAAAATAAAAATGTTGATTCGAACTTATCTTGAATTTTCTATCCCGGTATTAAAGGAGCTAAATACATGAGAAAAATTGAAACAATTGACTGGTTTATTGAAAAACAGTCCTTTTTATACTACAGACACCCCAAATACCAGTGCCGTATCAATGGAATTTTGTCCCCCCATCGAGATTGCACGTTCTTCATACACAATTTGAGATAGCACGTTCTTCTAGCATAATTTGAGATAGCACGTTCTTCGAGAACAATTTGAGATAGCACGTTTTTCCAGCAGAATTTGAGATAGCACGTTTTTCGGGCATAATCTGAGATAGCACGTTCTTCCATACTGCCGTCGACTTATTCCAGAAGTTCGTGGCCTTCCACCTTTAGTCGGTTCGAATTGTCTTCGTTTTCTGTATAAGTACTTCCCTTAATTTAAAAATTCAAAATCGAAGCTATATATCCAGTTTTTAAAAATATGTTATATATTTTAAGCGCATATGTACAGATCACTCGCTATATGTCATGTAGTCGACTCTCTGACTCGGTATCATTAACCATTTCGTTTTTTCGTGTGGAAATTTCTATAATTATACGATCGATTTCTTTTTCCAGTGTTACATGAAGTGTCTAATGGAACAAGTATCTGCAGTAAGTGAAATTAATATTTGCATTCGCCACGCACGTGCTAGTCACATCTACTCCTAGAGGCATATTGATGGATTATACCCATCACCTGATGTTTGGAATAAATATTTTATCCTCATTTCGAACTCTAGATCACGAGATTAATGATTTTCGTATACGTCAGCAGACTATCATTATAATCCAACTTGTGGGCCTCCTAGATAGTCTATGTAATTGATAATTGCAAATCCCCGTTTGCTTGCGCACGAACAATCACTCTGTTACATAGATAGCATCTTAAATTGAGTTATCATTGTCAACATTTTTCAGATGACCGACGAGGGCGAGATTGATGGAGAGGTGATAATTTCAATGCTACCCGAAGAAATGGTGGATGTGGTTGCACCGGTGATTCGAAGTTGCGGTACAGTTAGTAAGTAAATTTTAATCTTTCGAGTTACGTGAATGGCAGATTTGACCAATTATTCAATTACGATTTTCTTTACATTTCAGAGGGAGCCGATGACTGTGACACGGTATTTCAGACGCAAAAGTGTTATCACAGTAAAAACCCAGAGGTGAGCGCAAAACCTCCATAATATGATGTCGAATCAAATTAGAAAAACTATAGAACGCGTTTCTCTATGCTTTCAGAAATACTTCTTGCTGTAATATGGATCTAAGAATTTCAGCGGATCATCTATACCGCAAGCGGTGAAGACAATCTCGACAATTTTTTATTAAGCATATACTAATAGTTATGAATCAAATATTCTGATAATGGAGGGAAACATTGAGTAGACGTCTACAATAATATAATTCAATATCTCAGCTAATCACCACCCAGATCTGTTACTTCGGTTGTCTATTATAACTTCAACTATATCATTATAACAACGGTGGTGAAACAAATAGTCAACCTATTTCAAGTATAATGTATCATCGATTTGTGATATCAATAAAATGATTTTTTTGTGGCAACACGGATTTACTTTAGGTCTATGATCATTATATATAGCATCCAGGTCTTGTCTGACTTACGTTTCTCTCGCTTTTGTTCGTTTTTGAACAAAAATATTCATCTGACTATAGATCTGATACAGAGAGATTTTGAGTCAACTTTAAATTTCTTGGGTAGGCTGTTCGCTTTTTCTTTTTAATTTTCTTTTTTTTAAATTGGCAACGCTGTCGTACGTCCATATCTACAGACAACGTAGTGGCATTTGTCATGACAGCTATATACCTACCTACCTTCCCATTTTGTGTATATTTTCATACACTGCCCTGACCAAAGATAGCAGGTAGGTATATCAACATGTACATATAGTGCAATAACAGTAGGTACTCATGCCACGTGGTAGCTGATAAAACCTACAAGTATGAAGACCTAAACAGTATCTACGTACCTTTCGTGCCATAGAAGACTGCAGTGCAGTTACGACTATCGGCGTGATTCTATATGTTAACGTGTTTTTTTGAGAACAGATAAAAAGTTTGACCAATCAACTATTTGATCAACGAAATGATCCGTGCAGTTGACATGAGTGAAAATTTCATTTGAAGAATCAGTTGGTTAACGAAATTGGGGTAACGGGGGGCTAAAATAAGAACGTGCATGTACCCCTGCAGCATAAGGGCCTAACAACGATAAGTTTGATACCTGGGCCACTAAAATTTATCGGCTTCCAGTAATCGAGCTAATGGATTAAGTTCACTACAAAGCGTATAGATCTTAATGGATTATATGAAAAATCAGATCACAATAAATTATTGTTTATCTACAAATCTCTTTATCCACATATCAGCTACGCGTACCTACAATACGCAAGACGAGATAAAAATTGTGTATGAGATGCTAACGGTGGGGGAAGATGTAATCAGTTTTATTTATCATAAATGGTAGAGTCTCATAGAGCCGACAGTTCGATGGCACGCGTTAGCCGGATGCCATTGTTATAATTAGACTAATTTTACATGAAGTTTTCCATCAAGTTAAAATCGTTATAGAATATTATTTTATTTTTTTAACTAATTTTTTTTTTTTCACAACTGTTCATAATGGATTCTCGAATTTCTGCTATCGCTATATTCTTCACCCTCTTTATATTCACGACTTCGGCAACGGCTGCGTACTCTTCTGATTACGGTAAGTTAATTAACATAAGTCAACTGCGCTAAATAAGGTAAGCTTAACGTTTTATGGCGTGTATACTGTAGTTGGTTTTCTAATTCGTTGAGAATATTCTGGAAAATTCAAAAGTATACCTCATAGTGTATCTATATGGAATCGGCGAGAACCTATATCGTCATGCAATACTCGGAAAAAAAAGTAACAGTGATTGAGAGCACGTGGTCGAAGCTATATAATAGCTAAGTTATATAAGCTATATAAGCTGAGCCAATATATTATTTCTCATCATTAATTCAATAAGAAGGCGATAGGAACTGTTTCAATCTGCAGTGGACAAATTTATTAACGGTCGATTGTTATTTTCTGACTGATTCAGAAAAGAAAAGTCCTGATATCTCGATGAGGAGTTACAACGAAATTATAAATAATGCATCAGACAAACAATATTGGCACGCCAAATTTACTAATAAAAATAATTGAACATTGAGATATAACAAAATAATGTGTGCAACCTATCATATTCCTCGCTACAGAATGGGATTTCTTTTTTTCTTGTTTTTCAAATTGGTGAGTCTCAAGAGGCCTTTTACTGTGAACAAGTCCACGTTCATTGGTTGTAAGGTTGCTGTAGCAGGTGTCCCCACTCCCAAAATTACCGGTAGACAGTAGGTGGGTAAGACCCACGCCCACATCATGATTGTAAGCAAGTTGGAACCGAAAAGTATGACAGCCTAATATATAACAGAGGTTTCGTGTCAGTAATGACAAATGAAAATGAACAATGAGTGAAGGGTGCCATGTCAATAGTACGTACCTAGCTCAAAAACATAAGATTTTTTTCAGAACGAGAAAAAAAGATCATATTTGCGCGAATTTATGTCAAATTGTTGGGAAAAGATTGGATCTTTAGCACTTGGTACAACGAATCGAGGTGTGCAAAGCTGAGTTGAAAACGTTGCTTCAGTTGTGAGAATTATTTTGGTTACGAATTTTTCACTTTTTGGCACTCTGTGCCTCAGGAAATGAGAAAATGTAAAGAAGCTTATAGATTTCGCTGAAATGAATATTCATGTAGCTCTCAAATAATAACAGATCGATTTTTTAATTTTATTTTTGTTTTTCAGTAATATTAACAAAGTAATGAACGTAACGTAGGTACCTACTGAGAATGACGCACTCATTGAGTTACGGACTCATGAGATAGGCATTTTTGGCGTGACAACCTTCAAGATGACCATTACGTATGAATTTTATTAGCGCATGCGCGTTCTGGGGGACATGCGACAGAGATTTCAAATTGTTTGAGCAAAAGAGTCGATTTCCGATGAAAATCTCAGACAGCACAAAACTGAAAACCGTCTATCAAGCGTCTTATAAATGTTCAATATGCGCTAGCTTCTATCGTCTCAAAGTGAACTTTAGTCAGAAATACGAGTTTTGGACAGGTCTACTTGTGTAGACGACAAAAACTGGTACATTGACATTTATAAGACGTCTGATAGACTGCTTTCAGTTTTATAATGCCGTCTGTCTGATGGGATATCGGTTACGCACTTTTGAATAGACATATGGCAATTTCTTCATCGCTTAATGTTTACCATGTGATCATGAAATTTCTATATTTGCTCCGTATCGTCTGAATATTATTTTACTTTTAAAAAAAAGTGTACTAATATCCACGAAATGTTAGAATTGATTTTTGTTTTAATTTCTCAACAAAAAAGAATACAAAACATTTTTGATGCCAAGTAGTGCAGCACTGGTAATATTTGGTACAAAATTTGAACGGAATTTGTTTGAATGAAAATACTTTTAAAAAACAGTTCGGATTTTTTTGGCTTAGACTTTACGTTTACCCAAAATCGTGTGTAACCAATAACCGGTGTTATATATATGTATTAGCTATAATTTCTTCCCCGAATATTAAATGTCTCCGTCATTTTACATGATATTGTAAAATATCATGGCAATGAGTCACATAATATAGGATTACATATTAGAATTTCAATTACGTTTTTCGGCCAAAATTTTCACGACTACAATCCTTCTGATGTTCTATCAAATAGAATTACATCGAACTATAGATAGAATCGAACCGAATATTTTCAAGGCTTGAACAACTTTTCCTCCGCATCTTATAGGTATGTGAGTCAAATCGTATGGAAATCTTTATAGATAAAACTGTCAAACCGGCTCAGCCGATATAAAAAATAAAAATTGAATATGAAAATATTACCCCACCGAACGCTCGTATCTATCACGAATGCATGTATCAATCATGATAAAGCTCCTTGCGATTTAGCTGGGTTTCTTCTTCATACAAATGTACATCAAATTCTTAAAATTTAATCATCGCTGTTATCCGATGCTGAGATCGATTGATCAAGGACAAAGTAGACAAGTCTGCTGAGAAGATAAAATTTAATTTATTACACGTGTTGCACAGGAATCCAAAGACATAATTACTGCTCGTTTTCATATCGTCAGTTAATAAATTCCATCAAAATTATAATCTAATATATATCTAAAATCGTTGTCTTCGCGTTCCAGCACTTCTAGAGTAGGAAATTTTTTCGTTTAGCTCTCTAATATGTTCAAGCTGAGGATTAGACGGATATTATGTCAAGCCTTAATTATCTCAAATCATTCCTCGCAATAGACTTAAATGAAAATAATGCCGTTGTATACATAAAGCGGAATTCCTAACTTGCAGTACAGATTAATTTCCACCTGCTTTCGCAAGATGTTCACCGCTTGATAATAAAATAAAGGAAATACCGCCTTTGCATACTTTGATAATTCTTTATACTTGCTCGTTTCACGAACTCGGGGGTAAATAAATGACGCGAAATTTTTATTGTCAATTTCCTTTCATGTCCCATAAATTTACCATTACCTTATCGCTGCAGCTCTGAGTATAGTGTTAACAACGTCACAGTGTAAAAACGGTATAATATTAAAATAAACGTTGAACTATATTCATTTCCTATTTAATACGGAGTTCATTTTTTTTATATGTTACGTTTCATAAACGTAAATTTATTGCTTTATATTGAGGATTGTTAGTAATACCGCAGAAATATCATCGTTAACTCTAAAACGATCTCAAATAAGAGCTTTTCCTTTTCAGATGACCTCGGAAACTTATTCTCAGACTTGGATACTGGTGGGCTTCGAAGTATGTTCAATTTCCCCAGAGCAGATGAGAACGAGACGCTACAAGAGAACTGCAGCGAAAGATCCATCTACGAATTTCCCACAGATCTGTTCACAAGAACACAACGAAGACAAGGAGCTGTCGTGCTTCATTTTTTTGGTGGATTTTACGCATTTCTGATGCTTGCTCTCATTTGCAACGACTACTTCCTCCCCTCGGTTGATTGCATTTGTACAGACCTTAAGATTAGCAGGGATGTAGCAGCAGCCACATTCATGGCCACTGCAACCTGTTCGCCTGAGCTTTTTGTCAACATAATTGGAACTTTTCTGACTGAGTCCGACCTTGGAATTGGTGCCGTGGTAGGCTCCGGAGTATTCAATACTTTCGGCGTTGCCGCGTGTGGCGGTTTGGCCGCCATTGGGGTAAGAACAATTTTATTGCATTTTAGTAAAGCATTACATTCCGCAGATCCCATGTTTCGAAATTAAATCAGGAGACTATGTATTGCGCACCCAATTCCATGTAGTATGGTATGATGAATTGGTAAAGATTATATCCACTACGTGATTGATTAAAATTCGACTACAATTAGATTGCAGCCTCGAATTATATGATTGGAATTTAATCATTTTCCATGCATGATTTTTGTACGATCTGTACGATCTCAATCATTTGACTCAATTGGTTTCTGTTTAGCTTTCTGTTAGAAAAAAATAAAAATAAAAATAAATAAACAGCTGAGTAGATTGAAGGGGAGGCGCAATAGATTGATTGTGACTGATTATTGTATATGTCTCCCCTTTCTATCGGCCAGTAAAAATATCTTAATTTAATAGCAAATAACTCTAGATGAAAAAGTCTAATCAATCCATCGAACATTGACGTCAATGCATTCGCATTTGATCCGATTTTTTAAATCAAACCAGTAATCAATTTGATGTTTTCAATTTCATCGATAACGTGCTTTACTTCCTTAAAAAATCTGATCATTGGCGAATTTTGGCAGAGTCGCAATATCTCAATCTTTCTTTTTTTTTTGCAATTATAGACACCTTATTTGATAGTGTTGTATATTATAGACATCTCATTTACCAAAATATAGGCGAAGTATGACAAGCTGTAGGAAAGGGGAAAGAATGATTTTATTTTCATGAGATATCTAGTATTCAATATCTTGAAGGTTGAGGCTCTGAGATCATTTTACCAGATTATCACTTGCAATCACATTTCGAAATCATAATACACGCTACTGCTAATGTTAATTGTTCCTGATAATTCTCAAAGCTGTCGATGAACCTGATATCATGTTCATATGATTTTGATGAACGTTGGAATACCGTCATTGTTGTGCGTCAATGCTTTATTCAAGGACGAGACCGAGAAACGCCCAATCTCTAAATATCTCTGGGCATATATAATACTCAAACTCAATATTATACCAATTTTGCTACATTACACTCACTGATTGTTTTTGTTCCTTGGACATTTGATGCCATCACAAAAATCTTTCAAAACCATAAGCAATACAAACAAAACTTTGATCAAGTCTATACGGATCATCTATGATCATTTTTAAATACATAATGTTCAGAAAAAGTAAAAATTAATTTTTCGATAGACATGTGACTCTATCGTTATAGAAATAATAAACTTAGGTGTAAATTACAAGCAATATAGTACGTCGGTTGATCTTTGTAATATATTACATATTATTAAGTGGGGCCTGCACATATCGGATTTGACCAGATTCGAAAAATAATTTTTACCAGCAGCGAGCAAGAAAAGTTTGAACCGAAAAACTCAACATCTTCGATGCAATGAGTATTTTGATTATATTCCGAAGATTAAGGTCTTAAGAAGCTGCTTGCGTAAAGATTTTTAAGATCATTAGTTCGAACATCTCTAGCTCGATCGTGCGGATACAATTTGAAAAGAGTGACGTTTAGTTTTTTCTAAATCAGTTCATGCTTTCTCATAGTAGTACTAATTATTGTACGGTTTCGGTAAGTCATCTGTATAGGCCCTGATAACTTAAAGAAGTAAATCTAGTAATAGATAAAACAAATTGGGCTTCGTCAATAAATGTCATCTTATCTCGTTGCTACAATTAACTATCACGTCTCAATCTCATTCGGATTGGTAAATCAAATTGTCAAGTGGCAGCCACACGTGTAGAAAAATTGATCCTATACATTTTACTTCCAATACTTGTGTTTGATGCGGTTCACAAATGTCAATGCGATTAGACACATCGTTTAAAGTACACAATATCAGTTAATCATGAGATTCACACACGTCTGATATTTAGATATCAATTTATTGTATGTACAGGGTATTCAAATGGAGTGGTGGCCATTGACACGTGATTGTCTTATCTATTCGGTTTCCATCGTATTGTTGGTAACCATGATGTGGGACGGTCTAATTACATGGAAAGAATCAACTGTTCTCATGGTTCTCTATCTCACATACTTTATCATCCTGTTTTGCGACAAAATTACATCCCGTTGGGCTCATAAATTTGCTGGGATGTTTAAGAGGAATAAAACACTAGCAGGTAACTAATTTATATAAAATTAAGACTATATATATATATAGGGGAAAGTGGGGCAGAATGGCCGGATGGGGCTAAATGGCCGCAAAAAAAAAAATTGACTCACTGGCATTTTCGCATCAAGGGGGATCATATGAGACGCCATGCAACACGATTCCGCTGAAAGTGCTCAAAAGTTTTCAGGGTGGGGCTAAACGGCCACCCTAATAAAAGTGGCGAAATTGCATTTTCCCGTCGAAGTGAGTGAAAATCGGTCAATTTCATATGATATTTAGTCACACCAATTGGAATTTATTTGTTCCGAATAAATATTTAATTACGACTATTGAAAAAAATATTTCGTTAATTCAATTATATTTTTTTCTCAGTGTAGGGTGAGCGACTTTGCCCCACCCTTTCAGTTTTGCATCGTTTTCAGTGGAACCACGCTGCATATAGTTTTATCTCACTCACTTCGACGGGAAAATGCAATTTCGCTACTTTTATTAGGGTGGCCATTCAGCCCCACCCTAAAATTTTTTGAGCACTTTTAGCGGAATCGCGGTGCAAGGCGTCTCATACGATCCCCCTTGATGCGAAAATGCGAGTAAGTCAATTTTTTTTTTGGCGGCCATTTAGCCCCATCCGGCCATTCTGCCCCACCTTCCCCTACATATATAATAGGATAGCTGATGGGGAACATTGCATCGAGCCGCTATCGGTGGAAATCTTATATAAGATGAATGAGCAATATTTGCTTCTAGAAACACCTAACAAGGATGTCACAGAAAAAGACGTGACTTTTGGAACTTATCGGCCTTATTTTCACGGAGAACTAGTGGTCGAATACAGAAACAGCATAACTAGGGCCTCAATTTCAAAAGCAGCCGCCAACGGAACTTCGATAAAAAAAATTGAAGCTGAAATGCCATTAGAGGAATATGTGGAGCCAGGTAAGGGATATTCTGCTTGAAGCGGATCAGTACTAAGGGACCTAAACTCTTCGATAAAGTATACGGAATCTGATTGAAGGCCAAAGTGTTTTTCTTTTTTTTTTTTTTCATTCGTGCAGAAAAGATCACAGATTCATTTCAAAACGAATTGATTATAAGTTATAACGCTTGATAATAAGTAAAGCCTTTTCTTATAAAAAAAAATGTTCATTTTTCAATAGATAGTCCGTTCACTATGCCGAAAGGATCACTTTACGAGAAGCTGTGGTGGTTTTTCCTATGGCCATTGCGTTTCCTGCTGTTCATCTCGATACCTGACTGTAGATACAAAAAACTGAGAAACTTTTACCCGGCCACATTCGTCATGTGCATAGTATGGATAGCTGCATCGTCGTATTTTGTCGCATGGATGATCACAGTGCTCGGAGACACTATGGGAATCGCTGACGCAGTGATGGGTTTGACATTTTTGGCTGCTGGGGGAAGTCTACCCGAAGCTGTATCCAGTGTAATTATGGCCAGACAAGGTTGGTTCCGTTCATAATCGCTTCTCTTCAATTATTGATCATTACTTCTAAATAATTGCTTCTCCATACTTATTCGCATTAACGTATGTATGATTTTCCAGGTCACGGTGAGATGGGTCTTAGTAATTCAATAGGAGCAAATACCCTCGATATTTTGTTATGCCTAGGACTTCCGTGGCTGATAAAAACCTCGACCGGAAATACCGAGATTCAAATTGTCTCCAGCACAATTAATTATAGTATGCTAGCTCTGGTAGGAACCGTAGTTGTACTCTACTTACTGGTATCCATAAGCGGTTTTCGGCTGAACAAAAAAGTCGGTGTCATGAGCTTACTCATGTATGCCTTATTCCTGGTAGTAGCAATTCTTCTCGAGATGAACGTATTCTTTTTCGTTAACTGGCCAATGTGCGATCCCACAGACTGATCTACTACGAGTTAGTAAAAAAAGGTATCGCAAAATTTGGGAAAAAATTAAATGATCGGTTATTGATAACAGCAAGTGGTTGTGTATACCTCCGGTGGTTATGTATGAAGATTACGGTCGCTAAGCATATCATTAGCATATAGGTATATTATGTAGGTTGAATTTCGAAAAACTCGCGAAGCATCTCAGAATTTCTATTTATGCTGTGTATGCGTCACTTCCAAATTCAATCACATTCAATCACTTTCCAAATAATATATATATATTACAAGTATACTGTATACCTTCGGTATATATACCACTGCAAAGTAATTCTTCAGGTCTAGGACGGGGTTGGAAAATGTTTTTTGTAACACAAGTTTTTTTTTACCTGAAATCAGGAACAAAAGTAGCCGTTTTACGATCAGCGGGCAAAAAAATCATTTTATTTCACTCAGTGTGATAATGGACGTTATACGCACGCTTCGCGTGCATAAAACCTCCATTTTCACACTTCACGAAGTAAAATTATGTACAATAATCGACGGAAATACTTCTTCTGATCTCGTGTGATCGCAAACACTCGTCAGAAAAAGTTTTACCGCACTCGTATCGTAATGTACTATTTTTCTTGCTTATTTAAAATCGCCTAAATTTGTAAATATACTAAAATAAAACGCAAAATCTACACATGTGTTACAAAAAATATGGTGTGCACCAGGGTCCCTTTCTGCCCATGGGACACAATACACTATTCCCGGCCCTTTATAGGCTCAACGGAATCCTATTATAAAGGAATTAGTTCGCTTCCTTGAATCCATAAGTGGGTACAAGTGGAGTCGCATAATATATACATATATGGTTGAGGTTCGTATAGTTATGAATCGTAATAGCTGTATATAGTAAATGTAAATAGGTATCTATAAATTTAATTGTTTAAAATCACGCATATTTTCATATTATCGCATTTTTTTTATTTTTTTCATAATAATTGTTGAAGATTCGCGAGAAGCCAGAAAAAAAAAAAAAAAAAAAAAAAATTAATCACATAACTGATAAATACTCGACAGAAACTATATAATACTCTATTGAAAATCGTATCATTTATCATGAGACATATATAATACTATAAGTAGCACGACAATAATTTATTTTATGATAAAATAAGAATATGTATATAATATGTATATATATAATATACCTCTATATAGGCTTATCATAACGCGTTGATAGTTTTAATACTTTCGAGAGTATTGTGATAAAATTAAGTATTAAACGAGTATATAACTTTGTATAGGATTGCACTTTGTAGAAATTCTAAGTGAAGTCATATGATTAATTTTTAAAGTATAAAGTTATTTCTGCGCATATTTTGTTTGCTCAGCATATAGAAACCTGTTAATTAATTAAATGTTGAAAAAAAAAAAGAAAAAAAAAAACAACTTTTTTTGTTTCTTTATTATTTTGGCTATAATACAGAACTACTTGGCGATATTACGACGTAGAAGACTCTTGGTAAAATCATCGATGAACCGGATCCACTTTTATCGGTGAACAGCGGTTCGGAAGAGATAATATAATACTGTGCAAGCACAAGGGTTAAGCGCTAGCTTTTTGATTACGTGCATTAACTACTTTGGCACACCGTACATTTTTTACTCATGATAAGGTTCGGTGGAATGGACAGTGATGATTGACCTTGTCAAAAACTCAATAAAAATTAATCATACACCATAAGATCTCTGCGCGTATCAAATTTTAATTACATTAAGATAAATCCGCTCTGCATTATATATGTTTCAAAGTTTGAACTTCAATTTGGAAAGATGAAAAACCGGAATAAATTTCGAACGAATTAACTGAATGTAAATTATCTTAAGATAGAATAATGTAGTTTTTGACCACTTCACATTGAAATCGAAGTCAACATGCGACGTGGAATGGATTTTTACGATAACAAAATCGCCGATGAACCCAGTTGCACTGCAGCATTTCACGAAATGAACTTTCAACGGGATCAGTTAGGTGTTTTTAGGTGTTTTTAGTAAAAATATTCTGTCAATAACACAGAGTGAATATTTAGGTATAGGTATTATAAATTATGATTATTACTGAGAAAGCTGAAAAAAGTTTAAACTTATAGCTAATATATAAGGAAACAATTTCTTATCTAAGTTGAGGGTGTTAGTAAGTAATAATAAAATAAATTGTGTATAGATCACTGCAGAATTTCAAGAATATCTCGTAATTGAAATTTTATTAAACAATTTGCATTCCCAATTAACAAGATAGAAACAACCTTAATCTTAAACGGAGTGCACCGAAAAATCACAAGTTGTATGCGACGGATATATCTGATCCATTTACACCCTAAATTTATATTATTTTCCAGGGGATCGATCGTGGCTCTTTTTAATATAGCTGACAGTTGGCTGGCAGCGATAGGTTGAAATAGCCCATAGGACGCGTGTCAGCATTTTAATCGATCGTGCAATTAAAACTCAAACGCTAAATCACAGCCGGTGCGGAGCCACCTCATATATATACATAATATAATATATATATATATAGCGCGTGGTCGATCGTCCGAGCACTCCAAAACTCTTGTTGTAGGTATATATATATTAGACTGATTTGAGGTAACGACGATTTTTTCGTTCACTCTCGGCGTGCCTCAAAAACTTGAGAAGATAGTCAGACAAGATGTATGGTGAAATTTAGGGCCTCTAGAACGATGTTAAGGGGGTGTCTCAACGGTCTTTTCGAATTCCCATCTGAATAACACAAGAAAATTTTTTCCCAATCGGTTGAATTGTACCTCATCGTATGGTACATCACCCACAGGGTGGATCGCCTGCAATCTGAGTTCATTAAGGTTGGATCGAAGTGAGAAAAATCGGAATTTCACCCCCTGGTTAGATGGGGTGAAACGAGGGAGGAAATAAAATCAGAAAATTATTTTTTCATTGCAAAAATTCCAAAAAATTCTAAAAAAATTCTAAAAAATTGCAATAAACGTAATAGTACTCCTGAAAACTTCTATTCATGAGACAACCCCCAAAAAATTAGATTTCATGATTTTTTTGTGAAAGAAAATATCACTAATAATTCTTTATCGCTTTTAAAAATCATAAAATCTCATATTTAGGGGTTGTCTCATGAATAGAAGTTTTCAAGAGTACTATTACGTTTATTCCAATTTTTTAGATTTTTTTTTAGAATTTTTTAGAATTTTTGAATTGAAAGAATAATTTTCTGATTTTATTTCCTCCGCCGTTTCACCCCATATGACCATGGGGTGAAATTCCGATTTTTCTCACTTCGATCCAACCTTAATGAACTCAGATTGTGGGCGATCCACCCTGTGGGTGATGTACCATACGATGAGGTACAATTCAACCGATTGGGAAAAAATTTTCCTATGTTATTCAGATGGGAATTCGAAAAGACCGTTGAGACACCCCTTAACATCGTTCTAGACGCCCTAAATTTCACCATACATCTTGTTTGACTATCTTCTCAAGTTTTTGGGGCACGCCGAGAGTGAACGAAAAAATCGTCGTTACCTTAAATCAGTCTAGTATATATATAGGTAAAATTACCCAATTCCTTTCTTTTCTTATATTTCCTTTCCTTTCTTCTCTTTTTCGTCAAATCGTTCGCGCGAGATTGGTAAATTAAAGTATTATAATAATACCGTCGTATATTATTATCATTATTATCATTATTATTATTATTATTCTTATAATTATTATTATTGCAAGAGCACGCACAATTTGAAGAAACGAGAAAAAATAAATAAATATGTAACAATCTTACAAAATGTCAGCTATATATAATATCTAGGCCAATTCTGTTTTCTTTTTAATCTCATTTTTGTTCGTTTTCATTCACGTTTTTTTTTTTTTTTTTTTTTTTTTTTTTAAATTTTTTAAATTTTTTTATTTTTTTTTCAAATTTTCTCTGCTACGGTGGTTATAAACTTTTTAGTTAAACTTTGAGCAATCGAAAGCCAAGCAAAAGTTATTGAGGATATCATTTTTAAGATAGATATATATCTTTATAGATTTTAAAATAGGTGCCCTGCTGTTATACGCTGATACCGATCACGAATATGTTAATTAATGTCCGGGTGGGTATATATTACGCGATGTGTTAGTACGTATAAGTGTAATGTGCATCTTGTGGGAAAGTTACTGTGAAATAACTATTTATTTATTTATTTATTTATTTATTTATTTATTTATTTATTTATTTATTCATTTATTTATTCATTTATTTAATTAATTATTCATCATGCAGGTACGTATCGGCTGAGAGTGTTGGGAAATTTTAATTGATAATTACTAAACTAAGATGAGGATTATTGTTATTAAAATTTGCGTTATTTTAGTTTTTTTTTTTTTTTTTTTTTTTTTTCTTTTTATTCTCATATGTTGGTTCTAGTCGTGAGCGTTTGATATTTAAAAATACGCTAGAGAGGCAATATATTATGATGATGCGATTTGCAAATATACTACTATCTATATAAAAGGATAAAAGATAATATGATATTTATAGAAATATTTACAGAATATATTATATAACGACCGGTAACATATATAGAAGGATGGCAATGCAACACCCTTCGCGTTTATATACTGATCTTCATCGTATAGTAATTATTAATAGGTAATAAGCCATCACAGAGAAAAAAAATTCCTCGTTTCAAGAAAAAGATTAAACTATATTGAATAAATCAAGGAAATATGTTCTTATTATTTCGAATTGAGAACATATTTCCTTGATTTAATGAAAAAAACATTCTAGAAACTATACAGTTTCTTGAAACAAGAAATCTTTCTCTTGAAACGAGGAAGTTTTTTTTTTCTTTCTGTGATATTCTAGCCGTTTACATTTTTCGAATTTCTGTATATATACGTATATATATATATATATATATATATATATACAGCAGAGAACGCTGATTTTAGGAAATGTTGAATAGTTTTAAAATATTGAAGTTACCGTATAACCTTAAACGTTACACGTATCATAAGCTATTTTCATTTTGATCCAAGATCCTAGTACGATAATTGCCAACCTTTTTCAGGCCAGTCGAATTTTTTTTTTTTTTCTTCTTTTTTTTTTTTTTTTTTATACCATAACCGACTTCACAAATCGTTTGGCTATAATTTAGAGGCTTTCAAACCTTCGCTATATTATTATGTATAACTTATATATGCTCGGCCAAAGATACGAGCCTATTAAATTCTGTCGTATTTACAACTGTCTAAAATTTTGATAACTATTCTGCAACGAAATTGGTCGACACAACGCTGCCCGTAGATTATTACTTCATTATGTGTAAAGTGTAAGGAAAAGAAATACATATAAATAAACGGACAACGAATTATCAATCTCTTCTATTATACCCAGCATGAAATTGTGAAATTGTTCAAGACAAGCTTTATCATGCATCGATTTACCCAGCTTATTTATCGAGGATTTGATTTTAATCGGTATATGGAAGACCGATGTGTTTCAAACGAGATCATTATAGTGATCTTGATAACAAGAAAATTGCATCGTACGTTTAAATGCTTCATATTTTACGCAGCGGTTCTCCATTTACTTAAAAAATCAAAAAATGGGTCTATATATATTATGTATGCCACGGATTTAAGAAACTCCGTCTCTATTATTAAGAACGTTTATCTTCTCGATGCTCTTTTTTAAACTGCACAAGTTTCTCGTGTTCGCATTTTACTTTGAGCACAAATAGACACTATTCTTGAGCGTTCATTCGTTATAATTGTTGTCGATTAAACTTTGACGACGTATTATTAGGTAGCTTAAATTGGATGGATCGTACTGTACACGTTTCAAAATAACAGGCAAATTAAGTAAACTTATATACTACGGTTTTGCTTATCTTCTTCTTTTCTTTTCCTTTTTCATTTCTGCTTTTGTTTTTTAAACCTTAATAGTTAAACGCATGAACATTAATTTAAACTCGTGTGAAATTTTCATAAGAGAATTGCAGCTTTAGCAACAAAGTCTATCATAGTATTATTATAATATATCAGTAATATCAGATATATCGATAGAATTTATCGATTAAAATTTTATTGGCAACCATCCCCGAAAATTGCCTGGTCGTCAAATCCGGATATCGATAAGTTGTCGCGATACCGATACTCTCCTTTCCCAAAATGTTCCGTAATCAATGTTCCATCCGAGCTGGTAGGTCGTAGTACTACTGTATACGTAAACTGGACTTATAGCGATAATTATGCCGGCTAAAGTGACGCACTGTTAAATATAAGCAACAAGTGTTTGTTTCAATCATATAATATGCTGTCTAATCTATCTGTATAATCCCTTTTTGGAATTCAGTGTCGACGTGACGCACAGTGTGAGCTGTTCGCGTCGGAGCTTTTTATAAAAATGCAGGAACCTGACTTTTCAGGAATCCCTTCATAATTGGGTCGAAAAGGAACGTGATGAAAATCGGAATGGTACGAGTGCGGAACGGGTATAGGCGAAAACAATTAGGATTCTTACTGACAGATACATTGACTGCAGTTTGAGGCCAGTTCTGGCAGTCGAATTTGAGCTGCAGAATCTGAGGCCTGAGTCGGGGATGGATCGGTTTGTCACTGGATCTCGCAAAAGGAAAGTTTGTTCGTCGCCTCCTTGGTCTGTTCTTGATCTTGGCTGTTTCCACCCTCGCTCTTTGGACTGCCACCCTCCTCGATTGAACCCCCACCACTGCCGTGGGGGCAAATCGATTGTCATCTGAGCGCCAGTGTTGACACCATCGGTGGCCTGGACGGCTTGTTATCGAGTATTCGCTCGATTTCGGTCATCATACTAGCGTTAAGCTTTGGAATTAGCTGAAAATAATTAGCAATAACTATAGTATGAAAACTGCTCGATGCAGGTAATATTCCAGGTGAGTTTTAAAATGTCACAAGATTCAACAGGTGCAGTCAGTAATTAAATTGAAATTAGCACTTCCGCTAATCTTGAAGACAAGATATCTTATAAGCTCGAATCATCATCAATCATTATGACAGTGCGATAAACAGTTATCACTGTAACGGACTTATATGTTCATTTATAGGACTTATCAATACACACTCAGAAAAAGGTCTTGTTGACACAACCAAAATTTGGTTATTATATGCACAATCAAATTTTTTGTTCAGTCAACCAAAAATTTTCTTCTGATAACCAAAATTTTGTTGGGAAAACCAAATTTTGTTGGGACAACCAAAATTTTGGCTATTCCAACAAAATTTCTGGTTGACTGAACAAAAAATGTGAACAAAAATTGTGCATATAATAACCCAAATTTTGGTTGTGTCAACAAGACCTTTTTCAGAGTGCACCCTCTGAACTTATTTTTGAGTGTGTTTGTAATTTTATTCCAGTGGTCTTGGAGTTGCACGATTTTCGCTCGGAAAAATGAAAATATTCTACCTGTAAACTTTGGAGACTTTCGTAGAGTTGATCTATGTTGGCTGCGCCGAGCAAAAGGCACTGGACACTTTCATTCTTCAATGACCACGCAATGGCGAGTTGTCCGAATGAGCACCCCATCCTGTCCGCTAATGCCGACACCTCTCTGAACTTATCCGAGTATTTTCGGGTTTCGTCATCCACCAATTTGTCCTTCCATGCATATTCTTGCTGCAAAGACTCTTTTCATTTGGAAATTGGATTTTAAGAGTATGAGAGGAAAGGAAGAAGATAGAATGAAGCAGGCAGCTAGGTAGATTACATACACTATAAGATTCGTGTCAACTTTTATTAAACAGCAGCATGCAATTCAATTGAAACATTTGATTTAATTAACGATGGGACATACCTCCTTGTACAAAGACTGGGTTTCATCTTCCGTCCAACTGAAGGAGGAATATTTGTTCTGAAACGCAATTCAGTCGCTGTAAGACTCGGTGGATTTTATATTCAATTGTTTTTAGTCAGACAACAACAGTGTAAGAGAACAAAGGGACAATGTGACACCTCGGTAAATTAATTAAGAGAAAATATCGCCCACGAGAAAATTCGGATAAACTCAAGAATTCCTACATAAACTGTAATCTCTAATTAAAAATCTTCAACAACAGATGCAGCAGCCTTATTCTGAGAACAAGTGAAACACTGTTTCCAACAGTGATTAGGGACATAACGTGACCATGAACGTGACTCTGAATTTACCTTCGTTAATGATTTGAAAATTTATATCGCAGAAGGTGGACGAGCTGAGTATGTTATATAATCTAGTCATCGGAGTAACTGCAGGTGCGCGATAAAAATAATTTGAGACGTGAATCATTTTTGACACATATCTAGATGATAACGAGGCTCATCGACCGATATTTCTAATCAATTATGAAACTTTTCTTACAATTTAATTAAACCGCGTGATACCCCTACTAGAATATTAAAATCATAAATTAATATCTGTTGAAAAATTGTACAAGTAGTTTAATAATATTAAACTTGGCCACGTTGTCGCGAGATAAACAGTTGGATAGAGGATTTCCCAGCCTTTAAGACGATACCTATAATAAAGAATGTGTGCAAGTGAAGTAGGAAAATTATTATCAAGCCAAAAAAGCCTATTAATTATTTTTGACGTTCGTTCTAGCCAGATGGTTGTGGTGGTAAGAATTTGTTGTGGCGCGTGACGACGAAACTATAATTGTTCTATTATTAGTTAAACTGACTGTTACTTTGTAGGAAGATCTTGAGAGGAAGGACATTCCACAATCTTCGGATTTTGTAGATACCATTCCAATGGTAACGGTTGACCAAGCCATCAGTCCAACCCCTGAAAAACGATCAATCGTTGAAACACAGTCCAATTATTATCAAATTTTAACCGATTATACTGTAGGAGCCACGATTTTACTGCGTACCAATTTTATTGTATAATTCTGGCATGTAGAGTTCTGGCTTTTCTCTGTAGAAGAGGTGGTATTCCGCTTGTTCCACGATTGGGGTGACACAGTTAAACTGTCTGCAGTTAGTGTAAGCTTCCATTATTTCTACAGGGGACCATCGCGATGTACCCCAATACATTACCCAGCCTTTGCTTATAACGTAGTTCATTGCGCGAACGACCTCTGAAAGAATATTCGTAAAGAGACAAGAAGAAGTGAAATTAAAAATGAAATTGAAATTGAAAATGTCACGAAATCCGATTAGATAAGCAACGTACCTTCCATCGGGCACATAGGATCAACCTTGTGGATCATTACGATGTCGATGTACGAGAGTTGCAATCGTAAAAGAGATGCCTGCACCGATTCGATGATGTGTTTACGGGAGAGACCCCGTCCTTCAGTTCTGCCAACAACGACAGCGAGAGAACAATGCGAGAACTACAGCTTTGTACGAAAATTTTGGCTTATTGGGATTTGGGGGAAGGCGTTTGAAACGCAGTCAATGTTCGTTCAAACTTTGTTTTCAGTTTAACCATTGTCTGTCGCATTGTTTCCCAAGTTGAAGTTACCTAAGCGGATTTCGTCAATGTTCAACGAACAAAGCTAGAGAACAAAGATGGCCGCGGTGCCGACAATTAACGGCAAACTCCAAATCGTCTGCAGCTTCCCCCAGACCCCAAACTGCTATCCTACAGAATTTTTCTATTTTTCTATTTTTCTATTTTTCTATTTTACTTTTTATTTTCACCGCAAGTATAGATATGAAAAAATCAACAAAACGCACTTGGTGTTCCAGTATATCTTGGTGGTTACGACGTATGTAGTTCTGTTCCATGATCGACGGGACAAAATTCTTCCCAATTGGGTCTCGGCTCGATGACCACTGTGGGCCTCGCTAAGATCGAACACATTAATCCCACTGTCATATGCAAGGGCTACAACAGCTTCGGCAGTTTCTTCATTCCCGCTACCCCCGACACCTCCAAAGGTAGTCCAAGTACCTGTCAATAAATTACGACTAAATTGTACTAACACATCGATCTGAGAATTTATTATACAAGCCTGTGAAACATCAGGTCCTTGGTGAAGGAAGAAGTAAGGAAAATTTATAGATCGCGTTGTATATACCTAACATGTAAGAACCAAGGAAGTTCCAAGGAGAAAATTGTACGAGGTTTTCGGAGGGTTGGGGAATCTATTGAATAAATTAGGGGTCAATTCTCTTTCAGGCAGGTTCGTAAATCTCTGTGTTGAGCAACGCTGTGGAAAGATAGGCTTTAAGGTATATATATATATATAAGATGAGGCGAACTCAAATCTCGTTTAAGAGATTTACATCGCCCGATGTTCTTTGTCTATGGCAACTGCAAGCACATCGTCTTGACTCCACGATGAAAGATAGATAGAAAAAAATCTCTTTTGTCATATATACAGAACGGACTGGACGCGGTGGCTCATTACAGACTTGAAACATAATCGCAAACTGATCTCGATAAGAGGCGATAAAGAAAACAAGCCGTTAATATTTTATACATGGGGGTTTCCAGCTCATCTCGACCACCTTCCAGACCTGACCCCCTCGGATTCGAGTGAAACTTTTTTTTTTTGCTTCACTCAAGGCCCAAATTGAAACCTCAATTTTTTTCAGAATTTTTCGAGCCCCCGTCCCGGAGGCATAGATAGTGGAAATTTGCCATTTTATGAAATCCCAGAATTTTTGAACGATGATATCTTGGGATTGGCGAGTCATATCAATAAAAACAGGGTGGTTAATAGATTGGTCTTGAATTGAACTTTCCGAAAAAAAATATTTCGCAATTTTGCGATACCGTCCCGGCCGCTAGAAATTCATTTTAAAGCGAAAAATAGATTTTTCGATAAATATACGATAAATAGATAAAGGGAGAGTGTTCTTAGAAAATTAATGTTTTCTTTGATAAAAAAAAATAAAAAAAAAAAAAGAAACGTGCTTTGCGGGACGAGATAATCTACTTTCGGAACTAGTATCTGAGCACAAAAGCTCGTCGAGGTGAACCTTTAATCTCCTTGCTATCCGATCTATACATATAGATACGTGATGAGGAACTACATGGCAGACAGTCGCGCATTTTGTTCTGGGACCTTTTTTTATTTACGTATACATGGGTACACTAGAGCTCGAACATGCATTTTCCTTGGATCTTGATGCAACATTTTACTCATCACGTTGCTACATCCATTACTATACGGTCTGTAGTAGGTACTTGCAGACGTCTTCAGCCACCTCAATTTCAATCTAAGCCGCTCTAGATAAGAGGCTTATGGAAGGAATTCTAATTCTCTCGTGCAAGAAAATACGAAGCCCTATTCTGGATATTGTGACGTTCGTTGCGCTCGATTCGCTTAGGTCTTGTCAGACACGTACTAATTATTGTAAGCCATACTTTTTCGACAGCTGAAAACACAATTATACTGTCTATATTTAGGTACCATGTTGAAATCAATTGGTTAAAATTTAGGGTACACAATCATGAAACTCTAATCAATTAAGATCCTTCTATAATAAATCTTTGATTCTTATTTGTAACAAAATATAACAGGTGAATTAAAAAATCTCCCAGATTTTGCCTGCATTTAAAAATGGAACAGTAAATGGGAAATAATTCAACATTCACGTAGGTAAGACTTAACATGCTTGCAGCATAAATTCAAAAATCTAACTCGACCGCATTGATGAATGGTTAATCTAGCCGCATTCTAAATCTAGTATACGTTAGAGCAACGTTGAAGGTATATCCGGATGTGTCGGTTTTGGGTACCTATACTTGAATGTATTTGCCAGCTGGATAAGTTCGTACCAGTATAGTACACAGCCGGCAGTTAACACTCCAACAAACAGTATGACTTGCTTGTGTAAATATTTCCGTTTTCTGCAGTGTGATCGTATGGGTGTGTCGATTACGAGCTGCTGGCTGCCTAGCAGCTATGCTGCGCGCGGCTCATTCGTCCGAACAATCAACAACAAACAATGGTCTTAATAAACGGACGAGTGAAGCGCGAAGATTTTAATTGCCAGGATTATTATTAGTTTTGTTCCTTTCGACGTTTCTTCAACGCCGATACTGTAGGTGCAGTAAAAGCTTGTTTCACTTGTTATATTCTGGGCGCTGTATATATCCAAGATCGTCACTGACCTAGATGAGGAAATGAAAATTCGTTCGAAGCACACACCGCGGTATATGGTTGTATCAATCTAAACCATATTACCAATTCTGGTAATGCACCATAATGCATACCTAGGCCGACGTTAGAGACTCGAAGACCGCTCTTCCCAAGGTTCCGATAACGAATCCCGGGCGATGGATGCTGCAGTCGTTGGGCTTGGGCCGCGATGCAATTGGTAAGAAGTTGTTCCTTGGTTCCTGCAGTAGCCCCGCAATTCCCAAGCCCGTCACCTCCACCCCCGCCTCCACCGCTGTTGAACTCTTCCATGCAGTCCAAACTCGCTATTGGAGCGCGGCATCTGCCACAAGACCAAATAGGTACAACCTTCTCGATCGAACGCTCTTATATAGCCTGACGACCTTTTGGCCTCCACTATATAGCCGAGGTTCCCGCGTCTAGGGGAACCACGCATGCTTATCGCGAACGCAGCATCCGGAACTGATATTTCGTTGAGATTTTTGTTTTTAAGTCGTGCCTTATTTCATTAATTCTTGTACGAGATAAAATCATTTTCAGAACTTTATTTTAATTTTTTTTGTTTCCAGTTTTTCTCCAATTTCGTATTACTTTCACTTTAAAATCAACATTTGATTTTTGATATTTATTTATAAAAGATTGAAGCTCCTCGTCGAATCATTGAACAATTACCTTACCTGTATATCGTAGGTAGTGGATAAGAATCGTCATCCTCCATACTGCTGTTGGTATTGGCGTTGTTGTTTGTGTCATTCCCTGCATTCGAACTATTTCCAAGGCTACACAGCATTAGCTGCGACATGGTTGTTTAGCAGTGGTTCAATTATGTGGTATGTAATTAATGATTTTAATGAATTTATCGAAACGGAACGGAATATAATATGATATTGCGAACGTTTGAAAAATTAGAATTATTCCGGTGCAGATATATACGGTTTAATTTAACATATCTCATATATTGGTGATTTTATTATTTTTTAATTATTAACCTTGGCCTTATCTGACTGGCACTCATTTATATCGATATAATTAGCCAATATAATATTATTATCTTTCAAGCAAATAGTTACAAGCATTGATTACCGTATTTTTATAACGTTAATCGTTGAGACTTACATACCTATGTGAGCACTAAAATAGTATATATATATACATATATATATACATATATATATATATACAATATAATATATATATATATTTATATGTATGTATAATTATCAATAATGATTAAGCGAACAAATGTGTATTGCACGTACGATTTAGGCACTAGTTTATTGAATCATTTTAGGCACCGCAAAGATAACTCTTTTTAGCTAAAATTATTATGTCCTTAAAAATTTACCTATTCAATTATTTACAACGAATGGTCGATATGAGCCTACTATAGATATGTGACACGATTTTATTCTGTATCACTATATACGCCCCGCATTTAATATGGGTATACGAAGTATGTATATAATACATATACAATACACCTATATAATAAACAACACGTGTTTCTATATTGGCGTTTTTAAAATTTTATAATATCTTTATTTTACACGTTAACGTTGCATATATTATTGTATGGGGTAAAATTTCATCATTTATATAACGATAATGATAATGGTTTAGAAAGAAACACACACAAATTTCAAATCAAACTTTATATAGTAAAAATATTGTTAACGGCAAGTGTTGTGTCCCCTGCGCGGTAGGCAACACTGCGCCTCAAACCGTCCCCGCTAAGGGTTGTGTGGTACGAGACCCAAGGGTAGTCAAAACGGGGATGGTCACATGACCCGGCGCATGACGACCGCCAGTCTACGGCGCATGGATCGACTGGAACGACCTATATATACATATGACAGCGTATATACATTGCCCATAGATATCTACCTACATGTACATACATACACTGCGCGAGTAGGTCGGTAGGTGAAATTTCGTTGTGTAGGTGAGAAGGTGGAAGGTAGTTTGAAGGTGGTAGGGTGAGCCGACGATCGTGCGGCAGCACCGCAATGCGGACCTGAACGCTGCCATGTAACCGAGCTGTGTGCCTGAGCTACGCTGTTTCACTTGGCTGTTTGGCCTCGTGACCGTTTCCTGCACATCGGCTACAACATGCGTTTAATTTAATTTCTTGTTTTTTTTTTTTTATTTTTTTTTATTTTATTACGTTACACGATCATAATCAAAGATCCATAGATACTATAGGATCCATACGTCGATCATGGATGACTTCTTTCGATGTCGAAATCCTCTGCTATTTTTCTTAAGTCTAAATACTATACGCATAGAGGATTACCACGATGACTATAAGTATACAGTTAAACACGTATACTTATATACTAGTATTAGTATGAGTAGGTTTCCTGCTACGCAACTACAGTAGAGTCTCCGTAGATTCTCAGGCTCGGGGCTGTGGATTCTCAGAATTGAGAATCTACGGAGTACTCCCACTCTGCGAGAGGCGGCCGAGCTACACACATACTACAAGTTCGCTGCGCGCGCACCGCCATTCTAAAGAACAAGGAGAGAGGGAACGTTCTCCTCTTGCGTTCGTGACCATCAAGGGGAAGCGAGAATTTAGAGAGTAGCCAAATTACGGAGACTCTACTGTATAATCATCTGCGAAGTATTCGTATGTTGAATCAAGAGTTTTCCAGATCTTTATGACCGACCTTCTGGCGAAATTCCAGGTCAACTAAAAATAGCTGATTACTGTTTTATCGGTTGTTTTTCTTCTTTCTTTTCCTTTTCTCTTATATTATATGCTACTGCTTCCTGATTATTTTATTTCAGGAAAATACTCGGTTCGCCTAGAAGGCAGGTGTTATATACTGTGTTTTATGGATATGTTGGTTTCAAATAAGACTGTGTGTGCACCATCGAGAGAATGTGGAGTAACGTACGTTGGTCGTAACGTTGAGTAAAGCGGGACGAGGACCGACGAGAGTACGTCTAAAACGAGTCAGTGAAGAAATGGAATTACGATAATTACGATTTTTCCTCGATTTGTGAAATCTCGTTTTCGTTGTTCAATTTCCGTTTTAATTACGGAACCGAAAGTTGTTTCTACGGCAAACTTCCACCCTTGATACTTGCGTCAACTATAAGCGATACAAGGCTGGTCAATTGGAGGGAAATAAGGTAGGTACAAGATCCTTGAAGATAGCTAAAGGCGTTGAAGGGTGAGCGAAAGGGTGAGATAATCAGACGGGGTGTAGAGCCTACGAGGACCTGGTAAAATTAAAAATGGAAAATCCTGTTAATTAACAGACACTTTGCTGGTTATCAAATATTACGCGAATATCTTGAAACATACGATGAAGGGGAGCCAGTAATTTTTACAGTCTCCCGATTATATTATCGTCTATACGCTCTCTCATCCATATCTCTTGAATCTGCGCAAGAAAAGAGAAAATTAATCATCTCCGAATTTGCAAACTCACAAATACAGATTTTGCGACTATTCCGTATATAGTAATCGTTGTCAATTTTTTTTTTTTTTTTTTAAATTCACGTTCAAAAACCTCTGCCCAGATTTTGTTCAATTACTTCCGGGCGTTACGCGGAAGTGGAGGGGCTCGCTGAAAAGATGTCTAGTATATCGATCCGGCTTAGAAGCAACGCCAAGTGGTCCGACGTAAAACAAAGAATCGTTAAAACCTATATTGACCGGCGTTTCTTTATTTTATATGTAATTTTTGTTCGTATTTTAAAGGGATACCATAAATGAAATCGTAATGAATATATAATAATTAAAATAATAGACACATTGAGTAATATTTTCTACTGATTGATTATTTGTAATAATTTATTACAGGTATATTAATCTTAAATAGTAAATTAACTAGCTAAATAATTGCCCATGGGGACTAATGTCAGTGCGTGATGTTGAATAAATTGAAGATCAGAATTAAACAGTTGCTTTTCAATGAGCCCATCAATTTAATTAGATAAAAAAAAAAAAAAAAATAGAAAAAAAAAAAAAAAAAAAACAACGAAGAAGTGTAGCCCTAGGCATCGATAATTAAATCTCAGAATATTATAATGTCTAGTGGCAAGTGTACATGCTTTGTAGGTCTCACTTTTCATCTTCATGAAAGTCTCATATGTCTCATAAATGACATTTGAACATCGTTCGCGATTGTTATTTCCGCTAAACTAGAATTATTTTAGGTTTTCCTTTTTCAACTGCCCGAGACCTTGATCATTTCACATCATCCACTCTTTACCTATTTTCTTTGTTTCCCTTGTTCTCTCTTTCCTTTTCTACCTACCCCTCTTTATCCTTTACTACCATTCCACCCCTCACTATCGCTCCCGGCTGCGTCGAGGGAAGTAGCTTCCAGACAAACTGACGCCAGAGAAATTGAATGAAGGAAGGAATTCCAGGGACAGTGTCTGCTATTCTTGTTTTCTTGTTTTTCAACCAGAAAGCAGTGTCGCCAAGGCCACGGTACTTGTGACTGAATAAAACTGAATAAAACAAAGTATTTCTCCGTTCAGTATCTCGGTCAATGAAAAGCAGAACCAAGAGTTCAAAACCATTAAATTAATTATCTTCTTCGAAATCGGGCAGAACAATTTTTTTTTTTTTTTTTTTTTTACAAAATGAACACGAACAAACCATTGTACCTACATAGTACATCTGTACTGATTGATTGTACGTACGTCATATGCTTTAGCCTGGGATACGTTAGTTCTTGAAATATTAAAACGTTGCGGTATTGACTGATGGTTCTTAATACAAATCGCAGAAGCTCCTATCGACCGTTAACAAGATTTTACAACGAAAACTAGACCAAACCGAATTCACTATATTTCACATGTCTGAGACACACATTGACGATGGCGAGTAGGTAGGACCGCTAGTGAATTATTCAGCCGGCAACTTTTACGTAATTCTACAGCAAACTTTCGTTTTTGTCGCACGTTGAAAAATCAGTCTGCAATATATTTAAGAACCACGATATAAGGGTGAACGAAATTTCGATAAAACGAAAACGCAAATCGTATATATTCAGTTCGAATCGCAGAAACTCGACTGAGTATAGTTTGGAAAGGAGCTAGAAATCTTTCTACTATAAGATTACGGTCTGAATTTGTTCTTACTGCATATAGTTATATATGTATACTCCCAGGAGCTACAAATCTACGTTATTGGATTTCCAATGGGCGCTCTACTCTTCTCCCCCTCGACTCTGTGTTTCTTGTCCCTTCGAGTTACGCTGCCTAATCTATATCTTCCCGTGTCCTCGGAGAATCCTAGACTGCCGAACCATTGCCTGAAGGTTTGCTGTGTATATAGTAAACCTCAGCACAGGTATAATATATAACGATATAGATAAATCGTTTGAATATTGTATAGCAGATTCGGGCGAAGGTGGTATCTGTTTTCATATATGTGATTTTAATCCCGGTGTGAGCAACTGATCAAAAATATTATTTTGTTCTTTTCTTTCTTTTTTTTTTTTTTTCGTTTTTTTTTTTTTTTTTTTCATTTTAAAATTATAGAATCATATATATACCTAAAATATATAATAAAGTGTTATAATTTAATATAATGCAATACCTATATTCGATAATACGCTACATGACAGAAGTATAAAATGTTGTGTTTCTTATTTCTCATTTTTTTTTTTTTTTTTTCGTTTTTAGTTTTTTTTTTTTTTTTTACGTAACATTAAAACTGTACACACAAAAAATCTCATGTAGTCAATAATAAGCACCTCCACTTTAAACATTCTCGTAAGCTCCCGTTAAAACTTACGAAGATTACTCTATATATATGAAAATGAAGTTGATCGACGTGTATATATAATTTATACGATCAATTGACCGTCCTCTGACAGGTGGGAAGGTTCACCCTGAAGAATACGTTGAGCTCGATAAGGGATGCCAAAATCAGGAAGACGGCGTACATGCAGAGGCAGGCACGACCGACCTTCCGGTCGAGCTGAAATTTGTTCGACGCAAACGCGATGTAGAGTAGCATCAACGTCGACAGTAATGAAATCGCGCTGTACTCCAGTCCTCCGGAGTTGATACTGATGTAATGTTTGCCCGGCTGCGTAGGTGAGAACGAGGACTTTATCAACCATGGTAAACCCAGGCAGAGTAGAATGTCGAAAGTGTTTGATCCGATGGAGTTGCTGATGCCCATAGAACCATGGCCTGAAGGGATAGAAAAAAATCAAATAAAACGAACGAAAAATCAAGTGTGCTTTAACAGAAACTTTAAACCGCTCAACCCCTCGTATGGTCCTGATGCATATTCGACAAAAATCTAATCGGTGATATCTCCTTATAACGTAAAAAAAAAATCATGCCAAGTTAATTTATTAACGATTATAAAATTAGTCAAAGTCTGTTTTATCTATACTATAACGAAAGAATACCTTGCTTGGCGACGATCACGCTGGAAACGGCTTCTGGAACACTGGTTCCTGCCGCCAGGAAGGTAATGCCCATAACGGAATCGGGTATCTTCAAAGTATCACCTATATGAAAATATTTGACATTTTTTGATCATATCGTGATTTAGCGTGATAATAAAAGTTTCATATATATACAGAGATCATTTGAATACACTGAAAAAAATATTCAGGGACATTAGCAATACGTATGGCTGAAATAGTAACATCAAGAAAATATGGCTACTTTGGCCATACGCATGGCTGTTTCAATAAAGTGCTACTTCAGAACAGTCAAATGTTTGCCTAAGATAGACAAAACATGATCTCAAAACAGCCATATTTTCTAGGAGTCACCAGTATGGCTAATATCCCTATATTTTTTTTTTCAGTGTAATCGTCGGTTTTTCAAAACGACGGAGAAAATTCACCTATTATAGTTATCATCCACGCCACTACATAGCTCAGAGATCCAATCCATATGATGCACATGAGAAAAGTGATTGGAAACCAATTTTTGAAGCGAGGTTTCTCGCAGTCAGGTATGGTGCACATAAACACCAAATGTATAGGCCACGTGAGTATCCAAGCAGTTTTTCTTATCCAGCCACCACGTGCGGGCCACACGAGTAGTTCGTATTCGTATTCTGCAAGGTTTAACCCGGTTGTTTCATAACGTGATTTAAAATTCTGCACCTCTTTTTACCATCAAGTGCATGAAATTCTATTTTTCGAGTGAAATACTATAAAGAAGTATGGTATGATTGAGAAATTGATCGTTAACGATGTATATTCGACAGCGTGTGAAACTCTGCCTGAACCCAATGATACCAATTCTGAATTTTAATATTCCCTATCGAATTCAATATCAACGAATTGTTAGAGAACTGAAATGACTGGCACCTATGTCATGGTAGGATTGGCTTCACTCACCCGGTTCAATGCTCTCTTCCTGTGTTTTCGTTCCACCATTCTGTAGGGGGACTTCGATCGTTGCAATTTGTTCTCCGCGGTCTCCTGGTGGTTGAAGTTTGTCTGGTCTTGATAAGTGAAGTTCTCCGGCGTCTCCTGTGAACAAATTGGATTTTATCAAGTGTGTACTTGTTCCCTTTTTCACTCATAATATAGCTTTCTTCTTTCAATTGATTCATCTTACGTTCAGATGCAATCAGATATCCGATCTTATCATATCTGTCGCCTCTATATAACGTTGATAACAAATTTTATACGACAATATTTCTAAGAAAAATGACACTCCTACATTTTTATAAATAATTATCTCACCCGAAGGTATGTGACTATCCTCCGACGAAAGCTGGCTGTTTTTCGTGCGAAACCTGGCACAACGTTGAAAAGATTTGTCCCAGTACATAACGGCGATATATACGATATAAAGTAGGACCAACGTCAGTGCTTCGTACCACTCGACGCGTTCATCATGGATTATACAGATCAAGATAGCCACGGTCACGCCGTAGGCCAGACAATCTCTGCTCACCGGCCACCAGTCCAAAGGAACCACCTGCAAAATTGCGTAGCCACTTACATTGAATGTCCTTTACAAATATATTTCCTCGACGTTGTATAAGCTGACCAAATGAATACTGTGGTGGACTTTGAGAAGTCGAAAATTGAAGAGATTTCAGTTCAGTAGAGTCAGAGTTCGTAAATCTTATCGCTACTGCCTACGAAAGTATTTCTGATCTTATTCTACGTCCGAACATTCCACAAGGTCTTCCTAATAAGGAAGTTGGTATTTTTTTAATCAATTATTACATCTTTGCAATTTGATAAGAGAGAAAGACAGAACCGTGTGGTGTAAGACTTCGAGTTATTTATTTATATTTGAACTGTGTCTTCCATTCGTTTTCATTGCTACAATGAGAAAAATAATTTCTAGACAAAACCTGCGATGAGAATGGCTGCAATTGACGAATCACAATGATTCCGTGTAAAAAACCTTATTGCACAGCGGAATGAAAATAGAAAAGGAACGTTTTCTTCGAGGAGAAATTCCGGACGCTGAGGATGCGAGGTTGACGATGAGGGATGGGGGATGGGGGATGGGGAATGAAACGGATTCGTACGTATAGTACGTTACCTACCATTCCAGCTCCGATCCCACAACATGCTGGAACCGCAAGGATATTGAAAACAGCCGACCCTACGATGGTTCCCACGCCAATGTCACCCTCAGTGATGAAGGTTCCGATGGCGTTCACGAAAAGTTCAGGAGCAGATGTCGCCGCTGCCATAAATGTGGCACCGGCGACGTCTTTAGACATGGAAAGTGCTGTAACAACAATTACGACACGAATCAATAACTAGAGGCATATAATTACGAGGGCAGTTACTAACCAACATCTCGAGTGACCTTTTACAATATTCTGCGGGCTAAAATTGAATCACGATTATGACGGAATCAAACTTTATTTCATGTTCTTTCATACAGTTGTTCAAATTATGGAAGAAGATGTCTTATCTACGTTCTGACATTTTAAGAATATTTCATCAGGTAGAATGTATATCACTTTTCATAAGGGATAATCAATTTAACTGTTCCAATAATCAATAGTTGATATTCTATTGTTTTTCTTGATGAGCTACGTAAATTATACAACGGTTGAGTGTCGTGCCGTGTTCATTCGCGAATAATGCTGAAAGATGAGACGTATAAAGAAAAATTTCAATTTACGAAATTGCCACGTTCTTCGCGCACTTCCGTTTTCTATTGTTGAATTAAAATTGGGTTGTGACAAGAGCTTGGTAAAGTTTAGCCTTATCTAGTTGTCTGGTCTTCTCGTACAACTTGAGAAATTATTTTGACAACCTACGTTTGATAAACGTTATTAATATTCAGTAAATTAAGGAAAGAGTTGCTCGATCATAAAACGCATTTCCTGAATTATATATATGTGAAACGCCGTGTCTTACCATGACATATTTTTTCTACTGCGGGTACGAAAAACTTGTCGCATACTACTGCTAACGCGATGAAAAGGTACAGGGACACGATGACATGGACAACCACAGCTCCATCTTGGCGTTGTTTCTCGTCGAAGAGGTCATGTGGGAAGTCTTCGATTGCAGGTGGTGTGCAATTAATACCTGTAAATTAATCAAGCGGATTTTTAGCCTAGAGCCGAGAGGCAGCATCGTAAAAAAAAAAAAAAATATATACATATATATTACACAGTTTATGACTTTACAAAACTCTGCTGCATCCAATAAACACGATTAATTAGTTAATAAAATGTCTCACGCGAAGCTGATGCAGTTAGAATATTTAATCGGAAATAACTGCAATGGATTACAGAATTTGATATAATTTGCAGTTAACATTTCGGGCAAAAAGTTAAGAAGATAATGTTTGTCACCTGGGTTGTGATCGACGTCTGGTGACCGTATGAGTAAATTTATCTATTACATTTTTCTAACAAGATCATCCGATATCACGTGACCTTGCCCGATGATAAAACAGTCGTATCTTGACCAAATGTATTTCATGTTGATATACTATATAGGTATATAAGCACGTGTATTACGTAATTGAGTAAACCAATAAAAATGCCAATATATTTGATTTTCAAACAAACTATTATACACAGAGTTTTATACCGTGGGCAAAGAGGACCTTCTCAAAGTAACGGCCTGTTACAATCACCAACGTGAGTGTGCTTTTGAGCTGTTTGATCCCGTTATCAATATTGGTTATCTCATTAGCTTATCGTATCAACTATGTATAGCATCAGCTAGGGGACTCAAAGTAACACCTAACGTAGAGAAACGGCGTTTAAACCCCTTTGTCAGGTGAAATTCTGCCAAACATGTTAAAAATACAATATCCTCATCGGAAGTTTATATTTTCACCTTTCATGTGCAGAGTTACCATGTATAGATGAATGTTTAATGTTTTATCCATCGCAATAATTTTTTACTATAGGCTTTTATACCGTGCTCTGTAATTGAAGTTTAGTTCACAATGAGAATCGTGTAACAATAGACCCAGGATGACAAAGCTATGGTGAATTGGTTATAAGTGTTAAAGTTTTACAGTCAATTTGGCTGAAATGTTATCCAAAAAAGGAAGAAAATACATGGAAGAATATTGCAGTAGATTTAAGTACGTTTATTCATCTGCATATCTATACATATATGTATAGATATATATATGTCTGATCGTATATTTCCGATCAAAGAACCAAGGCTGCTCATAGTCGGTGTGGATCGTAGTACCTACATATGCCATTTTAGTTTTATCAACTACTCAGTGGCCCATGGCCGTGTAACGTTCCATCGGAAACTGCCGGCGAACATCGGTGTTCGCTAAGTAATTATAATATTGTTAACGGCCCAGTCCGGTCCATGTTCCGGATGCACCACTCCCAGAACTAGAGTCGTAAAATATCACGTTTTACGTAATCCGATGAGCATTAAGCTGTGAATAGGTTATTATCGTCTGATAGTAAAACCTAATGTCTGACTCCGTCTGATGGCTCAAGAAGAGCATTCTCGCATAAGTAAAAACTCGCCGCAAGCTATGCAGTAGAGGGTTTCATGATTTATCTTCGAGGCGAAGTGTAGCTTTTGCAATTAGTTGGCCAGTGCTCGGAACACGATTAGAGAGGACTCGATTGAGCTTGTACGTAGGTATAGGTTTAGCTTAAGCTTAAACCGTCGCCAAGACGATTTAGTCGAGAGACACTCGTGCGAAAACTGGACTAAAGTTATCGAGTACGCAAGAGCAAAGGCAAAAGCAAAAGCAATAGCAATAGCAATAGCGATAGCATGTATCTTTTCGTTGTGGAAATTGGGCCGGGTTTAGCGAATGGATAAACAATAAGTAAATAATAACTACGTCGGCGATTTCAGTTGGTTGCGCTCCGTTGTAGATGGCCGGGCTTTTGCAGCACGTCTGCGTGCGCGAATGCGTGTGCATGAGTATACGTGCGAGGCATAAGTAGGTACGTGGATGTGATGTATAGATGACTTGTGTAGGTTATACCTACATGACTGATGTGACTTCCTACCGATTAAGCAACCTAAAGAAGTTAAATTGCTCTCATTCAAGCGAGCATAGTAGATGCCATTCATGTCTAATGTACGCCGCATGAAGTGTAGGTATAGTATAACACGTAACACATAACACCAGCGCTCAACTCGCGCGCCTGACCAGCCGTCGGTCCTCCCTTCTTAATTAACAATCTTAAGTAATTCTTAATCGCGGTCAATTAATCCTTTAATAGATCTACTTAGCTAGTCTTCTGGAGGTTAGAGAGGCTAATAATTGACTAATTATAGCTGTTTTTAATCTTCGAGCTGCATCATCCCTCGCAATAATTTACGAAGTTACAATTCATGCGAATTTCAGAACGTTTACGCGCTCCTTCAGTTGCGACTATTATTTTAAGACTTCATCACCACTTGTGTGAGTCTCTCCTCGAGTTCTTATAGACTTACCTACCAAAGGACCGAATCTACTGGCTACACATCATTCAATGGACAATTCAATGAATGATATGTATTTCGCACTTATTTTCATTAGTCGTCAAGTAGATTGAAAGGGTGGTACGAGAATAAGTACTTTTTCAGGCCTTAGTATAAGCGAAAACTTGAAAATGCTTCAAGACTTGACGATTTTACGAAGAAGAAAAGTGGGAAAAATTGGATTTCGGATTTAGGTTTCTTGGTTATACAAAGATAGTTCTGCAGGACGTTAATCGGTAAAGTTAGAAGATTAGCAAATGCCATATTACTTCATGAAAGCACGAATGTATTTGAAGAACTTTTTTTTTTCTTTTGAAGCAAAATTATTCGATCTGTGAAATTTATTGAACATTTTTTTAAAGTAAATGGAAATTAAATTTTGTTACAGATCCGTGCATCAATTTTTTTTTTTTTTTTTCAATAAATTTGAAATAATTTAGAAAATTTTGTAGCATTTGTAAAAAAAAAAATTTAGTTGTTCATCCCTTACCAATTTTACCCATTTGACTAGATTAATTCTCGTTGAAACTAGAAAATCGTCTCCTGCCTCGTCCTACGATGGCGTTCGAAATCGTAGCTTGAAAATCAGGCAATCGGGACTCGAGTCGATTGTACAGGAAGGACACTTTGTTGATCACAATCTTTTTCTTCATCGATCAGAGCGTATATATGCTTATCGTTTTTCGAAGTTTATCGCACGTGATAGAATAAATAGGAGAAACAATCGTCAGCGCAACTTAGTTTCGTGCTAGTCGTGTTCCTCTCTGCGACCGCGTCGTCGTCCCGTTCGAATTTGATTTACCCGAATATTCAATACTAATCACACTACTTTTAAAAAAATCTTACGTTAAACATTTTCTTCTATATCAGCTGAGAAATGTTACGTAATATTATTCTAAAAAAGTTCGAACCAACCTCCTCCTAGGTCAGACGTATCCATGTTGTCAATCCCGTTGTCACACACATACTACATTAACAATTACTCCGAACTCCGACATCGTTTGTTGAATCGTCTGCCCCTCCCAACGAACGCATTGGTCGACTCGATTCAATACTACACAAACTTTTACACTGCCATAGAAAACATGAAACTGCTCTGTCACATTATTAGATACATGCTGACTATAAGCTTACTGAACAACCCGAGCACCCACCAATTCGAAACGAAACGATATGAAACGAAACGAAACGAAACGAATCGAAATGAAACCAAACCAAACCAACCTAAACCAAAGCACTGCTACAAACAACTCTCCTGTTATCACCTCTTCTTCTTCTCTCTGTATCGCGTTCTAGAAGAACACAAGAATAATATTCTGGAACTCGATGCGGTGTAGGTAGATTAACACCCACACTGTGTCCGTATCTGTACACTATGCACAAAAAGTCCAGGTCAAGATAAATAATGAGAAAAAAGAAAATCCAAAATTCAAATCTTCTCTAGAGGCTTACAAAACTTGATCACCGTTTCAACGAATCAGTATAGTCACAGATTGGCAGTGCCAAATTTAAGGCTGAAGTGGCACTAGGCTGAAATTCTCATAAGGCCCTTTCCCTCTCGCAAAAAAATACAAAAGTAGACTACAATTTACATAGAATTAAATTTTTTGAATTAGAAGACTTCCGGCTCGGTAAACTTGGTACTAATTTTGGAACATGACTATAGAAAATGATTTCTGCGAATACTATCATAGTCTGTAAAAATTTCGCTAGGTATAATAAGCGGTACTTTTTGTACTCGGCTTTTACTATGTTAATTTTGTTTCGGTATTTTTGTTTGCCGAAGTCAAATATGATGTCATCAAGAGATAAGCTCCGAACGGCTTCGAAGGCCGAAACTTACCACTTTCTATGCATAAAATCGATGGCAGTATGGAAGAACGTGTAATCTCAAATTGTGTATAAAGACTGTGCAATCTCGATGAGGGGATAAAATTCCATTGATACAGCACTGGTATTCAGGGTGCCTGGAATATATAGGGCACTTTTAATAAATTGAATTATTCTGTGAATTCCACCGCTTATTCATCTTTATGTAGTGAAGCAGAGAAATTAACACGATGCTTTATATTTCAATAAATTTCTGAATAAAAATTCCAAAATTTTATCGACGAAAGTAAACACAATTTTTGAACTATTTTTTCGTTCCATGTTCAATTATTTTCAAAATAGTAATTACATCAATAAAATGAATTGAAATATACACCATTGCGTTAATTTCTCTTCTTCACTAAATAAATCTGAATAAGTATTGCCGTTTACAGAATCATTCAAATTATTAGAAAAATTGCTCTATGTATACTCCAGGTACCCCAAATACCAGTGCCGCATCGATGGAATTTTATCTTCTCATCGAGATTGCACGTTCTTCCATACTGCAGTCGAAATGCTCAATGAGAGTAGGTAATTTTACCGCATCATCGACGTACTTTCGTTTGATTTTTTTATCATCTTGAATCTGGAAAACGATCTTTTTTCTAGACACTTTGTTACCTTAATCCAAATCTTTTCAATTGGAAAAGTTGAGCCATTTTCGAAGCCCTAAACTGAAGCTTACTCAGCTTACATATAAATCTGGCGTTCCAGATCGGAATTATCTTTTGGCAAACTATTCATACACAGCAATGAATTCAGTTCAGATTTTTATCAACCTTGGAATGAATTCATGAATAAGTAAAATTCATGTTGATCATCATCAAAGATCAGAAACAGTTAAATAATAAAAATTTTGGTTATTGCTGAGACCTCGTAATACCGGACTTCATTCCTCTGCTTATACCTAAAACCGCTCCTATAGACGATTGGTCTGCATGGTTGGTCTGCATTGGCTCGCATGGTGTTGCCCAGTAATTTGTTGCTCCAAAATATGATTGAAGAAACATCAAGAAATTCGCAGATATTCATTGCAAAAGTTTCGTTTTTGATTTTACAGTCGTACATCCTCAGTACGATTTACTATACCTGCACCACCATTCAATCGCTGATGAAGGAAATATCAAGGACCCGGGATCTCGTTAATTTGCAATATGCTTTGCATCTTCCTTCAGTGCGGATGACCGGGGTGACCCCGATGATCCGTTCAACCTCGACTACCGTGTCTTCGATTCTTCGAGCTTGCGAGCTTTCGAGGTTCGAGAAGGTTGAAATCATATCGTCAACAACGTCGATCACATTGGCCCAACCCGTTACCAAGCTCGACGTAGGCGATAGCTTCAACGAATCCAAAACATTTGACACAACACGAACACTCATGCATAAATCTGCACGACTCCACGCGTGCTCGCATGGTTTATTCGAGAGGCTTCGTGCTCATGCACTCGGCTATGTTAGTGCATCCTAAGCTCATGATCAAAAGGGCTGAGGCAAACAAACGAAAAATACCGTATACCGTCAAACGGTCCCTCTGACGTTGAACACATCATTATAATATATCATAACCAGACACACAGAACCGAGAATCAGAACTGAAAACAAGCCCCGCATGTACTTTTATTTTTCAAATCAGTACTTGTATCAGTCGAGGGTCGTAAATGAAGAGGATGAGAATTTAGATGATTCGGTTGATATGTATATTTTGAAAGAGGCCATCCAATACTAATTTCAACAATATATTTTATGGTCGCAATATTTCTCTGCCAGTGCACATAGCCCATGCTCACATTGCAAGCCCCATTTATGATGCTGTTACTTCGTCCCTGACGGTTGAGACTGTACATACAATGTTGCAATTAGAGTTACACAGATTCAACGTCGGTCACTGGCATAGGTATACCACTGTTTTATCAGTGGCCGAGGCGTGCCCACATAGTAGTCTGCAGAAGATAGGTATATAGTTGTGGGGAAAAAAAAATGTGTAAACTTTCCTTGGACAATCAATCACCCAGTTAGAAACTTATACTTTACAGTATTACTATCAGATTTTTTTTTCTTTTTTTTTTTTTTTTATTGATCCTTGTTTACGCACTCAACAGCCTGCCGAGTTAACATCTATAATGTAACACATATACGCACAATATAGCTGCGGTGACGAAGAAACAAATGAAAAAAAAATAATGATAAAATAGTTGTCTCGCCGCAACAGAGGGTCAGACGTAAATTGAATTATACTCTACACGGGGCAATGAGTTCAACTGATTCCATCCCGCCTCACAACTATAATAGGAGAATGTTTTTATAACCTCGGCCTTAAAGGGCCTCATAAAATGCTTCGTGAAATTAATCGCTTCAACTATCTGTTGCACACATGTCAGAACCATGAACTAAAGGATCTCACAGGTCAAAGGTCAAATGTACTCGTATTGCACGAATGGTATAGTTCTGATTATTCGTTCAAAAATTGCTGCACGTTGTATGCATATAATTATTTCCGATACACCGAACCAATTAATTCCGACAAACCCTGCAGCAGCTAAGAACGAGCGTAAGACGCATCATTGCGTAAACACAGGATTAAACGGAACATTTTTAAGCTGAGATCATCGTGTGAGCATTCAGTAGGCAGATGTATACCTTCCTATACGTATCTTCAACTGCTGTACTATCTTTAGAGATTTTTTTTATTCTTCCTTTGAGATAAAAAGATTTACCCTTTCTAAATACGTATACGTAATACCTCGCATAAACTTTCCACAGAAAGATGGAAAAGAACCAAGATCTTAAACGGTAGCTTTCCAAGAGCCTTTTTAATTGAGTATTGTTTTTCAAGCGAAAATAACATTATATATGTATTGATTTTTATTGATCTAATCTTATTGCAAATATCTTTCGGCTCGTTCTATATTATGCTATTGAAAAAATAACATCTCTGATCTCCTTCCTGAGTGTATATATATAATACTTACACTTAGTGTGCACAAACTAACATACGACTAGGAGTAAATATTTTCCAGTGTATCGTATTTAATAAATGGCTCATCCTGAGTGATATCTTATCGCACAGATAGGCTGATTTTCAAAGGTATTATTGAACAGGTACCGAAGTATCGGCTACCAGTATCAGAAGCAGCGTTGAATTCGACAGTTAGCTACGTATTCATTTCAATAGAAGCGGATATAATTTTTCGATTGAACAATTTTACCCCTTGAAATATTATGGCTAGACGACATAGACATATGGTAGGATTTAGAATACTTCTAGTTTTGGTTATTCCGGCATTGTACTTCCTTTGCGTGAGCATTTCACGTCTCATTTCTGCTGATCCAGGAATACAAAATCACGATAGTATAGGTAAGTGCGTTTATAATTACCTCATAAATGTTAATTAGACGCGTTGTCGAGCGCCAGGGTATCGGGTTCAAAATTTAAAGAGGATGTGTTACGCGGTATGGGACGCCAGCTGCTTATAACTTCTGCAACATGATATTTATTGCCCCATATGAGACAAATCTAGCTTGTGTGTAGTGTGTCTTATAACGTTGTTTGAGATTTCTCAGCATTACAGAACGTAATCTCGTGAGAAAGTCGATATTACGATGGCAATTCGTTGCTATAACCAGCGAAAGTAGATCACCTTCTGATAGAAGTAATCTCCCATACCAGCTGCTCTCGTATACGGATTAATGGAAATTTATGATTCGAGAGTCCGATGACACTGATTTAGTGATTGCAAAAGCTATAAATATCGTTAAGGCATCGGTAAATCCCTGAAGGGTAGATAATAATAATATACTGCGAACTCATGATCAGAGGAGATGAGCATCTGTTCTTGTATGTAGTTCCAATACACCACCTGTATTACTCATCATTTGATTGCCACGTGCATAAAAGCAAAGTTAAAACTACCGTATCTATATATTATATCTTGAAAAGAAAAAAAGCTGAATTTTTAAACAATGTATCCACTGCAGTCGGAGCTATCAGATAAACAATTACTGTTATCCCTCCAACTATGAGTTATGCCTGTATGTCTTACACTCACCTTATCGACGTGTTCAATTGCAAACGGTATAATCATATTCATCTTGTTCTTATAAATTATATACGTTTCGATTTCTTGTTACGTCTCTACTCTGTAGATTGTCTTCGAAAATCTATGTCTTATCCAAGATGCATGATAAAACGTAGATCGTGTATGAAATGGACCGTTATATAATACTGTCGTACTTAAAGATCTATTCAAGTGCACAATGGGTATTGCTTTTTTACGAATTGTATGCACAAATACTACAATATTTCATCAGGTACCCTTTTCGAAAAATGATTTACTGGCTGAACAGTATACATATACAGTTTATTTTATCTATTTACATAATACGTATATATACAACCTATATCACTTCACTGTATAAGTACATGAAGATGCGCTCTATAATCTGCTGTTGATATTGATAAGACTATATAATCTATCAATCTACTACTTTTAGCCAATGTGTTAGATTAAAAAAATCACACGACGACATAATCGAAAAATGTTGTACCTACACGGTTCTGTGAAATCATAGTTATCTGTATGATATTTTTGTCAAGTGTAAGTGCATAGTAAACCTAACCCTTGTTATCATCGATATTGTATATCGGATAATCAAACACCAGACCTTCATCAATGAAATCCTTGAATATCAGTAAAAGTATCAGTAATCTACATTATATTAATGCACATAGTAATACACACGCATTAGGCGGCCACATAGTATAGTTTTTTTCTTTTTTTAACAATTCAATTAACCCACGATGCAATTTTCTATTTAGCTTATATACACGAACGAACGAAGACTTGATAAACTATAGACAGCAAACTGAAGTATAATCATGCATTGCATTAATTGGCAATGACTATTACGTGAATTCAACAGAGAGTATAAGGTATACAAGAAATATGATAGGAATTACAATAGAAGCCATTACATAAAGTAGGTTTTGAGTGCATCTTAAACTAATCGTAACAAGGATGGATTGCAAGTCATCAAACGCTTTCCCAGATGTCCTTCGCTTCGATTTACTTTACTCTGGACAATAAGAGCCGGCCGATTCGCGAGTCGTCGTTATGCTTCACCGTCAGGCGATCGTGGGCAGCCCGAACGTGTTAATTAAGTTCAGTTGAAGAAAATAAGAGCACTGTTGCGCGGTACCAAATTGCCTCGAAGAGGGGTGGGAGTTAATAGGTAGGACACGTAAGTTGTAACGCGGATGTCACAACAGAGGCGTTTAAGACAATAGCGCGACTGTCTGCAGCTTTATCATTTCATCCGTCCAATAATCTGGTATCGCCCACAGCGACTTTGTGTTATTAAATTCGCGTTCTGGAAAGTTTAATCCTCAATTGCTGAATTTGAAATCATCTATCTATCCCATCGTCCACTATACATATACAGACAGATAGAAATGCCAATCAATTGTCTGTGCAAACTCCTCGCTTTCATTTTCTAGGAGCACGGAAGCTACTTTGGTTACCAGAAACGGATATTGAACCAAGAACTAGGAACTGCTCAGCTCCAGCGATCCAAGATTTTCCTTCGGACGGTTTCACACAAGAACAACGCCGACATGGTTTCATCGCCGTTCACTTTGTCATCGCTTCGTACCTCTTTCTTCTCCTCGCTATAGTATGCGATGACTTCTTCGTACCGTCGATCAAAATGATATGCGACAGTTAGTGATCGATTATGTTTTACAACGATTTATAAAGAGTTAAATATTTTAATTCACTGTCGCCATATATAACAGCTCATATACATAATTACAATTATGTACCGTTGAATTTTCAAGAAAGTAAGACGAGAACTTAATCTAAAGAAAATCGAGGGCACTGAATATTCAGTCATGCAATTTCCATTACTAATCAAAATTCTGATCACCGCTGCTACAGCTTTATGCCTAATAAATTTTGTTCGCAGAATTGGAAATGACTGAAGATGTTGCGGGCGCGACCTTTATGGCCGCGGCTACTTCCAGCCCCGAATTGTTTATCAACATAGTTGGTACATTCATCACTGAAGGTGATCTAGGGGTTGGGACGATAGTTGGATCTGCGGTATTCAACATTCTCGCGGTGCCCGCTTGCTGCGGGCTTTTTGCAACTCAGGTTTGTTTTCCGGTTACAACCTCGACTGATTGCTCAAAGCTTTTGTTTTTATCTAATAGTATAAATTTTGACTTCAGGTTTTAGATCTGGACTGGTGGCCCGTAAGCCGTGACTCATTGGCATACGGGATCACTGTAGTACTTCTCATCCTGACCCTTCATGACGGTCGCGTTGAGTGGTACGAGGCTCTGATTCTTGTTATCTCGTACATCCTGTATATCATCGGTTAGTTCCACCACTTGATTTACCCGTAAATAAAGCCAAGATCGTTATGTTATAGTATAGTCTCTATAGAGGAAGAGCATAACGCATCGGTGGCTGTTGTTTCCTGTTAGAAATTGATTCGTGTTACGTTTGATAGATTGCCTAACCACATGCCACGTCAACTGAAGAGATTAAATATTCATTCGGGACATGTCTGAGATAAATTTAACTCCTCCTTGACTTAATACTGACTTTTCCTCGTAACTAGGGCAAGTTAGTTCCTATCCGAAACTGCTTATACTGGTATCGCATCGTCTGGTTGTCGCGTCGTTTAAACTTCCAGTCTGCACGCTACATAGAAACGGGACTAAAGATTTTCAAATACCACGTTCAGCCCTTTTCAACCAATAGCAAATATACAACTTACAACAAATGTTTGTCTTTCCGAGCGTACGCTGATCTAACTAGCCAAAAAAAAAAAACAATCAACTTTGTTTTAGCTATGATATTCAATCGTCGTCTTGGTAACTTTACAAAAAGATTATTCGGGAAGAAGAGGATGTACAAAAATTTGTCAGAAGAAAATCCTCTCCTTGGAACAGGTAAGAAAGTTTGTCAATGCGAAAATATTTGCACATAATTATAAGACTTTGTAAAATCCTTGGGATTTTTGTTTCAACTACAAGACGTCATTCAATTTTGCAGAGAAAGTCGAGAAAGGCAACACCTTGAACTATACTTTAGACGAGGATAATGATGGTAAGACGTCGATTTGAGGAAACACGATCGCTAATTCTTAATTATCGTGGAAATTAATGACAAACTTTGTTATTGCCCAGAGGACGACATAGTGAATTTAACACAATGGCCCGAGGCTGGATGGGAGAAGGTTTGGTGGCTCCTGACATGGCCCATCAACCTGCTGCTCCTAATTACGGTTCCTGATTGCAGGCGACCTTCCCTGAAGGCCTGGTACCCCTTCACCTTTATTATGTGCATCGTCTGGATCGGCTCCATGTCCTACATCGTGTCGTGGCTGATAACTATTGTTGGTAAGAGGTTTCGAATTCTTTGAAGTGTTTATATATTACATATTCTCGATTTTTGCAAATACTATAACGATCCTGATGTTACATAGGTGACACTTTGAAAATACCTGACTCGGTAATGGGTCTGACGTTCCTAGCTGCGGGAATGAGCGTACCTGAAGCTGTGTCAAGCGTAATTGTTACTAATCAAGGTGAATAATATTGAGAAGTTATCGGCGACGTGTATATATATATAGAATATCCTAATCGAAAAGATAACTGTACGAGGACGTTAAGTCTATCTGCGAGACGGAATGATACAATAATATATTATGTATGCATAACCTGGGAGATAACTTATTTATTTTAGGTCATGGATCTATGGGGATAAGCAATTCTATCGGATCAAACATATTCGACGTACTGCTGTGTCTTGGTCTTCCCTGGTTTGTAAAGGCAGCTTTCTTACCCCAAGTTCCGGGCGAGTATTCGGTGAAAATCAACTCTGAGGGTCTCGTCTATAGCTCGGTCTCTCTCTTCTCCACGCTACTTTTACTCTACGGGGCTTTTATTTATAATAAGTTTAAGCTTGATCGTAAAGTTGGTATATACTGTCTCGTTATGTATGGTGTATTTTTAATTCTCGCATCTCTTATCGAACTCAACGTCTTCTTTCCCGTCAATTTACCCACATGTGTTCACTGACATTTATATATACTAATTGTACGAAAATACTCAAGAAATTAATATTCCAATATTATTAATTGCATCGGATTAATGTGTGTGTTGTGCCGTCGTACAAAATATATTTTACCATATAAAACAATATCATTCTCAACGCAGTCTTTATTTTTCCTGTATAAGCATATTTCATATTTTTTCTTCGTCTTTCTTATATCAGTTTCAACGAGATCCACGATAATACCAAATGTGTTAATAATAGGTATTTGAAATTTATTAAGCTAAGGAATACCTCATTACTTTAAATAAGCTGATAATTTTCACAATGCTTAGTCAGATGATTATCAGAAGTATATCAAGATAGATAATTATGGTAATGGTTCGACGCGCCCAACTGTAGGCAACCAATAGTACGAAGTTCTTTTCGAAATGGCGCTTATCTTTTCCAACACATTGCGACCACATAGTTAGCTCCGATCTACGCATTTACGCAAAGATATCAAGTTCTACTTGAGTACTATTTATCAGATGTTATCCCGAATCATAACAATAGATTGAAAGTTCATTTCCTTATCAGAATCGAAACAACCGCCGCTCTTGGGCCGATGGCGTAATAATGCATATGCAGCTAGTTCATAAATTCCCCGACAGTTGGTCGATGGCATAGTTAGCCAATGACGCACTTATCTTCTTTGATTCAACGTAGTCTCAATAGGTAGCGTAACTGATACGCACAAACTCGGTTTTCATCTATTCGCTATAGTTTCTTCTCTCATGAAGAATATAGTCTTCTGACAGTGAAGTGTTGTCGACGCCCAGTTACTTGTGAGTTTTTCTTATTTCCTTGATCAATTTTCAAACCCCTCTTCATATTGTATTTATAAAGTAACAATATTACACTTATATTCGATGCATTAGCCACCTATTACTGCAACAGCATAGGTTCGTTGACCGGAATTGACAATGTACTGTAGACAGCAAAATGGCTACTCTAAAAACACATTCAGCGTACATATGCGTGTTTCGACACTTTTTAGCTTAGTAAAACCAATACCCAACATCGGTGTGTCACCTTAACAAGACCCCACAAGCCTCCCCGTACATTTCTAACATAAATATCATAGGAAAAAGCCTATTACTAAAACTATAAACTCTCATAAGATTTACCCCCGTATTATCTCACTGCATGTCTCTCGCAGCATATAGGAGCTCACATGATTGCATTTGCTCGGGTTTGTCAGTTTCAAGTGTTGGTCGGTCCTGTCACTTGAAAAATATTCAATTCTCGTTGTTTTTTTTTTTTTGTTTTTTTTTTCTTCTTTATTTTCTCCATTATTTCACTTCTGAATCACCCATCGAATTCTCGCATCAAACTATACATACTCGAAGTATAATTAATCAGATCCTGAAGGGACATACCAAAACGTTATATACTTACATATATTATCTATTCCAAATTCCAGTTCATGATTCGCTGTATTGACAGGTAGCAGAGAGCGAGACAAAAAAAAAAAACAAAAAAATGCAGACAATAAAATGTGTGGTGGTCGGAGATGGAGCAGTGGGTAAAACTTGCCTCCTCATTTCGTATACTACCAACAAGTTTCCTTCTGAGTATGTACCAACTGTATTCGACAACTATGCTGTCACGGTCATGATCGGAGGAGAGCCATATACCTTGGGATTATTTGATACAGCCGGTAAGTTTCATTAAAAATTTATTCAGATTTTATGTCCCCACCTCCACCTCCACTATCCCTCTTCAAATTCTGTATACACCTCATCCCAAAATTTTCAGAATTTCATAGCGTCATGAAATTTTATGATCAATCAACTGAATTCGCATCATTCAAAACTTTTTTTTACACAAATAATAGAAAAGTATATTTGATTATTTTACAGGCCAAGAGGATTACGACAGACTACGACCGCTGAGTTATCCGCAAACAGATGTGTTTCTCGTTTGTTTTTCAGTCGTATCTCCGTCTTCTTTCGAAAATGTTAAGGAGAAGGTATGATGTTCATAATTATCCTGCTACTCCATAACATGTAATATCATTAGTCTACTCATCATTTTTCATAGAATGAATAATTTATTGATTCTCATTGATTGATTGGAATCAGTGGTATGCAACTTTGCTTCTTTACATTTTACTGCTAGGGAACTATTAATTGATTAATAGGCATTCAAGTGCTTGCAGCAACGTAAATGTATCCAACTTATTTTTCCTAGTGGGTACCAGAGATAACACACCACTGTCAGAAGACACCTTTTCTCTTGGTCGGGACACAAATTGATTTACGAGATGATGCAGTGACCATTGAAAAGCTTGCAAAAAATAAACAAAAGCCGATAACAGGTGAACAAGGAGAAAAACTGGCAAAGGAACTAAAGGCCGTTAAATATGTCGAGTGTAGCGCTCTCACGCAAGTACGTACAACATTTAACATGATCTAGCTTTTAGAATTATTATTAAAAATGTTTTAATTGTTGTTTTTCAAACTGTTAGATTCTATAGTATGTCTAGATAATACACTGGATAGAATGTAGAAAACGTTAGGCTTTCGTAATATTGAAAGTTCATATAATTAAAGATGAAATTTTGTTCGTTTAACAGAAAGGATTAAAGAATGTGTTCGACGAAGCGATTCTGGCTGCGCTTGAACCTCCAGAACCTGTCAGAAGAAGAAAGTGTGTCCTTTTGTAGGAAGGGCATTTTCTACCTTCTTTACACCACTACGCAAACACGGCTCATTGTGCCCCACATTGTAAGTTATGATATCCTCTCCATATACAATGGTACAAACCTCAAACAATAAAAACATACTGTATCCATCGATAAATTGGCATAAGATATTTCAATGAACTAGACTATAATACATAGATATTCAGAGTGAATAAACAAGCGGTGTGGTTTGGCAAACCTATGTACCGCTCAATTCATAATTAACAAGTTTGCTTAGAAAAGGTACGATTTAAAGAAAAGACCTTCTAAAAGGTTCTTTGTTGCCCAGAATTGATAAATTTGATCAGTATATCCTGAAACACTGTTAACCACCTGCGTGAGTTCTTCTCACAATGCTATGTCGACTTTAGCATGATCGAGGTAGACTGTATTTCACGTTTAATGAAAAAAAAAAGAAAAGAAAAATGTAACACGTAAACGTTGATAGTCATTGGTTTACAAAAAAACATTATATGAAAAATTTAGTACTTTGTATTGTTATTTGAAAAGTTTCTAATTTTTGTTCTTTTTTTTTTTTTTTGTTTTTGTTTTTTGTCTTTTGTTTTTTCTCCGAGCGCAACCAGACTCAGGTAAAATACTAAGTTAATGTTTATCATGAGATGATGAATTACTTTTTGTTTAGGATGGACTATGGTATTGGATATAAATCGCATAAAAATAAAAACAAACTAAAAAAAAAAACAAAAAAGAAAAGGATAAAAATAAAAAAAAAAACAATGAACCAGCCATCCTGGACTGGAGTAATCCTCCATGAGTTCTGAATAGGGAGCCCGCCACTCCAATATTGAGTAATCAATAAGGCATTTTTAATAATAAGTTACTAATGTGAATTTTTTTAATAAATTAATAATAAAAAAAATAATTAAGAAAATCTTTTTTTTTTTTTTTTTTTATCAAATAACACGGACGCTAAAGAGAAGTTATTCACCGTTCTCATTATGATTCTGATATCCCGGGGGGCTGCTTGACACAAGATCAAAATTTTTTTACGTTCGGTTTTAGCTGACCGAATGATACATTACTGTCTTGTTTGTGTCGTTATTCGAATCTTGATGGCAACGACTGCAGGCAATACAATTCTAATTCATTTATCAATGAATATTATGTGTATGTCCTTCCCTTTCACGTCCATGTCAAATTATATATAATAAAACATGTATATTTAATACAGCATGTATATTATCTGCATTGTATAACAAGAAAGAGAAAGAAAAAAACAACAACTTTGTGCAACAAGAGAAAATTAATGAAATCTCGTTTGTTTTGATATGGATTAATTATCCGTAAAATAATATGCTCGGGGTGCATGCATTTAGAAGATCGAACATTACGCCCAATATTAAATTTACGAGACATTTCTCATAGAAGACTTTCACTTTACCATTTTTCATTCCACATCCCTCTATATTGATCCTGTTTTACTTGCAACTTGATATATTAAGCAATAATAACTGTTGCATTAAATTCCAGAAAAAAAAAAAAATCATGGGTTTCATCAGGAAAATTCCAGACTAAATAACAAATATACACAGCGCTTTAATCTCGTGACTTTGATAATAAGATAATATTAGTTTTAGTTAAATATCAGTGCGTATATACATTGTACATTAAAAAAAAAAAAAAAAAATTTTATAAATATAACACTATAAAAATATTTGACATTTTTTCCTATAATATCTACGGCACCGTAAAATTATCTTCTGCTTATATTGCATTATACCTGTGCAGACGTTCTGTTTTTTCAAACTTCCGACACTCTTATATACTATATGCCATCGTCATATATATATAGTATATCCATCGATCTATACTGCTGCTTGTAAAATCACAATAGGTATGAATAAGTTTTGAACATTACCAGTAAAAAAGAAAAAAAAAAGGGGGGTAAATCAAAAAAAAATCCCGAAACTTGATAATTAACAACTATATAACATCCCTGGCTAATCTAAAGCAATGTTGATCACTGTATTTGTTATTCAAAATAATGAAATGACTGAAAAAAAAAAAAAAAGAAAAAAAAAAAGAAACGCGTGAAAATTGAAAAATTATTGCGATAATCTGACTGAAATATAAAATTTACAGATAATGAAATAAATAGATTGAAATGAAAGTCGCCATATCTAAAGATATATTCATTAAATAATACTATGTGTTAAATGCAGTAATTATTCAACACAATGAATTTATATAGTTATTATAACTGATTCTAGTATATGTATAATAAGAAAGAAAGAAAGAAAGAAAGAAAGAAAGAAAGAAAAAAAAAAAACAAAGAAATGTCTTACGTGTTTCCCCAGTGTGAACTATATACACATATTATACTATACTGTGTAACAACTAAATAGTGTGTATCGAGAAAAAAAAATTTATACTAACAAATTTGTAAATAACCGTTATAATCCGGGAGTTGGTGTGTGGACGTTTGAGGAACCACGCGATGTAACAGATAAAAGGTACACATCATATATAACAAGAATTGTCGCAATGGTTAATGAATAAATATATGCGAATAAAGGAAAGAAAAAAAAAAAAAAAAAAAAAGGACAACACGTAAACTTATTCTTTCGTAAAAAATCTATTCATGGACCCCCTTCCCCCAACAACATCAACAACAAAATATTATACATTGATGATGAACCTGACTAACAATTTTCGGGTGATCTAGTTACGGAAATATCCGCAACTCATTATCCTGAAATTAGCAATTACTCGATATTCTATGTATAGTCGTGCACCGTGTTAGTTAGCTGCATAGAATTTAACGAACGTATCATACATCCTGGATTTTAAAATAGACAATTACGTTCTAGCCAATAGATGAGTTTAATCTAATAATCCGCCTTTGATTACTTACCCATAACGTTGTTGAATCCTTTCACTCGTTCACCGTTGTAACGTTATTTTACGATGAGATGAATTATACTAGATGTATGGTGGTCCATGCAATTTTTTTTCTTTTTTTTTCTTTCATACATGCATGTATATAATTAAACTTATGCTTATAACGATGGGTAGGTAGAATTTTTCTTCGGGTTTGAATAAGGTCATTTCCGCAAGACGGATCTTATTCGAAGTGAAAATGAAGAGCACTGCAGCCTCCAAGAGATAATGTGCTATAGTACGTATATGTGCGAAATTAGTTTCGCTAAAAAAAATTCACAATTCGGAATATTAATTTTCCTCGAATATATACGTAAGAAAATCAGTTCATTCGCCTGTATAACGACACTTTGTGATTAAAAATCCGTTATTTGATGACTAAATTTTCCTCTTCTGAAGTATCGACATTTTACCCTTATATATATACATAACATATATTTGCATTTCTATCCCCTAGGATGACTAGACTCTCGTTATTAACGGCTACATAGATAGTATACAAATCCACATTCTGCGACTACCGCCACTTTCTGAGGCTTCAGCTATTGAAAAGCTGACTCTAGTGATTCTCATTTCTCACTCAGCGTCAGAACCCTGATCTGGCACGTATACTCGCTGAGATTGTATATGCATATACGTATATTCTAAGGAAAAATAATTATTTCATGCTAAATAGGTACAGTTTCAATTATATTATAATATGGATTTATTATACACCATTTAACTTTTGTATACTTAAAGCTTTTATTTACAATCTAACGACTAAAATTCATTTAACAATAAATCGAATATATATATATATATATATTTATATTTATATAGATATATACAGCTCATCTCATCTTTGGCCATTGATCATAAAATTATCTGATTCACGTTGAAATTAACATATTTTCTAATAATTAACAATATCAATATCGTATTCTATAATATAGAATATGTGAATTGTTATATGCCTATATATATAATATATATATACGTATGTATTATATACTATATTATTATATAAATAAATAGCTTATCGTAATAACTTTTAAACTAGATACTAACTACCTTTAACAGACTCATTACAATTTCACCAAATTCTCGATTAATTAAACAACGTTTTTATCCCTCGTGCACAAAAAGAAAGGTTAACTTGATTCAAGACAATTTTACGGTCCAAAAATTTCGGTCTTCATTTTTGGACCGCAAAATTATCTTGAATCTAGAATAATTTTCTTGGCTGAAGTTAACCTTTTTTTCTGTGTGATATTGCCCCACGCGTAAGTATAATAATAATATATACATATACATCACACGTTTAGAATGTATACATTATATAATTATTTATATATATATATATATATATTAGGGTGGTTCAAAAAAGACCTAATTTCTCAGATGTTGCTGCTCATCCGTGAATATGTTGTTTGTGATTTTTAAAAATTATTCCATTTCTTTGAGTTCTATTGGACAATATTTACTATTGCCTCAGTGAAGTTGAAATTTCGAAATTTTGCCATTTTTGACAATTTCAGAGTTCTCAGATCAAAGCGCTCATCTGGCTACCTCGAGATTCTCATTCAATGAGCATGTTGGTTCAAGATGAGACTCGTACGATAATATTTAGTACTGCCTCGGAGACATTGGAGTTTTTTCAATATTTTGCGTATTTTCGGAGATTCGATCGCCAGGTGCTGCTCATGAGACAGTTTCATCTTACCAATACAAGTAAGAAATCCAAGCAGTTTGCAGTCTGCGGGACCATTTTTACTACTGCCTCATCGAGGGACGACTTTCCTTCAAGTAAAATTAGCAACATGAGGCAGTAGTAAAAATGGTCTCACAGACTGCAAACTTCGTGTACTTCTTCGTTAAAATGGTGAGAAAAGACTGTCTCATGAGCAACACCTGGCAATCCAATCTCTAAGAAAACCCCTAAATAGTGAAAAAACTTCAATGTCTCTGAAGCAGTACTAAATATTATCATACGAGTCTCATCTTGAACCAACATGCTCATTGAATGAGAACCTAGAGGTAGCCAGATGAGGACTTTGATCTGAGAACTTTGAAATTGCCAAAAATGGCAAAATTTCGAAATTTCAACTTCACTGAGGCAGTAGTAAATATTGTCCTATAGAGCTAAAAAAAATGGAATAATTTTTCAAAATCACACACAACATATTCACGAATGAGCAGCAACATCTGCGAAATTAGGTCTTTTTTGAACCACCCTAATATATATACCTATATATCCGCGTACTGCAAATAATTGTATACTTTATGATACAATTAAGTGCACCACTGAGATGTAGTATAATCATTGCCAGAGATAAATATAGAGAGAACCTTAATTAAAATCATGCACGTCCTGGCAGTTGGTACAAAAATTTCCATGGTAAAAGCTTAAAAATTTCTAGAGAGCTAATTGAGGGGGGGGGGGGGGGGGGGGGGGGGGGAGGGCGACAATGAAAATTTATAAAGCCGCATATTATATTCAATTCATTTAAATTGCGTTCATTTTGAGCGTTATGTTGAATAAAATTATATAGCTTTTCTTACCAATAATTGAGAATATCAGTCGGTAATATATTCATCTTAGCGCGTGGAACAAGATTTGCGGTATTATAACATCGAGAAATAATTTTCTAAATAGAAGTACTAGAACATTATACCCACGAGCAAGCATAGTTAATTAATCGACCGTCGGTCAATTTATTGTCTGTGATAATACATAATATAGTTATACGCATAGGAATATAATAAGTATAACTATACGACGAATAATTACGTCGTAACGTTATAAAGTCAAAGACTAGTAATTTCTTAACCGACGGACGGTTTGCGTCTGCAGTGATTAATATTAAGATTTAAACTGCAGACGCACTTAACGGCAGGCTTGCCTGGACCAGTTTTTTTTTTTTTTTTGTTGTTTTTTTTTTTTTTTTTCACTAATTTGCCCTACTAATGGAATTTTGGCACTCTTCAGGTTACTTTATATATATATATATATATATAATCTAAAGATATAACACATCGTTCCCGTCACCAGATCATTAAAACACGATTACATTTTGACTCCTTCCCATTGGGTATATAATATACACAAATACCCAATTTTACTATACGCTAGGCTCGTACTACTACACTCGTATAAACAAGCTTGTGTTTTCATATACATGCATGCGATTTTCACCCCAGAGTTGCCTGGCACACAAGTTAGGCGGCGCTGGCGGTCGTATACATGCATGAATTCTACACACACTAGTAACGTACTGGAATTGTACGAGCCTAGCGTATACTCTTCCGTAAATCGTCCTTCGGCGCAACCTGTTAGCTATAATCATAGGTATATCAATCATGAGAACAGCGTCAACCGTGGCTTCAATAAGGTCTTCTACTACTCAATTTCCTATTATTTGCTACGTAATGCTTTCACCGTCTTACTTTTAACACGCAACTCATTGAAACTAGCCATTGTACTAAAAATTTTCAGACCCGATTTCCATTTTTTTTTTTTTCATTTTTCTTTTTTTTTTCTTTTACGTAGACATATAGTACGTATACGTTCATTCGTATTCCGAATACCAATATCAATATGGGGTTACTAGACGATACTTGAGAATTACTTTTATATGAACCGTCGCGCGAAGCGACTGTAACAGAATATTTCGTAATATAATATATATAATATAATACGCTTAATTGCTTAAGTATAATGTAGTAGATAAAATAATACCTTTAATAGAGGCATGATGCAATATATTATCTTACTTATATATGCCATCTATAGTACATTATTATTTTCGAATCGATTCTTATAGTTCTTATATGCAGCTGCAGGACGAAAATCAAGGGTGTTTCAAAAGCTTGTAAATACTACTACATACTTCATTTTACTTCTAATCGAAATAAGACTTGGCTTTGAAAGTATTGAACTAAATCTATTCCCAAAGGGATGAAAGATCACAAATCAAAAGGAAAATCAAATGTCCTACGTGCATGTTCCATCATCCCTTGACTGCACTCCGCCCCTTCACCTATATATAAACTCCAAAGGATCTGATTTGTTAAACTTAAGATTATATAATTATATAATGTTACATATATACGCTATAGTATATATATATATATGTATATATATATACACGCATGACGTAGCTCTATGGAAGGTCCCAAATCCTATTTCCTGTTTTTCTAATATCATAAAGTAACAAAGTTACGGTACAGTTTTTATTTATATATATTATATATTCTTTTAAATTATCATTATTATTATTATTATTAGTTGCCGCAGGTTAAGCCTGCGACATATATATCGTGTTATGTAGTTTGTGCATGGTGTACCTGGTTGCTTAGTTCACATCACATTATAGGTATATGTATGTATGTATGTATGTATATAATAAAAACATAGGACCTGGATTACCGAGCGCCTGAGTCGAACTACATTACAGTATATAATAATTGGTATCAAACGAGACTCCAGACCGCAGCGAGGTCTCGGAAACTGTATATATGTAAATAAAAAATAAAAAAATTAACGTGAATACCATATTTCTATCAGAATTTGGAAAATTCAACCGCTTCTGGCAGTGGTCCACAGCCCCAGTTGGGATGCTGGCCAAGACTCACTGAGCTTGCAGAATCTCGTGAAATTTTTTTTACTGCTAACTAGCCATGCCTTGACATAGACGAAGCCATTAATCGTCCCAGTTTGTCATCTTTTTTCTGTTTTTTTTTTTTTTTGTTGTATGCGGTTTTAGTTTTTCTTATATTTACCGTTAAAACCCGAAGACCGTATAATACTGCCTCGCTCCTCGAGCTTGCACTCTGACCCTAATTAAGAAGTAAGTAGACAGAAGTTAAGTGTCATTAGGTAGGTTTAGCCGAGTCGGCCATGAACCTAATTTAACACCGTGGAATATTTAGTTTTCAAAGAGAAACGTGACTCGCAAATATTCCAGTTTCCGGTACTTTCCCTCCGGTATTGCGCTGTTATCTACGGTTCAAATGATAGCACCGTTTTCCTGTCTTACCTACCATGTCCCATTTCGTTGGTTGACAGTATACAGCCCCTCGAACTAAACGGAGAATTCAAAATACAGGAATTGAGGAGGGCGTAAAAACTTGTACTTGTAAATAGTTTCACGAGTAATATCTTACTTTTAAGAACGAAGAATCTGGACGAAGATAAATTTGGATTATTGTAGCCGCAATTAGCTATAACGTCATATTTTTAAAACATTCATCCCGATTTCATAAAATATTATTATAAACAAAAAAACCTACCGACTCAGGCGCTTTTAATCATATACGACCGAAAAGCTATCGGTTTACAAAAATTCTGGTTCAATAAACGTCGTGTCGGCAAGAATTTTTATAATTTTAACAATGAATATTATAAGTATAGGAAACCTTGTATCAGTATATATCGACGGCTGCGTGGAATAACCGGCTATCTCAGAGTCCGGTTGAAAAAGCAGCTATCTCAGAATCCATTCGAAAAAGCGCCTGTTGCCTATATTATTCATATAGGCACAGGTCACTTTTTCGAATGGATTCTGAGATAGCCGCTTTTTCAACCGGACTCTGAGATAGCCGGTTATTCCACGCAGCCGTCGATATAAGAGAAAGGGGACAGAGTTATGAAGCCAGTATACGATTATACGCTCCTTGAGGCGCATAAATTCTTTTTGGGTTTCTTTGACAATAACTTTTGTCATATTTGTACGAAAAGTTCTAAAAAAAAAAAAAAAAAAATAATTCATTTTTAGCTCATTATTCATCAGCTAAATTTCTTCAGCCTATCAGTAAAAAAAATTTCTCGGCTAAAGCAAAAAAAGAAATACAACACCTTCAAGAGTTCTATATAGTATACGCTGCAAGATTGTGCTATAGAAAGTACAGCAGGACTCCGCAAAGCTCGGATGAATCTTATGCAGAAATTGTGTGTATCATATATATATATATATATATATATATATATATATATATATATATATATACATACAATACATCCAAAATCTGACACATATATACTGTATACGCGCATTAATTCGCATGCCCACGACGCCCATGCGCTTGCAGAATATGCGTGGGTAGAATTCTTGTCTGAGGGTGACGAAGTTCGGGTGCCCTTCAGCTGCTCCCTCCGTATACATACTTTAAAACCGACCCTCTCAAGAAATCGATTTTGCCAACGTTAACTGTTGCACGTTTGTTCGCCTTGAGCAGACAATGTGACTTGCACAATAATATACTTCTTACCACTCGTATGTACCCATATCTCTTTTTTTGTTTTTCTTTTTTTGTTTTGTATATTTCTATTCTTAAATATTTCTCCGCTTAATATAATCTGACGTTTTGAAGTGCTCTTGATTATTGAAGGAAATGGAAACTCCCTTTCATCAAAACATCACGACGAAGGTGCGGTGTTATTCAATTACGAAATCTGTGCATTTTTGGCACCAAGCAATGTTTCAACGTATTAGAAATATATTCCCATACCTAGGCCCAATCAGTTGGATTTATTAGCCGTTTCAAGTCAATTTAAATATAATTCTATACAATATCTACACAATCACCAGCCAAGATTTCAATGATTTTATCATTTTCCACCCACACGAATATAAAATGCAAAACAAAGTCTTCGTTCAACTGCACGTCAAAGATAAAACAATGATGATAATAATAATAATGATAATAATAATAATATAATGGAATCTGACGATAATACCAAAATCGATATCGAAATCCTTTAAGCGTTCATACACGAGTCTCGTGTTCTGAACTCTCCCACATTCTACCTACACGGGTATTAGATTCGACCGTAATTAATCATTTTCGAGAACCGAGGACAATTCGATGGTATAAATTGTACTGTTTGAAAAAAAAAAGAAGAGAGGCTGAAGCTTAACAAGCTTGCTCGGAGCAAAACGCCAGACCCGGTAATGATGAAATGAAAAGTAGATTTGTACGTTTAAAGTATATAATTGGATTGTAACCAACAAGCCATAGATATACTTTACCAGGGGCCACCCTTAAAACCATCACTTCCAGTCGGTGGTTGTAGCGCTTGAAATCAATAGAATGCAGAAAATGACACGTCCGCCAATGCGGACCATCATATAGTAACAGAAATGATAACAAACAAAATAAACAACAACGATTATATTTACAACAATTGTCATAATATTAAAAGGGTTTCAGATTGATACATAAATCTTAATCGAAGTGAATCTTTGGAATGAGTTTTAGTATAATAATTAAAGGTAACTAACGAAATATGTAATATATATAAATAAAATTAGCGATATAAAATTATGATTTTGTTCCTTTGAGATAAAAACGTGTCCTACATGCATGGTTGGTATAAATACCTGTCAATATTATTAATTAGTAGGCCAGTGTGATGATTATTGCAGTCTTCATTAGTTCAAAATTCCCTTTTTTTTTTTTTTTGTTTTTTTTTTTTTGTTTACAAAATGACATTCATGCGTTCGAATTTGCCAAAGGGCATTAAAAATTGCATCGACATCAGTATAAATATAAACATTTTCATATTTTGAGATATAGATTATATTCTACTCGAACTATATAGTACTCGGCTAAATTTTCTAACGGTGATGACTGGGAATATAAGAGAGTGTGATTTTTTTTCTATGTAGGTAAGTAAAATCGTTACGTGTATATATAATACTATTAATCTATACTGCACCGGCCATCTATCTATATATGATCATCTAATTTCACATATACAGTTTGAATTCGTCTTCTGAAAGTGAAGTTTTCTAATCAATTCCAAATTCCGTATATTTCATTATGCGGTATAATATATGATTCTTAATCTCTAATAAAAAATAAATAAGAGTAAAAATAAAACATCTACTATATTGTATAGTTTGGAAGATGAAAAATAAGAGGTACCTACTATATATAAATAATAAAAAATAAGTATATATTGTGTTTCATCTTACGTAAAACATAATATTGTACACGTCATCAGACGTTCTATCACCTAGCTATAGTATGTGGTTGGATTTTCAGAATGTGTAACTACGTAGTATATAATGTTTCTATATATGTCTGATATGTATTAGCGCATACTTTAAATATATATCGTCAATCTACGTAAAACAATATTTTCTAGTACGGTCTAACCTCATAGGATGTAAATTAATACGTCATAAATCACAATAACACTTAATTAAGTATAATAATAATAATAATAATAATAATATAACTTTGGTTAACTATTTTGTTAATTAGACCGCCTTTTTTTTACCCTGCGGATCAACTCTGCTTGCAGAGAACTGGCATATTACACATATGTATATATTTATCGTTTTTATATTCTAACTATATATCCAGTCGAGAAATATGAGACCTGCTGCAGTTATATACAGTAATACACTCGCCTAGCTCCACAAAAGTACGAGAAGTTTCTACAGGTACGCGTTAATACTCTAGCATCATTTATCTCCATTTTTTTTCTACCAGACGAATTAATTAATCACTTATAACACGCAGATTTCTATCCACTATCCAATAAAATCACGGCATTCAAGCCAATTAATTAAGATTTAACACGATTCGATTTTTCCTATTGCGCGAAATTTGTTACACTCTGCACAGTCCACAGACTTCGTTACAGCGCTGTCAACTCAAGCTTAACACATCAAGGTGCTGCAATTTTCACGGTAATTAAACAGCATATGGGTCATTTACAATTCTCTCTCAAAAAAAAAAAAACAAAAAAAAAAAAAAAAACCAGCATCGATACGCAAAAAGATGCGATCAGACGACGATAACGTAAAGTAAAGTTCAATTTAGTGCTAGAATATAAATAACTTATTTTATTTATCCCGTTTGCCAGTCTTTGGTTTGATCGGCATCGAAATTCGACTTGGTAAAGAAAATTCAGTATCTTTTATAACTAGTATGTATAGCATGTCTATAGTTTTGTTTGGTTTGTGAATTATTAATATCGCAATGAACTGCGCGACATCCTCATACATAATAATACCCCGTCTCAACTATGACTAATAAGTAATAACATTAATTCAGTTATTTATTAAGTACCGTGAATAATTACGCATCGCAATCGACGATCAATCAAATTCGATAATATCTAATCTTATATAGATTAGCTGCCATGTTTAATAAATTTTCTTTAAAATTTCCTATAATATTACCTGCAGAGTGGACCGACGTACCCGCACTCTTTATATTTCAATACAAGACTGACAGTCAGTTCCTAATTCAAAATACGTAACAACCACGCAACCCGGCGTGTCTTTATCAGTATAGCCGCGGGCTCATTTTCGCACTATTACTTCTCGTATCTACATAATAATCATTTTTTTATATATATATAACTTTTATTTTCATCTTCTATACGCAGGACTGACCAAACGTTCATCGCATGGTCAATGAAATTTTTGATTTCTATTACATTCTTACCGTTTGGCTTATTATGGGCAAGTAATAGTATCTATAACATAATTATTATTTTTATTTGTATACGAGGTACATATGCACCTACCTTAACATTGCCGATAAATTCAGAAATATGGGCAATTATATATTCTTCTTTGTAAACTCGTTCCAATGGAACAAAGATCCGAGTCCAGGATCCGTCCCCAGAGTTATAAACTTGTCATCGACCCGTTCGGGTCTCTCCACTGTTTAATCAGCAGACAAAACAAGTTACACTGATCATAGCAAAGACTTTTTTTGTCGCATGTAAAGGGGACTTTACACGTTCATCGCGTAGTAAACGGAGTTTTGGGTATTAGGTGGTGGCCCATTATTAGAATGGCCAAGTAGTGGGCTCGGAGCATGAACCGCTGTTGTATTAGACTGCAAGAAATCATGGGACGGTGCGCTAGCCGCACCCTCAGGTACCCCACGTTCAGCCACAGTGCAAATGGCTGATCTTTGTTGTTGAAGCTTTGTAGGCGACGATAATACCGAACTTCCGATTGTCCCCGGCATACCAACATTATTATAAACGCATAACGGCGACGACGATGAGGACGACGAGGTGGAACACGCTGGTAGAAGATTCATAGTTTGCGTCTGAACATCAGCTGCGCCACGGCCAAGATGTAGTTGGTAAGGATAACCACCCCCAGGACCAGATCCCCGCATAGGAGTTGCAGTAGGATAAGATACAGGTTGCAGACTATACGCCGGTGGTTGTTGTTGTTGTTGCTGCTGTTGTTGTTGTTGTTGTTGCTGTTGTTGCTGATGTTGTTGTTGTTGCTGATGTTGTTGCTGTTGTTGTTGCTGTTGTTGTTGCTGTTGTTGCTGATGTTGTTGTTGCTGTTGTTGCGCCTGTACTTGAAGAGCATGCATCCCGTGATGAATGGGTAATGTATTAGGTACCCGCAATTCTTCCTGAAGTGGCTGATGTAAATGAAGGTGAAGTGCTGACTGGGAGTAAAGGGACGCCGTAGTGTTTGAAAGCGATCTAGCATAGTACCTAGTGGGATGTTCCTTCCTAGTGTTGTTTCTTGGGTAAGGATATCGCTCTATGTGGTTAGCGTAATTTCCCGAGGTTGCATGCGGAGGTAAAATTCGCTGTATATTCTGGTACGTTGGATCGGACATTCCGTTATACGGAAGTAAATACATCGTCCGATAGCACTTTGCCTCGGGCTGTGGTACTGGGCTCACTTCACACTGGTAACCGGTAGAATGTCGTCGAGGTTTTCCTGGCAGAGTATTATACAGTGTTCCCTGACCTGGGTCACCGCCTCCGGCTATACGCAACATTCTTGCACCGATAGGGTGTTGATCTGGTGCGCGAACCCCATTTTTTTGTTCACCACTATATCGCTGGCAATCACCGTTCCCAGGTACCCGAATCACCGGTCGTGGAAGGGTGCTTTCTAAGTACGAGCCTCGATTGAGAGTGCCCTGAACACTTGCCGCAGTTTCTGCAATGGTTTGATAAATATCATCGATCTGACGCTGCATGGTATTGATTCTGTTTATGGTACTGCTCTCGCGACTGTCGGTTATCGTCTGATACGTCTCGTCCTCTTCCTCGCCGAATAGTCGCGGCTTTTCATTTTCGCTATCGCTATAATAGGAAGGCCAAGATAAATGCGAGCCGGCTTTTCCGGCCTCAATCAACGCGCTTGGAGCTACGCTTCTGGACTGCAATTGACGCAGAATTTCATTAGTGGAACCGAACTTTGGTTTTATTCCACGAACCGAAGGTCGCCGATTAAAGCCATAATCGTTTAGTTCGTCGTCTTCATCCTCAGGATCATGTTGATCCTCGGTATCATTGTAACGTTTCTTGATTCTCTCGGTCCTCGTTTTGTCCTGTTCAACAAAAGCCAAAAGCTCGTCAGTCGCTGAGTCTTCGTCCCCAGCTACACTGGTCGGTGTTCCTCTTGTCACATCTGGGGGCCCTGCGTTTCTATAGTTTCTTTCTTCACCCCGTAAAGCTGCTTCTATGTCCTCCAAACTGTAGGAAGAATCCGAGTTGTAGCCAACGGAATCGCGGCTGTTTGCCGAAGTCATTTTCGCCGATGAAAGCTGGTAATAATCTTCACGGTTGTCAATTCCAGTTGCCGCTACACACGAAAGGGGTGCTAGACTGGCCAAGAACTGTTTACGAGCGTCTGAATTCATTTTTGCAATAGGTGTCTTCGTCGCGAACTCCTTACCCTGCGATGATTTATTGCCAATTCCAAGATCCGGCAAGTTTCTACTGTTAGGATCAGCAAGAGCCTCAATTTTCTTCTGGGCGAACAGATCAGTGATTTTTTTGTAAGTAGACTGATGCTGATTACCCTGCGGCGAAGGATTCGACTGGTTAAGAATATCCTGCGAATTTGACATCGTGGTCACTGTCGTTATTACTGAAGCCGCAGTAACACTGCGAACGGATGTGTCACTCTTAGCCTCTTCTCCTGATGGCGAAGTCCTCACAGGAAAGTCTAGATAGTCGCTACTATCGCCAGTGGTTGTGTTCTCGGAGGCACTGCTCTCGGTGTCGCGATCATCAAGGTCTAAGCAGGTTAGCTGTCTGATTCTTTCCTCCAAGGTGAACTCCTTTGAGCGTAAGTTCTTCTTTTTGACATTCGGTTCGTACTTGCATATCAAACTTCTTCGCAATGCATTCCGTTCGATAGTTTTCCTGATAGTAGTCGGTTCGTCTTCGGTCTCACATTGAACTCCGGCAAGTTTCGATCTCTTCACGGCGTCAAAAAGCCTCAAACTTTCAGTTGTAATGAGGAATTTTTGACCCTCGGAATCTTCCTCGTCTCGAGTCTCGTCACTTCCGATTGGCAAAACCGTTTTATTCGGTGCAGGTGGCGGCGAGATGAATCTTGGATCAGGGAATAGTTGTCTCACCGCGGAATTAGGCTTCAGACTATTAGAGACCAGCGATACGTTGCCGAGTTTAAAAGTCAGCGACAATTCCGCTGCTTCAGCCGTTTCCCTTTCGGCAAAATCAGCTCCAGAGACCCCGGTAAGTTTGTGGACCACTTTACCACCGACGCTCTCTTCGCCGTCAGGCTTCGTCAGTACATCATCGAAGCGCACGGATCCGTCGTCCTTAGAGTCTGACGAGGAATGCGGGCTGTTGGATAGTTTATTGTTCTTCAAGATACCCGAAACCCTCTTACCGCCACTATCAGTCTCTTCGACGCCGGGGGTTCCCTCCTCTCCTCCCAACTCACGGACGATACGACGCTCCGTGACTGTAGTCATAGTGATCGTCTCAACGAGATAACGCTGATGAAGATCTGAAATACGACAAAAGATTCCGTTGAGTAGAACAAAGTGAAATCAAATAACGGGGGTGGCGGTGCGACGTCGCAGCTTGTTCGAATGGAAGGAAACGATAAGTTCGTTGGAGAATGGCATCGATTAGAGAAGGATAACATCAGAACGGCCTGCCAACTGAAACGTCCCTGGCGTGTATATAGGTAAGTGTAATTCCTCAGGTTTCTCCTCAGTGTGCCCGGTGTGCAAGTCTGCAGGGACTATTGAATTTTCAAGTGAATACCGAGGACAGTTTGAAATCCCCAGGAGTTTATGCGCTTCGCTCTAAATCCGATGCACGAGCATACCTATACGTCGCATGATCCGCGCGGAAAAGAACCACGTGACAAACGTATCAAATTTCTACCGGGTCTCTAATGTAGAGCAATTATACCATAACGCGCCCAGAGACAATTGTGTTTGCGCTTTCACGCCCACGTAGGTATGTATAAGGTAGGTAATCAGACCTAATATGTGCAAGTGTGATATATTTCATGTATGTGTGTCTGTGTGTGTGTGCATGCAGTGCTTCTCCCTCATTGGGTATCAAAGAATGAGTAAAAAAAAAAGCTGGTTATAAGTTCTAATCATTGAAAATTTTGTGTTTTCCTATGACACGTTTTGTTAGGTACTTTAAAAAAGAAAAGAAAAAAAAATAGTCCGTATCACCGCGTGGCAAAAGGTTCAGTGGGTATATATATCTGATGTAAAATAATTTCAAAAAAAAAAAAATGATTTACATTTTAATAACATTTCGTGCTCATGGACGACCTCTGAACATAAATCTAACCATAGTCGAACTTATTCTGGAATAATATTCTCATAAAATAGCACCCTTTGAGATAGTAGCACTTTAAGAAATTAAAACTTCGGGGATTCCAGCCAGTTTTCAGACCACCCTAATATAAATATATAAAGACAAGATTTAAAGTTACCTGGCGTTGCCCGTTGAGCCTGATCGCTGGTATCATGGACAGCATCCTCATCTGCGATTTGATTGCCATCTGTACTGATGGTTTTTACGTCACTATCAGTACTGTTCGGGCCAGGCTGTTCTTCCGGCTCTGTAATGACAGAGATTATCTATATTAGTATAAAGTTACTTCGATTTGTGTGTTCCTGCAGGCTCCACTCGAGTTATTGATATCACGAAACGTCTAACGGATCCCATTCATTCTCACAGGGAGGCATTTCAATGCTTGTGACAGTTATATATACGCGGACGAAATGTCAAAGATTTGATTTGCGGTTTCATGCAGTAGCGGTTTGACAGACGGTATAATAATAACAGTCCCAATCGATTCCGACCAAATATTGGCTATCCTCCTTACTCACGAACTTTGCGATATCTCCAAGACCATATAGAATATGCTATAGGAATAATAATCCAACAGCTTGAATTCTATCCGAAAAGGATTGTCTAAACCGAGATATCAAGTTCCCAGATCATGTATGTGATATCACCGGACGAAATATAGGTGTACTATGATAAATACATTCCACATCGTAAATTTGAGCCAGCAACGGAAGGAATTAAAGTTCAAACACAAGACTGCATCTCGTATCGGGCGATAACGTCATGCGCCAGTTCACTTGGCCGGTCGTTTTGGCGGGCTAATATCTATACTATACTAAGTTGGTATTAGTATATAGATATAATTATATAATTACAGATAGCATATCTGTTGAAAGAATTGGTTTTACGAAACGATTAATTAAAATAAAGAAATGCTGTATTTTGTATGAGGTCTCTATTCGGAGAACTTTTCATTTCTTTATTTTTATTTTTTCGCCGGAATGAAATAAGGTATAAAGCCAGTAAATCAACTGTTCCAGCGAAGCGCGGGCGAAGCTGATCCACTTACGTTTTAAAACAGAGGATTTGTACGTTATCACGGCATAAGACTCCATTTCATTGTGTATATATGAAAAAGCAGAACAAGTCTCAAGGTAGAATTTTTTTTTTTTTTTTTGTGTTTCACTCTCCCGTGGGTGAATCTATAAATTGAGTCTCAAGAAACCAAGATTACTTGCACTAACGCGTCTTTTCTGTTATATATAATATATAGAATACGATACGCTTTACAAGAAGGTTGAGATCAGACTGAGGAATGCACTATCCGTATATAAAATAAGACCTTATATCTCTTATATCTTATCAGCTCGTTATCATCGTGCGCGGCAAAATATCAACAAATTGAAACCGCGTGGGCCAAATCGCGTTTCAATGTCCGGCTATATAGGGGAACCCGGGGCAAATTGAACCATGAAAAGTTTAAACTGATGAAACAATTTATTTTCACAATCAATTCTTTCGTAAATAATTTTGAGATGGGCTTTGATCTTTAATAAACAGCAATCGATTATAAGAATTAGTCATTTTAAGTAAATATTATTATTAAAAACAATTATAATGAATGAGTCAAAAAGGTTCAGTTTGCCCGAGGACTGGGGTAAATTGAACTTGGTCCGGGCAAATCGAATTTATGCAGAAAAATATTAGAAAATAGTTATTTACCAAATTTAAATTGTTTTGTTTGAAATAGTACAATATTCTATTGTAGTTATATATTCAAATCTGTTCCAAATGTAGAAGAAATTTCATCTAATTAATTAATGACAACTTATAACCCTTCTTGTGTCAGACAGGCAGGAATTTGAACGATGCGCATCTTTTACGCGTAACCTCCTTCAAAACCATTGTCTCACAGACAGTCATTTTGCCCCGACCAATTTGCCCCAAAGCTATATTTTCAAAATAATATTTATTTCAACCGATATAACTAATACTTTCAATATTGTTATAATTTTTGATGAATAGTTTAATGATTGCAGAAGTCGATAAAATAAATTTTAATCTAAAAACTTCATGAGAAGTACATGTAAACTAAGAATTAAAATCACGAAAATTATGGTTAGAGAGCACCAAAATATTCTTTTCGCTCTTTTTTCTCAGGAATACGAAAATTTTAAAACCCAACGATTTCTTTATTATCGCGATGATATTAGACTTCTTCATTTTTATTTTCACGTGTTTACATTTACCCATATCAGAATAATTACAGAAATTCAATTTACACCAGAGTTCAATTTACCCCGGTCTCCCCTACGATTGTAATATAATCTATGTTCAGAACTTCAACTAGGTATATATAGAAAAGTTCTGCGAACTGATGAGAATTGTTCAAAAAGTTATATCCATCCTATACTTGTTTCAAGTATACCTACACCGTGCATCTATATAGATATATATATATTATGCGAATACTCAAAGTACTCTGATTGAATCTGTCAGTTAATATTTTTTTTCAAATACTATATAATTACACTTCGAAACTTCTTTATAAGTGTCAAATCTATATTATAAACCCATTGAATCAAAGGCATAAACTGAAAATTTTGTATATTATAAATATTATATATACATTTGCATAACGACGTACATAAAACAAACATGCAAAGTTATATACTAGGTATATCTGAAATTTGATTGTGGGAACCACGCGCAAATATCTCAGGCATGAAATATACTAACAACACATTAATGACTTTGCAATTATGTATACAGTTTCGAATTGTTTATTTATAAATTGAAAGACTTTTTGATTATGTAACATCGGTCCTAATTATAACATCATCATCAGTTTTCTTTCATGAATCATATTGTGTAGATGGGTATAGGAATTACTAATGTAGCTGTATGATTACACTATAAATCAAATATACTATTTATATAGATATATATACACGAGTGTAAAGTACCTATCCCAATAATATGAATATGAAATACAAGGATAATGTCGAACTATGTTTATTTTCGTGTCTGGATAATTTCGAGCACCGCCCACCACCAAGCCACGGGTCTTAAAAAGTGAGTTCTGAATTTTCTCAGTCCCGCAGTATACCCGCAACTAGACTCCTCGAGCCTCGAAATCCCACGGCTACGCATGGTTACGCGCATGATAAAATAGCAGATGGCGGTCCTGAGGATTGATCTTATCGAGGACAGTTATACATAACGCGCGTTAACTCACGCGTGGTAAAGACGCAGCCAGTCACTAGGTATACAAGGGCGCGGAAATCGTCCTTAAATTGAATGAGATTAGATGAGGAAGAGACGAAGAAAATTACGATAATAGCTTGAGGAGTTTGAGCGCGCGTCTTAACGAGGCAAACTTGAAATAAAATTAGGATCCGAGTAAAGCATCTAAATTATTTCTCTCGCATAATCAGAGAGATAATATAACGAGTATAGAATAACTTTCTATATAATATATGATAAGAAAATTGTAGATTTAAAACATGTTCTATGTTTTGTATATCGCGTCACTAATGCCATAAGGTCATAAGAAAAAGATTTTGCCACCAAAAACACGAAATTTTTTTTTTTTTTTTTTTTTTTTTTTGCGCTTACGACCTTATGGTATTAGTGACGCGATATATGTATGTATATTAGTTGAACAGAATAATTCGACAAAAAGACTAACTAATATAATATCACCAAAATGTAATTATACACCCTGCACAATGTCTGATTGAAATACATATATATACGTATTGCCGAAACTACGTCGAAGATTATACCTACCCCTTAGGTACAATTAGATCGAGGTCGCGCGCA